>OX415249.1:94981939-96216414 GCA_948329865.1 Linaria vulgaris
TATTAAAATACACCTTGTCGTATCCTCGTTCACATCACAAAGTAAAAGAGTATCATCAGCAAATAAAAGATGCAACAGAGATGGCGCATGGCGACTTACTTTCACCCCCGAATTTTGCCTCTCTCCTCTGCTTTAGCAATAAGCACTGAAGAAACCTCGAAAACAAATAAGAAAATGTAGGTGGATAATGGGCCCCCTGCCTTATACCCCTTTGGGATAAAAAAACACTCGACTCATTGCCATTCAATAGAATAGAATATGATACTGTTCGCACACCCATCATAATAAGAGACACAAAATCCAACGAAAAACCAAGTTTGAGCATTACCTTCTCCAAAAAAGGTCACTCGACATTGTCATAGGCCTTACTCATATCCAACTTCAACGTCATATGACATCACTTCCACGTTCTCTTATTCTTTAAGCAATGGTTTAGAATATTATCAGTGATGAGACGATTTGGAACAAAAGCAGACATAGAGGACGAGATAGTAGTATGGAGAAACAATTTCAACCCATTAGCAATAGCTTTAGATGCAATCTTAAAGCTCACGGTGCTAAGGCTAATTGGTCGAAAATGTGTCATCAAGTCAGGGTTAGGACATTTAGGAATCAAAACAATATGAGTAAAATTAACACTAGGATCCAAACTCCGATCATTATGAAACGCGAGAACAAAGAAAATAACATCAGGACCAACGATATGCCAAAACTTTTGATAGAAACAACAGAGTAACCATCAGGTCCCGGTGATTTAAAAGGATATATGTCTTTGAGTGCCCTCTGAATCTCCTCCACTGTAAAAGGTTGGCTCAAGCTTTCGTTCACCTCAGGGCTGACCCGCACGCCGAAAACTCGCAAAACGTCCTCAATAGCTGCATTCGTGGGACCAGTCGACTGAAACATAGTCCTAAAATACTTCGTTGCGACAAGGTCTGTCTCTTCAACTTTCGTTCACGGTATACCCCCGTCATCCCTAATTCCTTTTATTTCATTCTTTGCTTTCCTCTCACTGGCGCGTTGATGAAAATATGCAGTATTTTTAATCACCCTCTTACAGCCACTGAACCTTAGCCTGTTGCTTCCAATAAATTTCCTCCGTATCCAACAGCTCCTCAAGTTGCCCCATGATGCGTTTCTCCTCAGCGTTAGTCGCGGTCGTAATCTTCCTCGTACGCAAATCCACCAGCTATTTCCTCATCAATCCAACTCGCATTTTCATATCCGCACCATCCACCTCTTTCCACTGTAACAACCCCACGCGAAATCCCTCAAGCTTACCCTATAGCGGCTGTCCATCATTGCTAGACCAAAACCGATTGATCTCGTGTTTGCACCCCTCATTCCTAAGCCACGCGACCTCAAAACGAAATTGCAATTTACCTTGTGGTCGACGATGTTGGCTCACAAAGCCGAGCATTATTGGGTGGTGATCAGAGTGTAAAGTAGCAACATGCTCCACCCTAGCATTCGGGAAACTATCCCTCCAATCCGATGAAGCACACGCGCGGTCAAGCCTCTCCCACATCGTGTTCGGATCTGGGCAACGATTGCACCATGTAAACCGAGGCCCAAAATACCCGAGTTCACTACGTCCTGTATCCTAAAGAGCATTTCTATAATTCCTAATAAGCCAATTGGGTCTCTGCGTGCCCCCACGTTTGTCCTCTTGTCGCAAAATTTCATTGTAATTGCTCGCACAAAGCTATGGAAGTGATGAAACCCCACTAAGATCGTGCAGAAGATTCCACGTTCGCATTCTCTCTGTACCATCCAGTTTCCCGTAAAACCCTGTGAAACACCAATCTTGTCGGCCCTCATTTTCTTCAACCATTGCATCAATGTGATTATTCGACATACTGAGAAGAGTTACAACTAACGCCTTATCCCAGAGCAAAGACAAACCCCCCGATAACCTTTTCACCTCAACACATACTCCAAAAAAAATCGACTGATTCTTCATTGCCTTTATTTTCCTTGTACCACTTTTTGTTTCGGACAAGAAAACTAGAGGCGGGGAGGGGGGGTTGATGAATGGAAACTAATTCTCTTAGTTACCGAACTATCCAAGGGTTTTCCAATGCTGGACAGTTCCAATAAATGAGACTCGTTGGATGCTGCGGGACTGCACCACAGTTACCGCCAATAGTTCATCAAGATCCTTTGAAAGCTCATTAATCATTTCCTTATTTCCTATGAACACCACATCTGTCGCGCCCTCCTTGCTCGCAAGACGTTTTCCTAACTTAATTTCAAGACGCAAAACTTGAGTATTCATAATCCCTTCATGCCGAGTAATTTGCACCCAATTACTTCACTTTTGACTTGTGACTTCAATTCTACTCTCCACAGCCGCTGAGAGTCCCATTGATTCTGTAGACTCCGACTCACGCAGTTGTTCCAAATCACATATTATTCATTGACATGCGTGATGAACTCCGACCACCAGCTCTTTCCCAACCCTCTCATTCACGGCCTTCATCGCTTGCATGCGCATGTTCACTTCATCATCACATGCATTGGTTTTGCACGGAAATTTAGTAAGCTCCCCATTCGTACTTTGAACCAAATCCCCTGTGAATTGTTGCCTATTCGCGTGCCATGGTCGATCAAAATCTCGGGACTTGGACTAAAAGAACGACCCGCGACCACCACCCGTAAATCTACCTCTTCCTGACGTAAAGGAAGTTGCAAGTGCACCTCCCCTATCTGTAAACCGCTGTCCCATAACTGAACCCGTCTGACCTGAGTTCTCCTTAAGCCACTCCCCATACGGTAATTGTGCTGCATCCACTTCCTCATCGAGGTCGTATTTTGCCTCACCATCGGCCATAATGTGGCCCAACATTCTACACAAATAGCAAAAATTCGGGAGGTTCTCATATTTGAATGAAACAAGCATCTCCTGACCCTCGAAACCCCGAACCTTCATGGCCCTAAGTAACAACTTCATAACATTTATTTTTACCCGTATGCGCATGCTTACTTCCCACGATTCCGCTAAATTAACCTCTTCAATTATTCCCAATATATTTTGACCGCGTTTGCGGTGGCCTGAGTTTGGCGAGGCAACGGGATGCCATAGATACGCACGTAGAAACTGCAATAGTTTAACTCCATAGAAGTCGGGTTGTCATTCTGAGAGACATTGCTAAGGACTAATACGTTCTTATCGAACGACCATGGACCCCCATGCAATGCGCGCTATTTATCCAGTTTGTGGAAGAACTGAAGCAACATCCTATCCTCAGTAATTCTAGTGATTTCAATCCCTTTCCCAACCTTAAAAAGTGTCTTGATCATCGAACATAACGATGAAAGTAGAAACTTTTCCCCGTGAGGAGTCGCCCTGCCAAGACCAAATTTGCTGCCGTATTATTCTCCTGCGATGTATCATTCGGTAAAAGAAATCCCTGTCCTTACCCTTCCTCATTAGTCAGAGATAGGCCCTGTCGTAGCCGAACACACTCTTCACCCATTGTTACCACGGTACCAAACTTCTTATGGCGCATTGCGGTGAGTTACGGTCGGGGCCAGCCAAGCGGTGAGCCTAATCCCTTAAGCGAACGATTCACACCGAAAAAATAGAGAAAACAAAAATCTTAGTATCTTAAAAAAACCGACACTTGCTGGACGACGCAAGGGAAACCCTGGCGAAAAAGAAAGAAAAAGCAAAAAAAACGTGCGACACAAGTAAACCCAAAAAACCCTAGAACGATGAAACAAAGACACAAGAATCACGCGGTTAAGAGCAAAGTTCTGATAAAGCGATGCCAGTATGCGTGGAGATTCGATTGTGATGCCTTACCGCGATCCAGGAGTCCTTTCTCGAGAAAGCTTTTTCTGCCCTAATTTTAGAGACAAAAACCCTCAAGAGAGAGACTCTGCTCCAAGGATAAGAGATTTAGATAAAGTTGTATACTCTGTATTTTCTTTATTGTGATATTACAATTACCTATTTATAAAAAGTTTTTCAATATCATGAACACAAAGTTTTCACCATATTAATGATGATATTATTCGCTAGGACTAATAATCCACGTTGGAGGCTATATATAAGAATTTTTCAACACTTTCCCTTTAACTATTCAAACTTCACGTGGTTAGTCTTGTACACGCGTTTTATGTTGTCTCGTAAAAAAACCTTATTAGAAAAAACACAGTAGGATAAAGAAAAATCTTATTAAGTGAATCCAACTATGTCTGCATAGCATCTTTCCATTTAGTCCCATCGTTCTTATTTTAACATTCAATTATAGATTTTGGTTCAGGCTATATATTTTTCATCTCATTTCGATCCATACCATTCTTGTATTAATGATAAACGTACAGACATATCACTATGTGTGTAAGTACAAACAAAATTTGACCACACCAACATCTTGAATAATTTGAGATTTTCCCAAATAGTCCTTTTATTAGTTAAAAAAACTCCTTGTTTAACAAGGTAATTTTTTATAAGGTAACTATTGATGTTTAAACAACCCTCTACAGACATATACAAACAAAATTTGACCACACCAACATCTTGAATAATTTGAGATTTTCCAAAATAGTCCCTTTATTAGTTAAAAAAACTCATTGTTTAAAAAAGTAATTTTTTATAAGGTAACTATTGATGATTAAACAACCCTCAAAATAATTTTTATAGCTTACAACCACCATCAATGAAACTCAATTGCCAGTTAATTTTCTCATAACATGGAAGAGAAAAAATACATATCATGAATGCTAGTACTCAATAGCACGAATTCTGTTTTATTTTACACTGTCACACTAAAATATCTTAGTTATTTGTTCTTTTATGTAGTTTTTTTTTTCTCTAGGGAAGAGGGTATGTCTGTTGAGATTTGAGAACTTCAGATCAATAAATAATATAGTAGTAGTCATCGACCTCCGGGACTAGATTGTCCTCTATGTATATGTATTCACCATGCAAATATACCCACACAGCTGTCAAAAAGAATTATTAACTACTTCACGAAACAACAGTTCAATTCTCTAACCAATTATAGTCATTCCTGTACGTAAGTTTCATTCTTTAGTGAATATCTTGGATTTGGCAAATGCTCTATAATAAGTAACACTGGGTAACTAGGAATTACTCCCAATTCCTTTCACTAAATTCTAAGTGTACGTATATTCTGTTCAAAAAAAAAGTATGTATATATGTGTCTAAATAAATAAACAAAATTAATTATATATATATATAATATAATATATACATTACTAATATTAGTGCTCAGAAACAGACATCCGATGCGCCATGTGACTATCTTTGTACCCTCCTTCAATTTCCATTAAATCTCTCTGTATATGATCAGAACTACTTAATTAACTCAATATTATAGTACTAAAAGAGACAACAAGTGCACAGAGAACATCGATATAATCAAAGTGAAATAATTTGTATTAACATATAAGCAATCAAGCTGTTGAAATTGAAACAAGTGTAACTGGACGAAGAGGACAACATTAACAAAGCAAAATATATCAATTATCCAAAATTATCTGTATTTACTGTGGGTCCATATTTAAAATCACGGACAAAGATATGCATTGTGCAGTGATATCAGTATGTAACCTAATTAATGATAACGTAATTTAATAACACTCAGGTCTCAGAATATACGTTACAATAGATAAACAAATATTGGCACATGCACATTGCACTTACAAAAAAATTAAAAAAATGGCACACATTATATATTGCACCTCAAGTTTCCTTAGACGTAAACTTGCGTTTTATCATAATTAAGTTCTAGCTATGTCCCGTTGGACTAATCATTTCGTACACTACAAATTAAATATATTGAGATATAAAGCCATAAACCATTAACTAAGATAACTTAATAACATGGGAGATGAAACCATGCACTCAGTCCATATATATACATAAATTGAAGTATCTGATTTTTTTATCAGAATATTAACCTTATTATTACGGTATTTTTACGTGACATATATGGACAAGAGACAAATTAATATTAAAATAAGAACTTGGTCGAATTAAACAAAAAGTAACTTGAGATTTGTAGTTGGCAAATTGTGATCAAGCAATACATTGAGATCCAATTTCTTGGATAAGCCCGAGATTTACTGCCTTGATTGATATGAATAGGGGAATTAATTATTAATTAAATATCATAGTTTAGTGTGGAGTTGTAACAAAGAGATAATAACCATGTTATATGTTGACAACTGTGGATCAAAGTTTGTAAACATACATTTCCTCAAAATATCTAATAACCGACACGTTTTTTTTCTCTTTTAGGCTCAGTTTGATTCCCCAAAAAATGAGAGAAACTGAGGGAAAAGAAGGAGAAATGGTGGAAAATAAGATTTTCCAGGAAAAAGTTTGTGGAAAATAAAAACTTCCCTTATTTTCTATGTGTTTGGTTGTATACTGATTTTCCTGGGAAATGGTTTAAAGATTCTTATACATTTATTCTGATTTGAATATATTTTCTTGTATTTTGTAGAGATGAAAAAAAATATTTTTCCTCATTTTCTTTCTTTTTTCCCATTTTTCTGGCAAACAAACTGAGCCTTACTTCATAACGAAAAAGTATATTCTGATTTCTGAAGCATGTTGCAAACAAAATGAAATTAAAGATAGATGAAAGTTAAAATATTATTTAGCAGACCAAAACATATAATAAATTAAAATTTAAGCGTAACTAGATCTAATCCACACAATTAATTAGTTATTATGTAATTAATTGTGCTACGATAGCTAGGGTTAGGGCTTGAATACTGCGCGAATTACTGGACATACATTCTTTATTCTTGCTACTTATATTCTCCATTCATTACTCACCCTGTTGAGATATATAATAAAGACTGAATAGACACAAAGGAACAAACAAAAGACGCGTAGTTAATTAACGCCTAATAACAGACATGATGCAATAATATTCTCTTCGAGAATTTAAAAGGGTATAATGTATATTATACTTAAATCAATTGATTCTCTTGTAGTTGGTGGCAGTTTTGGAAGGATTGAGAAAGATAAGGAAAAAGTGAAATAAGAGAACACAAGTGCGTGGATTTATATGCTAGCTCTTATTAGTTATAATAAGAAATTGGTTATGTAACTATTGCACAATAATGTGGTGCAATCAATTCAATTACAGGCGTAAATACATATATAGTTGGAAATGCATATATATGTAGTTGGAAAATTCGATATATATTACTGCTCTAATTAAATAAAATTACATTCATGAATTATCATTTATCGTAGTTTATATATTCTCCAACCCGTCCCTTCCAAATGCAAACGTGGCACCTTTTTATAATTGGGAGGAAAAGTGATTTTTTGAGCTCAAGACTTCTACGTAATTTGGCTTGAATTATGTATGATACTATATTGAATTACCGTTAGTTGAGATGCTTGGAATGAAATAATTTTTTCTTATAATGGCCAACAGATCTGATAATGACGATCGATGATAATAAATACAAAGGAAAAGGGAATCCATGTTGTGTTGTGTCTGACTTATATGTTGTAAATGTACTTGCAAATAATTTATGAAAGAAATCAATTATGTTCTGTCTTTGCTTTTTGTGAGTTGGATTTAGGGATGAATACCGGTACATTGTCAGTGAGGTATTGAATGGGAAAAGGTGCTCCCTGCATTTTACGCTGCTTTTTTCGTCAGTATACTTTCAGGCATATATAAGGCCTTAATATAAGTTAACTTTCGTTTACGACTCAATTTTAAGACAAACAGTCTCCCTATAGGACGCATGGATGAGAGAGAAATTAAAGGAGAGACTATAATTTGAATTTTTTCTTATATATATAATGAATAAAACAAAGTAAAATAATTTGTGCAAGCATTACATGATGAGTGGTGTATTTAATTTGGTTATTAATGTAAGGGATAAAAGCATCAAGCCCCCTGAACTATGCACGTTTTTGCGACTTGCCCCCTAAACTAATTTAATAAGCGTTTTGCCCCCTAAACTATGCACGTCTGTTCGATTTACCCCCTGGCCGGGTTTTTGGCTATTTTTTGGCCATTCTTGGCCGGAATTTTTCCCCTTACCCGACACATATGTGTTGCACTAGATGTGTATTAGTAGTTGATGACAAAAAGTAGGCGAAAAACCATCTCGAACGGGGCATATTCTAGCCAAAATGTGATTTCCTCTTCAGTGTATTTTAGCCGGAATATGCCCCGTTCGAGGTATTTTTTCGCCTACTTTTTGTCATCAACTACTAATAGACATCTAGTAAAACACATATGTGTCGGGTAAGGGGAAAAATTCCGGCCAAGAATGGCCAAAAATAGCCGAAAACCCGGCCAGGGGGCAAATCGAACAGACGTGCATAGTTTAGGGGGCAAAATGCTTATTAAATTAGTTTATGGGGCAAGTCGCAAAAACATGCATAGTTCAGGGGGCTTGATGCTTTTATCCCTTAATGTAAATACATAGTTCAAATGAAATTTGATAACTAATGTAAATGCGCCATTCGATCAACCTCACTTGGTGCATAAAATGATTTTACTCTTAAAAGGCACACACTTTCGTCACACACAGAGTTACGTTCGGTCAGAGGCTTTGATTTGAATCTTTTCAAAAAATAAATTAAAAGAGAACAGGCCCTTATAAATTGCCTGATATATCTAGTCATGTAAATAGTTGTGATGGAAAGAAATTTAACATATATAGCATAGAAAGTGACATGCTGATCATATTCATCCTAGACTGTTTACTGTTAAGAAATGAATCAAGAGAACAACTAATTTTAGATGCTGCATGCTACTGTTAGCAACCTAAAGTTTGTACAATTATGGCATAAAATATGTAGGTTTCCATGACTATATGACAAATGATATGACTCTTAGGTCCAATAATTATATTTAACTTCATGTATACATTATCTATTTTCGCTTTGAGAATTTAATACTAATCATCTATCTGATCAATTAGTTTAATTCAGACATGCATTGAAATTAATTAAACACAATTACCCCACTTTCCCTTATTAATATATAACAAAATACAAGATTATATGCAACCTTTTTATTTTCGGGTATATATATATATGTATACATATATATGTATATATTATATATATATATATATATATATTTGTATTGTTGCAAAACATAAAAGTATTCTTCAAGTCCGTTACAATAGCTATTTTTACGACTTTCTGGACATATGCCAAAAATCTCCTTAAAATTGCAAAAACTCTATGATATTAAGCAAATCGGAAGTTTGATCCGATCCATGCCATACAGATGAGTAATGCAAATTCAACTCAAGAAAAGATAAAGACTAAAAACCAAGCTGATGATCACTGTCATCTTTCATTTTTTCCTACTGCAAGTAAACACGGATCATTTATACAACTTTCGAATATACCTTGAAGCAGATTAATGGCAACTATTACAAACTTCAAACTAAGCAAAATAAAATCACCATGTGGAAGAAAGTCTCAATAATAATATTAAGCAATTGAAGAAGCCTTTTAGCATCTAACCAATACAAAGGACAACAAAACACAAAGTAATATAATTAAACCAATTAATTAGATATCTCGTTTCTGCTTCACCTTTGGAGCATCACCAAGCCTCAGCTCAAGATCCAATTCCTCATGAGTGGATTGTTGAAGATTACAGCTATGGTGATCAACTTCACTCAATTTTGTGAAAAATGTACCTAAGGGATCCGCTTCCATTCTCCTCCTCTTACGACTCGGAACCTCCTCAACATCGCTCGACGATATAGTTTGCGTTTGAGAAACGACCAAGTTCAATTTTTCCGACAAACAATCCTTCTTTTCATCAGCACTATAAACCGTCTTCGTATTTGTCGGATTTCTCCAATTCTCGATTTGACGCAGAGTAGTACAATCTTTTTTCGCGGTAACGAAGCTAGACCAAGATTGGGGATGTAGTGGAGCTATATTATTCAGAAGGGTTTTTTGAACATTAGGAGAAAAGAAAGACAGGGTGCTTGTTGTGTTTTCCTCACTATTGATCACATTAATAGGAGGTGGAGATGATTCCCTAATGACACTTTTAGGGTTTGAAACTAAAAAGTCATGAGAAATAGGGTTATTATGAATAAAAGGAGCATCAAAAGATAGAGTGCCACTACAAGGATCTATAGTAGCATGATGATGATGATTTCGAGCAGATTCATCATGAGGATTAATAATAGGGTGAATTTGTTGCTTCAATCTTGCCCTATCTCTCCTATGAACATTCATATGACCACCTAAAGCTTGAGCTGACCTAAATTCTCTTCTGCAAAAGCTGCAAGAATAAGATCTTGGTGGCCAAACACACCCTAATGATCCAGCTGCATCCTCAGCAAAAGCTTGTTCTTCCCATGAATCACCAACATATGTATTTGAACAATCAATAGTTTTTCTCTTAGCCCACATCAAATATCTTGCTTGTTCCATTGTAGTAAGAAAAAGAAGGAAAAAAAAATAAAAACTTTATCTTCTTTTTCTGTCTTTTTCTTTTTGGGATTGATTATCTGAGGGTACTATATAGTATATAATAACAAGATGGAGTAAATGAATGATGATGATGGAAATAATGAAGTCTATATCTTAGCTAATTATGAGAGAAGTTAAGTTACATAGGAATCTATGAGAGGGAATTGTAGTAAATGCTTAGCTGAAAATGAGCAGAATTTTGCTATGTTAGGGTGGGAAGGTAGGGGGTGGTGGGCACTCTAACTTTGGCTGTTTCATGCAACTAATATTTGTTTTTTAAACAGAATATCATTGTCTATGCTTAAATGCGTTTGTGTCTAGGTGGGTATTTTGGAGAGTGGGCCCCTGTGGAAGACTCTTGTTTTACGGTCTTTGGGTGTTTGGAAAGTTTGATATGTAAACTAAGATATTGTGCGATAATGTGGAATTTGGTCGTCTAAATAAAGTTTTTATCAAATGTTATAAATTTTAAGTTAAGTTTCTAAGGGGGTACCTACCTATATATCATAGAACAACTCAATAGGATGTAACGACTTTTGGGGTATATAAATAGTAATTAGGAAAAAGAGGAACTCGTTTCTCTCGAAAATTTCTATATATATATGCAATTGTTGATGGACGATGACCTATTTTGCACGGATACTCCAAATTTTTTAAAAATACCGTGTCGGACACGCTGGAACACCGACATTCCTTAGACACGCCTTGGATACGTGTCCGTAATTAATATAAACAAGAAAAATTCGGACATGCATGTCAGACACTTTTGATGTGCGTGCCCGACACACATTTATGACACGTTTGAGTTTATTTTACTTATTATCAAAAGGGCTTTTTGGTTAAAATATAACACCTATAAAAATCGAAGTTTAAAAACATAATTTGTTAGTTAATGAGTTATAAAACAAAGTTTAAAACTCCGCTATCTTCTCATGTAGCGCGTCAACCATTTTATCTACAACTACAAGTGAGAATCAAATCTGGAATTCATTTTCTTCTTCTTTTTTTTCTTTAATTATATTTCTCATACATAAACTTCAATTGTCAAAATAAGTTAATTGCTTGATTTTTATTTAATTTTAGTGCCTTTTAATTTCAATAATCTTATAACTAGAATTTAGAAATAAAAACTTCTAAAAGTGTACTACACTATTTTAGTTTACCAATTTATTTTGTATGGTTCGAATTCAACCATTTTACTCATATTTGATATTCATTTGTGAATGAACTTTAAAATATAATTTAAATATTTTGTTTGATTTTGTTTTTATACGTATAATAAAATAAAATCTTAAAAATTTAGACGTATCCATGTCGTATCATATCCTGTAATTTTTAAAAATCCGTGTCATTGTGTCCGTATCGTGTCATATCCGTGTCCCGTGTCCATATCCGTGCAACATAGATGATGACATAGCACACTAATAAATAATCAATTGAAATTCATAGAAAACTAAGAGGTGTAGAAATTTAGGGCTTCACATGTTTTTTTGATATAAAACTTTGGGCAAATGCATTTTTTTACCCTTTATCTTAGCGTAAAATTCATTTATGCCCGATAATTTTTTGGGTCCCAAGATTGCCCGGTAACATTTAATTTTTGGCAAAAATGCCCATCGGGCTTATGAATGGGCTTGGTTCAAATCCGGTGACGTGGATTGTGACTTGGACGACACTGTGACGCCACGTATTTAATTTTTTTTGAAGAAAAACCTCTGTTTTCATTTTTATATTAAAAAATTTACAATTAACTTTATTATATAAATTTTAAAACTTATAATATAATTCTAATTTATAAAACTTAATTTTTAATATCTAATTTTGTTTTTAAAAAAAACCAAGAAAAACAAAAATAAAAAATTAAGCCCAAAACAATATTGATAATATTTTTTTATATAATTAACTTTCATTTTTCTATTTTTAATTATTAAAGAAAAAATAACTATAAATCTTTATAATAACTTTAAAAATTGTCCTAATATAAATAAAACTTTAATTCTTTATAATAACTTTAAATTATAAATATTATAAATGAAATGTAATGTATATTTCTAATTTTAGAACTTAATCTAAATAACTAGAATTTCATTCAAAAAACAAACGGAAAGAAATTAGCCCCCCACCCCCACCCCTCCCCTCAAACAACACCCGCCACCATCTCCATCTCCACCGACCACCACCACCCTCGCCATAACAACCATTGTCGCCGTCACGCTCAACCGCCTCTTCGTAAAATGTGCGCATTTTGTTTCTCTCACTAGGGTTTCTCTTTCTCCAGTAGCTGCAATCGACTATGCACTTACAAAATCTCACTCTATAAACCCTAATTTAACTCTTATGATTTTCCTTAATGCCACTCCTACCCAATTTTATAGTTCAAAACCCTTAACTCATAACTGCATTTTGGTAAATTGATAAATGTCTGGTCCGTTGATGGTGAAATCCACCAAACCGGAGCTCCGACCTGTCCTTGGACCCGCCAGAAATACCTCCAGATGGTGGCGGGTGATGTTGGGGGTGGAGGGTGGGTAGGGGGCTTATTCTCTTGGGGAATATTTATTTTGGGCTTAATTTTTCATTTTTAGTTCTCTTGTTTTTTTTTTTTTAAATTCTTTAGATATTAAAAATTAAGTTTTTTAAAATAGAATTATATTATAAGTTTTAAAATTTATATAATAAAGTTAATTATAAAGATTTTAATATAAAAATAAAAATGGGGTTTTTCTAAAAACAATTAAATATGTGGTGCCACGTGGCGTCACAGTGTCGTCCAAATCACACTCCACGTCACCGGATTTTGGACTAATCCCATTCATAAGCTCGATGGGCATTTTTTGCCAAAAACTTGAAAGTTACCAGACAATTTTGGGCCCGTAAAGTCATGGGGCATAGATGAATTTTACACTATGATTAAAGGCAGAAAAATGCATTTGTCCTAAAACTTTACTAGAGGGAGATTATGATGTAGCGCAAAAGCCCAAGTCTAATATAATGTGGATAGAAATAAAACCTCTCAGATGTATGTTGAAGTCATTCACCAATAACAATTCTACACATGGGGTTGGGTCGTAGGACTGATATTATTTTGGGTTGATTGTGGTACCATGTAAAAATTTAATGTCCTCATGTTTTCCCCTAATAAATCATTAGAATTTAGACAGCTGACATGCTATGTATCTTTATTTCGATAAATGAAATTACAATATATATGTACTTGCGTTAACTAATTTGATGGCTTTTAATAATGCATAAATACACCGAATATGAACAAGAGTAAAATACCCATGCAAAATCCGTGAAAGGTGCCTCGAAAAAGGCCCCTTGTATAAAAAGCCCTCCATGGTATCATTCACCAGAAGGTCAAATTTCAGCCCGCATCGTCATCAGCCTCGTACTGGACGTGCCATAAATACCGTCAGATATCATAATATCCCACTTGGAGGAATTACGAGTGTAATTAAGGCTTGACAACCATGACTGATCTAACCACTCTAAAGCCACGGACGACCCACACTAATCATTGTCAGCAGACCCATCCCACCCGAGGTAAAATTCATGGACGTCCATTCTATAGCATTAATGGAGGTCTAGTGACCACTATCTTAACTACACTCAAGACCCTATAAATAGGACGGGAACTTTTCTATTGTAACCAACTCATATTTACGCCACAAATTTTGTACTCTCAATTCACAAAGCAATATATTTATGTATTTTTTTTCTTATTCACTCTTTTATATTCAGTGGCCTTCGTATTACAAAACCTCTTCGTAAACACATACACGATCTCTAGAATCACAGAAATCGCGTACCGAACCACATCACTTTAATAGTATTTAAGGAATTGCACACCCACACCCGAATAATTTTGTGTTATCAGTTTCGATCTCCGATATTAAGGTATTTTATTCTTAAGAAAACGGCTTTCATCGTTACAGTGTAATAAGCTGTAGATTTCTAGTTGAACTTCTATATTATTATCTTGTGCTATATATAGAAACTGATCACCTATTGTATGTGCAGCATAAAATTGAGCATTGTAAATGTGTCCTTGTTTAAACCGCATTTTTGATGGTATATATGATTTAGATTTGCCAGCTTGATGATGATTGTATTTAAATAGCTAATCTAAGTTTCGGCGGGGAGCAAAATTAGCTTCAATTTTAAAACAGGTTCGTCTTTATCTAGCATCCAGTTTGGGTAAGCTAATGAGACTAAATTCAGAACGTGCAACTTGGCTGAATCTTAATTAAATGCCTTGCCAATTAACATGCGAACAAAGTTAAGATTTAAGATGATGACCCGAAGCAGGGACCGATCGACCGGCTTACCTGGGCTCCAGGACGGGGTGTTCTTTTTACAATTGAGTATTTCATAGAATTTCTAATATAACTTATACTACCCCAACTGAATACGAGCAATCCATATTATAGAAGTACAATTGTACATTAATTATAGGACATATATTATCATATATCTCCCACAAATTTATTCAAATCACTACAAGAAAAATGGGTCATTCGTAAATGCTTGGGCGGTTGCAAAAACCCCTTTTGCGACCGCCTAGCGGTTACTATGGGCGGGTCGTAGATGAGGCCCGTCGAGGTCAATTTGCGATTGTTAGGCGGTCATAAATGCCCTTTTTGTGATTGTTGGCCCGTCGTAAATGACCTAACAGTCATTCACGATTGGCTACCGCTTGACGGTCGCAAATGACCTACGCTACCGCTAGGCGGTGTAAGGTCATTTGCGATCGCCTAACGGTAGTGAATGAATTTGCAACCGCTAAGCGGTCGCAAACAACCTTATGTCATTTGCTACCGCCCAACGATAGCGGTCGCAAACAACCTTAGGTCATCATATTTGCTAGTGCCTATTATATTTATCAGAATAAAAAAAAAATTTCGGTAACTTACTAGAATATTATTATTTTTTTGTAAAAATTACATATGGATATTTAAGCAAACCAAGAAATATGAGTGAAACAAAGAAAAGAATTGTAAAAAAAATGAAATTTTGAGGAAAAAAAAGTAAAGAGAAGAAATGAATGAAGAAAAAAGAAATGAAATGAAAAGAGATGAAGAAATGAATGAACGAAATGAAATAATGAATGAACAAAAGTAAGCAAAAAAATTTTGTATAAAAGAGAGATGAAGAAAAAAGAAATGAAACGAAAGTAAAGAATTTGTAGATTTAGAAAAAGAAAGAGAAAGTAAAGGTGTTGGGTTTTTTTTGGAGAGTATAATTTTAATGTATTGAAAATTAGAGTGGAAGCATGGTAGATATATATATATATATATATATATATATATATATAGAATTTTGAGTGAAAAACTTGAATTTTCGGAACACTTGAATTTCCCCCAAAATCATGGCCTTTTGCTACTGTCGAGCGGTAGCAAAAGATTCAGATTTTCGAAAAGTTTGAATTTTTCGCCAGATGCAGGGTCTTTTGCGATCGTTGGGCGGTAGCAAAAGACACCCAATCCACACTATGCGAATGTCGGACGATCGCAAATGGCATGAACATTACTTGCAACCGTCCGGATCTTTTACTACCACCCAATGATTGCTAATTATATTCAAGTTTCTTCTTTTGTGATTTTTTGGAACGATCTTAATGTATTTTTGTGATTTTTAACAACAAATCTCATTATTACATGTGAATTGATGTAATAAATTATTAGAACACTAGTAATTGAGTTATCAAAATAGTAGATTAGATTGAGCGAGTTATTAACGGTTGAGCTATTTTATGTTCTACAACTAATCATCATACCTAGTGGTTTTAATTGCCTTATGTTATTGTCCTTTATGTTACAAATTTAAGTATAGATATTATTCTGATGTTCAATTAGTAGATCATCTAAAGCATTATGTATATATATATATATATATGTTAGAAGCTTCATTAAAAATTGGTTACAAGCTTCATTATGGACCGTCCCCTATAAATGATACTTGATTTTGCTATGAAACCTCTTTATTTGGGTCATTTTAACTTATTAGTACCTATTATTGGTGTAATTAACAGTAAGTCCCATTCTATCTACATGATCCTTAAACTTAAATTGTGGCATGCCTTTTGTTAGAGGATCAGAGATCATAAGTTCAGTGCTAACGTGCTCAATGACCACTTTCTTTTCTTTGACACGTTCTAATATGGCTAAGTGTTTTATGTCCATGTGTTTGCTTCGACTACCACTTATGTTATTCTTAGCCATAAAAACAACAGCTGAATTATCGCATAACGTTTTTAATGGCCAAGAAATAGAATCTACAATTCTAAGCATAAAAAATAAAACTCTTTAACCACACACCATGAGATGTAGCCTCAAAGTAAGAAACGAACTCGGCTTCCATAGTAGAAGTAGCAGTCAGAGTCTGTTTGGCACTCCTCCATGAAATAGCTCCACCAGCGAACATGAACACCTAACCTGATGTAGATCTACATGTATCCACACAACCAGCAAAGTCTGAGTCTGAGTACCCAACTACCTCCAAGTTGTCAGTTCGTTTGTACGTAAGCATGTAATCTTTGGCAACCTTGAGATACCTCATAACTTTCTTCGCAGCTCTCCAATGGTCGATTCCCAGGTTACTCTGATATCGTCCTAACATCCCCACCACAAAGGCAAAATCTGGTCTCTTACATACCTGAGCGTACATTATGCTTCCAACGACAGAAGCATATGGGATGTTCTTCATTGATTCCCTTTCAATCCCGCTTTTTAGGGAATTAGCTTAAGTTCATCTTATCACCCTTTACTAGACTTTATTGATATAAGCTTCTTGAGATAGTCCCAGAATTTGACTGTATCTATCGCGATGAATTTTAATGCCAATGACATAAGAGGAATCGCTAATATCTTTCATCTCAAAATTCTTAGAGAGGAATTGTTTCACCTCATGCAACAATACTTTATCATTAGATGCAAGCAAAATATCATCCACATATAAAACAAGAAAACATATCTTACTCTCACTGGTCTTGAGGTATATGCATTGATCCATGACATTCTCTTCAAAATCATAAGAAGAGATGACATCGTGGAACTTAAGGTACCATTGACGAGACGCTTATTTCAATTCGTATATGGATTTCTTCAACTTGCATACTAAGTGTTCACCTTCACTAGAGGGAAAACCTTCTGGTTGTTTCATGCAAACCTCATCCTCTAGTTCACCATTTAGAAAAGCAGTTTTCACATCCATTTACTGTAGTTCAAAATAGAAATGAGCAACTAAGGCCATGTGAAAAAGTTTCTGTGTAATCTATTCCTTCTTTCTAAGTGAATCCTTTAGCAACGAGTCTAGCTTTATATCTCTCAATATTGCCTAATGAATCTTTCTTAGTTTTGAAAACCCATCTGCATCCAATGGCCTTCGCCTCATTAGGCAATTCGACAAGATCCCAAACACCGTTACCTTTCATAGAATCCATTTCTTCAATCATTGCATTATGCCATAATTCAGATTCTTGACAACTTATGGCTTGTCAAAATGAATCAGGATCACTTTCGGCTTCTATATTGTAGTCAGGCTCTTGTAAATACATTATGTAGTCACTATGGATAAACGATCTTACCATTCTAGTAGACATTCTTAAAGTTGTACCAACTGCTTCTTGAGGTTCGGTTGGTATAATGGGATGCTCATGAGCAATATGTTCTACTGGAACATTATCAATCAAATGTGGAGTCTGTATGATTGGTTGTCCAACATCCATTTGTACCTCAGGGGTGTTTTGTACAACAATCAGATTATCATTTGAAGTGGAAGGTTGAGTATTAGAATGGCTTTTCTTAAAGATTGAATGTCTGGAAAGTCGCTCCCACTGATCAAGTCATTTTCAAGAAACTTGGCATTTCTTGATTCCACAAACCTAGTAGTGTGTGATGGACAGTAAAATAACCCTTGGACCTTTCAGCATATCCTACGAAATACCCACTTATTGTCCTTGGGTTTAACTTCTTTTCTTGTGGGTTGTAAACTCTAACTTCAGACGAACATCCCCAAACGTGTACATGTTGTAGTCTTGGTTTCCATCCCTTAAATAGTTCGAAAGGTGTCTTTGGGACAGCCTTGGTTGGAACGGGATTTAACAAGTACGCCGCCATTTTTAGAGCCTCGGGCCACAAAAATCTAGAAAGTTTTGAGCTACTCAACATGCTTCTCACCATGTCCAATAGAGTTTGATTTCTTCTTTCAGCAACACCATTTTGGTCTGGGGAACCCGGCATGGTGTATTGGGCAACAGTCCCATGTTGTTGAAAAAGCTTTGCAAATTGACCAGGCGATTGTCCATCTTCAGTGTACCTACCATAGTATTCTCCACCTCTATCTGATCTCACGATCTTAATTTATTTTCCACATTGTTTCTCTACCTTAGCCTTAAATACCTTAAAGACATCTAAAGCCTCGTTCTTATTGCGAATCAAGTAGAGATACATGTATCGTGAGTAGTCATCTATAAATGAGATGAAGTATTTTGAACTATGTGAATCTATGTCTGGACTACATATATCTGTATGGATGATTTCCAAAATTCCAGAACTCCTCTTAGCACCTTTCTTACACTTGTTGGTTTGTTTTCCCTCAATACAATCCATACAAGTATTATACTTAGTAAAATCTAAAGTATTAAGTACTCCATCTTTTACTAACCTTTTCAGTCTTTCTATGGTGATATGTCCCAATCTCTGGTGCCATAATTCAGAGGAATCTTCTTTACTAACACATCTCTTAATACCAGTGGTTACATGGAGTGCATCATTATTGATTGTGTATTGTAAATTTAGACAATAAAGACTATGTCCCTCATCTGCATTATGTGATCACGAGCTCCACTCTCACCGGTGAACCTCATAGATGAAAACTTCATTATTAAAGTGCTTGCGAGCGCCTTCTCAGAGGACTTAAGTTGCTTGTCGATAGCATTCAGCAAATCTCGAACATTTGTATGTTGCTCGATAGAACCCCGAATAGCTGGTGAAATCCTAGTCTTAATAAACATCACGCTGAGGCGGTTGGATCGCTCCCATTGCTCGTATAGTGCAACCTCTTCGTACATGCTCATCAGTCACTGCAGCGGGTTCCTCTTTCCTTATTACGTAGCCGATGTCCATCCATCCGAGATGCAACAAAATTCTTTCTTTCCAAACTTTGTAGTTATCCCCCACGCAAAGCGGGAATTTCACGTTGAATTTCAGACATACCAACAAGTTGTATTACTGCGCACATGATTACATGCTTACTTAAAAAAAATTTAATATTGATGCTACAGACCGAGTAATATGTTCTACCAATGCAAAACATATTTTATCACTTAGCATAAATCTCAGACATAAAATTGCATGTGGGCTAAATTTTAATTCAAATAGATATATGCTTACTTTATGATAAAACTATTATAGCACGTTTCTCAATTCCTGTGTGGGTAACTAAGAAACATAATCTAATATTTACCCTAGTTAATCATACAAACTAATAAAATTCATTTGGGATAAGTTTACTATGCAAGGTATGACTAACCACAATTCAATGTCTTATAACTTTATGTGATCCCATAACTTTATCCATGGTTTGTTTTTCCTCCCAATAAAGGATGATGTGGCTATTCTTTTACAAAGAAAAACTAAATGGATCACGAGACATTTATTTGATTAGAGATGCATGTACAATATCTTAGCTTTTTTATGTACAACTTGAATCAGACTAAAGGTTTCTAAATCAAACCTGATTACATAATCCTAATGTACATAAGATTATTGTATCTCGCTTAATGCGGAATCTGTAAACTAAAGATATTTATGCATATGTTCTTCAAAATGATTAAGTCAATTAAGGTGCTAATTATGAATTGTTCTAATAAAATGACTATTGGATCACATTTTAATGTATTATGTAAGGCACGGATAATAATTGACACAATTTAAATTTGCATATGTACAAGAATTATAAAGCAAATTTAAGACATAATAAATTTACAGATGATAAAAAATTTAAAGAGCACAAGTGACATCATAGTGCAACAATAAATTTATAATCACTCGTAATCTTAAAACTAAATTGGCTCACAACTAAGGTCATATGGAAATTTCTTAAGAGCCACCCAATTGCAGTATCTGAATTAATATATAAATTAGGATTATAATCTGCATGTAATTCAATTCCCACCTATAATACACATGAAACAGATTTCCTTCTTTTCAATCGAATCAATCTTCACTTCCTAATTAGCAGCCATATAAAGTGATTGATTAACTTCCTAATTAGCATCCACATAATATGATTGATTCACTTTCTAATTATTCGTGACCATAATTGAATCAAAAAAATTAGAAGTCAATTCCATAATGAACTCTTTGTTGATTACAATTGACACGAGATTTAATTTAAAATATCCCAATTCGTGATTATCACAAAGAATTGACTGCAAATGGTCCTACATCCATGCTTAAATGTAGTATTAAGGATGAAAATAGGAAATAATAGATTCAGACTAAAAATCACAATTTTGTGAATTCTGAAATCACGAAATGAATTTTAGTTGTTAATTACTATGGCATATAATGGCTTACATAATTTACTATAGTGGATTAGCATAAAATATTCTTTAACAAGAAAATTCCTTAACGTTGATTTCCTTAACAGTACAACCCACGTCCTATAAAAGAGATCACGCTTTACATACTGAATGTTATATTCAAAAGATCATACAAATGCAACAATATATTCTGAATCTTTAAAATTTCTCAAAGTTATTTTATGTCAAAGCAGAGGTTTATCCTTGCTCTGATACCATATGTTAGATAACGTTCTCAAGCTATATTTATACAAAAGCTTAGAATACTATAATTTTGCTTTTGCACAAAAGTCGGACCTGGTTGCAAATCTATTAAAATGTTATAAAGTATTTAAATAGTTTTTTTCAAGAATTAAGAAAAATAATGTTTTGTTGTTCAAAATAATTCAAAATTACTATATTTAATTTTCAAAAGCATTTAGAGAAGCAACATATTATTCTCAATTATGGCACTTGTTCTTTTTGTGATTTTTTGGAAAAACAGGCAAGAGCGAAAAACCAGTACACATATATGCAAACATCGCCAAAAAAAAAAAACAAAACTATTTTATGATGAAAATTAAGTTTATGATATAATATCGAGTATTTACATTAATTATTCGATTCCAATTTTTTTCAGAGAATGTAATTATGATATAATGTAATCATGGGATGCCGTTTCTAATTAGAGATACATAATCTATTACAAGAAGGAAAAAAAAAAAGGTTAAGTTTATCGGTCGACAAAAAGGCGTTCAAGTACAAGAAGCGTAGCAAAAACAAATGTACATGTAGTCAAAATTTCAAATTGTTAATAATTAAAAAGTAGTCGTCGAATACACGCAAATCCAAAAGACAAGACAAAATAGAGTCACCCAACTTCCGCTACGTACGAGTAACATGTAGCATCTACTTATTTTATTTTGTCAAATATAATAATATGAGATCAGATTGTCTCTATTCAAGAGAATCGTGACATTCTACTTAATACGTATGTCTTCATTCTCAATTGATTGTGCGATTAAAAAATTCAGGTACCCAATTCCAATAGGATCTCTTGTTCATGCACAAGGAAGACTGGTATTGATATTGATAATAACGAATTAAAACTAGGAAATGACAGTTTGAGAAAACTATAACTCTGAGATATAAAATGGGAGAATTACACAAAGTACCCCTCAACTATGGGTAAATTACACAAAGTACCCCTTCTCTTTGGGAAATTACACAAACTACCCTTATGGTCAAAAAAATTAAAATAATTAAGACAACCTTTCAAATTTAAATCATAGCAGAGACTAAAATTCGCAGATAATTTATTTTTTCTTAGAAGAAATTATTTGTTATCAATATTTTTTGTCTTTTTAAACGAGATAAATGAGGTTTAATGCAATAATTTTGATTTATTTTTTGTTTTTTGTGCAAAATAATTGAAGAGCATGAATTTACATTCAATAGTTTGAAATAAAAAAATTTCGAATAATAGGTCATAAGGGTAGTTTGTGTAATTTTCCAAAGAGGAGGGGTACATTGTGTAATTTACCCATAGTTGAGGGGTACTTTGTGTAATTCTCCCTAAAATTTATAATAGATTAATATTTATGCCAACATGTTGATAGTACGTTTTCAGCTTTATCGTTTTTTTTTTAAATACTCTAAATTCTTTTCTCTTCTTTTTTTATACGAAAAAGGCTATATTAGCGATATGAAAAATCCACTAAGGAAAACCTCCATCACAAAAACCGTTTACAGAAATTACAAAATAAGGAACAATCTCCTGCCAAGATTGTTCCCACGCCCACGCAGCGAGGTGTTGAGCTGCAAAATTACAATGACGAGGGACATAGCAAAATTGCAATTTAGGTCACCCGTTCCAAAATTTTCTAATCCTAGAAACAAATGGCTCAACACTCCAATCAAGTTGAAGATCAACTTCGTGTATCAATCTAATAACCACTTGAGAGTCCGTTTCAAAAATAGCTTCTTGAATTCTTCGATCATTAGCAATGATAACAGCTTCCAAAAGTCATGCGCCTTCTGCTATTGTCGGATTAAGGCATTCCACATATTTTGTAAAGCATTAACGATCCACGGTCATTTCTAACAACCAAAATTTTGTCATATTTATTTTCAAATTTTTATTTAAATATATAAAAAGGGATGTTCGTAGCTTTGATATAATTAATTTCTCAAGAATGAATTATGGTTGATTAAGTATATGTAGGCAATTTCATACATACATACATATACGTAAGGGATAAAAACGCCAAGCCCCCCAACCTATGGCCTCTTTTGTGCGCTGCTCCCTGAATTAATTTTATAAGCGTTTTGGTCCTTAAACTATAGTGTGTCTGTTTAATTTGCCCAGTTGTGCATTTTCGGCCATTTTTTGCTAGAATATTTCCCTTTACCCGACTCGTATGTGTTGTATTAGATGTATAAAAGTAGTTGATGAAAAAAAAAGACAAAAAAACACCTCCAAGTGATGAATATTCTGGCCACAAAAAGACCGGGAAGGCACCACGGGATTTGCCCATTTCCGGCCAATTCCGGCCATTTTTGGCGGGAATATTCCTCTTTACCCGACTCATATGTGTTGTACAACATGTATAACGGCAGTTGGTGACGAAAAAAAATGCAAATAAACACCTCAATGGGAGGAATATTATGGCCACAAAAGACCAAAAATACACAACTGAGGCAAATCGAATAGACACCCTATGGTTTAAGGACCAAAGCACTTATACAATTAATTCAGGGGCATCGCGCAAAAGAGGCCATAGATTCGGGTTGATGTTTTTATCCCCATACTTAATATGCTGCATGTGAACAAACATGACTGTCGATATATAATGAACTTGACGCTTTAGTTATTAATTGTTTAATATTATACAAGCTATCAATATCCATGTTTAGTTAATATTATATTCTACGCTTAAGTACAATAGTCAACATCAGAAGATTTTAACGGACTTGAAGAAATGTGTGAGTAGATTGGGGGCATAAAATAATTGATATTGTTGAATACTTAACCGACTAAGACAAAATTTAGGTGAAATAGGTACTAATATCATATTTATATAAAAACTTTTGAATTGATCGATTGATAGCGTTTAATTATTTAAATGACTGACAGGAAAGTTTTAACTATGATCGATAACACTTGAAAAAACTTGCTCAACAAACAAGTTGGATTACTATTCTAGTATAAAATATTAAAGTGGTCCTGAAAGAATTGTTTTATCTAAATTTTTTAGGCTTCTTTTGTGATCGGATAATTTTTTAGTTTTGTTGTTATTACGATCTTAATATACAGTATATAACAGAACCATGGTATATATACAACTAAATGTGCACGCATAATAATTAATAAACACAAGAAAAATTAATTTGAAACAATGGCTTATTTCTATATGAATAAACAATAACAGCATATACATGCCGATGCATCCTATCTCTGAATTAAACACGTCGCTATATATATATATATATATATATATATATATATATATATACTAGTAAGCATGGGCGCATTTTTATTGTATTCGATAATTTAATTATCATTTTTAAAAGTGTTGTTTTAATTTTAACGATAGCCAATTTGAATATCTATTTAACAAATTTTAATATAACTTTTGAACTAATTTTATTATGAATCAAGTTTGCCTTCCCATAAAAACTGAGGTAGGTTATATGAACCATAAAAGAATCACGTTGAGTCTCGTGCACATGAATCCCGTGTCTCCATTCGTTTCGGTTAGAAGTAAATCTTTACTTAGGTCTGTGTGCTTTAAGTCGTTCTGTATGACCTCCATCCATATCTTATTCGGTATCCCACGAGCTCTAGTTGCATGCCCTAAGTCGAGATCCTCAATGCATCTTACTAGTGCATCTATGAGTCCGCATTTAAACGGGTCCTATAAGTGCGTACCATAAAACTTATGAGGCAAAACTAACAGAATTAAAACTTAAAAGGACTATTCCAAAATTTACAGCAGACCCCCGCATTATTGATTGTTAATTAATTTTATATTAAGTGGGTCCAATTGTCTAGTACACGTGGACACACAAGTTATTTACTGTTGTAAAACCAAAAACAATATAGTAGCTAAACTTTTGGGGCAAAACTGAAAAAATTTAAAAATAAACGAACGTTTAACAATTTAGAGTGGGGCTCATAAATAAATAACATAAAACTTTTGGTCCAAATTTGAAACAAACAAAAAATTAAAAGGACCATTCGACAATTCACAGCAGGCCCGTTAGTGCAAAACGTGAAACTTTTGAGGCGAGATAGAAAGAACAAAAAAAATAAAAGGACCGTTCTGCAATTTATGATGGACCCAACGCTATTAAGTGTTAAGAAATTTTATATCTTGTGAGTCCCAATCGATTAATACGCGCGGGCCCTCAAACGTATTTATTACTGTAAAATAAAACATAATATAGTAATTAGTTGAACTTACAGGGGCAAAATTGGAACGGAAAAGTTAACAACAAATATTTTTTTCAATTCTTATTATATAGTAGAATATATATCTTACTATATAATAAGAATGAATGTGTTAACAGGTTTGTTATTTTAACCGAATTAACGAGATTATAAGGGTTGGAATGCCCTGTCCGAAGGTTCAGAAGTTTGCTTATGACGAAAACATCCCTATTTTTTATTCACTGAATTTTATTTTGAGTATTCGTCCGATGATATTATAGTCCCGATAGGGGTCTATTTTTGTGTCTTAGTCTTCGTGATGTATACTCCGATAGATGGTTTACTCCGATAGGGCGCTGTTTTTGTGTTTTATCCTTCGTGAGGTATGCTCCGATAGATGGCCTTACTCTGATAGGGCGCTACCTTTGTGTTTTGTTCTTCGTAATACATGTTCCGAGGGCACGTTGCCTTTGGTTTGTTCAGTGAGGGAATGTTCTCGTATTTTGGGGGACTCGGGGTCCTCATTTTGATCCCTCTTGCACTTTTGATAGATATCGGAGTCTCGCGGGTCCATCGTGATTTTATTCTTTTTTCCGATGCCGCGTAGATATCTTATTTTTATTCATCATGACTTTCCAAGTGACGCTTAGGTGCCTCTTTGCGAGTGTCACTTTTTTTACCACTTTGGGTGTGCGGCACTCGGTGGGCCCTCCTGATACTTCGTGGCATCGGGAGTGATGTGACGGTAGTACCGTCCTTAGGTTAATCGCTTTTTTTAGGGTTAACTCTTCGGTTAATCCCTATATTTATTTTTTAGGGTTAACATAATGTTTTCAAGCAGGCTGCAGATGTTAATTTTTTTTTACCAATTTTGCCCATGTAAGTTCAATTAATTACTTTATTAGGTTTTGTTTAACATCAATAAATATTTGGAGTGCCCGCACGTATTAATCAATTGAGACCCGCAAATAATAAAATTTCTTAACAGTTAATTGTGTTAGGGTCCGCTATAAATTTCAAAACAGTCCTTCAATGTTTTAATTCTTTTGATCTCGCCTCAAAAGTTTTACTTTTCGCACTTATTTGCCTGCTATAAATTGCGGAATGGTCCTTTTAATTTTTTACTTCTTCTAAATTTGACCCAATTTTTTTTGTTATTTATTTATAGGGCCTACTGTAAATTATTAATTGGTCCTTTTATTTTAGAATTATTTCAATTTGCCCCAAAAGTTTTGCTACTATATTTTTTGGGGTTTTCCAGTAATAAATAACTTGTGTGCTCGAGCGTATTAAACAATTGTGACCCGCTTAGTATAAAATTGATTAACAATCAATACCGTGGGGGCCTGCTGTAAATTTTAGAACATACATTTTAATATATTATGTTTTTGGTTATGGAGTAATACATCATTAAACTCGTCACAATTAGATTTCAGTAATTAATAGTACAACGGTCCGGGTGTATTTACATTGGCCCCGCCTAATATTTATGCTCGTCGATCTTTCAAGAAATTATTACTTACAACCGTTGTACCACGTCATCGTGTCCTATGTGGTGCAGCACTCCAATAAAAAACTTACACGTCTAGTACCTAACTAGCTAGTATAGACGCTTTCATACTAGTGTGTGTGTGTGTGTGTGTGTGTGTGTATATATTATCTCACTATATTATAAGAATGGATGCAAACACTTAAGCAAGCTGCAGACGTTGACTTTTCGTGTTCCAATTTTGCCCCAGTAAGTTCTACTAATTATTGTATTATCTGGGGGGCTCGCACGTATTAATCGGTTGGGACCCGCAAATAATAATTTTTTTAATAATTAATAGCGTTGTGGTCCTCTGTAAATTGCAGAATGGTTCTTTCATTTCTCAAGTCTTTTGATCTCGCCTTAAAAATTTTACGTCTCGCACGTACCGGCCCGCTGCAAATTGTCGAATAGTCCTTTTACTTTTTATTTTTCCTAGATTCACCCAAAAAGTTTTACGTTATTTATTTTTGGGCCCCACTGTTTGTTGTTAACATATTGATATTTTAGTTTCACAATTTTGCCAACCTTAAAGAATTATTATAAAATTATCCAGCTTTTAGTTCAAGGTAATGAAATGAATTTTATCATTTGTTTTACTTATTTCGTTTAAACATTGTAATGTAAATTAATGACTATACCAAATAAAGGTTTGTTAATCAAATGATATAGAATATTTATGCATTTTCACCCATTGTGGATTTGTTAGGCTAAATCTATTCTTCTTAAATATAAAAAATTTGTTAACAATGATAAAGATTATTAGAAAATTAAGTATTAAAATTTAACTAGCCTGTGCATCGTACGGGCAAGTTCCTAGTATATATATCACTACAACAAAACGCATCAATTGCATGAAAAAAAATTCATGCAATAGGCTATAGTGTCCATATAAGAGAATTGCATCAAAAAATTCTGATGCAATTCGGATGCAATAACAACAACAACAACAACAACCAAGCCTGTAATCCCAATTAAATTGGGGTAGGCTATATGAACCATGAATGAATTACGTCGAGTCATGAACATGAATCTTCTGACTCCATAGGTTTCGGTTGGCGAGCATGTCTTCATTTAGATCTTTTAGCTACATGTTGTTCCGTATGACCTTCATCCACGTCTTTTTCGGTCTCCCACGAGCTCTAGTCGTCTGTCCTAAGTCGAGATCTTCAACTCGTCGTACTGGTGCATCTATGGGTCTGCGTTTAACATGCCCAAACCATCTTAAACGATTTTCTCGCATTTTCTCGTCGATGGCCGCCACACCCAATTTATGCTGAATATGTTCATTGCGCACCTTATCTCTCCTTGTGTTACCGCACATCCACCGAAGCATGCGCATCTCTGTAACGTTCATTTTATGTGCATGACTTTGCTTAATAGCCCAGCACTCGGAGCCATAAAGCAAAGTAGGTCTAATAGTCGTACGATATAACTTTCCTTTAAGCTTTAGAGGAAAGTTACGATCGCACAGGATCCCTCGTGCTTTTAATGTTTGTCTCCACCGTTCTAATTTAATGTTAACTCCGATTCTCGTTTCATCGATGAGGGCAATATCGTCTTCAAACAACATACATCGTGGGACTCGGTCTTGGATGGTTCTGGTGATTTCATCAATTACAATGATAAACAAAAATGGGCTCAAAGCTGACCCCTGATGTAAGCCAATTGTAATTGGAAAGGCGTCTGTTAAACCGCCACAAGTTCGGACACTTGTCACCACATTCTCGAAAGCGTTCAATGAGCTGACGAATCAAATGGATGGCCTCTATGGTCGACCTTCCCGGCATAAATTGAAATTGGTTCTCAGATATGGGAACAATTTGTCTCAATCGGTGTTCGATCACCCTCTCCCATAGCTTCATGGTATGAGACATAAGTTTTATCCCACGATAGTTAGAACAGTTTTGGACATCGCCCTTATTCTTATATAGAGGTATTAGGGTACTCTTCCTCCACTCTTCTGGTATTTTATTTGTTCGCCATATTTTGTTAAAGAGGTCTGTCAACCAGGTCACTCCTATCTCTCACATGCTTCTCCAAGCCTCGATAGGGATACCATCTGGGCCAACAGCTTTTCGAGTCTTCATCCTCTTCAAAGCATCTTTGACTTCCGACCTTCTAATACGGCGCATAAAGTTACGGTTCAGATCCTGAGGGGACTGCGAGATGTCACCCACTGCTTGGGTGGGGCCTCCATTGAACAGACCCTCGAAGTAATTCCTCCACCGTGCTTTGACATGATCCTCACGCACTAAGACAGACTGACCTTCATCTTTGATGCATTTCACTTCACCTAGGTCTCTAGTCTTCCTCTCTCTAATGCGAGCAATTTTGTATATATCATTATCGGCCTCTTTGCTATTCCTCTTCTCATAAATTTCCTTGTACACAGCCTCTCGCACTAGTCGAACAGCTTTCTTTGCTTCTTTCCTGGCTAGCTTATACTTTTCAAAGCTTGCTCCATCATAGTTCTTCTTCAAATCCCTGTAGCAATCCCGTTTGGCCTTGATTGCCGCCTTCACTTCTTCATTCCACCATGACGTGTCTTTACCAGTCAGGCTACTACCTCGGGATTCACCTAAGAGGTCTTTAGCTACCTTCTTGATAAAACAAGCCATGTTGGTCCAAGTTGCATCTGCATCGTCCTCAGTCTTCTAGTCTACCTCTTGAACCACTCGCTCCACGAAGACCTTTTGGGTAGACTCCTTAAGTTGCCACCACTTAATTCTAGGTTCCACCCGGCGCCTACTCCTCTTCACTCCTTGCCGCAGGCTAATATCCAATACCAAATGCCTATGTTGTGTAACCACACTTTCTCCGGGGGTGACCTTGCAATCTAAGCAACGACTTCTATCTGCCCTCCTAGCTAAGAAGAAATCTATCTGGCTCCTATTTGACCCACTCCTATAAGTGACCAAATGAGATTCTCTCTTCTTAAACCAAGTATTTGCTACAAGTAAATCATAGGAGAGGGTGAAGTCTAAGATAGCGTTGCCCGGCTCATTGCGATCCCCAAAGCTATACCCGCCATGAATGTCCTCGAACCCATCACGGCTAGATCATACATGACCATTAAAGTCACCTCCAATGAAGAGTTTCTCGTTACTAGGGATCCTTTGCACCATCTCGTCCAAATCTTCCCAAAACTTACATTTCACAACTTCGTCTAGTCCTATCTGTGGTGCATAGGCACTAATGACATTCAAGATATCCTCGCCTATGACCAACTTGACCAGTAAGATCCTGTCGCCCTTCCTTCTGACCTCCATCACGTCTTCGAGCCAAAGCTTATCTATGATGATCCCAACACCATTTTGGTTCTTCTCTGTCCTAGTATACCAAAGCTTACAACCCCACGTGTCTAGTACTTTGGCCTTTTCACCAACCCACTTGGTCTCTTGCACGTACAAGATGTTGATTCTCCTCTTGGACATTGCCTCAACTAGCTCGACCAATCTTCCTGTGAGTGACCCCACATTCCACGATGCAAGGCAAACTCGTCGTTTCTGGACTAACTTCTTTACCCTCACCCGTCCTGGAAGGTGAGGGAACACTTGCTCATTTGACACCACACCCGGGCGTCGATGTGGCGCGTCGCTTACGGGCGACGACCTAGCAACCCTTGCCCATTTATCACTACACCCGGGGTCCAATGTAGCGCGTCGCTGAGTAGGGAACGCCCCAACGAAATTCATAATATGGTTCATATCATAGGATGTGACGGGGTTTTTAAGTTGGCTATCACATGCCTACCACAACCATCCTCCTTTATCCTGGCTTGGGGACAGACAGTGAAAGCTCACTGGCGGAGTTGCAATTTGGATGCAACGTTGCATGGAAAATTTTCCATGCGAAACTCGCTGCATCGAAAATAGCCGATGCAAGAAAAGCGCATGCATCGGAAATTTGCGATGTAGAACCAAAAGTCAGCGTTTACCAGAACATGCCGCGTGGCGACATTTGGTTAGTGCGGATACTGCATAGAAAAATTACCATGCAATTGCTCTTGTAGCAATTACATGGGAAAAATTCGATGCAATTGCTGCTATGGGAAAAAATCGATGCAATTGCTTTTCAGCAATTGCATGGGAAAAATCCGATGCAATTGCTTTTAAGCAATTGCATCGCAATGCAGAAATTTGCATTGCAAATATCTGATGCCACACATATGTTGCATGGAAATATTCCTATGCAACATAATTCGAAATTATTTTTAAAAAAAAAAGTAGCGGGATTATTCTGCTACTTTTAAAATATTTTCCCTTTTATTAATATAAATAATTCATTTAAAGTATATATTTTTTAAGTTTTAAAGTATTATTTTTATGAAAGAAATACATATTTTATACTAATTTATACATATTTCAGAAATATGTATTGATTAATTTTTAAAGATATACATATTGTATTTAAACTATAATCTAAGAATATTGTTCCAACGATATACGTATTTGCAAAATATTCTTATACGATTTCCTATACATACAAATTTATATTTTTTCGTACAGTTATAGTTAAAAAAAATTAAAAAAAATTGTAAATCCTTTAACAAATATTTTAGAGAGTGGAGGAGTAGAGAGGGGGAAGAGAGATGGTGATGAATGAGAAGTGAATGGGTGTGGGGTATTTATAGGAGAATGTAAACAGTTTTACATTGCAAATTTTCCACGCAGGCTTTGCTCTGCATGGAAAAATATGGGGAAATTCCGATGCAGCATGTATATACTATATAATACAAATTGCATGGCAATTTTCCTATGCAAGTGGAATTTCTAACTCCTAAATTATATTTATAGTATAAATAGATTACTAACCCAAGCATGTAAGCTTCATCTGATACCCCTTCTTCATTCTCAGTAGTCTTGTTTTTCTTCACTCGGCCAAGCTTGTACATCCTTGCTATCGGCAATTGTTTAATCGTATCACCGTCATCTTTAGCCTATTTCACAAAACAATTAAAAAATTTATACGACAAATTTTAAAGGGCCAAATTTTAATACGACACCCTAGTATGTATTTTAAGGACCAAATAAAAAAATACCATTTGGCTCGAACGCCTCCCACCAAACCAGTTCTTCTTCGAAGCCTTGTCCATGTTTATCTTGGCTTTTGTGCATCTATTCTGGTGTATAGGCCCATCCCAGTAATCCATGGGTTTTTGCTCATGTTCTTCTGGAATCCATATATCACGTCTACCACGGCCTTCATGGTTGTCCCTTATCGCCAACAATATTCTCTTCAATGAGTTCAAGTATTCGATATAACGCTTGTTTCCAATCATTTTCCAAACACTCCTAACTCGATACTCGTCGGCTTCATCCTACTGATATTGGCCCTGCGAATTTTAAATAATATAAATAATTAAAAAAAACAACATATGAAAACATAAACAACAATAAATAAAAAATAAGCATTTTAATTAACTATTTTTAATATCTAATAATAATTTCATTAAAAAACTTACTCGAAATTCGTTCCAAGCGCTGTCCCTATAAACTCGAGGATAATCCTTGAATTGAAACCACGGGCCCTTACACAACTTCTTCAAAGTAGCCGAAACCGATGCACTAATGGACGATTGGTTCCTCAACCCTCAGGTATATGGACAAAATGTGATCCACTCCCTATCATCGAGGTCCTCTGGTACAGGTGTCCCTTTGCCCTGCCCCCGAAGATTTTTCTCCTCATCGTCATCGGGGGAATGTGATGGTCCTGGCTCTACAGACCCTCTAGATAATGTCGGCCTGACTAAAGCAACGGATGGTGAGGGTGGAACTCCAGACATATCAGAGCCTAAGGCCTGCGCCGAGCCATGCGGCGACTTAGTGGTGGCAATGTTGATCGATGGAAGAGGAACTATCTCGAGGTCAGTAATAAAGCCATACGGAGTCATAGTTCGTAGGGTGAACCGGCATATCATCATCATCATCACGTGGGTTAAACTGGTGCATCAGGGGTCTACGTGGTTGCTGACTAGTAGATGCAGGTTCCTTCTCCGGACGCCTCCCCCTAGGACCTCTACCTCTAGACGACTCCTGATCTCTACCTGCCATCTAAATTATCCGACAAAAATATCAATATAATAGTCCCTAAACTTTAGTTAATTATATTTCAACACTACTGAAAAGTTATTCTTCACAACTCAGTCGTAATAAGAAATATAATTAATTGGAATTTTCAATCGATCTATATGTTTTCTGTTAACTCACTACATATTCAAAAATAACCCCAATACTTCGAATTAATAACCTTATTCCAACAATAAAGTTAACATAAGCTACATTTTTTAAACTACTATATAATATTAACAATCAAATAATAACTAAAATCATCTAATTGCACTTTATACTCTATTGTTAACCCAAAAAAAAATATAGGGAACAACCTAAGCGTTAACACTAAAAAGTAGGGATTAAACCTAAGGATGGTACTACCGTCACTTAACTCCCGATTCCACGTAGTATCGGGAGGGCCCACCGAGTGCTGCAAACCCAAAGTGGTAAAAGGCGACACCCGCGAAAAGACACATATGCGTCCCTTGGAAAGTCACGATGACTAAAAAATAAGATATCTATACGGCATCAAAAAAAGAATAAATCCCTATAAGTCCGCGAGAACTCAATATCCATCAAGACGCCAAGAGGGACCACTGCACATATAATGACCCCGAGTCCCAAAATCTCCTTATCAGAACCCCCAAAGTTATCGAAAAGGCCTATCGAAGAAAGAACCCCATAATCTCCTTATCAAAGCCCTCGAAAAGCTATCAAAAAGGATAGAAGTTCATCCTAGTCATGTCCTAGTCGATAACCCGGAGTAAAGTATAACTTATCCACTCACGCGCATTGCGACACCTGTTTACGCATAGTGACACTTGTCCTAAATACCTCTATATAAAGGGGCACCCCCACTGTCAATTAAACACACCCTCAATTCAACTCAACACAAGCAAGACATACAATTCTCAGTGAATAAAAAGAGGAATGTTTTCGTCATAAGCACACTTCTGAACTTTCAGACAAGTCGTTCTCACCCTTATAAACTCGTTAATTAGGTTAAAATAACCAACATGTTAACATCAATAGTATTCCAAAATCCCCAAATATTTCCATTCAAACTCAAGTTTTCTATTTATCATATCTCTACAAGAAAGTTCTCATAAATTATATTTTGCCCTACAAATACTTTAAAAAACACAATTGAGTCCTAGTTTTGTTTCAACACACATTTTCTAAATTACAAAGTAACCTCTAAAGTTCAATATTATAAACCAAATACTCTAGATATTTGCAAACAATCTCAAATAATCCCAAATCCTTTAATTAATGGACCCCTATCTGGATCAAAAAGATATCGGACGAGCACCCATCCTTACCTATGAAGCTCTCCCGAGAGCCCTAGCCTATCGGAGAAATAGTCCAAGAGTCTCCTTATCACAGCCCCCATCGGAGAAAGAACCCCATAATCTTTTTATCAAAGCCCTCGGAAAGCTATCAAATAGGATAGAAGTTTATCCTTGTCCAAGAGTCTCCTTATCGGAGCCCCAAAAAGCTATTGGAAAGGCCTATCGGAGAAAGAACCCCATAATCTCCTTATCAGAGCCCTCAAAAGCTATCGAAAAGGCCTATCGGAGAAAGAACCCCATAATATCTTTATCAAAGTCCTAAGAAAGCTATCAGAAAGGATAGAAGTTCATCATAGTCATGTCGTAATAGATAACCCAGATATAAAGTATAACTTATCCACTCACGCACATTGCGACACATGTACTTTACTAAATTCATGCATAGTGACACATGTCCCCAAATACCTCTATATAAACGGGTACTCCCACTATCAATTAAACCCACTCTCAATTCAACTCAACACAAGCAAGACATACAATTTTCACTGAATAAAAAGAGGGATGTTTTCGTCATAATCACACTTCTGAACTTTCGGACAAGTCGTTCTAACCCTTATAAACTCGTTAATTAGGTTAAAATAACTAACATGTTAGCATATATGGTATTCCAAACTCCCCAAATATTTCCATTCAAACTCAAGTTTTCTATTTATCATATCCCTACAAGAAAGTTCCCTAAAATTATATTTTTGCCCTATAAATACTTTAAACAACACAATTGAGTCCTAATTTTGGTTCAACACACATTTTCTAAATTACAAAGTAACCTCTAAAATTTAATATTATAAACCAAATACTCTCGATATTTACAAACAATCCCAAATCTTCTAATTAATGGACCCCTATCGGGATCAAAAAGATATCGAACGAGCACCCAGCCTTACCAATGAAGCTCTCTCGAGAGCCCTAGGCTATCGAAGAAAGAGACCAAGAGTCTCCTTATCAGAGCCCCCAAAAGATATCGGAAAGGCCTATCGGAGAAAGAACCCCAGAATCTCCTTATCAGAGCCCTCAAAAGCTATCAGAAAGTCCTATCGGAGAAAGAACCCCATAATCTCTTTATCAAAGCCCTCGAAAAGCTATTAGAAAGGATATAAGTTCATCTTAGTCATGTCCCAATAGATTACCAGAGATAAAGTATATCTTATCCACTCACGCACATTGTGACGCCTGTACTTTACTAAATTCACGCATAGTGACACATGTCCCCAAATACCTCTATATAAAGGGGTACGCCCGCTATCAATTAAACACACCCTCAATTCAACTCAACACAAGCAAGACATACAATTGTCACTGAATAAAAAGAGGGATGTTTTCATAAGCACACTTCTGAACTTTCGGACAAGTCGTTCTAACCCTTAAAACTCGTTAATTAGGTTAAAATAACCAACATGTTAACATCTATTGTATTCCAAACTTCCCAAATATTTCCATTCAAACTCAAGTTTTCTATTTATCATATCTCTACAAGAAAGTTCCCAAACATTATATTTTTGCCCTACAAATAATTTAAACAACACAATTGAGTCCAAATTTTGTTTCTGCACACATTTTCTAAATTACGAAGTAACCTCTAAAGTTCAATATTATAAACCAAATACTCTAGATATTTGCAAACAATCCCAAATCTTCTAATTAATGGACCCCTATCGGATAAAAAAGATATCGAACGAGCACCCAGCCTTACCTATGAAGCTCTCCCGAGATCCCTTGGCTATCGGAGAAAGACTCCAAGAGTCTCCTTATCAGAGCCCCCAAAAGATATCAGAAAGTCCTATCGGAGAAAGAATTCCAATATCTCCTTATCAGAGCCCTCAAAAGTTATCGGAAAGGCCTATCGAAGAAAGAACCCCATAATCTCTTTATCAAAGCCCTCAGAAAGCTATCAGAAAGGATAGAAGTTCATCCTAGTCATGTTCTAAGAGATAACCCAAAGATAAAGTATAACTTATCCACTCACGCACATTGCGACACCTGTACTTTACTAAATTCATGCATAGTGACACATGTCCCAAATACCTCTATATAAAGGGGTACCCCCACTATCAATTAAACACACCCTCAATTCAACTCAACACAAGCAAGACATACAATTTTTAGTGAATAAAAAGAAGGATGTTTTCGTCATAAGCACACTCCTGAACTTTCAGACAAGTCGTTCTAACCCTTATAAACACGTTAATTAGGTTAAAACAACCAACATGTTAACGTCTATAGTATTCCAAACTCCCCAAATATTTCCATTCAAACTCAAGTTTTCTATTTATCATATCCCTACAAGAAAGTTCCCAAAAATTATATGTTTGCCCTACAAAATACTTTAAACAACACAATTGAGTCCTAATTTTGTTTCAACACACATTTTCTAAATTACAAAGTAACCTCTAAAGTTCAATATTATAAACCAGATACTCTAGATATTTGCAAACAATCCCAAATCTTCTAATTAATTATCCTATTCCTACAATAAACTCTAGTAAATACATTCAACACCACAAAAATTTTAAACTTCAAATTGAAACCATAACTTTCTCAAAACTACTTTATCTACCCCCAAGTTTTTTGAACTACAAATTGAGGCCTAAAATCTCAAATTTTAAAAATTAGCACAAAACTTTTTTAAGAATTCAACATATATAACAACACAATAATCATATTCACATTAACAAATAACAACAAAAATCACAATTTCAATGGCAATAATTAAAATTATCAATAATTTAAAAATTGCACAAATATTATAAATAATGGATGAAAATAATAAAAGTTGCATCAAATTGATCCTTGAGTAGAGGAGAATTGCTTACCGGTGTTTTTGGGTGATTTTCGGCGACGATGGAGCCTGTCAACGGTGGTCCGACGACTGTGTGTGTGTGTGTGTGTGAAAGCGTGAATGGGGGCTCGGGCTACACAAGTTTTTTTGTTTAATCCACATAGGATTTATCCGATGCAATATTGTTGCATCGAATTTTTCGGATGCAGCTTACGTGGTTGCATCTGAACCATTCGATGCAATTAAATTGCATCGAATTTTTTTGATTTTGTATGTCATGCATCCGAAAAATGGAAATTTGAATGCATGACTTTCCATGCTATTGTGTAGTTTTGTTGTAGTATATACATATATATATATATATATATATATATATATATATATATATATAAGTGAGCATTAGCTAGCTACGTTGAATTATTTCGTCTTTTGTCTGTAACATGTATTATTAACTCTTGTTTTAAGTAAGTTAGACGATTGTGAGAAATATATTATGTCTAGTATGTTTTGAACTTTGAAAATCGAGATGTAATAAGTGAATCAGTTCGTCAAACAATAACGAAGTCTTATTTTGCAATTCAGATACTGAAGGATTAGCTACGATAAAGGGACCATTTTATTGTCAGAAGCTTCTTGTGTTTTCTATTTTTGTTTTTAAATTGTTATTAAGCTATTTATGCATATAAATATATTAGTAGTTACACAAATTAACTCCACCAGTGAGCTTTCACTGCCTGTCCCAAGCCAGGATAAAAGAGGAGGGTTGTGGTAGGCTTGTGACAGCCAACGTAAAAACCCTGTCACATCCTATGATATGAACCATACTATGAATTTCGTTGGGGCGTTCCCTACTCAGCGACGCGCTACATCGGACCCCAGGTGTAGTGATAAATGGGCAAGGGTTGCTAGGTCGTCGCCCGGAAGTGACGCGCCACATCGACGCCTGGGTGTGGTGTCAAATAAGCAAGGGTTCCCTCACCTTCCAGGACGGGTGAGGGTAAAGAAGTTAGTTCAGGAACGACGAGTTCGCCTTGCATCGTGGAATGTGGGGTCACTCACAGGAAGATTGGCCGAGCTAGCTGAGGCAATGTCTAGGAGGAGGATCAACATCTTGTGCGTGCAAGAGACCAAGTGGGTTGGTGAAAAGGCCAAAGTAGTAGACCCTTGGGGTTGTAAGCTTTGGTATACCGGGACAGAGAAAAATCGAAATGGTGTTGGGATCATCATAAATAAGCTTTGGCTCGAAGACGTGGTGGAGGTCAGAAGGAAGGGCGACAGGATCTTACTTGTCAAGTTGGTCATAGGCGAGGATATCTTGAATGTCATTAGTGACTATGCACCACAGATAGGACTAGACGAAGCTGTGAAACGTAAGTTTTGGGAAGATTTGGACGATATGGTACAAAGGATCCCTAGTAGCGAGAAACTCTTCATTGGAGGTGACTTTAATGGTCATGTAGGATATAGCCGTGATGGGTTCGAGGACATCCACGGCGGGTATATCTTTGAGGATCGCAATGAGCCGGGAAACGCTATCTTAGACTTCGCCCTCTCCTATGATTTGCTTGTAGCAAATACTTGGTTTAGGAAGAGAGAGTCTCATTTGGTCACTTATAGGAGTGTGTCAAATAAGAGCCAGATAGATTTCTTCTTAGCTAGGAGGGCAGATAGAAGTTGTTGCATAGATTGCAAGGTCATCCCCGGGGAAAGTGTGGTTACGCAACATAGGCTTTTGGTGTTGGATATTAGACTGCGGCAATGAGTGAAGAGAAGTAGGCGCCGGTTGGAACCTAGAATTAAGTGGTGGCGGCTTAAGGAGTCTACCCAAAAGGCCTTCGTGGAGCGAGTGGTTCAAGAGGTAGACTGGAAGACTGAGGACGATGCAGAAGCAACTTGGACCAAAATGGCTTGTTGTATCAAGAAGGTAGCTAAAGACCTCTTAGGTGAATCCCGAGGTAGTAGCCTGACAGGTAAAGACACGTCATGGTGGAATGAAGAAGTAAATGCGGCAATCAAGGCCAAACGGGATTGCTACAGGGATTTGAAGAAGAACCATGATGGAGCAAGCTTTGAAAAGTATAAGCTAGCTAGGAAAGAAGCAAAGAAAGTTGTTGGACTAGCGCGAGAGGTTGTGTACAAGGAAATTTATGAGAAGAGAGATAGCAAGGAGGCCGAGAAGGATATATACAAAATTGCTCGCATTAGAGAGAGGAAGACTAGAGACCTAGGGGCAGTGAAATGCATCAAAGATGAAGGTCAGCATGTCTTAGTGCGTGAGGATTAGGTCAAAGCACGGTGGAGAGAGTACTTCGAGTGCATGTTCAATGAAGGCCCCACCCAAGCAGTGTGTGGCATCTCACAGTCCCCTCAGGATCTGAACCGCAATTTTATGCGCCGTATTAGAAGGTCATAAGTCAAAGATGCTTTGAAGAGGATGAAGACTCGAAAAGCCGTTGGCCCAGATGGTATCCCTATCGAGGCTTGGAGAAGCATGGGAGAGATAGGGGTGACCTGGTTGACGGACCTCTTTAACAAAATATGGCGAACAAATAAAATACCAGAAGAGTGGAGGAAGAGTACGCTAATACCTCTATATAAGAACAAGGGCGATGTCCAAAACTGTTCTAACTATCGTGGGATAAAGCTTATGTCTCATACCATGAATCTATGGGAGAGGGTGATCGAACACCGATTGAGACAAATTGTTCCCATATCTGAGAACCAATTTGGATTTATGCCCGGAAGGTCGACCATAGAGGCCATCCATTTGATTCGTCATCTCATTGAGCGCTTTCGAGAAAAGAGAAGAGATTTCTATATGGTCTTTATCGACTTAGAAAAGGCATATGACAAGGTACCTCGAGATGTATTATGGTGGACCTTGGTGAAGAAGGGGGTACCCATTAAATATATCAACATCATAAAAGATATGTATGAGAATGTGGTGACAAGTGTCCGAACTTGTGGCGGTTTAATAGACGCCTTTCCAATTACAATTGGCTTACATCAGGGGTTAGCTTTGAGCCCATTTTTGTTTGCCATTGTAATTGATGAAATCACCAGAACCATCCAAGACCGAGTCCCATGGTGTATGTTTTTTGCAAACGATATTGTCCTCATCGATGAGACGAGAATGGGAGTTAACGCTAAATTAGAACGATGGAGACAAACATTAGAAGCACGAGGATTTCAACTAAGTCGAACAAAAACAGAGTACCTCGAATGCAAGTTTAGCAAACAACGAAGAAACAACGATGGCACGGTTCAGTTGGATGGCCAAGAGATACCGAGAAGTGCGCATTTTCGATATTTAGGCTCCATACTGCAGATGAATGGAGAGTTAGACGGAGACGTCAACCACCGCATCCAAGCTGGATGGACAAAGTGGAAGAGTGCGACAGGGATCCTGTGCGATCGTAACTTTCCTTTAAAGCTTAAAGGAAAGTTCTATCGTACGGCTATTAGACCTGCTTTGCTTTATGGCTCCGAGTGCTGGGCTATTAAGCAAAGTCATGCACAGAAAATGAACGTTACAGAGATGCGCATGCTTCGGTGGATGTGCGGTAACACAAGGAGAGATAAAGTGTGCAATGAAAATATTCGGCATAAATTGGGTGTGGCGGCCATTGACGAGAAAATGCGAGAAAATCGTTTAAGATGGTTTGGGCATGTTAAACGCAGACCCATAGATGCACCGGTACGATGAGTTGAAGATCTCGACTTATGACAGACGGCTAGAGCTCGTGGGAGACCGAAAAAGACGTGGATGGAGGTCATACGGAACGACATGAAGCTAAAAGATCTAAATGAAGACATGCTCGTCAACCGAAACCTATGGAGGCAGAAGATTCATGTTCACGACTGGAGGTGATTCATTCATGGTTCATATAGCCTACCCCAATTTAATTGGGATTACAGGCTTGGTTGTTGTTGTTGTAGTAGTTGCACAAATTAAGTATAAATCAGGCTGAAATATATTTAAAATGACTAACGGAGACTTTCCATCCATTGGCAAGTTTGGGCGTCTTGTGTGTCTGTCTGTGAAGGCGTGAATTAGGTTTATTTTTTATACTACTAGAAACGCTGGTACGCGGTCCCCGCGTAATTAAGAATTTATTTTAATTTATATGGTAAAAGAATAATTTGAATAAGTAAAGATTAAATAAATAAGGATAGAGACTTTATTTAGAAAGTTTTAAATTTTGGGAAACTAAATATTCAATCACAATAATTACTATAGTTATTGATTCTACTTAAATTATAAGGCTAAACTAGGAACTCAATAATTAAACTATTGTGCTAACAATAAAATTATAAGGCTAAAACCGGAAATCAAAAGTTTGGTGTCACAGTTTGCCTTTCTTTATATAATAGTATAGATACTAGCCCATAAATTTTTCAGGCAAACCGTATTTCTTCTATATGCTTAATGATGAACAAGTTGTCTTTGATCTAAATTAAAAAGATTTACAAGTGGTCAAAGTTTTCTTTGAAGCAAATAATTTCTGTAATTTACACTGTTAAGATTTGCACTTAGGTTTCCCAATGTCAATTATTGTGAATGCGTAATTTAAAATGATAAGGAAATTACAAGATTTGGTCAAACGTCTCTCTCCTGCTCCACAAGACGGTAACATTATTAAATTGTTCTATGCTCAGAGAAAGACTGAAAGAGATGGAAGGATAGAGTACCAATGCTTAAATATATATATGCATGCACAATTGCACATGGATGATGGATTTAATGGGCCTGCTTTACTACGAATGCTAGTTAAAGAGGGTTTTAAAAATGTTGGACCGATTTTGGACGGACTCTGGTGTAAATGTTTAATGACTACATCAATTTTGATACCAAAGTACAACATCGAAATAAAATAGGAAACACTAGAAATGATTTTTAAGCTAAATATTCACTAATCATGAATTTACAAAATCTAAATTACAAATGAGTTGTGATTGTAAAAAAATTCAAGAATGTTAAAAGAATCAACCCTTGCACCTAGCATAACCTTAGAAAAACTAGGACAAAACAAGTCTTCGGTCACTCGGCTTAAATATTATTCAGACTCGCCAATTGCTCTACACTCGTGATTAAAATTTGATGTGTTGCTCCGGTAGTTAGAGTGGATATTATTTTGCTCTCCAAGGTGATAGCATGCGAGTGAATTGCCCTCAATCTTCGATCTCTATCTTTGTGGTTGATTTCAATCGGTTTTAAAAGATAACCTCCTCTTGATTTGTGTAAATCAGTTTTCTTCTAATCCAAGCAACATGCCCTCAATCTTCAATTTCGTGAAGGAAACATATTTCAACTCAATCTCTAGTTGTTTGGATAAGTCCAATATCCTCTAAGTATACCACATTTAATCTTGAATCTGAATCATCCTGAGAAATGCGAAAATAAACTAAAAACGTGTAATTTAATCGAAAGGTGAAAAGGCCAAAATATAAAAATAAGAAAATAATTTGCAGAAATATAAGTGCAGAAAATCTGTGTAGTCAATATGCTAACACGGGGTTGTCACTACACTGGCACTTATATTCTCCCACTTTTTGCCTTTTTTTTTCACACAAAAAAAAAATGTTAGTTTAACACATTAAAGTAATGAACATAATCCCTCCTCGATTCCAGAAGTCATAAAGCAAAACTATAATTCATTACACCAGAGAGGCTCACTTTATAGAATATAATAAAGCTAAACAAAAACTAATTCATTACACCAGAAGCTTTCAGGTTTATAGAGGTTATTATAACAACGCACACCACACTCAAAATAAATAAATAAAACAAAGGAATTCATAAAATAGGACACAGTAGTTGAAAGATTTATTTAACACACACTTTTAATTTTTTTTTAAAATCTTCCACACGTCCACATTAGTTTGATCCAACTGCTTCACTAACCCACGCTTACCCTGAGGAATAGACAAAGAAAACAAAAGAAGATGTAAGTCTTTGGTGACTTAGTGAGATTCTCAGTTAAAATAAAATATTCAAGAAGTATGTGGAAACTTTATACGATATAAAATATCTGCAAGACATTAGAATGTAAAGGCCAAGAAGAGAAAAAAGAGGAGCGAGATAACGAACTTGTGCTTTACATATAACAGAGCTAATCTTGTTTCGCCCAATATACTACCTTGTAACTCCCTACTAGGAGCAACCTCGCAAATTAATCGAGAGACAATATCGAGTACATGTCTATCTAGCACATGGGTTACAGTCAACTCCTAACCGTAAGCTGCACTTAAATAAATGGGTATCTAGTAAATTTACTTAAATTGAAAACTCTTTGTTGCCCAACAGTAACTCGACTCAATCCATAGGCCCAACTTCCCAAATGCGTTACAACTCACAATGGGTATAACACTTTAACAATATGCTAGTAAATTGGATAACATCCGTTACTTTTGAGCTACACGTTCCAAACATAGTTCGTTGCTCTTTGCACAGTTCAAGAATCAGCAAATGAGATGTCATACTAGAGAAATTTATCACAATTATGAATTGTTAAATGGTTAAGAATCAATATTTGAATATAATTTGGTATTAGAGTATTTGATTGTAAACGATGGCACAAAAAGATGTTAAATTAAGGTAGTTTGTGATTCAAAAAGGAAGAACCACAATTATTTTGTCCAAGTTACTTAGTTCAGATGCCAAATGGACTCGAATAAATATTATAATCTAACCTTGTGTAGTAACTTTGTGTTCAGAATAGTTGGCACCATTTTCTATATAAATTTAGATGTGTTAATAGATTATATAACTATCTCTTGTTATATTTTCACATATGTGTTCAATATTATAGTCAACATTAAAGTATTACTAGGTCAAAGTAATAATGACATAATATTAACCTGATTCTATGTAATTTGTCGTAGAGGTATAATCTCCGTAAGGATATGTGTGTAAAACTATTTATAAACACTTATTTTATTTCAAGGCTATATAAGTAAGTTACAACAACAATAAGTATTTCAAACCCAAACAACTCCATCGGCAAAACTCACCGCAGCCGCTACTAAATCCGTGCTACTGGACTTAGTTGGATCGTTGGCAAGACAACAGAAGAAATAGCGAGAAAATGATGAACCAATGATGGTTTTTGGGGCTCAACCATATTTGGGAATGGAAAATGATAACCCTAGCAACGCCAAGTTCACATACGCAGCAGTCATGGGCAAAAAAAGAACAAAATTGAAGGACCTAAATTGTCGAAAGACCGTGCAAAGATAAAAATACTTAATCCCTCAGATGATATGTCTTTCAAAACTGACGAACTCCTAGAAGAACTCTGCGATCGATTGGAAAAACAATGAAAGGATACGGTTATTGTGAGAGTGATTGGCAAGCCTTAGTATTATCCAGCTCTCCTAACCAAACTTGACACTATGTGGGCTCGACATAACGATTTTGAGTTGATGGGCCTGGGTTTTAACTGTTATTGTATCAAAGGTTTGGCCAAAGAGAAGAGGTAGATGATTTTCACCGAGCGTCCGTGGCAACTTGCTTGGAGTTTCCTATTCATTCAAAAATGGTCTCCGGATTTTCGGGTAGATACGGATAAAGTAGAAAGCACGATCTCTTGGGCTCGCATCCTAAATCGGCCGGTTGAATATTTCAGTGAAACGGTATTCCAAGCGCTCGCGACGTGAGTTGGTGACCATATCAAAATTGATGGTAACACTTACAATGTCGTACACGGGAGATTTGCACAGGTTTGTGTACAAATCCAAATGAACAAGCCTCTCGAGTTAGGAGTTTGTCTAGAAGGGGAAGGTATAGTTTACAAAAACGTGTCCTCCCTATGCAATGTGTGTGGTAGAATAGTTCATAACTCAAATGTTTGTTAAGTTATAAACAGGTAAGGGCCGAACGAAACTGGAGGTTCAAAAATTTCAGAAGTTGGGGAAAGGGAAGAGAATCGAATGAACACGGGAAGGCTCGTGGAGAAGGTAAAAAATAAAGATTGGGATATTGGTTTAAGGTCGAACACCGAAAGAAACAATCTCCTCAAGCGAAGAAAGTTCAGAATCCTTCGAAAAGTAAGGGTACCATAATGCGGAGGTCGGGCGTGAATTTTCCAGAAATTTTAACCCAAAGGCGCAACAAAATAATGAAATTGAAGGCATTAATAATCAGACTCCTAGTATTGAAACTACTTTAGAGACACCTAAAGGTAAACGGGGTCTTCCTACAAATCATAGGAAAACCCAAGAAGGAAGTTTCCAAAAATAAAAACTCACGCCCTATTAAAATTCCTCAACGAGGTGAAAAGGAAACAAATAAAGGTGCCCTAGTCGCTAGAACGAATTTCTTTTGAGCACTAGAAGAGGTGGGGGATATGTTTGTCATTGAGAATATTTCAAAGAGCAAGGATCTCGAAGAAACTGATCATGGCCTTCAATGCGAACAATATGAGGATAATATTCTGAAATGGAATGCTGATAGGAATTTGGGGAGTGCAAGAGGAGTTCGAAACACGGATCCATTAGTTTCAATGCCTCTCAAAGACATTACAAACCGAACCCGATGAGCCACTAATTCATGTCATGAATGTACCATCTTTAGTCTTGGAACTCAACCTCAAGATACACCTTGCATGGAGGGACGAGATACACCTTGTATGGTGGATGAGCGTGGCACTGATAGTTTCAGAATTGAGACGTCAGTTCAACTTCATGTTGGAAATTTTGAGGGAAGTGTTTGCATTATGGATGGGATGGAACATTGAGTACCCGTTCCAACCGTATCATCTAAATTAAGCCATGACAAAAATTGTATCGTGGAACTTTCGGGGAGCAGCATATGAAGATTTTAAAACAAATTTCAGGGAACTTTTTCGTATTCACAAGCTGACAGTTGTTTTTATTCTTGAGACACGTGTAAGCGAGGAGCATGCGCTTAGAATTGCACCTTACTTGGGCTACAAAAACTATATCTTGGCCTTGACAACGGGTATGGAAGAGGGAGTGTGGATATTGTGGAATGAGGATGACATTGTGGTGGAGATTAAAGATGCAGACGAGCAATCCATTCATGATGTCATTCGGCCTAGTTCGGTTGATCGTTGGAGACTTTCTAAGGTGTATGCTCAACTACGGAAAGTAGATAAGATTAGGGTGTTGAATAAGATAGTTAAGATGGCAGAGGATTCGGAAACTCCATGGTTGGCAACAGAAGATTTTAATGAAGTCCTCTATGATTATGAATAGCGTGGGGGTTGAACTACTAATTTGACTTTGTTTCTTTCAAGACTCTATAAAACATTCCGGACTTCACGACCTTGGCTTCCACGGTCCATCTTACACATGGAATTACAAAATGGAAGAGGGTTTTGTGGCTAAGAAGAGATTAGACAAAGCTTTAGCGTATTTGGCTTAACATGTTCCATAATAAGACGTTGATCCACCTTCTAAGGACTCATTTCGATGACCATCCCCCATTATTATTCACTGCCACAGGATAGCTATGAGTACATGAGTACGCCCGTTTAGGTTTGAGGTGGCGTGGACGAGACACCCGAAGTGCAAGATTATATTGAGGAAATTATGGGAAGAGCGGCTAGAAATTTTAGAGGCAATCTCAAAAGTTCCAAGTGCTATGATTCTCTAGAATAAGTCGAGGTTCTAGAATATATTTCAGAGAAAGAAAAAAACTCTTTGCAAGATTGGATGGACTTCAGCATGTGGCGTGTATAAACTCAAACACGTACCTGAGCGATTTGAAGTTAAAGCTAATCAAGGAGTTTAATGAAGTTTTGATCCTAGAGGAACTATTTGGGCTACAAAATTCGAGAGTGAATTGGATGCGAGAGGGGGATCAGAACACTAAATTCTTCCATCAATCCACTCTTCACCGAGAACGTCGAAATAAAATTATTATGCTTCAAATTAATGAGGTATGGGTTACAGATGACCTGCTACTACAAACGCACGCAAGGGTTCTTTTTCAACTTATTTTTCTAGATGGGCTCATTTTGTAGGAGTATAAGGCCACGTATGTTATCGCATTTTGATTTCCGAGCAGTGCGGTAGTTATTGGGCGGATGATCGACATGACGGAGTTGAAGAGTGTAGTTTGGGCAACATATTCATTGAAAACCCTGAGTTCGGATAGACTTCAGGCAGTTTTCTATCATAATGGGTGGAATTGGATTCAGGACTCAATGCTTAAATTTTCCATGAAAGTCTTCTCGACCCAGCAGCTTAACATGTTACCTTTGTTTGATTTCAAATATTCCTAATTCGGTAAATATATCTCAATTTTGTCTTATATCATTATGTAATGTACTTTACAAGTTTATTACGAAATGTATAACCATGAGATTGAAGGATACGATGCCAAAATTGATTGCCCCGACGCAGTCGAGTTTTACTAAGAAGCGGAGCACACAAGATAACATATTTGTTCACCAGGAAATTTTGCACTCTTTGTGTAGCAAGAAAAAAAAATAAAACGGGGGAGATGATTATGAAACTTGACTTAGAAAAGGCATATGCCAAGGTAAGTTGGGATCTCTTGGAAAATGCTCTTCATGCGTTTCACTTTTCGGCGGAGTGACGGTTGTCTAAAGTATGCACTTTAGCCATCATCATTTGAGGTTTCTGGAAGACTTATCTAAGTAAACAAGCATATTTAAGTATGTTTTCGTGTATTCGGGTTTTTGAAGATAAATGGTAAAAACGTAGCTTATTGGGGGCAAAATGAGCTAAAATAGAGTGAATGAGTACAAGGATATAAAGGAGAACCAAATCCAAAGACTAATAGAAGAAACAACAAGTGATTTAGATAAGGAAAAAATGAGGAAGATCCAAAACAACAAAAGGTATACAATGAGGAGAATCCGAACGAAACCCATTGATTAAAAGATACATGGCCAGAGCTACATGAAGAATCAGAGTCCTTGCTACATATCATTGGGAAGATAAGGACATCAGTGTTCCAACGCAACAAACAGATCTCAATTCCAACATTCAGAAGAGAAGTTATAGCCAAATCTGTGAAGCTGAGCAAAGTAGACAAAACGGAGCACGGCTGGAGCTCGGAGCACCGCACATAGCGCTCAACGGGCAGAGACTAGCGCAGCTGGAGTACGTGGCGCCTAGGTTTCAACCCTATGAGCCCAAATCAGCCTCTTAAGCCTATTTTCGAGCCCGTACACCATGTTTACTATATAAGGACACTAAGGCTAAAGATTTACACATCAATAATCATAATCTTACACCATCCTTCACCACAAGCCACCACCACCACTGGGAGGAGCAAGCAACAAAGATTGGGAGATTATTTTTAATCTTTTATTATGATGTTCTTTTCTGTTTACATTGTTGAACTTGTAATCATGATAGCTAATTTGGTATGTTTAGAGTTATGGTGTAATTAGATTCATGAACCTATGTGATTTCGTATGTTTTGATTAATACCTTTTCGTTTATGTGTTTATTAGTTTATCTTGTACCCAATGTTTTATTATGCGTGATCAACATTATAATGATCTGAAGTTATGGTTGGTCACTTGCATAGTCACGTAACACGTTCTATTCCATAAATGAGCAGGTAAGTGTGTGGGCCCAGTAACGTCATCCCATGTCCATTTGTGGCATGAGAAGAATCCATTAACACGTAGATCAAATCTATTAATTTAAAGCATGAGAATGAACAGAGGGGAGATCCAATGAAAATAGACTCTCTAAACATTCATCCACCATCTGAGTAGACTTAAGTAGTAATTAGAATTAGTTTTAGTATAAATCAACCAATCATCCAATTCAGTTCAATCTATTAGTCTAGCATAGTTTAGTTTAGTTGGCTTAGTTAATTCAACCAACAATCCTTATTACGTGAGAATTTGAGAATAGAATAGAAGAAGCTATATTGATTCAATATAGTCCTCGTGGGATTTGATACTTGGGACGTAATCTTACTTGACTCATATAATCGGAAATTGTGTATTAATTTTTTAATAGCACATAAAAGTACCCATCAAGTTTTTGGCCGTTGATGGTATTTAGGCAATCAGTCGCTATTAGTTTCTTTTATTTTGTTCTATTTTGGGAGATTTTTTTCTTAAGTCCATGAGTATTTTGTAGGTACTATGGACACAAAGATGTCTGAAGAAGAGAAGGTTGACGGTAAGGACGAATTACCTTATTGGACATGCTACTACGGTGATGTTGCATTCTCTGGCCCATTTGACAAATGCTTGGAACATTGTGCTACCTTGGATGATTGTTTAAATATGAACCTTAGACTCTATATCGATGAGTTCTGATGATACTGACTCCACGTGATACTTCAAAATCACAAAGTGGAATATTGATCAAAACAGAGAATGACGCATACGTGTTGGATGCAGTCAACAATGATATCGAGAACAACAAAGAAGTATCAATAGAAGAAGATAAACAATTGAAGATTGATCACAAAGAACCTCAAATCGACGTCATGGAGAATCAAGAGACACAACCCCACGACATCATTACATAAATAAAGATTGAACTTGAGCCAATGCCTACTATTCATGCACAAGAAGGGGGTAGTGGAGAAACAAGTGAGTGACCTAACACTCAATACTAATGATGAGAAGACAGAGTTCAACTTAGAATCTAGCGTGGATGACAATGCAAAGGCCAAACCACCTCTACCAATTGAAGATACGGTTGCATTGAAAGAGAAGTCGGTGAAGAATGACATGATCGTGGATCCCAACACTGAATGGCTTCTTGAATATGCCCTTAATATTGAAGAGTCTAAATTGGATAATCATATGAGGTACAAAAACTTAAATTTCCAATATGTTGAATTTGACTATTTAACATATGCAGAATTGGGAGTTGGGAATGGAGAGCCATCACATAGGATGGTGAAGAAAAAGAAGACAACCACATATGCCGATTCATGGAATTCTTGAGCCACTTCATCAAAAAGCAAGGAGACTGAAAGTATCATATTCCAATGCCACATCAAAAGGTTGCTTATGGAGCTTGCGAACCACTACATAGAAAAGCAAAAAGAAAAAGAGCTCATATGCATGTAGTGGTAGATGAAGATGAAAATTAAAGAGTTTTATGCAACATAGAACTCGTGAGCCACTACATAGGAAGGCCAAAAGAAAGAGAGTGCAATTTCAAGCAACGATGGAAAAAGATATGCGGTTGGAAAGCAAGTTTATGAAGAAGAGTCTCTATTGGAAGAATGCGAGAAAACCGCCTAAAGTTGATAGATTGACATATTTTGAAGATTGAAGTCTCATCCCGATATTCAAACCTCCATGAATCCATCAATAGCGTCGAGCTAACCGATGTAAAACTAAGCGTTGTGTGGGATGCAACCCACGGTAGTAAGCTTTTTTAATTATCGAGTCTTGCACTTAGTTTAATTCTTATTTTATTTTTGTTTTAAGTCATATATAGCATGTAATTTTTCAATGTGTTTTGATCTAACAATTGAGATCAGAAAAAAGAAACAAAGAAAGTGAAAGAAAATATAAGTGACGGACGAACAAGATACAAGCAGAAAGATATTGGACAAGAAGGACAACATGATTCAGAGCACACAGAGCAGATTTTACGGAAGCAGGTGCATCGTGCCTCATACGCGCAATCTGAAAAATGCTCTAAATTACATGGTGCAACAAGGCAGAAACTGCCACGTCCAATCGTGCGTCAAAGAATCGCATTGCCCAACACCCGCACGATTGGAGCTGCGCCATCACGCATCGCGCCACTTTTTTTATTTCTTGCAATACACGTTTCTCAGTTGGAAAGGCAATATGAGACATGCAGAAATTAGAATCTTCGAAATTTGGTTGAGCAATCTCTATCTTTACCTTTCCTACTATACTTATACTTCTCTTATGATTAAATTCCATTGATATATAAGTTATTCTCATTGCCATTGTGATTTTAATTATTATCAAGCATTATGCAACTTAGTGAAAAAAATCCAAATTCTAATTAAGAACTCTTTTATTTATAATTCTAATCCTTTTATAATTCTATTATCTCTTAGAATTCATAAGACGATTTCTACTATATTTCTCCTATCTACTTATTTTATTGCGACAAAAAATTATTTTTCTATTGTTTCTTTGTAGAAGAATATGGAGTATGGAAGTTCCTACGCTATTGATCTAGCCACGGGAGGAGAACATATACATCACTAGCATCAACAAAAGGCATACAAGTTCAAAGCTAGTGAACACATTGGAAGAGATTAAGGAACAACTCTTGAATACCAACACTCTCCATTAGAGTGAGACAAATCGAGGAGAGTTTGACAAATAAAGAAAGCCACACCACCACCGTTCTGACAAACGTCTGTTGAGCTCGATCAAGGGTCCTCTGATCTTTACTTCAATTCTTTCTATTTTATGGAATGAAGACATTGCATGATTTTAAGAGTGGGGGTGGTAGTTACGCTGTTTATTATGCTTATGTGCTATACATTTATCAGAGTATAGAGTCTAGTTATTTTTTTAAAGATCGAGTCATTAGATTCATGTTTGAAGCACAAAAGCATGAACAAGTAGGGATCAATGATGATATATGCATAATATGATTAGAATTTGAGATGCAAGAGTATATGTGTGTGAATTGAGTGAGTAAAACTGTCAAAAGCATGTTTAGTTTCATATAAACTTTTCAATGTGTTGAACATGTAAAAATGGGAAAATTAATGTTGTTTATTCATGAGAAAGTGGGGATGAAGCATGTGATTATGAATCTTGAATAATTTTTATGTGTGGAGGAAATAAAAATATGCCATCTTTTCTATCGACTATGAGCTTTTCAAGCCCAAAGCCCTTTGTGAGCAAAAATAATCCTCAGTACCTCTCCTGACTTCTCTTATGAGCCTTTGTTTATGAAGCCTACTTACCTACCTTGAGCCGAAAAAGAAAAAATTTATATCCTACCCATTTCTAGAGATGGATGTAGTAGATCGAAAAAAGGATAAGGCAGAAGCTCAAAACAAAAGCATGAGCTAAAAGAAAAATATGAAAAAGAAAAGAGCTAAAGGAAGATTAATATAATAGAGAGCATATAATAACCCCCATGCGAAAATGTAAGTGTGGGGGAGCTTCTCGAAAAAACAATGAAGTATAGGGTCGATTGATACTTGCAAAATGAAAACGCGAGGAAAAGATGCCAAAAAGAGCCTAAAATGTATGGTCAATGAAGATGGAACAAACAAGGGAGGAAAACGTAACAAATGAGTGGTTTACTACAAACATCTCTAGAACTCATAAATGTCTTTTTTCATTATAGCCCATAGGCGAGCCTAACATTATAAGCTAAGCAAGTCCTAAATAATCCTCCACATAGAGAATCTTCACGAATTGATGGCAACATGAAAAGTGTAGAGTGAGAGTGAAGAGATTACATGTTAAGAACCATGATCTTGTGAATGTACAATGTGAAGATAACTCAGTTATCTTATGCGTGAACAATAGTATCACACACTATTTGAGCACATGAAATTGGTTGATATTGATTTTATTAAACTTGATTTACATAACTCGTCTCTTATTTTGATCATAGATTGAATTCTGAGAATATATCCTTATGCATGAGTGCTGACATGTTGATGATTTGAGTTCTAATTTAGATTGAGTTAGTTTTTTTATTTTATGTTACTCGAAGATGAACAATGATCTGAGTGTGGGGGTATTTGATGAGTGTCTAAATTATACACTTTTAGCCATCATTATTTGAGTTTTAAGGAAGACTTGTCTAAGTAAATAAGCACATTTAAGTATGTTTTCATGTATTCGGATTTTCGGAGACAAATGGTGACAATGTAGCTTATTAGGGGCACAATGAGCTAAAATAGAGTGAATGAGTACAAGGCTATAAAGGAGGACCAAATCAAGAGACTAATGGAGGAAACAACAAGTGATTTGGATAAGGAACGGAGGAGGAAGAGCCCAAACAACAAAGGCTATACAATGAGGAGAATCTGAATGAAGCCATTGATTCAACGACATATGGACAGAACTACAGGACAAACCAGAGTCCGTGCTACACATAAATGGAAACCTAAGGACGTCAGTGTTCCAACTCAACAAACGAATCTCAATTTCGACCTCCAGAGAAGAAGTTATAGCCAAATTCGTGAAGCCGCGAAGAGTAGACAAAACGGAGTGCGGCTGGAGTGTGGAGCACCACACATAGTGCTCAACAGGCAGAGACTAGCACGATTGGAGCGCGCAGCGCCTAGGTTTTGACCCTAGGGGCCCAAATCAACCTCTTAAACCTATTTTTGGGCTCGTACACCATGTTTACTCTATAAGGACGCTAGGGCTACACACTCCCAAGGGAAGCCCGCTCGGACGCTCACAAGGCACCCTTTCTTTGAACCTTGTCAATGATCAAACTTAAAGATATGCATTCCGAATAATTCCTCAACTTGGAGTTCCGCCTACTTTGAAATCGAGGAGAGCACCCCTTTATTTAAGTTTCATTCGATCATTGAACTCTTCATGTATAGGCCATGTATAAGCTTTCATTATCTTTTCAACTAGCTACAAAGCCATTGGAAAGCTCTATAACACATCAATAATCATAATCTTACACCATACTTCACCACAAGCCACCACCACCGCCAAGAGGAGTAGAGCAACGAAGATTTGGGGATTCTTCTTCTCTTTTAATCTTTCATTATGATGTTCATTTCTGGTTACATTGTTGAAATTCTAATCATGAGTAGCTAATTTTGCTAATTTCGTATGTTTAGAGTTATGGTGTAATTGGATTCATGAACCTATGTGATTTCTTATGTTTCTATTAAGACCTTTTCGTTTGTGTGTTTATTTTTTTTTATCTTGTACCAAATGCTTTATTATGCTTGATAATAATGATCTGAAGTTATGGTTGGTGACTTGCATCGTCACATAACATGTTCTATGGGATAAATAAGCCAGTGAGTGTGTTGGGCCACTAACGTCGTCCCATGTACATTTGTGGCATGGGAAGAAGTCATTAACATGTATATTAAAACTATTAATTAAATGCATGAGAATAAACATAGGGGAGATCCAATGAAACTAGATGCTCTAAACATTCATCCACCTTCTGAGTAGACTTAAGTAGTAATTAGAATTAGTTTTAGTATAAATCAACCAATCATCCAATTCAATTCAGTTTATTATTCTAGCATAGTTTAGTTTAGTTTAATCTAGTTTAGTTGGCATAGTTAATTCAAGCAACAAATCTTATTACGTGACAACTTGAGAATATAATAGAAGAAGCGAGATTGATTCAATATAATCTTAGTGGGATTCGATACTTGGGACGTAATCTTACTTTTCATTTATATTACTTCACTCGCATACTTGTAAAATTGCGCATTAATTATTTAGTAGCACATGAAAGTACACATCACGGTGCTAGTAAAGCTTATTATGTTTTGCGTTCGGAATGCGGTAACTAGTATTCTTTGGAATGGCTCTCCTCTAAAAAAATTCAAACACTCGTGCGATTTGAGACAGAGGGACCCGCTATCTCCCTATCTATTTTATGCTATGCGTCGAGAGGCTTTCTTATTTAATCAATGATAAAGTTGAAGGAGAAAAGTGGAAAACGATTAATCCATGTCATGGGGATCCTAAGTTCTCACACATCTTCTTTGCGGATGATTGAGTTCTTATGGGAAAGGCGACCAAAGAAATGTGCGGGTGATTAATAAATTTCTCGACACTTTTTGCAGTGCTTGGGGTTTGAAAGTTAGCCTTTAGGAATTGAAGGTCTTTTTCTCAAAAAGTGGAGGAGCAATCTTTAAACGAGTGATAAGGGACATTCTTGGTTTGGAGCAAACCCAAAATCTGGGCAAATACCTTAGAGCTTGCTTGGTACATGGGCGCACAAATCGTGCAACTTTCAGTGAAGTACTAGATAGAATCATGAAAAGAATGAGTAGTTGGAAGAGTAATTTCTTTTCCCTAGCGGGTCACTCAACACCTTTTCAAGTCGTCTCCTCAAATATGTCGATATATTCTATGCAAGCTTCGTGGATTCCGGAGAATGTTTGGAAGCAACTTGAAAAGTTAAATCGAGACTTTCTTTGGGCCTCCACAATGGAGAAAAATTAAACTCATCTCGTGGGATGGAATCTAGTTACAAGTCCAAAAGAGGAAAGGGGGTTTGGGTCTAAGGTCGAGGCATTTGAGTAACGAGGCTCTTCTACCAAAACTCACATGATTTTGAAGGGGGAGCCACGGTTTGGAGTAATCTTGTTTTAGCCAAATACCTTCATAAAGAATTTATTCTGGATCATAGGGTTAAGCCGACAGATGGAGCAGTTTGGAAAGGGATTTTAAGGTGTGCTAAGCTCATGAAAGAAAGTATTCAATGGGGAACTGGTGACGGAGCAACGATCTCTATTTGGTATGATAATTGGATAGGGGCACAAAGTCTTTGTGATCGTGTATCTAATATTCATCCGAATGACGCTAATTATGCACTTCATGAGGTGATGATTGAGCATATTGAATGGAGTCTGGAAAAGTTGTGTACGCCTTTGCGGAGTGATATTAAGGCATAGATTGATTCACGTGTTATTGAGCTAAAGGAACAAAAAGATAAGGCAATTCAGAGTGAATCGGGGAGTGGAACGTTTACATGCCAGTCGGCATACAAAGCTTACCATAAACACTACGGTAAGGAATCAAGGAAATTGGCGAACTGCAAGTGGATCTGGCGGACAAATGTAAAATTCAATACTTTATATGATTGGCTTACCATAATAGATTGGTGTCGCAGCATTTACTGAAGGTAAGAAAGATTACTCCTGATTCGACTTGCACCCATTGTCAATATCCATACGAAGATACCATCCAAAGAATGCGGCATTGCATCACAATGAAAGATATCTAGATAAAATTGTTGTCGGATTTAGCGCTACAAGATTTCCAGAGTATTCCTGACAAACATTGGTTGCTTAGTAATTTAACTGCGAAGATGTAGACATGCAATTTGGTGTCGGATGTTTCATCGGACCGTATATTTGCTGCTACTATGTGGATCTTATGGATGGCGCTTAACAAATACATTTTTGAAGGAAGTAGAGAGACGCACGGCAGCATTATTCAGCAAATTAAGTGCATTAGTCTTGATCTCCAACTGGTGAGTCCACGAGTGAATGTACAATTGGAGAGAAGAAAGTGGAGTAAACCCAAAGTCGGTTGTTTTAAGTTAAAGGTTGATGGAAGATGCAATAAAGAGACGAACCAGGGAGCGGCTAAGGGTATTTTGAGATCGGACTCGGGAGACTGGTTGTGGGGCTTTACAGCAAAGCTTGCCTCACCTACAATTGAAAAAGGCAAACTTGAATCTTTGAAGCGAGGGTTGGAATTTGTGTGGGAGAAGAGAGAATCACCAATTGAGATTGAGACGGATTCCGAGAAGTGCTACAAGATGGTAATGGGACACAAGGGAGATAACGTGCAAAGAAATAGCTTGGTGGCGAAGTGCAAAGAGCTACTACAATATCTATGGGTCTTTGCGTTTAGGTGGATCCTGAGAGGGGCTAATAGAGCGGCGAATAAAATCGCCAAGTTAGATTTAATTGATAGGGAGGGGGTGTCATTTTGGGATGATCCCTACCCGAGATTGTTCATGTTTTGAACTATGACATTGCATAGTCTTTGATTTCCTTTTTCTACCAAAAAAAAAGTGTTTCATCAATAGATAAAACTCATATTTCATAATGTACAAGGCTTTTTGGGTATTAACTAATAATACCTAATATTACATATATTACGTATCAAGATTCATAAAATTAAGAATATATAAAACTCGTGAAATAAATTTAGGAGAAAACATAATTACTGAGTTGGTCATCTAAGTTATGTGATTAGATCATAATATAACTACACCACCTTAAGAGAAATTGAAGAAAACAGAAATTAAGCATGAGACATATTTCCTAAGCTATGTAAATGAAACAAGATTCACATATAACACAAATACATGATTAAAACATATAAAGTAAAAATGTCCAAATATCACTATGATGTTATTTAAGGTAGATATATGGTCAAGGAATTGGTTGAGATTCTAAACATGTCTAGGAGTCTGTGGTTAAAATCTTGCCCAAAATAATAGGTTTTGATATTTTTCCCGAATTTTACAAAATTTGGGCAAAAACTGTTTTTTGGTGGCAGTTTTTGAATTTTTTTCTCTTTCTTAAAAATTTTAAATTGGACAAACCCTGAAATCAGTTTTTATGATAAAGGACTTAAAAGTGAAGAACTTTGTTGAAAGATATATGGCAAAATTCGAAATGGATTGAGGTGTGCAAAATCAACAAGAGAGGGCCTATTATTTATAGAAAAATGTGCACAACTCGGGTGATTAAAATATACAACCAAATTTGTTACTTTATTGACAATATGGATATATTAATTCGTGTCTCTCAGATTGGGTGATGTGTAACAATTTTAGGCAAAGGTGTTCATGATTATTATAACAACAATACATCTTTTTAAAAAAACTAGTATTAAACATATGTGACCCAATATGGACTTTAAGGCCAAACAATTGGCTATTTTGTCCTATAGTTTTTATTTATAATATGAGCTGATTTGATATGATAACTATTACTTATTTGCTTGGTTGTTAAAGTGGAAGGACTAAAATGACATTTATAAAAATCTTAGGGTTAAAAATAAATTTTCAAAAGTTAAAGGACTAAAATATAAATAACAATTAGTATACTTTCTTATGTTTTTCTTTTCAAAAGTTATTTAGGGGTGCTACATGAGTGATGTCAGCATCGGATTGTGACTTGTTGTCGCGCCAACACTTAGTTAAGCATCGGTTCATATTCATGAAACTTTTAACTAACGATAATCGCTATATCCATATTGACTATACGTATGTTTTATATTATTTAGTTGTAACATTTATATAAGTATCACTCAAACATCTATATTAACATTTGTAACGAATGACAATCGCAAATGAGACTAATGCTCCACTACGTATCATTAAATATAGAACAAAAAAGAGTTTAGTATATTAGTTAATCGACTATAAATAACTTACTACTTTAATTCACACCTCAAATACTATTAAACTAATTAAATATAACTTGAACTCATGTTTGTTAATGAGATTCTATGTTTAAAATAAAAAACACAACAAAATCCGATGAAAAAACTCGTAAATCCAAACTTTTTGATCATTCGCGACCGAATTTCGGTTGAGAATAAGGAGTATTCCCAGCTGGAATCCGATCGCAAATGCCTATAATATTATTGGCAACCGGATTCTGGTAGCCAATTTAGCGGCAAATGTCAAAAATTCGAAATTTTCGACATTGGCGACCAGAATCTGGTCGCCAATAGCCTTAAAAATGGGCGGCAATTTAAAATTTTCAAAATTTTAAAATTTTACCCTAAATTCTATAAATACTCCTTCTTATCTCTTCCACAGTTGTTGTGTTTTTATTTTGTTAAATATTATTCGCGACCGAATTCCGGTTGGGAATACTAATTAGGCATTCGCGATCGGATTTCGATTGGGAATACTAATTAGGCATTCGCGATCGGATTTCGGTTCAAAATTCTACTTAGGCATTCACGACCGGACTCCGGTTGGGAATATTAATTAGGCATTCACAATCGGATTTCGGTTGGAAATACTAATTAGGTATTCGCGACCGAATTTCGGTTAGAAATACTAATTAGTCATTTGCAACCGAATTCCGATTGGGAATGCCTAAATAGACACTCGCGGTCGGATTCCGGTTGAGAATTGCGTAAATAGTATTCCCAACTGGATTTCGGTTGGAAATGTTTAAAGGAGATCGGATTCCGGTCGCCAAAGCATTATCGGCCGGAGTAATGCCGACCGGACATTGGTGACTGGAATGCGGTCACCAATGGCCTTTTGACGACCGAAAATAGGGCATTCGTGATCGGAAATTCGGTCGCGAATGCCTTTTGTGGAGTAGTGGTGCCAAACAGTCCCGCCACTGGGTCAGACTGCAATGTCTATTTGTCAAATTAGTTTCAATAACAAGATTTGAAATAGAAAGCTCTAAAGCATAATTACCTCACTGGCGAGAGTTCCATTGTGTTGGTGGTAGTTCCAACGACACTATAGAATGCTTCGACACTGAACATTTACAATCACGAAAAATACTGCCGATTAATGAACCGTCTCTGTTGAGCTTATGAGTTTTTTAAGTTTTAGCAAAACATGAAGATATAATATTTATTCTTGCCATATATAATCTTTCAAGCTAAACTGAATTGTGAATACACGTCTCGGTACAATTTATCATTATCTTGTATGCATCTTACCTTATGTACGAGAATCTAAGTAATTGTGATCTATATTTCATACATACCCTTAACCACCCGAAATCCTCTAATATTTGATTTTATTCATTACCCCTAGTAACTTATTAATTCATCCCATTTCTTGAAACTGAGAAGCATAAGTAACATAAGTAACAAGTACGGAAATGGGCAAGTCCCAACAACTTATATCTGTGGTATTCGGCATGGACTAACACCCATACTCGTGGACCTGGACTTTAATGGGTCAAGTAGCATAACCCATTATTCACATTAACCAAAAAGTCTCTCGCATGAGAGTTCCACGTCTCTACGAATTAGGGCAATTCTCCAACTCCGGCAAAGGGCTTCTGGGATCTTGGACACGGCGTCACATCAAGTTTTAACGTCATTACTCCGTGATCTCTCGGTTGGGGGGCTGCGGGGTTTTCGTTTTTCAGCTTTCTTGAGCGCCAGGCTAGAGTTTTTTTGTTGCTTTTCTTTTTTCTTTTTCATCTCTTGCTCCTTTTTTCTTTCTCTCGATCGCGATCATCAGGTAAAGGTTTTTTCTAGGGTTCTAACTTTCAGTTTTTGCTCTGTCTTTTTCCAGAGTGAATCGGCTTGCTCACGAGAAATCGTTTTTCACCTCTTGGCTACCCTGACCATAACCCATCGCAACACATCTTCAACGGACTAGTACTAAGGGTAATTATGGACGAAGAATGCAACAAGTTGCGACATGGTCTTGCTCTAACAGACGAGGAGGGTGTGGGGGATGGTTTCCTTATTCTAGATACACATTGGAAACAAGATAATGCGGATTCAGACTTGGTATTGGTTGAACGGCTTCTGTCAGGGAAGACAATGAACTTCACCTCTTTTTGCATGATGATTAAAACCCTGTTCAAGGCTGGTAAGGGGCAGGAAATTATACGGATCAGCGAGGACATATTTTTATTACAATTCTTCCATAAACTCGACATGACTAAGGCGCTCCAAGAATGTCCATGGTCGTTTGATAAGAACGTGCTCATGCTCGCTCAGGTTGATAAGAATGAAACTCCAATGGCCACGAACCTCGACTATTGTAGCTTCTTCGTTAGAATCTACGACATGATGTGGACTTAGCTGAATCTTGGGGGGTTAGCATGAGGATCCGAGTCAAGATCAATGTCACCAAACCATTACTCCGATTCATGAAGGTGTTAGGGAGCGAAGGCCAAAAGATGGTTGTTTCGTTCAAATACGAGCGTTTACCAAATTTTTGCTACCTTTGTGGAATGTTAGGTTACATTATGGCAGATTGCGACCTAAAATATGACATGAACACTGAGGACGGGTCCCTTCTTTCTTACGGGTATTGGCCTCGAGAGAATTTGAATAGGTTTGAGTCATATGTGGGGCAGCAGTTTACGGATAAGGGTCGAAACGCGGGTTCAACACCATCCAACGGGGGTCGTTCCTCACCTAGAAGACGGGATTTCATCACACAAGATAGGGCTCGTAACTTTGGGCAGTCTTGGAATGACAATAAAGAAGCATCATCGCAGTCCTCGGAGTGAACTCACACGACATCTTTGTTCTGGGGGGGTCAGCAATGGGGGTAACCGAAACGATCAGGTGCAGGTTTTTCATGGGAGGAGTTTTGCGTCACCTAGTGGATGAAATCATGCTTGCAATGACACCGCCGAGGACGGTCCAACAAAGGTTGCAGGGTTTAAAGGCGCGAACGAGAGGTCGGCAACTGATGCGGGTAGGGTGATTGGGGTTCAGCAAATTTTTTCTCGACTCACAAGTGATTTGGATATTACAAGCATGTGGCACGAGTATTGGCACAGAAAGAATCAATGGAAGTGACTGTCGCAATTTCTACACGTTTTAAGGTTACTAGCCATCGATAGAGTGATGGACAACGTATCATGAGGCGTGAAGGGGCTGTAAATCAGAACGTGGTGATTCATGGAGCTAGTATCGGGCAAAAACAACGATTTAACGAGGACGGTGTTGGTGTTCGGGTTGATAAAAAGGCGGGACTTGAGGAGCTATCGATGGAAATTGACAATCTATTGGCGATGACTGCAAAACAGTCCCGCCCTCTCCAATGAGTCTACTATGTTGGAACTGTCAGGGCTTGGGGAACCCTTAGACAGTTCGAGAACTACGCCAGTTAGTTTTGAGTTTTCACCCCTCCCTAATTTTCTTGTCGGAAACCAAATGCAAGACAAGGAAAATAGAGGCATGCAGTTTTATTTATTTTGGAGTTTGTGTTGAGGTTCAAGGTTTATCGGGTGGCTTGGCGCTAATGTGGGACAAAGACTGGAGTTGAGTTACTAAGCATGTTGGAGAATCATATTGATGTAGTTGTTGTTGGAAAGGACGGGGATCTGGATTGGCATTTCACGAGTTTTTACATGGAATTTACTAAGACAACTCTGGGTGTCTCATCTCTTCCTTGGTTGTGTGTGGGTGACTATAACGAGATATCGCCTCATGAGGATAAACAATGAGGTTTACAGCGTCCTAATTGGCTTCTTAGGAATTTTAGGGACACACTCGTTGACACGGGGTTAAGTGAGCTTGATTTTTTTGGACCATGGTTCACATTGTGTAGTAGGAGACCGACTCCTCACACAATTTGGGAGAGACTTGATCGAGCCTTTGCCGACGCACCATGGAGGGACCATTTTCCGCGAGCTAAGGTTGAACATGTGGCTACTTTGAAATCGGACCATCATGCGATCCTTATCTGATTTCTTGGAAGTCAAGAAATCGAATGCACTCCGTCTTTTGAGGCTAATTGGCTCGTAAAGGCCGATTGTGAAGAGATTGTGGCGCAATGCTGGGACGGGGTTGGACGAGGGGAGCTACAAGATAAGTTCGATGGGTGTCGAATTGGATTGGTACGATGGAAAAAGGTTAACGTGGTAGACTTGAAGCGTCGCATTGAGGGGTTGAGGAAAGCTTTGATTTGGCTTCAATCAGGCAACATAACAGCAGATTCCAAGTTAGAAGAGAAGAGGCTGAGTGGACAACTTGAGGAGTTACTTGAGTCAGAAGAAAACTATTGGAAGCAAAGAGCTAAGGTTCAGTGGATTAGGGAAGAGAACCGAAACACGGCGTATTTTCACAGGCGGGCTAGTGAATGGAAAAGAAAGAATGAAATTAAGGGGATCTGGAATGAGGGGGTGTCCTTCGTACTACTCCTACTAAGATAGACCGTGTTGCTACAGATTATTTTTCTATTATTTTTCAGTCCAACGTTCCTTCAGAGGCGGCCATTGAGAATGCATTGTGAGACGTCGGTGTGCGAGTCAGCCCTGAGGTGAACGAAAGCTTGTTGCAACCATTCACTGCGAACGAGGTACTCAAAGCACTAAAAGATATTTATACTTTTAAATCTCTTGGTCCTGATGGTTTTTCTGCTATTTTCTATCATAAATTCTAGCATATTGTGGGTGATGATGTGACTGGTATTGTGCTTTCGTTTCTTAATGATCGTATTCTTGAGCCTTGTGTTAACTTTACCCATATTTTTCTTATACCTAAATGTCCTAATCCTGAGTTTAGGTTGATTAGTCTCAGCAACGTGAGTTTTAAGATCGCATCAAAAGATGTGGCTAATCGGCATAAATCCTTTCTCTCTGCTATTATTTCTCCCTCCCAGTCTGCTTTTGTTCCAGGTAGACTCATCACTAATAACATGTTGGTAGCTTTTCTGGTAAACCACTTTCTGAAAAATAAGAGGACGGGAAAGCGGGGGCATATGACGTTGAAATTGAATATGAGTAAGGCATATGATCGAGTCGAGTGGCCCTTTCTAGAGATGGTAATGCTTAGATTGGGTTTTGATCCGAGTTTTGTTTCCCTTATTATGATGGGTGTGCACTCTGTGTTTCATTCTATTTTAATTAATGGGCGTGAGTCGCATGTTTTCTCACCTAGGAGGGGTATTAGGCAGGGGGACCCAATCCCCTTACCTATTCTTATTTGTTTTCGAAGTGTTTTCAGCTCTTATAGCCAAAGCCGAGGAGAGGGAAGAAATACGAGGTGTCAAAATATGTTGCCAAGCGCCTTCGGTGTCGCACTTGCTCTTCGCGGATGATACCAGCCTTTTTTGTGACGCGAACATGGAGTCGGCGCGCTGCGTTAAAGGGATTCTTGAACGGTTCAAAGGAGCATCGAGGCAAAAAATAAATTTTGAGAAATCGGTGGTTGTTTTCAGTAGAAACACAGCGACACTGGTTAGGGACGAGGTGGGGAATTTGCTTAGAGTGGTGGTGTCAAAAAAAATGATAAATATCTTGGTATGCCATCGGTGGTTGGTAAATCCAAAATGGAACTTTTTGCCTATATCAAGGAAAGGGTTTGGAAGAGGGCCCAATGGTATAATGCCAAGACTTTGTCGGGCGTATGGCAAGAAGTTCTAGTAAAAGCGGTTTTGCAATCTATCCCGACGTTTATTATGAGCTATTTCCGCTTACCAGATACACTAATTCAAGATATTTAATCTATTATTTGTAACTATTGGTGGAGTAGATGAATGCAAAATAAGGTTCATTGGCTTGCATGGGATAGGATGTGTCGAAGAAAGGACGAAGGGGGACTCGGGTTCAGGGATTTGCATGCTTTCAACTTAGCATTACTTACAAAGCAAGCATGGAGGATTTTTATGGATCCGTCGAGCTTGATTGGTAGGTTATACAAGGCGAAATACTTCCTGAATACTCAGCTATGTGACGCACGACTCAGAGCAGCGCCGTCCTTCTCATGGAGCAGAATCTGGGAATCGTTAGTCGTGTTGTTGCCTTTGCTGGCAGGTGGGGAACGGTGCGGCGATCACCGTTTGGCACGACACTTGGATTCCAAGGCTGATTTCCTTTCGTCATATAACACTGGTTAGCACGAACAAACCCTTCCTTATGTTTACCAACTTGATTGACAATGAGAACGGGTGGTGTGATGTGGACGTGTTGTGCAGTTTTTTGTGGGAGGTTGATGTCGAGTAAATACTTACTATACCATTGGGGGATCCGTGCAATGAAGATCGACATATTTGGCACGATGAAAAGAAGGATGTTTTAACGGTTCGGAGCGCATACCACCTTATTGTGTCACATGGGCTGCTCAAAAATTGGACAGAGGCGTCAACTACGTCGGGCTCACATGCAGTTTGGCTGAAACTCTGTAAGATTGAGAGTGCTAACAAGATTAAATTATTTCTTTGGCGGTGTTGCATGGACATCCTCCCGACGCGGTGGGGTTTGGCACGTCAACATATTTGTGTGGAGAAGGAGTGCCTGGTTTGTGAAACGGGGGAGGAAACGGTGAGCCATGTGTTGTTTGAGTGCGATCTTGCATGCCAGGTTTGGGCGTTGTCACATGTTCCTAACACGACTGGAATTAGGGGGTCGGAGAGGTTCAGGGATTGGCTTGTGCGGATCATGCACACGTAGTCGACCTCGATGGTTAGCTTAATTGGCACGGTTTGTTGGTCTCTTTGGGGGAACCATAATAGCGTGCTTGCGGGCGAGAAAGGACGAAATCCAGACATGCTGGCTTCTTTTGCCGCGTCTTATGCGTCAACATGGCTTGGCCTAAATGGAAAAATTAGCTGACGTAAGGTGTGCATGGATATGGATGTGTGGCAGGCTCCAGTTGGTAATGTGCAAAAATAAACTTTGACGGGGCGCAATTCGGTAATGAAGTGGCAATAGAACTCGGGATGGTGGCACATGATCATAAGGGGGAGATGGTTGTGTGGTGGCAAAGGCGACTAACGTCTACAGTTGCACCGTTAGGAATTGAAGCACTTGCGGCGTTATAAGCGGTTTGTTGGGCAGTTGAACGGGAGTGGAGAAGAGTTCTCTTTGAAGGAGATTGCTTGGGCATTGTACATGATCATACATGGAATGGTTGGCGATGTACGGATTGCGAATGTGCTAGGCGACATTAGGAGATGTTTTCAACAACATCCGGAGTTTTTTATTAAATGGGTTAGGAGGAATTCTAATGCAGTCGCTCACGAGCTTGCAAGGAATGTAATCGAAGACGCGGATTGGTTTGAGGAAGCATAGTTGTTTTGTGTTTTTGTTTTGTTTGCGTTTTCATTTGTTCTATTTTGTTCCGAGACATATTTGATTGGGATGGTCCTCATATTACCGTGAGGTATCATCAGGTTTTGGATGGCAATACAATTTTCTTTTGGAGTTCGAAAAAAAAATACAAAAATATATAGAATGAGGTGCAGTTTAAATAAAATTTGGAATTGCAAATCTTAAGCTGTGACGCCTATCTTTGCAAAAAAAAAAAAACTCCTAAACTGATATTAATTCAGTAAAACTGTAAATCATTGGGTGGACATTTTTTTAAAACTCAAAGCTCTATTGATAAAACGAAATTTGTGAATAACAAAAGTGAATCTGTTTTTGACAATATTCTATAAGATGTTCTATATATAGGCCACGTGGCCCATGAGTCTCGTTGTACGTATGCCATGCCAATTATATTCTCCAACAAACCTTAAAACCATCAGTAAGCATAACATAATATTTATGATATGAGTAATTTAATGAAACGATATATTATTGTAATAACAAATATTCATAAATGTTTGACAGAAAAGAAAATGTCCTCGTGGCTATGATACGCATCATCATAAACAAAGTTAATAACGTGAATTAATAATGAACAACAACAACAACAAAAACAGCCTATAGATGGCAAAGCTGACGGAGACGCCGAAGAAATGGTGGGCGGGCATGGCTATTTTAATTATCCTCGACAATTTTAATAAGTGGAGCGAGTTGTATTGTGTTTTTTTTTTTTTTTGGGAACAAGAGCGAGTTGTATTGTTCACATTTGTTGTCTAACGCTGTAACGCCTTAATAAGCAAAACAGTTTTTTGTTAACATTTTATTTTATTTTTTCTGACCTTTTTATATGAATCGCTGGATTAAACAATTGACAGTCAAACAAATAAAAAGAGTCTTTAGTTTTAGCTTTGTACCATCTACCTTTCTAAAGTTTCCAACTCATAGCATTTAATTACGTCATATTAACGACTAAAATACTTTTACATTTGATTTTATAAATTTTATGTCTTGGCTTGTCTAGCCTATGGTCAAGAATAAGGTGATAGGTAGGCTGGATATTGCATTTTGCACGCAAGTTTTCGGATCATAAAAAATATAAAATGAAAAACTCGTGCATCATAGTAATTTTACCAAAGAAAAAAAAGAAGTTCGACCTTTCGATTCATACGAAGAGTTTACTCACGTAAATTTATTTTTTTAAGAGACTTTAGACCGAAACCCTCACGAATAAAATACACGAATGCCTTATAAGCATGAATTAAGCATTAGAGCTGTTTTTGCTGCTTTTGCTGGTTGTTTTGTTTTTTTTTTGTTTTCTTGGCTTCTGTTTCTGTTTGTTGTTGCTTGTTCTGGTTCTGTTCTGTTGTTTCTTTTGTTTTATGTGTGGCTTGTTTCTGTCTGCTACTTCTGTAATGTTATGGCTGTTGGCCGGCCTTCTGATATATAATGTCTCCTTTCAAAAAAAAAAAAACAATTCAAATATCCCAAAAGTAACAAATTTTGTTATAAATACCATACCAACTCCCATTTATCGAAAACAACTTTCCTTTCACCACTAGAGAAACGAGTGAAGACAGAGTCTGAAATTCCCGACAAAAATAAAACTCATGGCAAACAAAGAACCTAGTACCGGCAGAGAACAACGTTGGAGTCTCCGAGGGATGACGGCGCTTGTCACTGGAGGCACCAAAGGAATAGGGTGATTTATTCTATTACACTACTCAACTTAATTTCTCTAATGAATTTAATGTTATACGATTAATTGAAGATGAGTAGATAAGTAAAATTTATGGGTCTAACTCGACGTGATTCTTGTTTTTGTGTGTGATTTTAGGTACGCCATAGTTGAGGAGCTTGCGGGATTTGGCGCGTGTGTATACACGTGTTCGAGGAACGAGAACGAGCTCAACGAAAGGCTTAACGAATGGGAAGCAAAAGGATTTAAAGTGAAGGGTTTGGCATGCGATTTGTCATCAAGAACTCAAAGAGAGGAGCTCATGAAAAATGTTTCATCGACTTTTGAAGGCAAATTGAATATTCTGGTGAGTACCGTACTTTTTTGTACATCTTCATTAAAATATATATATAATTACATTTATATGCACCCTGAGGTCTGGTTAGAACATCAATGGCGGGTTTTTGTAATTATAAATTGTTCAAATTAAAGAGTAGGAGATGCATTTTTTAGACAATAGATGTTTTTTCATCAGAAATAGACCAATGGACAGCTAAGCATTCGTTTTTATACTAACCTGTTTTGTGAAGAAAAAAAAAAGTTGTCTGCTTTATAAATTGGTTTACAGTTATGTAGTACATAAATATAATTAATTAAATGATTAGTTGATAGTTGATACCAAATGCAATCCAACAAGTATGCTACATAAAAGTTTGCGTGCCTATATATGTTGTAATTGTAAACTTCATTAGATACTTAAAAAATTAAAAATATCAAGTTCACAACCTTGAGTCATACTTGTTGTACTGCGTGTGTTTGGTTAGAGCTGTGGTTTTGTATGATAATTATATTAATTCATTACGCGATAAAATTTATATACCAGCAAACGTAATTTAGATAAGAATATTTGGTTCGTCAAGAAAGAGTTAAATTGCATTAATATAAAAAAAAATTATCTAAGTACACCAGATCTTCAGAATTTATATGACTTCACCGCTAGCTTTTCTTCTTTTTTCTCTTTACTGATCAATGACTCTTCAAGAAATCTAGAGTCGAAGATTTGATGACTTCATCAGCTCTCGTACATATCTGTAACACCGTTTACATGTACACCTCATCATCAATCCCATATTTTATGCTGCTGATAGACTTTAAATTATAGTAATGTGCTAGCTAGAGTTGACAACTACTTGGACATGCAATTAATTAAAGGCAACAAATCAAATTTCTAGGGAGAAAATATTATTAATGAAAATTAATGGACTTCCAGTGTATGTTTGCATAAATTCTATATATGCCCTTCTTTTCTTTTCTTTTACCACAAATCCCTGTAATTAAATTAAATTTGCATCAAAAGAACATGCAATACTTGTTTAGCAGAGAGTTATTCTTTTTTTTTTTTGATATATAATAGCACAGCGTTATTCTTCCTAATGTTAACGTATCAATTCGTCATAAAGGACTACGTTTGGAGGCACTTTGAGGCAGAATTTCCGGAATAAAATTTGTTTAGTCCTTTAATTTGGCTACCTCACCATTTTCGTCCCTCAATTAGGCAGGTCGCCAAAAATATCCACTAAGTTTGTAAATTAGTCTATTCCCTTTGTCATTGGCATTTAGGACAACACCATCCTATCTATTTTGTGTTGCATTAATTGTTGCATTCTCACTCTGTCCAACATCCTCTATTTCATGAACTCATTTTCCTTTCTTGCCTTTACTTCTGGTCACCAGTGACAAAGGGAAGAAACCAATTTACTAACTTAGTGAACGCTTTTGGCAACCTGCCTAATTGAGGGACGAAAATAGTGAGGTAGCCAAATTAAAGAACTAAACAAATTTTAAATCCAGAATTTTTGCTATCTCAATAAACGCAATCCTAATTATAATTCTACATGACTCAGCCGTATACAATACTTTTAGACTCCACAATGCAACATTAGATTTTTTTTTGTAAATTCAATCCAACACTAGATTACATCAATCATTCCATTTCTTTAGCATAGCCCCCCCAAAAAAAGGCTAGGAATTTATGTTATTGAGATTTGGTATAACTAACTACTTATTAATGATAATTAACTGGCGTTTTGTAATAATTAGGTGAATAATGCTGCAATGAGCATGATGAAGTGGACCTGTGATTATACCGTTGAGGATTTCTCCCATTTAATGGGAACAAATCTGGAATCTCCATTTCATCTCTGTCAATTGGCTCACCCTCTTCTAAAAGCATCTGGATCAGGAAATATAGTCTTCATTTCTTCTATTGCTGGTGTCACCGCACTGCCTGCTCTTACAGTTTATTCAGCAACTAAAGCTATCTTAATTTTTGCTAAAACTGAAAAAAAAAAAAAAAGAGATTATATTAACTCACTAGTCTTGTTCATAAGCTCAATAGTTTAAAGAGAAAAAAAATATTATTTCAGGTGCAATAAATCAGTTGACAAAGAATCTGGCATGCGAATGGGCAAAGGACAACATTCGCATCAACACTGTTGCACCAGGCGGAGTTAGAACTACCATCCTCAAAACTGTACGATTTTATTCTAAATTTCTAATCTAATAATGTGGCGATGTTTAAATCTTCCATTTCATTCGTCTTTATATAAGTTTAAACTTTTAAAATTAGTAGTATTTAGAGCAAAACTATTTTCTTAAGTGTTTGAATTTTACTACCACATTATATCACAATGAAAATGCTAATCTAATTAGATGAAATGGTCGTTAGTTATCAAACTCGGAATAAATAAAGATTTATAACACTTTGTTTTCCTTTCTTTAGGAAGACATTGATCCATCTATTTTAGCAATGTACGCGCCCATGTTTACTACTACGCCATTGAGACGAATAGCAGAACCGGAGGAGATTTCTTCACTTGTTGCGTTTCTTTGCCTTCCGGCGGCTTCTTACATCACCGGCCAGATTATCTCAGTCGACGGGGGACTTACTGCACGAGCAGTTTAAAGGATCGGACACATAATTATTACAAGAAAAAGTCGGTTTTCTTTTCTAATTTGTGGATTATGAATTAATGCCAAACAATCATTGATTTGTAGAATAAATATTGGATTGTGGTTTTGAATATTTATGGTATATGATCTTTATATTCATAGCTGGTGTATGTACTGAACTTCATTTGTGTTTAGCTAATAATAAGCGAGAAACTCACCTAAAAAGAACTTAAAATTATTGATTTTATCATTAATGGCGTCAAGCACTCAGGTTTATGTTTTTGTTATGCATATTAAATCACCATTCACCTCATAATTCATGTAATGAAAAGTTAGCAAATAACCATGACATGTAGTTTATGTGTGACAAATTGTCTGCCTACATGTGGTAGTGTTATCACGCAGTCGCGAGCGTGAATGAGTTTTTTCCATGCAAAAGATTCTTATACCACTTTTTCTTGTTCGTGTGCGTACGTAGTATTTATTTTATACATGAATATTCAGATAAAAAAGAATATGCTACAAGAAACTCAAACTGTTACTTTTTGTTCTTGTATTTTAGATTGAAACATACAATGTTCATTTTTCAGTATAATACAGAATCCAAGGCGCACGGTGCAAGATTAGGTTCCAAGCAACTATTTATTTAACTAATAGGAGATTAATTAAGGGTGATACTTTTAAGAAAAAGTAGAGTCACTGTCTGAAAATTATGGAGAGACAGGGACATATTTTGTATTGGATTAATGAGGTTGATTTGCCGACAGATACATTTTTTGGGCATCGGCCTTTACTAATTAAGATATAGCCAAATGTCTTTTCGAATCTAAAAGTGAAGACAAGAATGTAGTGCGTTTTAGGTTAACAATTTATTCCTAAAACAATTTATTTTATCACACTATCTACATGCATCGTTAAATCTGGAAAAAGTAGAGAGTAGAGAGTATACACTATTTTGGTAAGTAAATTTTGGAGACACCCCTGTAATATGAGAAATCTCGTATTAAAAAAAGAAATGGCATATTACCCACCGTGATATACGAAATATGCATATTACCCCTCATGTAATAATAAAATAGGCAGATTACCCATTGTGTTATGTTTAATAGGCACATTACCCCCTTGTGTATTGTTACACGGTGCAAAATACCTCCTTTATACACATGTATTAAGGAGATGATGTGTAACTTTTTAAAAATTATGGGGGGTAATGTACCTATTTCATATATTACAGGGGGTAATGCACCTATTTATTTTTTACAGGGGGTAATGTACCTATTTTGTATATCACATGGGGTAATATGCATGTTCTTTTTTTACATGGGGGTAATGCGCGTCTTTCTAACATTTTACAAGGGGTGTTGTGCCAAAAATCCAAAATTTTGTGTTGCCAACACAAGATCCTTTGGTGTATATATTTGAGAAATCCATGAATTTGAAGCTAGATCAGTACGGCAAAATATACGATTTTGCATAGCTAACTCGAACTTTATTGATTTCTCAAATCTTAGAAAAACATTCAAATTTATTTAGATTAACTATTCTTCAAACACCTAACAATGAGTTTTGTATTGAATTTGAAAGTAGACATTATATTTCCATTAAGGTATAGGTGTGCGGGCTTTTGGTGAGAATCGGGCTAGGTGAGTTGGATTGTCTCAGTTGCGCACGAACTAGTAAAAGTAAAAGTACCACTGTCCACTGGCCCATTTCCTAAACACCGAGTATAGTTTTTGATATCAGAATTGATAAGATGTATTATATTATATGTGTAAAATATTTGTAATTATATAAAACTAGTAAGAGTGATTAACGGAAGGATCACCTCAAATTTGAAATAAAACAAGTAGCGAAATGAGAAGGTGTAGTTTCACGACTATAATCGTGCAATTCCTGAAGATAATGGACTGGGCTTCTAAATGTTAATAGGGAGACTTATATATCATAAAGGGAAAAACACAATAACCTTTAAAATTCTTGAATGTTATACTCAACTTTTTATTTTTAAAAACTATTGTATATAAACTATGTTTTCGGCCAAAAAACGTCATAACTCGACGAGCTTACGTCATTACTGAAGGGTAAAATGGACATTTCATCTCGACACCTGATTAAGGAGTGATTGAGCCGTGATAGGTCATTGTACCCAAATCAATTTGGGGATTGCATAAACCCTAATTTTGTAATCCTACCTCTACAATCAAAATTCTTCCAAAATTCGACATGATTCCGTCGAAATTAGTTACCTAAGAGGACATTGTGACAACAGGCTGAAAAATTCGAGACCAAAACGCTGACTTTCCCAAATGATCGGCGATTTCGAATTATGGTGAGGGGTTTTGGACAACCTTTTTTTTTGTTCAATGTAGTTGTTTTATTCATCTCATGTGTATTTTTTTGTCATAGGTATATGAAATGCATTATGTTGGTCACGGGCGTGAGTTGTTTTAGTTTAGTATTATTTATCACTTTTTATTATTTTTGCTTAGTTGGTGGTCCAAAGCATAGTTTTCAGACCCAGATCGAACCGGCCGGTCCGACCGGTCTGGCCAGGAACCGGTGCCCTCACCGGTCCGGGTCTGACCAAAAACTGGGTTTTTAGGATGAACAGGTCGAACCGGCGACCCGGACCGGTCCAACCGGAAAACTGGTCGGCCAGTTCGGTCTAGTGAACCGGTCACACCCTTTTTTTGTTTTTTTTTTACACTTTTGCCCTGCCATTTGATCAATTGCAAACCAGGCCTCCCTATTTTTTTTGCTAATTACAATATTGCCTCAAAAATTGGAAAAAATGAAGAAAAAATTTACAAAACTTTGAAAAGCCATAACTTAGCGTAGGAACGTCCGTTTTGGACGCATTTTTTTTTATTTGGGGTAGCTCGACGAGATCTATCCACTCCAAACTGCCTACGGCGGTTTGGGCCAACAAATTTTCAAAAAAATGCTGTTTACCATACTTAATTTGACTTGGAAGTTAAACGAGCATGCATTCAAGAATTTCATGCATAGTATTTCGTCAGATGCTAAGTTTATTTTCCAGATTTTAGTGTCACGTATTATTGGTCTTGTATTGAATTTTGTGATACGGTTAGCCAACATTTAAAAATTCAAAACAATCTTTTAACTTGTATTAAATATAATGTTTATTGGATTGTTTAGTAAATTGTTGGATAGCTCAATGGTTTCCACTACATTCCAAGAACTTGTTTTGTTGGAGGTCACATGTTCAAGTCCTAGTATTGTGATAACCATATTCTTATTTTTATAATATAACAAAATATTAGTGACTTAAAATATTTCTCACAATCTTATAAATTTTTTTATACAAATATTTTTTATATTATATTTTTTATTGAACGTTGACTAAAGTCAACAAACCGGTCCACCCACTGGTCCAAACGGTCCGACCTGTTGACCCGCTACCCTGTAGCCTCACCGGTTCTGTGACCGGGCCGGGTCTGAAAACACTGTGTTCCCCACTCATGAAGATGGTGTATATTTTAGCAATAATATAGTGCATGCCCTAGGGTTTTGATTGAAAGTGCATATTATATTAGAACTATTAATATTTTAAGCTTGTTCTTGTTCGTTTATTTCATGTCATAAGTCTGATACACGTTAATAAGACATAAATAACCACTAGACATCTGATCCACCCTACAAGTCTGATACACGTTAATAAGACATAAACAAAGCTAACACAACATGCTTACCAAAAAACTGTATTCATCCTAATAACCTACGAAACTAAATTGACCTCCATATTAATGCAACTAGGGGTGGGAACGGGACGGGAAAATTCTCGTTCCCGTCCCATCCCGTGGGAAATTTCCTTCGCGGGAAATTTACTATCCCGTTCCCGTCCCGTCATGGTCAACGGGACGGGATTCCCGTCAGCCGCGGGACGGGCACGGTAATCATTTTTGGGTTCCCGCGGGAGGCGAGAATCCCGCCAAATTCTAGTTCCTATGCAACTTAGAGGGGGTTTGGGGGTTAGTTGCTAAAATAAATTAAAAGGAGGGGAGTATAAGGAGATAAATAAAACATTAGAGTATAATCAATAAACAATTTTTGCCTTTTGAGTCGCGAAATTTTATTTATTTTTTATTTGTGATAGCGAATAGCGATTGTGATTCATTGTGAATGTGATTCGTATTGAATTGTGATTAATGTTAACAAGTTGTTACTTGTTAATGTCGAAAAGAAGACATTTTTTTTAATACGAAGTATTCGAAAATGCCGATTGTTGAAGGGAAAAAAGTAGAGAAATATTTTTTCCCACCTTTTTCCCTATTTGTGTTCTTAAAAATTGCGGTATTCCCGCGTAAATTCCGCCAACGATGGGATTCCCGCGTAGACGGGATCCCGTCCCGTTAATCCCGCCAACGACGGGATCCCGTCCACAACGGGACGGGAACGGTTGTGGATTTCTCATTCCCCGGAATCCCGTCCCGTTTCCACCCCTAAATGCAACAAACACAACTAATAGTGAATACCATAGCAATTTCTCCCTTTTCTTGGCCTTACCCAGTTCTTCCTCAAGTCTTCCCACCTTACGAAGCAACCCATGGATAATTTTTCTAGATCTTGCACACATTGGTAGATCAATTCTACCAAGTAGTTGTAACCTTCGTTCATCTGCCAAACAAGTTAATAAACATGGAAAAATCAACACTAAACAGAAAATTTAATAAACAAGTTAAAATTTTGGAAAAAAGACAAAGTCGTGAAACACTAGGGGTTTGATGCATTGTGAGAACCGACGACCCATATTGAGGTCAGTCCATGAGATTTCCGTCGACGTCTTTTGCCCACAACGACACAATTGAGAAATTTTCATGCTTAATTGATCGAATTTTGAAAATCTATGTTTGGTGGAATTAGGGATTTAGGGTTCTGCGAATTGGGGGAGGGTTTTAAATCAGTTATAGCCGTTGGGGAGCCGTTGGATATAGTGGGCAAAAACATAGTTTAAGCGTAACAGTTTTTATAAATAAAAGGTTGGGCATAACATTCAAAACGTTTAAAGGTTTGATATAATATTGAAAATGAGCCAATAAATAGGGTCCAACTTGCCGTTTTCCTAATCATAAACAACATCTTAAAGACAATGTGAACCTGCGGTTGGGCAAGATTTCAGTTGTGGATCCTAAAGCGCAACAAGCTTGGGCTTGGACTTCTTCCCGAGCTACTTTTCAACAAAATTCAACCAAAAATTAATATAATTTTGGTCCATTTGATTTGATATGTGCAACAATTTATATCATGGCATTTGATCATTTTATAGAAAAACAAAAAAAAAATAACGATCTTCGAGTTGATGTTTTCAATTGGTTAAAGCACTCACTGATGAGCGGGCCTCCATGACATCTAATTACCAATGAACTCCTCTTGTAGAGGTCAATTGGCGGTGAATACGACATTCAATGCTCAACATACAGGTAATAGTGAATAGGTGTAACAAACGAAACGATTATAGTTTATTAATGAATAATTGTTACTACATTAAGTCTTTATGTGTATGTCACCCGAGACGAATGGGGTGCGGGTGTGATTCCCGATGTGGTGCGTTACTGCGACAATTTTAAAAAAAAATACAATATTAATGCACCACCATAATAAACTTTTACAAAAAAACAAAAAATAACTCATATGTAAAAATAAGCTAGTATTACTTAAATTAGTATATTATAAACACATAAATAAAAGTATGTATAGAATTTTCACATAAAGAAATGGATTATATTTAGAAAAGTACATAACTTCTCATGGTTATTAAATTTGTATAGTGTTTTCTAAACTATTATGGTGAAAAGACAAAATTATAAGCATTAGACCACTTCGATTTTTGTTGTAATTATATTATTTTTGACTTAGTTTTGTTTCATCGGGCTTCAATTCTTCTTTAATTTCACTCTTTTGTTTGTCTTCTACCAATATTTTATGATTATTCACTAGATTTTAACATAACAGAACTACGAAATCTTAGTGCGAGAACTAAGAATTTTTAAAGTGTCTTAGGACAAAGCACGAGGACTGAAGTCGCCAGAGCGAGACCGATACACCTGCAATTTTCAAGGTGTGGAGGATTAGGTGACTTAGTGTGATTGTATATTTTTTGTATCATCTAGCACGCTTTAACATATATTGCATGAAATACTTGTGGTAATATACGAGCAAGAGTTGATACAAAATCAATCATAAAACTTCTTTTTCTTTTTGGAGAAGAGAATCATAAGACTTGTTTCGAAGAACCACTTTTCATGCCATTTACATAATTAAAATATATATCAGCACCTCCTTTTTTTTTTTTAGCTAGACTAGAATTATCAATCAGCATCTAGCTACATGGAGTATATATTGCAACTTGACCACTTGGACATTGTTTTTTCTTTTGATTAACAGACCGCTTGAAAATTCAACATTATTTAAATAAACTACAATTCACAACGTCAGATCGATAAACCGCATAACCCCACCACGAGTCAATCCATTCCCCTAAAAAAGAAGATTCGAACTCACGCCTGATGTTCCAGAAACTTCGATTGATATTCTGACTCAAAAGTCAAAATGCATGAATTAAAAATATAATTCCTGCATCCTTATCCCTACACGTGTCCCTCCAATCCGACGTGTCACTCACTGTTAATCCGCAATTGATACGCACCCTAACACCAATTACAATTCAGGCCCCCGATTTTATCATATTCTCACCACTTGACGGATTTTAAAATTTTCATACTTTCTCTGCTGCTTAATAAAAAAGGCGCAATCCAATTCATTTCACACTAATCTCGTGTGCGTAACCGTTTTTGAGAGCTATGAATGGAGCTACAGAGGAGAACGGCAATGGCGTTAACGAGTATACTGAGAAGAAACGGGAGGTGTTAATGTGGGGGTATTTTCCAGGAATAGCGGCCAACCGTTCGCCGTTGACCTCGCCGGAGAATGTGCAGCTTCCGTTGACCGGAGAGTCGTGGAAGGATGTTTGTGTCGGCGGTTGTGGATTCGGAATGGCGATCTCCGGTAATTTATTCAATTTGTTGCCTATAATACTGATTAGTGTAATTAATCAACGGAGTTACTGTGTGTAGCGTCGGGTAAGCTGATGACGTGGGGATCAGCTGATGATCAGGGGCAGAGCTATTTGACATCGGGGAAGCATGGGGTAAAATTTGGTTGAACATTTTGTTTATTGAGTTGATTTTAAGCTATTTGAGTTGATTTTAAGTGTGCTTGTGACTGTTTGTTAAGGAATCTCCGGAGATTTATCCGCTTCCGACTAGTGATTCGATTGTGAAAGCTGCTGCTGGTTGGGCACATTGTATTTCAGTGACAGGTATTTTGTTTAGTGGACTTGCTGTTTGCGGTTATTTAATCGAATCAGAGTGATGTTTTCAGTATTATCTAACTCGGGATTGAGGATTAGTAGTGCGAGGGCCATTTGTTAGCGAAAGAGAGTAGATAGTGATTAAAATGATGGAGATTGTAGCGTACTAGCGTGGCGTTTGCATGATTACATGGTCCTTCCACAAAGAGGTAGAGGCTGTTGTATGGCAAATGTATGGTTACATTTTTATTGTAGATTTGATTCACTTAAGAGGGTGATTATGGTACACCTATGCTGAACCGGGTAGGCCTGATTTGATACGATTAACTCGGTAGATAATACGCGATAGGCTTACCAAATGCAGTTATAGCGCGTCAACCTGGATTAGATACCCTTGAATGAGGGTGTATTAGGTGCTACCAAATGCCCTGTTTCACATAAATGTGCGTTGAAGGTTTTTTTTTTGTGCTAAACCTGATAATTTTGCTGAACTGGCTTTTGGTACGCAGATAAGGGGGAAGCATTCACTTGGGGCTGGAAGGAATGTGTTCCATCTGTGAAAATCAACTTGACTAGTTTTAAAAGCTTAGAAGACGAGACTTCCAAAAAACAAGTTTCCACCACAACTGAGCCAGGTCTTTGAACACAATCATACGTACTTTGCTCATAAATGCGTACAGTTTAAATTTGGGGTGATGTTTGGTGCAGAAAATGAAAATTTAAGCCATTTATGACAGGGAGCCCTGGTACTCCAAGTCCAAAATCTGCTGCAAGGGCAAATTCTTGCCCACTTGATAAAAGACCTGGAGATGAAAGTACTAAACGAAAAAGAATTACGAGTCCACCGGAAAACGAAACAGCAATCTGTCTGGATGAGACCCTTTCAATGCCTCCTTGTGTTATAAACCTGGATCCTGGGGTAAAGATCACTTCTGTTGCTGCAGGTGGGCGTCACACTCTTGCTTTATCAGGTAACTTTAATCCCATCTTTCAGTCTGGTGGACTGCACTTCTCTTTGTGTAGATGGTGCTCTTGGTGGTTAACATTGCAGTTTTGTAGGGAAACTTGAAGTAGGAAGCTACAGAGGATTTTTAATGTTAAGCGAGAAGATCTTTATTTGTAAATAAGATCTGATGATTACCGGATTTAGATGTGGGACAGGTATGGGGTTGGGGCTACGGAGGAGAAGGGCAGCTTGGTTTGGGATCTAGGATTAAAATGGTGGCCTCACCTCATCTCATACCTTGTATTAATCCATCATCAAAGGGCAAAGAAAGCAGTTTAACAGTCAATAGAAAAAACGATGTTGTGAGAGCTGAGCCACTTAATTCAATAGGAAGTTTTGTAAAGGGAATTGCTTGTGGAGGCAGGCACAGTATTGCGGTAACAGGTGAGCTATGATGAACTAAATGTACGATAGATTAGCGTAAGTCGTTGGTGATATGGTTCTTCCCGTTGTATTGTCAGATACGGGTGTCATGCTTGCTTTTGGCTGGGGGCTGTATGGACAGGTGATCCTTGTTCTAGGTTACCGACTCTGTTGGCCTGGTGGCTTATATTTCCTAGGCTCGATACGCTCTAGCCAAGTCTTCGATTGTCTAGAGATTCTAATAGTAATTTTCACGTCTACCTGAACTTCAAAGCTTCTTAATAGTTTGGTTCTTGTTGATAAACTTGTGCAGTGTGGACAAGGGAATAATGATGACATGCTGAGCCCCACGAGCGTGCCGTCTCTACTTGGCTACCAGATCGAAGCAGTCGCAGCTGGTCTTTGGCATACAATATGCATATCTACGGATGGCCGTGTTCATGCATTTGGCGGGAATCAATTTGGACAGTTGGGTTTGGGAACAAATTCTGATCAATGTGAGGTAACTTTACTGCTTTCACTATATGTGGTTTCCCAACGTGGCACAAGTTACTATCTGTTCTGTTTTATAGAAATTCTTCAGAAACCATCATTATTATCAAATATCAACTACTCTGGGTGTGAAGTTACGATTTGCACAGAACACAAGCAGGTATTCTTATTATGTAATTTTTTTCAGATTATGTCGTGGGATTTGGAATGTGCCAGAATAAATTAACAGAGAGGAAATGGCACGAGTCCTATTAGATGTGTGGTCACTGTTGGACCCACAGTTTCCTCGAATTTTGCTTTCTATGCATGTCCATTGTCTTTTAAGTTGTAGCGGAGGAGTACTTCCTTGTACTCCAAGGAATAAAAATGATTTTGAATGATTGATAAGGGGATTGTACACGCTAGTCCTGTGCTTGATCAAACACTCTTTATCACCTGCTTGGCAATTAGCTATAGCTGCAAGTATATTGAGAATCACTGAAAATGGAGTTGAAAAAGAATTGTACACTCTGCCAACGGCTTTGTTATAGTACATTGCATAAAGTGGACTGCCAGTCCACCACTGTCGAAGCATTCATATGATGTGAAGTTGCATTCTTAGATTTGCTTGAGAAGATTAAATTTTCTAAAACGAGATTCAACATAGAATTCCGTCGTGTTGCAGACTGTCCCTAAGCTTTTGGATGCATCAGTTTTGGAGAGTGAAAATGTCAAAATGGTATCTGCTGGGGCTCGTCACAGCGCCATAATAACAGGTAAGAGACTTCTACTGTTAGTTTCTCTTGGAACTTTTTGTCTTATAAAAGGCGGGTGACAATTCATAGGTTAACTATAAGATTACTGTGGATCTGGTTTGGTTTGATGAATATGACTATATGAGTCTCACTGTCTGCTAAACTATGAATCATTTTATACTATGCATGAAACAAAGATGCCTAAAGTTCGCTATAGCATTGGTATTAGAACCATGTTTAGTAGTGTCTTTGCTTACTTTTCTACACCCAAAGTTCATTATACTACTTAAGCTTGTTCTTTATCAAAATACAACGGTCGAAATGGTCTACCTTTTACAGTAAATCAACTAATTCTGGTTTGCCCCTCTTTTTTTACAACAGAGGGTAGCAAAATCTTCTGCTGGGGATGGAACAAGTATGGGCAGGTAAATAATATGTTTGGTACCTTCTCATCTAAAATCCCTCTGATGTCGAACCCTTTTCACTTTTTCCTTTTCTTATTGCAGCTCGGTCTAGGAGATGCAATAGATAGAAACATGCCCTCCCAAGTAACAGTCGAGGGTTATGTGCCCAAGAATATTGCCTGCGGCTGGTGGCATACGCTTGCACTATGCGAAGTAGTCCTGTGAGAAGAGTCAATTTCATTCTAAATAAAGTTGTATTGGAGTGTTTTTTATGTTTCGGCATCCTCGATTGATGGTTGTTCCTTGGTTAGTTTTGTATGAAATTGCCGTGCGAAAAATGTAATATTAATAAGAAAACCAGTTCTTACCATATACTAGAAATGTAAAATACTGCGCATGGGCAGTTTCTCGTGTTTCAAGCGTTGCAGAGTAGAAAAGTTATCTAGTCATAGGTTCTAGTTCCATTTATTCAATTGCAAATTCCTAGCAATATAAAGCTTAATGTATGCTTTGAAACCACGTGCTAATTTCGTTAACAAAGCTTCATGAGAGGCCAAAATATGTCGAGACGGTGAAAGCTTCCTGATGCCTGAAAACACGATAATGGAAGAGAAATTAGACACTGCTTGCGCCACAATAACTTCAAGGGCATAAACAGAACGGCCATTGTAGGACTTTAAACGGACCTCTTATTACATTTTGTAGTCACATTCTTAAAATTAAAATGTGCAGTGGCCGACTTTTAGCTCAAAAAGCAAAGTTCATGGTAAATATGAGGATGACAATGAGATGCATATTTCTCATTCTAACTAATTCTGGAGAACGGGCTATATTGAATATAGTAGGAGGTTCTTCGTTGAAACTTGTTATAGAAGAGATCTGAACTGAGATTAAGTTCTGTACCTGTAAGAGGGGTATATTTTTGAGTACGTTGCCGGAGGAAAAACATTTTCGGTAAAGATATTTCTTTAAAATTATATTTTCACCGATCCGATCACGTGATGGTGCAAATTTATCTTTTTCAACAATACATGCCAAATGCAAAACATAGCCTAGAGAGATTCATGCCGGAGATTTAGGAGTTATGTAAGGTTTTCATTTTAGTGATTATCCTTCAATGACAAATCTCAGTGTGCATGTGTCCCGTCCTTTCTAGTTAAATCATTAGAAATATAGTCCTCGAGTATAGGCGTGTTTGTATAAGATCATACCTTGACAACAAAGCGGGCCCATGATTTTTCAGACTTTTCCTCCATTACACCTTTGAGGATAGTTAACTGTAGGCGATAAATCGCATCAGCGATTTCCAGAAATCGACCGTGGTCAGCACAGAGTATCTGCTAGGACAAGCCATTACATGAGCTTCAGTTCACGATTGACGCTGTTATCGTTATGACAAGAGTGGTAATACTTAGAAGATGCCGCAAATACCTCAATGAGCATGTGTCCAGGATGGTCGAGATCTTTTACAACTATGGGACATACTTGCTGCTGGCAGTCTAATTCAACGGCCCAGCTTGTCCCTTTCTGACGGCCACTGATAGCCTTAGCAGTTTCCTTGATTTTTTCATTAGCTTCCTGAAAAAAGCACAGAACTATTATTGTGCAAAATAATAAGTCACACGACAGAGCGTAATAATAGGTTAAGTAATGGAGAACTATGCTTTAAGTTTCTCCTATTGTGCTTTTTTTTTTTGTTCAGAGTGTGAGACGAGAGTTGTCCTAAATCTCATGAATATGTACTTCTTCAAGCTGCCTATGAATAAAGACGAATTGCATTCTCAAACTTGTCGATAAAAAACATGCTTATATGCAGGCCCGTGTACAACTCAACACATTCTCAAACTTGGTTGTGAATCATGAAATTTGAACACAGTAGTGCTTTTATGGGATGAGTACTTGCAGCTATGAAATGCATGTAGACTGAATATCCAAATGTTAAGTAAGAACAAAGATTGGTGCGTAACCCTAACATGAATCATGCATGTCCAATTTATTTAACTTTCAGATTCTTACCTCTTTCAGATTTTGATGTCTCAACTTATCAGCCTGATCTGTTACACTTCTTAAAAAGAGCATGTGATTTATGGTTTTATCGAGGAGACCATCAATGCTGCACTGTGCACATCCAAAACACAGCAAAGGTTACTTGAAGAATGAAATGCGGAAAAGAAAAAAGAAACAAGAAGTATAATAGAACATGAGCAGTGTTTACATTGTTACTCTTTGGGACGAGGTCCCGCAGCTCCTTGATTCGGTCCTGAATCAATTGTCGATCACGCGGTCTAGTTTTCTGATTATCACCGGGACTGGCTCTTTTCCTATTGGTTGCTGAAAATCTTGAAAGTTTCACTGGGTTCACAGAATCGTATCTCTTTCTTTTTTGTTTTGGGTTATCAACCAGCGTGCTTATCTCACTTTCGACTGAAGACACTTGAGCAGACATGTTAGATGCTGTACTTCCATGACTGTTTAAAGCCGACGTCAAGAAGCTCCATGAAACTGTATCTTCGTCACCAGAGGCACTGGATTTAGGTTGACGTAATTTCCTCGAAATATTGCATGAAGTGAAATTGGATTTATCAGATGAATTATCATCAGAATTGCTACATGTACTTGGTGCAATAGCCTTAAAGTGGTCCCCTAATTCGTCTTCCTTCTTTAGAATTGCATCAGACTCCACTTCTGAAATATCGATGGCACAGAAGTGATCGTTACCATCGATTGTGCCACAAAACATATTGTGATTTGAGCTGGTTGGGAAGTACGAACTATGGTTAGAATCTCCTACTACAGAATGTAGTTCGGGATTTTCAGGGGATCTGAGAAAGTCGCTTCCGTTGAAAACGGTATAATCAAAGTCATAGTCGCCAAAGTTTGTTTCAGATGAACCTCCTGCAAAGTGGAAATTCATCAAATCATTCATGAAATCTCCACACATCGCCCCATGTGAATTGTTCATATAGGATAAGGGCTTCCCTTCTTCATCAAGATGAGCAGATTTTGAAATGGTATTCGGTGTAAGGACAGAACTGTCATCTTCCCACGACAGCTGACCTGTTTGAGCTGAATCATACATACCCAACAAATGCCAGCTAATTTCATTGTCAAGTGCATTTTCAGAGGTATCTGTATCCCCCCTTACAGATGAGTGGTACAAGTCCTCAACTACGGTTACTGGGTTCATTGGATGTCCCAATAAGTTGCAATCTTGTGACTTGATATTGTGGGTGGCCTCTTCATCTTCATTTTGTTTTTCTGCTGTACTGGTTGAAGACTCATCTAGATTCTCAAATAAACTAGACAAAAGAGCCAACTGGTGAGCTGGATATCCCGAGGCGTATCCATAATAACTTTTATGAAATTCAAACTTTTCTTTGACATGAGCAGCTAATGCTAAATCTTCTGCTACCTGATTCAATGATCAAATAAATCATGTTGGTTAGTGATGAGGCAAACATGACTGACCCTGGAACCAAATCAAGCACCAGAAGCAACATCAATAATAGGTTTAATGGAACAGGTGAATGCAAATATAAAGAGAGGAGAAAAATGGCAATGCTATATTCTGCACCATGCAGAGAAAATAAACTCTTTGCCCTTTTTATAAAACTCTAATAGGATTATACCATTTTATGAAGTTTCACGATTAATGATCAATTTTTGGTGAAACAAGTATACAGGTATGCAAGATTAAGATAGTACAAACCAGTTCCATTGATCCAAGCTGTAGAACTCCCTCGGGCATTAGAGGCAAAAGCAATATAGTCTGCATGAGCGTTCAAGGTAAGTATTCAGCTCATAATTTGAAGAAGAAAACATGTCACAGTTCTAAAGATTTTGGAAATGCTGAGTTTGAAGACACTGAAAAATAAAATGCCTCGTTACACAGAAGAATTTACAATATGATTCCAGTATTGAATATTGTCATTTGTCTACCTTTATGCCAGCTACGAATTGAAGCAGCCATTCATCTGGATACTGCAAACAGAAGCAACAAATAAGAATAGTTAGAACGAGTTTCTCAATTTATTAACAAACTTAAATTCTGGGCGACACTGAATATTCTAACCCAGAAACTGACCTCGGGCCCTGATACAGAATCAAACATATCAGTTGCTATATTGTCACAATAAATCCATCGAGTATTCCCTGTCAAAGCACTTACACCCACGAGCCTGCAAAGTCAGAGCGGATAATAGTTGATACCATATGATAACGGTTTTGCTACAGTCAATATATATATATATATATATATATATATATCTCAACTTGTAAATACAATTTTAGCTAGCTAAAGTCGTACAAGCCCCTGCAGATGGAGAAAGATAATTTAGTGACATGATCTTTAGCATTATTTGTAGCATATAAGACCTAACAATTTCCTCTCCTAGAGTTTTGTTTTTTTTCTTTCTGGGTGCAAGTGTGAGTGGACGTGCAGTGGGGATCAATTGGTGGGAGAGGTGAAGGTAAAACATTGACCTCTTGACGAGAGTAATAAGCTAATTATCTAGGCTGTCGGACTACACCATTGAGATCAACAATACTTCAGATTCCATAGATTGCGCTTCAAGAAATGCATAATTGATCTTACATGATTCATATGGTCTTCTTAAGAGTATGAGACTGGTCACATGTTCTAGTGCATCGGCAAAATGAAACTAGCCGTAACAAAAGCCATTTTCTAAAAAAATGGTGTCCATTTATAATTAGTTGGCATCCAATAAGCATTTTAATAGACATGGTTCGCAATGTAGGATGTCCATGAGCTTGTGAAAAAACAATTCGAAACTTTCACATTCAAACATCAATGATCAGATAACAGTTCCAAGCAGTGCCAATCCCATCCAACAATGGGATTGGCAGAATATTTGCACTTCCATTACACAATATAGTGAACAAGTGCGGGCATGAATAATAGGAAGCATGCCTCACAAGAGACAGTAAAAATCACACTGGTTAAAAGGATGATAAACGCTTACCCTTTCCCGACTGCGTGAGAAGCATTCGACATTTCAATCACTGCATGCCCAACTGAAAATTCACCAGGAATTCCATCAAATGAACTCAAACAAAGATTTGAAGACATCATTGGATTTGAATTTGGCGTGTAGAAACCTTCTGTTGAGCCCGCTGTTGAATTTCTTGAGTCCATAACGTCATAGAAACCATCTTCCCAATCCAACCTGAAATGTCAGGATTTTTGGTGATTAAAATTTGTGGAATCTTCTCCACCACACAATGGAAGCATCAATAACCAGACATTTAGCTTAAAGTGACGAATGGTTGAGTGCCGAGATATGATTGAGATTTGTGAGTGCTAAAGAAGGACGATTGATAAAAGTAGACGCGTATAAACCGAAAACTTGATTTTAATTTATGATAGAACCCTCAGCCAAATGAAGACGTAATTTCTAAGGAATGGAGAAACTCAACTTCCTATGTAGCGAAAATATCATCTCAGAGGTTTTTAGCAAACACACACACGGGAGCATAATGCAGATGCAAGAGCATGGTTGACTTACATCTCAGATTGGTGCTTGTACCTCCAAAACACAGCATAATTCCATGGAGAATTGCAGCAGAGACCTTGAAGAAAGGGCCGCAAGGAACTAATTCCCATGATTAATATATTCTAAAAAAAAATAGATATCCACTACAACAAAGTTAACCAACGTTAAAGAAGTATTGACTAGCTTCCTCGATAAGATCCTCGTCCTGCTTGTACAATCCAGAAACCAGCTCTTCGTCTAATTGGTGGCTCCATTGGTTTTAACAAGTCCAACATTTTACGTCTATCTTCAACTATTGCAGATTTGATGCGACTGTAACAGGGGAATATCATTGAACACACACTGAAAAAACCTTCTGACCATAAATCTCCATAATCATTTAGATAAATGATTTGTTAATAAACAATACAGAGGTCAACAAAACAGGACAGAAGCTCCAAACTGGGTTAACAGTTTCTTGTTTGTAGGATAGATTAGCACCAAAGCAGGTCGAACGATGTCAGTTAAGTATGTCTTCTTCTGTGTTCCGAAAGCAGCAAACTGCATAAGATTCAATACCAGATGTCAAGTTCATGTCGATCTAATTGCTTATACTTCACGAAAAATCAATTAAATCCTACACCATAACTACAACATATCTAAGTTTCTAACGCGAGAGTGTCTCCTTCACTTATCTTTCTCAACAATCGACATCATAAAGTAAGAAAGGTAACATCTACTCGCATGAAATCCGAATTTTTCAACCGCTAGACTAACGATCATTCCTCAAAGTCATTAGATATTCAAAATCAACAGAATCAACAGCCAAGCAGAAAAGTAACAGACTACACTATAACTCAGCAGGAGTCAATTTTCGCATACTTCATAAACATGATTGGTACTCACTCCATTGAACCAAACTAAAACGTGAAATCAACATAAAGCGGCATCAGATCAGAACGTTTCAACTTCTCGATTAACGATTTCTTCCTCAAACCAACTAAATATTCAAAATATGAATGATCAACAGCCAAGCAGAAAAGTATCATCAACGACACATTCATAACTCACAACGGAATTCAATTTTCTCCTAATTCACAAACACGACAAGTACTCACTACGTCGAATCAAACTAACACGTGTGAAATCACAAATCCGCTAGATTCGCGAGTTCTCCTCTCAAACTAACTAAACACACAAAATACGCGTAATTAACATTTAACAACCTCAGCCAAAAAAAAAAAAAAAAGCATCATCATCACCATTGAAGCTTCCTCCTACTTAATAAACATAATACGAAGCGAAATTCCGATAAAGAGTAAACTACAACACGAGAAAAGTAACTCACAGTGTAAATCGGCACTTTTCAGATGACTGAATCGTGGTAAAGTTCGCTCTCGTTCGCTTCCATTTGATTTCGAATATTGTACGGACCAGATCTCGAAATTTGATAACTGAATAATAATCGTACAATTTTCTCTCAGCTTTTGGAATGTTATGAATGAGCTGCAAAATGGTGATGAATGAAATGGCTTTTGCTTTTTGGTGGGAAGAGAAGACTTTGAGGTTTGAGCGTCAGCTTTTTGTATATAAATAATTAGTAAATATTGGGCTTGTTGGCCCAGTGGGCTGCTGCTGATTGGCCATGCCTTTTTCTTCGCCTTTTTTGTCGTTTACCGGATCTCAAAATTTGTCCAGAGGTGGATTTAATGATTCTTGTGGAAGTCCGAGATTCCGGGGCCCACTTTGCTCTTCATGAGATTATGTAGCCACTAAAACTGTATTAGCATATCGTTGAAAATATTTTCTTAGCATTACCTATTTTTAACTAGTCGTGATCTAGGTCACATAATGCGTAAGCGCGAGCGTGTGCGTGTGCGTGTGCGCCAGTTCGCCTATTTTCAAAAATTTACTCCTTAATGCGCCTCTAATGCGTCTATTAAAAAATATTAAAATATAAAATATATAACATTTTATACAAATTTTAAACGCAATTTTAAAGTCTCAATGAATAATTTTGCATGTAAAGTCATCTTCAGCATTTTATAATAAAATTAACCTCACGTGTGAAAAAAAAAATCATATAAGTAATTTTAAAGGGATCTTGTACAATTTTTTACTTTTCAAACTCATGAATTGTTCAAACGTATAATAAAAGCCCAACAAATGTACAATAGTTAAATGATTCAATTAAATATATTAATAATCAGGCCCGCTAAAATATAACAAGTAGACATAACAAAACCTAAATTTGTTTCCTTTATTCACCAGTGAACATAGCGGCCGACGAGCTGAGAGTCTAAAATCTTATTGAAAAATAGAGAGGAAAAAGATTTTTCTGGTCGTCAATCAAATCACAAATTTTCTGGTCGTCTTCTTCACACAACTTCCATTTTTTCTGCCATAAGTTAAATGCGCAAATTAAGGAAAAGTAAGGCGCGAATTAAGAAAACTTAATGCGTCTTAAGTCGGCACTCGCGCCCTGAATTCGTCGGTTCGCGTCCGGAATGCCGGTGCGGCGGGAATCTCCGGCGAATTATGTAAGTATAAAGCTAATTTTTTTTCCCTTAAATTACATAGTTATACTTAATTCGCGACCTAGTAATGCTTAATGCGAGAACTAGTGCTTACAAGTGCGCGAATTAGTAAATACTAATTCGCGAATTAAGCATTACTAGGTCGCGAATTAGTAAATACTAATTCGCAAATTAGTATTTACTAATTCGCACTAGAGCGTCGCACGCGAACTCAATTCGTGAGATCGCGAATCATGCGCTGGTGCGTGAGGGGGGGGGGGGGCGCGAATTATGTGACCTAGGTCGTGATTTCTGATGTTACGTCTGTTTTATTCATATAATAATTTTATTGGTGCAAACCTAAATTATTGAGTTATTCGCAAAATACGTTTGAACTAAGAAGGGAGAGAAATATGTCGTTCAAACTTTTTTAAATGTGCGTTTTATCTCAGAACAATTGACCTGTCGTTAAATTTATGCATTTTAGCATGTTAATTTGGGGCCGTTTTCTGTTCGTGGTGTTGAAATATATAAACTAGGAAGAATCAGAAGGAGTTTTAGTAGTTTTAATAGTTCAAGAGGTGTTTTTCACGTTTTTATAGTTTTACAGTTTATGAGGCCCTTTGAGGATCACCTTATAGTTTGAGTTTGACAGGTTTATCGATATTTGTTTAGTTTTTTCTTATATCTAATTTTCTATTAATTTTAAATATGTATTTCTGATGTTGTATTATTGAATTGACATCTCATCTAAAAGCTTAAGCTGTTAGAGAGGGTAGACATTTAATATTTATATATTATCTCCAAAACGCCATCTCACGTGCAGGCTGTAAATCTTTTGTTAAGCATGTCACGTCACTTTTTGATTATCAGGTGGCGGTGGGATTCGAGAACCCATGACCTCCTCCTTGGGAGCTCTAATACCATATTAAATTGTCATCTCATCTAAAAGGTTAAGCTGTTAGAGAGGATAGACATTTAATATTTATATGTAATTTCAAACATGTATAACTCTTATATTCTTAGCAGAGCCAAAAAAAAAAAGGATTTGTAATATGTGAAGGAAAATATTACAGCGCGTGGGCGGCGGCTTCTTGTAATCTTATTTAACGCTTAAATTCGCCAATACTCGAATTCTTTGCTAAAATATGTAATTATTCAACCAAAATGTCAAACATTGGATAATTAAATATCGGAAGATGAGAGCAGTTGATAAGGTGCCACGCCTTACCTTACCTAAAACTTTATTTATAATATCATGAGCTCATATATGGTTACAAATGTGGCCTGCGTTCAACATCCATTACATTTTATATAGCAAATTGAAATTATATAACAAATTTATAAAACTCTACATAATACAGTCTAAATTGCTGTTGACAATAAGTGAATATGTAGAAGTTTATGGTATATTATTACTTTAAACTCTTTTTACAACTTACATATAACCTCTCACCTAGAGGTTTAATTTCAACTTACACGTTAGAACCTATCAATCAACTCAATCCGCTAATAATAGACAAGATTTTGGTTTCACAAATTTGATTAAAGTAATAACATGTTAACGATTTTGGACATGTAATTGGAGGATAGTGCTTAGATTCATTGGTCGTTTAATATAGTGCGTGTGTTTTTAGTTGTAAACAAAAATTTCACGTCAAAAAATTCGACGATTTAAATATATATGAAAGGTAATATCTTCATTAATTATTGGTATGAGGTCTTTCGAGAGAAATTCAAAACAAATTTTCGAGAGCCTAGACACAAGTTGAACGCTATCTGAGTAACGTTCTTCATCCGTTAGTGATGGCCTGTGATGCACCGATACCGATACTCGGACAGTTATGCAGTACCCGATACATGTCGATACCGATTCTGACGTATCCGATACGCCACGTGGCGTATTCTTTAATTTTGAAATTAAAAAAATCTCGATACGTATCCGATACGTTTTTTTAGGCGTATCGGAACTATTATAGGTCTTTTTTATAAACTTTTAATATTTGATAAGTTAAATATTTAAATATAAATTCCTCAAAATATAAAATAAAATAAAAAAAATGAAAACCCTTTATCATGTGCACAGTAATCTTCGCTTTTTGTCAAGAAAATCTCCAATATGCAAGGGGGTACTAGGATGTGGGATGTGGTTGGGGATGCCAATGACCCTTTAGATGATGTTGGTGTTCTAGGAATTACAAACTTGTCGCTTGATGAACCGGAACATGAATCTATTTTATTTGCCGAAGAAGTCAGTGAAGAAACAATGTAAATTCTAAATATGTGATGTTCAGTTTAATTTTGAAAGTGAATTACTTGATAACATTCACCTTTTTTTTGTTAATATGACTTTATGTAGTCATTAATCGTCGAGTATTGAACATCTTGATTTTGTAATATGACTCGACATCTTCATTTTTTAATATTAAACTTTTTTTATGATGTTACTATTTTTAATTTTTCTTGTTTAAGTTTTAAATTTTATTGCTTGTTAAAAATAAAAATACATATAATAAATATTAATAATTATTTATATATAGACGTATCCTTGCCGTACCGGTATCGGCCGTTTTTAAAAAATGCCGTATCGGCGTATCCGTACCGTACCGTACCCGTACCTCCGTACCCGAACCCGTGCAACATAGGTGATGGCTCGTCGTGACCTACCATTACCAGCCCATCGCTATAACTGCATTCCAGCCTTATAAGCATTATAGTTTGCATTATTAGATATAATTAATTGATTAGTATTGGTCAAATAACTCTCAAAACATATACACAGAATCAAAACCTGCACCGGATATCGAACTGCATGTTTCGCACCAAGTAATAATAAGTTTCGTTATTACAATTATTAAACAAAGTCAACTTAATTTTAGAATTTAGCGTTGACAAAATCTGAGCAATAATATTGGTTATACAGTTCTACTTTTTTTTAAGATCTGTTTGTTGTTGCACTTACTCAACAAAGATACTCAGCATGCTTTGATAAGATAATATTATATATGCCTTCGCGTTTCTTCTTTTGACTACAAATTATAGAGCATCCAAATTCCAAAGCAAATACCTTCAAAAAAAAAAAAATCCAAAGCAAATTGATATATTAGTCGTCCCTATTTGAATATTATACTTACCCCCAGAAAACTAATAATGAACGGGCTCAACCTTTATTTGATTGTTGATTATTATAGAGCTTAATGATATGATGACTCCATATATATATATATATATATATCAATTTTGTCGTTTTACTGATTCACTTAGTAACAACTATTTACTATTTAGTTTCACCATCCTGCTTTCTGGTTTATTTCGTTATCTTTAAAATATTTATATATATCAGGAAATATATCCATGTTGCAAATCATATATTCATTAGCCGAAAGGCTTCCTAGTTCCTACCGCGACTAATTAATAAAAATTAATGAAGTCATATAAAAAAAGATAAAACATCAAGCCCCTCAACCTATGGCCTTTTTTTTGTGCGATGCCTTATTAACCGATTTTATAAACGATGTGGTCCTTAAACTATAGTATGTCTGTTCGATTTGCCCCAGTTGTGCATTTTCGGCTATTTTCGGCCATTTTTGGCCTGAATATGTTGGGTACGTGCTGCACATAAACATGTGAAATTATAAATATAAACATATACATAAACTTGATTATATTTCTAGAATCATAACAACATAAAATTAAACAATAACGTATATGTAATTAAACAAATAATATACAATAAGATAAAATTTGACCTGTCAGCAACTGTAGGAAAATCCTTGGAGTGGATTAGACGAGTCAGAAAAATCCCGTTGAAGCATAGGACGAGTCGAAGGCTTAACCCTCTCCCCTTAAGATCAATTTTCCCGGCTACCCTTCAAGCCCTCCGTAGGAAACGACCTCCTAAGGTACAACGTCCTCACACAATAAGGTAGTAAGTGAAGGACAATACTGCCTTCTCAAATCGGACTCGAATAGTATTTGCAGAACTCAGAAAAAAGAAAAAAAACTCATGCTATGAGTATGCAAAAAATATTTTGGTTTTTGGATGCTTGAATTTTTGGATGTTTTTCACAAGACTAGAGGGGGCCCTATTTATAGTTGAGAAAACATGAAACAACCACAAGACATTAAGGGGAATATTTATTCTTGTCATTGAAGCCATTTTGATTTTATTCAAAATGCTTTTGACCACCATAAGTGTGTGATATAATATCCAATAAATCTGAATATTAACTCTTAATTATTATTTAATAAAATAAATAATATCTCATTTCCTTCTCATTAAGCAATTTATAATTCACACACAAAATACTTGGACTCAATTCTAAATATCTCCAACAATCCCCCACATGAATGTAATTGGCTTAATGCACGTCAGCCTAACAATGCTAAATGCAATTTCAGAGTTCTGCCGAAACTTGTTGCATCAGGATATGTGGTTTTCGGCCTTGAACCTTCCTTAGTGAAATACCATCGGATATACTTGTCAACCAGTGGATGTGATGCCTTGAACTGTTCGGCGTTTTGTGTATACCAAGACAATGGTACTCACACAACTCATTCCAATACCATATTGATCCTCGTTGTTGTCCGTTTCGGCCCTGGACTGCCTTGGCGATATTCATCGAATGCTCTAGAGATTTAGCCCTTTAACTCATCTCAACGAAGCGGCCCCTTCACATTCGACATAGGTGATCTCTCATTAAGGGTATCATGTAATACCCCGCTTGTGTCACAAGACATAAGGATCATTAGAACCTCAAGTTCTCCTTAACATGTACAGGTCCATCACTCTTTCATCATAGAAATGGGTTGGGAACTCGATTTCCCAAGTGCTTTGTTCGACTCGCCCCCACAATTCGGTTGTCCCTTTGAACCTGCAAATTGGGGTTTACAATTCAGGTAGGGTTGCCATCATGGGGTGATGTCTTTTGGTGGGCTCAAATTTCCCATTTCCCTCGATGAATTTGCTACTTAGTCTCTCGCTATACCTTTCTTTAACCTCTTAAAGTATTCGGAAAATATTACGATTATTATTCAACTTAAAAGTTTGGAATAATCTTAACCAACACTTTCTTCTTCAAGCCCCCACATTTCTTTCTTTTCCTCAAGAAAAAAAAATGTCTCTAGCCTTAAAGAAATTACTTATTTCAGAATTTATTTTGTTTGCGTACTTCGCGTCTTACATCAAATAAATCTGAATATTTAATCTATTTAGTAAAATAAATAGTATTAAATCTCACTTGCTTCTCACTAAGCAATTTAATTTACACACTTACATTTGGACTCAATTCCAAATTTTTCAAACACATATATATATATAATAAAATACAAGTCTCACACTTGTTTTTATTTTCTACAAATATATATAACATACAAGTCTCACACTTGTGTTATTCTCAACATATATATATATATATATATATATATATGTGTGAAATAACATACAAGTCTCGCACTTGTTTTATTTCCTACAAATATAAATATATATATATATATATATATATTATACAAGTCTCACACTTGTATTTCCTACAATTATATATACATAAATATATATATATATATACACACAATATACAAGTATCGCACTTGTATTATTTTTCCATGTCATAAAGACGTCACAAGTAATCGAAATAACTTATATGTAATATTTGCCTCACATGCAACTTCGATTATATTTATTCGTAAAATTAGTCTCCTCACACGAGACTTTTTATCACATCAACCTTGAACACTAGCCTCAGTACTAGCCTCATTCTCAGGTGACATAGTTATAACAGACATCTTAAAAGATTCTTAAACCCATATCCCTTTCCTACAAAGGTTCCACCCTTAGATAGGATATACATGTCTCACTCAAAGACAAGTGTGAACCCTTTCTAGTTCAACATTGTACCACCTATTAGATTCATGTGAATCTCTGGAACATGAAGCACCTCGTTCAGGGTCAACTCTTTCCCCGAGGTCCTCTTTAGCACAACCGTTCCCCTCCCTTCAACTTTTGAGATTGCAGAGTTTCCCAAGAAACACTACTTGTTCTCCACAAGTTGATAGGTCGTGAACATCCACTTGTTCGCCTTTTGCCTTGTGGCTTGGTTTGGGTCGAAGGAGAAGAAAAAAAAGGATGTGGTCGAGTAGCCTCAGTGTCTACCTACCATTCGTTCGAGTTGTTGTTTGAATATTCAGCCACCATAACTAATTAAATAATCCACACAATTATTTTTATTAGCATCAGTGAGAATTCTCAACCGAACTATTTATACAGATATTCTCAGGCCAGTGGAGGGGCAAAACCTCTTTAAAGTCCACCTTTCTGCGACAGAATATTAGGTTCCCAGGCCAGTGGAGGGACAAGTCCGCTTACACTCCACCTTTCTGCGACAGAACCGTCTGTATAAATATTCTCACTTAGAATATCTTCGAATAATTCACAAGTCTCAATACTTAGAATTATTTTCATTTTGAATTTCTTTTCGAATAATTCACAAGTCTCAATACTTAGAATTATTCTAATTATGAATTTTCTTCAAATAATTCACAAGTCTCAATACTTAGAATTATTCTCACTTTTAATTTCCTTCGAATAATTCACAAGTCTCAGTACTTAGAATTATTTTGAAATTCTTTTCGGTTTCTCTAGTTGAGAATATGACATAGTGGTTCTCAAAACTGGTACTAAGGTCTCAATACCGTTAGCTCTTTGACTTAGCGTAACGACCTCAACGTCGCCCGTCATTGGTGAATTCTCGATGCTCGCGGCATTGTTGTTAGTGCTCTCACTAGTCATATCTCTACATAATTCACAAGTCTCGCACTTATAATTATTTAAAGTCTTTATAGGGTACACTTGCAATTTTATTTTCGCATATCTCAATTGCAATTATTTTCACTAATCACATAATCATGCTCAACATATAACCACATATTTAAATTGCATCTACTCAAAATATGAATTTAAATATATAGCATGGATATATTACACATATTACTCAAATAATAAACTGCCGCATAATATGTTAATAATGCAATAATACATGCATTTATTAAAGTTAATGCTAACCCAACGGTAAGACTCTGGATTGATAAGGCACATGTCGTCGGTTCGAATCCAGGGAGTTACGTTTTGCTCAATAATAGCAAATAAATTACATGATATTAATATGTAACCGCACAAATAAGTCAAGTATAGAATAACGCATACATTAATCAACGATTAATGTTTGACCCAGCAGATAGAACACAGAATGTTAAGGCAGAGGTCGCGGGTTCGTTCACCAATAGTAACGGTTTTTTAATTTAAGGCTATCAAAAGATTTTAAAGCATATAACATTTTTGCAATTAATTCACAGAGTAATAGCATCGGATAAATATGTAACAGAACGATTAAATATCAAGAATTAAAGCAGTAGCTCAACGGTTAAACGATTAGTCATGGAGTGAGGGGTACAGAGTTCGAATCCTGCAGCTAGCAAATTTTTTTTTTTTTTTAAATATGCTCTAAATATTTGAAAACAGAAGCAGAGCATGGATAGCAACACACAAATCTAGACAGATTAATCACAATATAAACAAATAAGCAATCATAACAGATCATGCAACAATAAAATATCGTAAACATAATTCTGGAAATAAAATTAAAACCACATTTACATGCAACACATGATAAACATGAAAAAAAATTGATCTTAAGATTGTTGGGTACGTGCTGCACATAAACATGTGAAATTATAAATATAAACATATACATAAACTTGATTATATTTCTAGAATCATAACAACATAAAATTAAACAATAACGTATATGTAATTAAACAAATAATATACAATAAGATAAAATTTGACCTGTCAGCAACTGTAGGAAAATCCCTGGAGTGGATTAGACGAGTCAGAAAAATCGTGTTGAAGCATAGGACGAGTCGAAGGCTTAGCCCTCTCCCCTTAAGATCAATTTTCCCGGCTACCCTTCAAGCCCTCCGTGGGGTACAGAGTTCGAATCCTGCAGCTAGCAAATTTTTTTTTTTTTTTGAAATCTGCTCTAAATATTTGAAAACAGAAGCAGAGCATGGATAGCAACACACAAATCTAGACAGATTAATCACAATATAAACAAATAAGCAATCATAACAGATCATGCAACAATAAAATATCGTAAACATAATTCTGGAAATAAAATTAAAACCACATTTACATGCAACACATGATAAACATGAAAAAATTGATCTTAAGATTGTTGGGTACGTGCTGCACATAAACATGTAAAATTATAAATATAAACATATACATAAACTTGATTATATTTCTAGAATCATAACAACATAAAATTAAACAATAACGTATATGTAATTAAACAAATAATATACAATAAGATAAAATTTGACCTGTCAGCAACTGTAGGAAAATCCCTGGAGTGGATTAGACGAGTCAGAAAAATCGTGTTGAAGCATAGGACGAGTCGAAGGCTTAGCCCTCTCCCCTTAAGATCAATTTTCCCGGCTACCCTTCAAGCCCTCCGTGGGGTACAAAGTTCGAATCCTGCAGCTAGCAATTTTTTTTTTTTTTTGAAATCTGCTCTAAATATTTGAAAACAGAAGCAGAGCATGGATAGCAACACACAAATCTAGACAGATTAATCACAATATAAACAAATAAGCAATCATAACAGATCATGCAACAATAAAATATCGTAAACATAATTCTGGAAATAAAATTAAAACCACATTTACATGCAACACATGATAAACATGAAAAAATTGATCTTAAGATTGTTGGGTACGTGCTGCACATAAACATGTGAAATTATAAATATAAACATATACATAAACTTGATTATATTTCTAGAATCATAACAACATAAAATTAAACAATAACGTATATGTAATTAAACAAATAATATACAATAAGATAAAATTTGACCTGTCAGCAACTGTAGGAAAATCCCTGGAGTGGATTAGACGAGTCAGAAAAATCGTGTTGAAGCATAGGACGAGTCGAAGGCTTAGCCCTCTCCCCTTAAGATCAATTTTCCCGGCTACCCTTCAAGCCCTCCGTGGGAAACGACCTCCCAAGGTACAACGTCCTCACACAATAAGGTAGTAAGTGAAGGACAATACTACCTTCTCAAATCGGACTCGAATAGTATTTGCAGAACTCAGAAAAAGAAAAAAAACTCATGCTATGAGTATGCAAAAAATATTTTGGTTTTTGGATGCTTGAATTTTTGGATGCTTTTCACAAGACTAGAGGGGCCCCTATTTATAGTTGAGAAAACATGAAACAACCACAAGACATTAAGGGGAAGATTTATTCTTGTCATTGAAGCCATTTTGATTTTATTCAAAATGCTTTTGACCGCCATAAGTGTGTGATATAATATCCAATAAATCTGAATATTAACTCTTAATTATTATTTAATAAAATAAATAATATCTCATTTGCTTCTCATTAAGCAATTTATAATTCACACACAAAATACTTGGACTCAATTCCAAATATCTCCAACAGAATATTCCCCTTTAACCGACTCATATATGTTGTACTAGATGTATAATAGTAGTTGGTGGAAAAAAAAGACAAAAAACACCTCCAAGTCAGGAATATTCTGGCCACAAAAAGACCGGGAAAGCACCACGGGATTTGCCCATTCCCAGCATTTTTGGCCGAAATTTTTTTTTCTACCCGACTCATATGTGTTGTACTAGATGTATAATGGTAGTTGATGACAAAAAAATGCAAAAAAACTCCTCAAATGAATGAATATTCCGGCCACAAAAAGATCAAAAATGTACAATTGGGGCAAATAAAACAGACACCATATAGTTTAAAGAGCAAAGCGCTTATAAAATTGATTCAAGGGTATCACGCAAAACATGCGAAAGGTCGGGGCTTGTTAAATACGTGTAAGGAACCTATTTTTTTCTTAAATGTTTTTCAACTTTTAAGAGGAATATTCTTGCTTGGCAAAAGCAAATTTGCTTCTTTAGCCACATTCCCAAATTCAATGACTTTATTGGCATCTTCAACTTCACTCCGTTTTTTCCCTTTTTCTTTTGGCAAACACGTGTGCATATGTTAGTGAACCGACGACAAGACAACAAAGAGCACACACAAACTTTAACACTGCTACCGCAATTAATCTAATTTCATCTTGCCAAATAATATTTTTCATCTCATTGTACGACGAACAATACTTATCAAAGAAACAAAAATGTACGATGAACAATGAACTAACTCTGGTATACACTATACATATGCTATATTTAGTAAAAACAAATGATAAATATAAATTTATATTCTTTTTTATGCAAATATTTGGACCTATATATTGACTGTGGAACTAGAGTACCAAATCTGTCAGGATGTATCTAAGCCTAATAATCAAAAACACATTAAAATATATGATTGTTTTAGTTGGAAAGATTAGTCCGCCGCCCAACCAACATTAATCCAACAAATGCCGGTCATAAGATCCAATGAGATACACCCTCTTTTTCTACAGTTGAAAATTGATAGTATTATTGTATATAGCAAATGTAATTTTTTTTAGAAATAGTATCCAAATCAAAATGTACTAGTTCATTTGAAAAAAGATAGACTGAAGCTATACATAGGGGTGGGGTGGGGTGGGGTGGGGGCCTTTTCTTGTGGTGGGTGAAGTGTAATTCAAGCCTACTATTGAAAAAGTCGGTCCATGGCCCCAAGCGTTATTGCTGTCGCATCAGAGAGATTGGAAGACCATCAAATCACATAAACTATCACTTCCTACACTAAAATTCAATAAAAATTAAAATGCTATAGAATAATTTAAAAGGCGAACATTGAACATACAGAACATATATAGATTATGGGATTGTCTAATATTATCCTCCTGTTGTGCCTCCCCTCTCACCGAGAGTGGACCCATGCAAGTCACATGCTTGTGACATGTGGGATCCACTTCTCTGTGAGAGGGGGAGGCACAACAGCAAGGTACACATAAGACGTTCTCATAGGATACTATCTACACGATAATTATCGATCTCTAAATTTATAATGTTGTCCATAAAAATTATTATACGAGACTTTTAAAAATATATAACTAACTCACTTCGTTCAATTAAAGTACTAACATGTGACATAATATTCTATATATAATTGTCAGCGCGCTGCATTTTCGACTCCTCTGTCCTACTAAAGAGCTGACATTGAGTGCAGGTCTTGAAATTGTGTGGTGCTGGACTCCCCGATCCTATTGAAGGATCAACACATAAATGCAAAACATCGAAGTTGCATAGTATTATAATAATGTCACACCTATAACCGACAATAAAACCCTTACAAATATGTCTAAAGTAATATTAAAATGTAAATTATTTATTATTCTAACTTCGAGCTTTTACTACTTATTAACTTAGGTATTAGAGCGTTTTAGTGTAGATTATTCGAATCATAGCAATGATATTTTTCTCTGCATGCTCGGAATGTTCTCATAGTAACGTACGGTATTCACGCATACAAAGATATCTAGCATCAAAATGTATATAAAAGTACCATTATTGATAGCATTTACAATTATCAATTCGTGGAATCCACACTTATATGTGTGCTCTTCGTCTCCAAATAAATGAGACACGTTCATTCCATATGGGACCATTTAAAGAAACTTAGGGGAAAAAAAGAAGTGGTACTCGGCATGAAAATCCATGTTATGCCTGAATGAGTTAAACAAAAATCATGAGAACTCTCTCAAGTGAGACAGTCCCTTTTTCATGCCCGTATAAAGGCAATAAGCATGCGAGCATTCATATTACTTTTACAATGCACAAAACTTTCGAGAGTAACGGTGTACAAATAAAAAAAGAAAAGAAAAGGAGCTTTATTATATTCGTTTTTGTACCATGCACTTGAGTTTTGTCTTTACATATTTATGAAAATTACTTAATTGAATCAAGTCCACCAACATATGAACAGTCGTAACACCAATCATATACAATGTATCTAAACATACTTGTTTTTGAATGATACATGTTGTTCTGGTTAATTAAATGAAAGTATTTTATTGTATGTATGTGGATTAAACAATATGCCGAGAAAGTAGTGATCCATGCCGACGGGTTTTCTCGGTCAGTCGAAGATGTGGGCCAACGTTATTTGCATTTTTGATTCAAATCTATTATACTTTTCTCAATGTTAAGATTTTCTTTTTTTTTATGTAATCACAAACGATGATTTTGTCGTTGCAGAATGGCATGGATAATGGGAAGCTACTTAATAAATGAGAAGGATCTGTGATATTTCTCTTTTCATTTGGGCCTTTTGGTCAGTTCCATTTGATATGGGCAATGACAATTACAGGGTAAGGTTCATCAAACAAAGTAATTTATTTCAGGCAAAAGTGGACCTTTATCCAAGTCAACAAATATTCACCTTAATGCTAAATGGACCTATCTAGATGGGAAGTCATAGGCCCAATCTACTTGCCTCATTTTTGCATTTCAAATTTCATCGTACAATTTTATGCGATTGACTTATGATAAAACAGGGCAACTTATATCCAACATGGTAATTTTGAGGACGTAAACAGTAACTTTTTTATATACAATCGCAGCACATTGTCGTGTACACCGTTATTAGCGAAATTGTATGAACATCATGATTCACGTCAATTTTGATTAAATTTGTAAAAAATAACAGACTTGGTTATTATGCTTTTATTAAGTAGGATCCTATCTTTCGTGACAGAGATTGCTATTTGCTCGTTAGTTAAAATTATACTAAAATGTATAATAAGTTCGTATCATATTATTTATTAGTATGATGATGCAAGTAATGACTTAATTAGTTCCTTGGTGTGGCAATAATGAATAAACTAGACTTAGAAAGGAGTGGTCATAGCCATCAGCCATTCTAAATTAGCGTACTTAAATCGCATTAAATGCACTAAAGTTCAAACTGAATATTTTGGAATACATGTTATTCAACGCTACTTGTATTTTAATTGTGATGTATGACAATATCTTTTTTCTTTTCTGTAAGAACTGAATTGTGGACACTGGGCACGGCATCAATCGTGATGAAATGGAGTAATATTTTAAACACGAGAATGAAAATATATTGTTTATAAATCACGTCTTTCGTATTGACGCAAGTTACTGAATTATGTTATTGATAATTGATATACTTTAGTCAATAGAAGCGCCATCAGCTCATATGAGATATACTTTTTAAGACTAATATTTTGCAAGTCAGCAAGTGACAAATTAATGCATTGATTAACTTTTAGCTGGGAACTTAGGGCATGATTCTTTGAATGAAGCAGAATTCTTGAAAGCGTTTGAAATATAAGATTTGCTTAATTGGTATATTGTGTTTTAGATAGCACAATCGTATGATACTTGTAAAATCCTCGAGGTTATCACTTGAGACGTATCGCTGTAATCTATCAATCATAAACGAATTCTAAATACACTAACTAATGTACTTAACAATTTACACATGACTTATATTATGTGACAAGTTATTCACCCTCTCGGACTCATTGTGAACCTATCAACGAGGAGTGAAGCCCGCCAACGGACCCCCAAATTATTTGTAAGTGTTTTTTTCTTAAATTGATAAAATGTACATTATTCTCACTTCAACTTTAACTCATACTTTATTATTTATCTTTACAGATTGAACATCAAACAACTTCAGCCATGGTAGACTAATCAACAAACCGACGAGCTTGTTTGCGACGAGCTTGTTTGTGATAGACTAATCAGTAAGCCGACGCGTCTTGTCTGAGTCCAAGTTATTCTTAACCAAGTCGATGATCTTTTGATTACGTGAACTATGTGAACGATTTTCGGCAGAGCATGGGTTTTCTATAGCAAAATTAAACTACCTTGTTTGAGTGTTTCACTGCTCTATTAACTCAACAACCGACAAGTTGTAATGAACAAAACCAATTTTGTTCACGCGGCACCATAAACTAGCAAAACCAGTGAAATTCCATTTTGGATATATAGCATTATTAAGACATAAACCATTAGGTGGAATCTCATTGTCAGAAGAGTTCCTTCTTCAAGGCTTACAATATCTCTTCATATCTTTACAACCCGAAAAAGAAATCCCTTTTAGCCGCTGCAGTTCAGGTGTCTGAAGCACGTTATTAAGTTCAACATAAATATCATATCTCACGAGTCATTTATTAAAAATATCATAATCTTCCGAGAGCTTCAGAATCAAGTATTATATATATACAGTATATATCAAATAAAATTTATTATAAAAATATCATACGGCCGCCTTCCAAGATATGCTCGATCTCTCACCATTTAGGCGAATTATTGTTCGTGCAGGCTTGAAAGACCATTACACATTAGCTAACAACACAAATATAAATTTAATTAATTAAACTATTACTCCTAAATTCATATATAAAATTATGTGTGTGAGTTGTAGATCTATATATAGATATAGATATAGATATAGATATATTTCTGTGTAAAGGCTTCCCCTGCAGCTTTTAGTATTGGTCGGCAACATAGATTTAAAAAAAAAGATTGAGTGCCTTAATCAAAGACGAAAGGTGTATATACATATATTTATATGCTATATGTTATCTCTGATTGAACAATGGCTAGCAATTTATAAATTATTTGGCCTTGGCTTCAAGAGATCAATAATTGAATATGATTAAGCCGAGATTAATACCACCAGAATGAATACAATATAAAGAGCAACTAGTCAGTCTTATTAATAATGCCTGAATTAGTAAATACAATAGCGGGATTAGGTGTGATGTAATAGAATGTATAGTTAAAAAATAACTTTCAAAGAATGGTTCAAACTTTCATGGACAAATTGTCCCTCTCAAATCTCAATCCTCAATACCCTCTTCTTATCTTACCGTAAACACAGCTAGCTCCAATTCCAGCAATTACGCCACGTCATCACCCCTTCCCCCACCCCGCTGTGGGGGCTGGGGTAGGGGGTTTAGGAGCCTTTATAAATGGCTCATTGAAAAACAAAAACCACACACACCAACAAAAGCCATAATTAATAAACTCATAGTTTAAGAAAAGAAAATAATGGAGGGCCTTATTCCATTTTTATACAAAGCAATAGTGCAATACAAAAGTGGAGGACAGTTTGGAGCTCCAGAGTCAATATGGTTAAGCGAATCGCCATCCGCCTCGTACGTGAGACTTCCGGGGGACTCGGGTCGGTTTTCGACATCCGATGATCAAGTTCTCAGTTCAGATTCTGCGGTCTCCGCCTCTTCTCCTCCTAGCTCAACCGTCAAAACGGTTTTCTCGGCCAGTTTTAAGTCTCCAACGCACCATTTGATCAACGCTTAATTGATGATTAAAAGTTACACATACATATACATATATATAAGTAAGCGATTTTTTATGTGATTATGATCGTTTTAGTCGTTTATTGTGTACATGAACGTGGAAAACCGAAAAGGGTCCGCATAGTTGTGTAAAATCTATAACAAACAGCCAAGCGTTGTGCAATATCTTAAAGTGTATAGTGAAAGTTTAATAATATGTTTGTTGAAGTGTTCCGAAATTATTTTTCCGTAATGTTTAGGTTTGTGTATGCATGCATATTATGACATTTGTTATGTCAAATAATTCATCTTTGTTGGTTCTTCAATGCTTTTGTACTTTCTTTTCTAAATCTTTATGTTGGCTTAATTTATAAAAGAAAAAAGAAACTTTTCTTAAGATTAGCTCTTTGATAGGTAGAATGCCAATGATACCTCTTTATCTTTTAAGCCTTCTTCAGGAAAAAATCTAAATAACTTACAACAATTATACTAAACTTCATGGAGTGCAAAGGTAATTCCCGTTCTATGGTATGCTGAGTGTAATAAAAATAATGTGGGGGTCGAGCGACAAATTTTGAAATGTTGGGTGTGACCTTGAAAGTTACTGCCTATTTTTTAGCCTAAATAAAAATCCAAATGTCAATCAGTTGATTGATATAGGATTGTAAACTTAGTCAATCCCATGTGAAGTCTGAACAGAATCGAAATTTCAGTTAACAAGACTTTTTGGGTAACTGTAGTCTTATCCAAATTTTAACTGAAACTTCGGGTTGGTTTTTCGAGCCATAAGCGATTTGGTTCGATTATTTACCGAAACTTAATTCCTTGCAAAAAAACATGATTTAAGACCAAATTTCATACACATTTCTTTTTCTCTCCTTTAATCAAATTCTACACCTCAAGAAATGCGTAGATCAAACCTTCACACATTGAACAATAATTTTTTATTTTTTACAGAAAACACGCTTCTAAACGAAGTTTGTAAATTCGATTTTACAATTTAATTTGGATTATCCGAATGATAATCCGATCGAAACCAAAAGAAAACATAAAGCAAATTACAATCCAACCACAACTTCGATTTTTTAGTTCGGAGTCCGTACTTCAAATGCTTTGTTTGGTTTGGATCCAAAGAAGGGTTCGATTTGGACCAAAACTCTTTGGATCCGTTCAGCTCGATGTTTTGGCCAAGTTATGAACAATCCTAAATTGATATGCCAAATAGGATAACCAATCAATCAAGACTGCGTATGCTAAAGTTATATATAGTTTGCTGAATATTTCATATTTGACATTAGTTCGACACTTTTCCCTAACATTTTGAAATTGAGTTCTCCAACTAAATGGCAACTTGGCCAGTCATCACCATACACAAAGTAAAGAGAGGCGAGTCATTAATCATTGCACAATGCACACTAAATATTACAAAATTCTGTTACAATTTTACAGAAGTAAACATCAATAGCTCCTCTCTATTTCTTTTTTAACAACACCAATAGCTTCTCGGATAGCCAAAATAGTGGACAAAACCTAAAAACCAAGATACAATTTGATTCAAGAACTTAAACCGATGCTAATAACCAGAACATCACGTGTGAAGATATGGCGATAAGGAACCATGTTGTGAATGCAAAAGCTATCGAAAGCTCGTATCTGTGACACGGGAGATGGGATGGACCTGTACAAAACTTCAAGTCTTTTGAATACAAAACGGCAATTCCTGCCGATGAACACGCAGCAGCAAGAGATAAGGTAGCTGTTACCTGCATCCGATTCAAGATTGTATCAGCTAAGGCAAACCAAGAAAAGAACAGAACTGAATTCTAGAATGATGATCATAACAGTCTAATGAACAAGGGTACAACTGATCTTCTATGCCACTTTGTGAGACATTCCGGGTGCCCATAACCACCAAGGCACCATGTGTTAAGATCCAAGAAATGTGTCATTGTCACAATTAAATAGAGTGGAGTGGCACACAAAATGGCATACATGATCCTTAGCCACACCAGGAAAATGATTTCAGTTTTACAAATTGAGAAACATCAATGTATTTATCACTCTATAAACTGAGAAAATTAAAGTACTTGGGTACTACTTTGTTTCTGAAACTGAATTGGCCAGACACTTCGGCTCAAAACCAGAACGAGTAAGTTGAACTATAGAAGAAGCGGAAAATATGGCGTAAAGTAGCTACGCAAGCATCATTGTATATGAGGTGAAGTTAAAGGAAGAAGGAATTACCCAGTCACCAACAACGAACAGGCTAACTAGGACTGGATTACGAAGGTCTCTTTTTATCCACAAAGCATATACATCAAGACATGCTAGTCCAAAGCTCCACAATACTTGAAGTCCCATTGACGCTATGAGATAGCTGAGTCCAAAAGTTAAATAGTGTTAAATCATATGACGAGATTCAAAAATGTAATAGTAAAACACAAGAGAACATATTTCTGCCAATTCGAAAAGGTTAGCTGCCTGTGAGTTGCCTGAACAAACTCTCATGTGCCAAGGGTACAACATTTGATTATTCAAGACACTTTGATAGCTTTTGACAACTGAACGTGATGTTGGCAAACACATATAAAACAAGAAATACCCAATCTCTCTATAAGTTTAAACTTAGATGTTAACTTGGTACCAGAGCAGAGTTCATTTGTTCGCATCCCGTGACCACCCATTTATCAAACATAGCCACGTGTTAGGCTAAACAAAAAACAACAGGAATTGTCTAACTTCTCTACAGTTGAACATTTCACAGCGAAGCAGTCATCCCTTACGTATATTTAGCTACTCGTGTATATTAGCTACAAAACCATCACTACAACCAAAAATCTACTCATGTTATATAAGCCAAAAGCTGGCAAAAGAACATATCCTGTAGTGTTCTATTTTTACCAAAAAGTATATATAAGTTGCTTAAAAGGTTGTTATGTATATGCAGCTGAAAATGAGCCCCACAGAATTCTTAAGCTAACTTCCAAATCCACATTTAAGACAGCATCTTAGTACTTTCCAAGTAGTTTAGTGATTCTATTAGGACCATTTATAACAAGTACATTATTAGACACAAACAATCAGTATTAAAAGAATCCCAACAGTATCTGTATTAACTTCAAATCCACCAAATTTCCACAACTAAACCAACACTAACAACTCTCCTGCTTTCAAAGCATATCCAATTCCAGAAACATCATAACTTCCAATAATGCAGTCATAAACTCACCAAATTAGACACAAAACCATTTAAAGATACAACAAATGCCATTCATCAAATAGACACAAGCAACATAGCTTCATAATTAGCTAAAACTTTAAACCAAAAAATAAAATTAAAAGTTGAAAAATACCAACAAGCAGTGAAATTAAAAAAAAAAAAAAAACCAGAGCAGAAATATCATAACTTTCAATAATGCAGTCGTAAACTCACCACTTATAGTCATATTACCATTTCCAGACACAACAAATGCTATTCAACAAACAGACACAAACAGCACAACTCCATAAATAGCTAAAAGCTTTAAAACAAAACAAAATCAAAATTTTGAATAATACCAATAAGCAGTGAAACTATAAAATAAAAAAAAATAAAAAAAAAATAAAAAACCCAGAGCAGAAATATCATAACTTTCAATAACGCAGTCACAAATTCACCAAATTTAGCTATTCATCAAACAGACAAAAACAGCATAACTCCATAAATGGCTCAGAAACTCAAAATAAATATTAAAAGGGACAAAATTGGAAATTGAAAAATACCAATAAGCAGTGAAATTAGAAAAACCCAGAGCAGAAACCATGAATCCAATTGAACCAGCTGCAAATAAAGACTGCCCAATTCTCAAAATCAATCCACAAACAGTACCAGGGCTACCCAACAAATCCCTCATCTTATTATTTCAAAAGGGCCCCTCTATTTCCTCAAAATTAAAATAGGGCCCCCCTTTTCAAATCCCTAGATTTCTTCAATCTCCCCCATTTTTTTTCTTCTGAAAAATTACAGCAGCAGATGTGAATGTGGCACTCACTTTGTGCACATATGCACTGTATTATTGTACTAATTACAGAGTAATTTGTGGCGAAAAAGAGTATTTTTAATTATGTGGATATTTAGATCGGATTATTCTGGAAGAGTTAAACGTTGAGCGAGGACACATTAAAGTGACATTCTTTCTTCACGGGGTTGTTATTTTTATTTATTTATTATATTATTATTATAAAATTGATTAGGTAATTTTAAGACAGGCATTTTGGTTGATTAACACTTAAACAGCAAGGGAAGATGATTTGACCTGCTTACGTGGATTTTCTTGTCCTTTTATTACGTATATATTATTTTACCGAATTTTAGAAGATGCCAACTGTGATTCGTTACAATTATCCCACAAAAAAAGAAAAAAAAGGAAAAACTTAAATTTTTTTTTTTGATAAATAAGGATTACAAAAATAACTACTTCATGTCTTTAGGTATCAAGCTAACAATACAATAAGATGGAGGACTATCCGAAAGGATATCTACTACATCACTATTTTCACTAAAATTATTTGCCACTTTGTTTGCGGACCGAGGGATCCATTTGAAGTTAGCACGCCATGGCACATGGAGAAGTCTTCAACATTCATCAATTAGTGTTTTAAATTCATATTTAGGCTCCATATCTCCATTCATTGTCTCAACTTCTAATTTGTGAATTCTCTTATTCCAATCTATCTCCAAACCTTTTTATAAGGCATTGAACTCCACTTCATCAAATGTGGGAGATTGCAGAACAACATTGAATCCCCACAACCAATGCCCTCCATCTGATCTTAGGAGACCAACTGTTGTTCCAATGTTTCTCCTTAGATTAAGACCTCCATCAACACCCAGTTTGCACCAGCCTTGACTTGGTTTTTTTTCCTACAAATATCCTTTACTAGACCTGCATTCGTTCTCTTTCCCTCGTACAGATCAAAGCTGAGTTGTTTGATCTGAAATAGCCTCCCTTGTACATTGATTTCTTTCTTATGAAAGACTCTAGCATTCATATGCTTCCAGCATGTCCATATAGTAGCAGATCCATTTCCAGCTTGCATTTGGGCTAATAGTTTTCTTGATTTCCAGGTGTTCAGTATTGTACTGCATCCATTGCTCATCAGAGATTCCATCAAACTTAGATAGGTCATCTAGATTAATGATCTTCACCCATATTTCTTTTGCAGCCTTGCAATACCTCAGTAGGTGTATTCCTGTCTCTTGAGGTGCATCACATAGAGAACACATAGCAGTAAGAGAAGCATGTCTATTGTAGAGCACCTGATATGTAGCCAAACGTTCGTGAGAGAGTAACCACATAAAATGTTGTATCTTGTTACTAGTATCAACCTTCCAAACCCATTGAATTTTTGTCCAGTTTCATTTCTCTTATACACGATGTCACAAGACTAATACTAAATAAAAATGTATACTATTATATAAAAAAGTCATGTTGACAATTTTTATTTATTTATTTAGTCTTGACACACTATTAAATTTTGTTATTAATTGAAATATAACTGTAATTTATTTTAGCTTTATCATTATTTAAACTTTATTACATAAAAAGATGGTTAAAATGTATAGATTTTCTATTCATATTTAAGTTATAAGATTTATCATACAAATTAATTGTATCATATTTAAAATAAATTATCGCGGGTCAACTTTTTTAATATATTTAAATATAAAGATTAAATAATAAGTAAGAACATATCATTTATATATTTAACATTTCTCTAAGAATATTTGAAACGGTAAAAGACGAGAATACAACTACAACCATAACTAATGTTAATAATGCGTAGAGCAAAAAATGAAAATCAAAATTAATGCAATAGTTAAATATGACTTTCTTTTTTTTTTATGACGCGGGAACCCTCAGCCACTACCCTTCGGGTGCGCACCGGATAAATCCACACTAGGCGAACCATGTATGACAGGCTCAGACCCAGAAGGCAAGGAATCAATTCGCTCCCAATGGGATTCGAACTTGAGACATTGGAGAGGAGATACCTCCTCCTTAACCAACTGATATGATAGTATAGATGTGGGTGTCATTACCACTTACCACACATTTGGATACGGTGTGTTGACAAAACTCATCAAAAAATGCACAAATAAACAAAAAACTCAAATGAAGAGCTCTATTCATTCTCAAGGCTATATATAAAGCAAAAAGTTTATGAAAATTATGCGAGCTTACTTTTAGATTAAAGTTATTCAGACTCATAAAACTTATGATTATTTTTATTTAAAAAAAATTAATTTGGTTATTATATCAAAATAACAATATAATTTGAATTTGAATAACCTCGGCCACAGACTTTACTGACAAAGTGACAATAACGGCTTTGATAAAGAAGGCCCTTTTCTTTAAAGTGTCAAAATTGGCAGACCAGAGGTAAAACAAGAAGAAAGATGCGATCTTATTTGCCCAAAAAACTCAAAAGTAGCCAGATATAACATACATAACATTTTTTATTTTTTTTACTTTATTTATTTATGACATAACAGTTTTATATTTAGTAAAAGAGATTTGATAATATAGCACAACAAATTAAGAACCATACAGTTACACTTAAATATTTATAAATCAATTCAGAAAATAAATTGCTTATTTCCGATTAACTACCCTCGTTATTAATTTCCACGGAATCATGAGTACATATATCAAATATGACCGATTTGTATTTATTTATTTACTTATTTATTTTAATAATTTGATACCATTGCCGCCTGCTAATAGAGTGACAAAATATCACACAACACTAAAATCGAGGAATATTCCTTGAGCTGAAACAAATGGCGGGTGAGATTCGATACTTTGAACTGAACACCGGAGCGAATATTCCTTCCATCGGGCTGGGCACGTGGCAGTCGGAACCGGGTGTTGTTGGTCGAGCGATTGAATCGGCAATCAAGGTACTATGATTTAATTTCAGTTTGATTTGTTTGTGCTAATTGTATTTTTCTCAGCTTGAAATTGTGATTTTGTTCGATCAGTTGTGATATATCTAACGAGTTTCAGTATTCGAATTGACGTGATTTGTTGTTGTTGTTGTTGCAGAGTGGATACCGCCATATCGACTGTGCTCGAGCTTACGGAAATGAGAAGGAGGTAATAAGATCATTTTACTGCACTATAATAAGTTAAAATGTGGAAGATGTTTCATAGGGATTGTCGTTGTTAAATAATCATCGAAGCGCAATAGTTAATGATCGACGAGAAGGGAGGAAGCGTTATGTATCGAGGTTACTGTCGTCGCAATGAGTTTTCATGTTGTTTATATGGTAAATGTGTTGGTTAATTTTGAATTTAATCAACTGGTGCATATTTACACATTGATTGGCACATCGGTGTATCGTTTGTGTTTGTATATGCGTACGTTAGATCTGTCTTTGTTTTCTTTCAGATAGGTGTGGTTTTGAAGAAACTGTTTGATGATGGAGTTGTGAAGAGGGAGGATTTGTTTATTACCTCCAAGCTCAGGTAAATCGATACGACTATTCATTCTTTTGTGGAATCGTCTGATTCTTATTGGTCGGGAAACTTGAAACGCCCAAAGTGGCTGTTGTTGTGGCTTAGATTATTATCTTGATGATGTGCGAAGTTGAATCGCCAAATTTGTTACTCAACATATGAAATCACTTATTCATCGGCTTTATCTGATGTTTGATTTGAAATTACGAGGTGATTTTGTTGATATGTGGAGGTTACTTTTATCATGATACGTGAGGTTGACTCATTGAGTATGTTGATTTAACCGAGATAATCAAAACGTGTGAGCTTTTCTATGTTAAATTTCTTGAAATGGCACATCGGGTTCTTATTCTGCAACTTAGTAGACTTTTATATTTGTCGATGTGCGAAGAGTTAGATTTTGGAGTGAGTGTGGTAGGCAAGATTAGCGAAGATACCGTAGGGGGGGTTTGACCGTTTGAGCTTCTCCCTTGTTTGGTGGTAACGGCTGGGGAGTAGTTAGTTTGATGAGTATGTTCATTCCCTATCCCCCAGCTCCTCCAAAAGATAGTTGATACTCCGTTATTGATGAATTACCCATTGTAATATTTATTCATGGACTGGTTACTTTCTGTTGCTCGTATCATCCACTCTCATGCTTGCTCATTTGGTTGACCTACTCTTGATTATGTATCTGTTTATTGTTTCAGGTCTAGCGACCATGCACCAGAAGACGTGCCTGTGGCGTTAGAGTTAACTTTGGAAGAATTGCAACTCGACTATGTTGACCTCTACCTTGTATGTGGTTTTCTCGTCTTATAACGTTTGAGTTAAGAAAAGGTTGATACACACAGAGTGAGCTGAAGTTACAAATTGAACTTCTTGATTAATCAGATTCATTGGCCAGTGCGGACGAAAAAGGGGTCAGGTGGCGGTGGCCCTGAAAACCTTATACCCACTGATATACCTGCCACATGGAAAGCCATGGAAGCACTATATGATTCTGGTAAGGCCCGAGCTATTGGGGTTAGCAATTTCTCTGTGAAAAAGCTCGACGATCTGTTGCACATAGCACGCATTCGTCCTGCTGTCAACCAGGTGGAATGCCACCCTTCGTGGCAGCAGCCCAAACTGCGTGAATTCTGTAAATCCGAGGGAATTCACCTATCTGTGAGTTGAATAACTGTTCTACCTTTTTCCAATTCCACTTCCCAGTACAAATTAAAGTTCCAAACAGAATAGTGATGCTTCAATCAGTGATTGGTTGCATTACAAAATTATTCTCCGCTATCTATGATCCTTCCTTCAATTTCTGATTTGTTAAATTCCGTAGGGATATTCACCACTGGGTTCGCCTGGCACAACATGGCTCAAAAGCGAAGTCCTCCAGCATCCTGTTTTACGTGCTATTGCAGAAAAACTTAGTATGAGTCCTGCACAAGTTGCTCTTCGTTGGGGTCTGCAGATGGGTCACAGCGTGCTTCCAAAGAGCACGAACGAATCAAGAATCAAGGAGAATTTTGATGTTTTTAGCTGGTCCATCTCGGATGACTTGTTTGCGAAATTCTCTGAAATCGAGCAGGCAAGTTTTCATTCCATATCACAAATCATACCATTCTGCAGTTCTAAGTTCTAACTTCCAGTTAGTTTTCAAGTGTTCAATTTCTTGTCAACTCTATAATTTTTTTGTATAACTGCATTCAATTCAGTTATGCATAAGGAATTATTCATTATCACTATGTGCACATGGTGATTACATACCATTATGTTCCTTGAGAGATTATTTGATGTTTGCTTATATGTATTTGCAGGCAAGATTGATTAGAGGTACTACATTTGTACACACCTCACTCAGCCAATACAGAACTGTTGAAGAATTTTGGGATGGAGAGATCTGAGCATATACGTTAACGATGTAGTCCCTTGAGAATATTTCTGGCTTTCATCCATCACAAAATTAAGATTGAAAAACTTTAGTATATGTTTTAATATGAAGGAATTGTACTTTTTATATGATATTCTTTTTGTTAAGATTTTATAATCATTGAAAGCTGATCTTTTTTTCAAAAGAAAAAGTTTATATGCTTGAAATGCTTATTTGCCATTTTTGTCTAGCAAAGCTGCAAGTCATAGAAGTCAAAATTCTTCTTGAACAGGATTCTTATTTGCTTGCTGGCTTTCCAGTCCGTCCTGGAATGACTTCCAGAAGCTGATTTATAATTTTATATAGGCCATCTGGGTATAATTACGGAGCAGCCATCGTGTACTCAAAACTGAATTGTACTACTATTTAAGTAAAATTCTATTTGGAATATAAATTGTGGTGTAATGTTTGTCTGTTATTTCTTGAAAAAAACCAAAGTGATTTGAATATTTTAATTTAATTATGGTTTAAGCGTGCAACTATCTAATTTTAGCATACGTAAAAAACATTTAACATATTACACACCAAAATATAGATTACTTCAATTCTTTCATGTACATGTTTGACTCACTTCTTAGATCCAAAACTAGAGAAAATTTCACGTGTATGTTGAGGAGATTTTTGTTCAGACACTTTTTTATGGTCATAAGAGAATTTATAGTAATAAGTGAACCAAAATACTTAGCATATGGAATTCAAAAATCTACGTCTACTGTTAAAATCATAGGTTAACATCTCTAACATGTGATTTTCTTTTAGTGGATTTTGATACAACCTGCTTCAAATGTTGTTTTCCATTGTTCAAACTTACTCCTTGTCTCAGTATTTGCTGGAGGAACATCAGCACCGAGTTCATTATATTCTGGAAGAGGCACCCCATCTCTTTTTTTTTTTTTGATGAGAATAACGAGTATATTAGAATAAAGAAGCAGTCATCCAGCCTACAAATAGAGTGCACAGAACTAAGAGGACGATACAACAAGGAAAATCAAACTTAAAGAATATCCTTATAAAGAAGATCTAAAGGAATTCGCCCCGTCCAGTTGTTTGCCATCGTCCATTTTGCTGTATTGTGAGCCTCAACGTTATGCTCTCGAGGGATTTTGAGAATTTCCCAACCTGGCATCTCGAGCAAGATAGATCGGGCTTCAAGGATTTCAACCACCATCTCTCGCAGGAAACCACCAACCACATATTAGTATGGTAAATATACGTCATGCTCCAGCGTTGTGTAGTGTTGTATGACAGGTACATTCACAAATTATTAATGTTGGTGGCATAGTTAAGTTTTAGGGGGAACAATAAACGATGGAGTCTATATCATGTGCGACGTGAATCGAACAAGTATTGAGAGCATGACTATGTGAATTTGAACTAGTACAAAAGCTAATTGCATCAAATAATATTCTAGTGAATCTACTGATAAATAAAAGAACAGAACAAAGGCTTTTCTATTAGCATGTTACAAGACTTATAATAGCATACTTTTGTCTATGTGCTGGTATTTTATTTAATTAAGATGTTTTTTATTTTAATATATAATTCCTCGATCAAAAAAACATCATCAAACCAACATCTAAAATAGAATAATTAAGGATAATTTGTGGGTATATTATTCAGATTTGAGAGTGTTTGGGAGTATTTTATTGAAATTTAGAGGTGCGTGACAGCGTGAGTGTGTTTTTGAATTATAAGAAGCAATTGTATTTTTGGAGCGTGTTTCTAAAAAATAGAGATATTTGGGGGTGTTTACGAATTACGAGTAGTTGTTTTGGTGTTTGTGGGTGTTCTAGATTTTGAGGGTATTTTGTTAAACTTGGAGAGCATCGGTGGATATATTTTTAAATTTGAAGGTGTTTGATTGTGTTTTCAAATTATGAGAAGCTATTGTATTTTTTGGGGGTGTTTCTAAGAAATTGAAGATATTTGGAGGTGTTTACGAATTATGAAAAGTTATTTTGGTGTTTCATGTTTGAGAATATTTTCTGAACTTTTGAATATATTTTCGAATTTATAAAATATTTTTATATGTCATCTTTTTGAAATATGACGTTTTTAGCGGAAATTTGGGGTTTTTAAAGTCTAGACCCCGTCGTCCAAAGTTACGAAACGTCAAACTCCTAAATGCAATGAATGGTAAGCTGAGTATGACCTAGCAAAAGCGGCAATAGATAAGCGCTACATATGTTTTTTTTCTTTTTCCAACTATGAATAATAAAAACATGAACTAACATGAAAATATTACTGGTAATAAAGTTATTGAGACAATTGGAAACCGCCCTGAACGTGGATTGAGGGTGAGGGAGTTTCCCGAATTTTTGTAGGTTGGTTATGATAACTTCTCAACTTTTAACGTGTAAGTAGTACAACCACTGCATTGATGACATGGTGTAGCTGAGGGTTGAAATTAAAAATATTTCTTAAAATTTAGGAAATAACCACCCATAACACTCATCCACACCCTATATTGATAGTAAATTAGTAATAACTAGCTGGATACACCCCATCATGTAGCGGACGCAGTTAATAATTTCTTGTAAGCAACACTAGTGCAAAAAACAAATAGCGATCTAAAACAAGATCAATTGTAACTTGAGTAACATATATTCGGTGTTGACCATGTGTATTTCACTGTGTGTTAAGCTTATGAAAAATTTAAATAATAGGAAAAGTTTATCTAATTATTTAGGCAAAATAATATCAATCAAAATATTAAAGAATTATATTGAAATCAACTATTTAACTAAATTATTATTATTATTATTATTATTATTATTATTATTATTATTAAGTAACTTATTCACGTTACTTGGTTATTATCTTTTCGTATGAAGAAATATTATTTTCTATTTTATTACTTGTAAAAAGAAGGATCAACATCTTATGCGTGCAAGAGACCAAGTGAGTTGGTGAGAAGGCCAAAGTAGTAGACCATTGGGGTTGTAAGCTTTGGTATACCGGGGACAGAGAAGAACCGAAATGGTGTTGGGATCATCATAGATAAGCTTTGGCTCGAGGACGTGGTGGAGGTCAGAAGGAAGGGCGACATGATCTTACTGGTCAAGTTGGTTATAGGCGAGGATATCTTGAATATCATTAGTGCCTATGCACCACAAATAGGACTAGACGAAGCTCTGAAACGTAAGTTTTGGGAAGATTTGGACGAGATGGTACAAAGGATCCCTAGTAGCGAGAAACTCTTCATTAGAGGTGACTTTAATGGTCATGTAGGATCTAGCCGTGATGGGTTCGAGGACATCCACGGCGGATATAGCTTTGGGGATCGCAATAAGCCGTGCAACGCTATCTTAGACTTCGCCCTCTCATATGATTTGCTTGCAGCAAATACTTGGTTTAAGAAGAGAGAATCTCATTTGGTCACTTATAGGAGTGGCGAATAGAAGTCGTTGCTTAGATTGCAAGGTCATCCTCGGAGAAAGTGTGGTTACACAACATAGGCTTTTGGTGTTGGATATTAGACAGCGGCAAGGATTGAAGAGGAGTAGGCGCCGGGTGGAACTCAGAATTAAGTGGTGCCAGCTTAAGAAGTCTACCCAAAAGACCTTCGTGGAGCGAGTGGTTCAAGAGGTAGATTGGAAGATTGAGACAAATTGTTCTCATATCTGAGAACCAATTTGGATGTATGCTCGGAAGGTCGACCATAGAGGCCATCCATTTGATTCGTCAGCTCATTGAATGCTTTCGAGAAGAGAGTAAAGATTTGCATATGGTCTTTATCGACTTAGAAAAGGCATATGACAAAGTACCTCGAGAGGTATTATGGTGGACCTTGGTGAAGAAGGGGGTACCCATTAAATATATCAACATCATAAAATATATGTATGAGAATGTGGTGACAAGTGTTTCGAACTTGTGGCGGCTTAACAGACGCCTTCCCAATTATAATTGGCTTACATCAGGAGTCAGCTTTGAGCCTATTTTTGTTTGCTATTGTAATTGATGAAATCACCAGAACCATCCAAGACCGAGTTCCATTGTGTATGTTATTTGCAGATGATATTGTCCTCATCGATGAGACGAGAATGATAGTTAATGCTAAATTAGAACGATGGAGACAAACATTAGAAGCACGAGCATTTCGACTAAGTCGAACAAAAACAGAGTACCTCAAATGCAAGTTTAGCAAACAACGAAGAAACAACGATGGAAGGGTTCAGTTGGATGGCCAAGAGATACCGAGAAGTATGCATTCGAGGAGTATGCATTTTTGGTATTTAGGCTCCATACTACAGATGGATGGAGAGTTAGACGGAGATGTCAACCACCGCATCCAAGCTGGATGGACAAAGTAGAAGAGTGCAACAGGGATCCTGTGCGATCGTAACTTTCCTTTAAATCTTAAAGAAAAATTCTATCGTACGACTATTAGACCTGTTTTACTTTATGGCTCCGAGTGCTGGGCTATTAAGCAAAGTCATGCACAGAAAAGGAACGTTACAGAGATGCGCATGCTTCAGTGGATGTGCGGTAACACCAGGAGAGATAAGGTGCGCAATGAAGATATTTGACATAAATTGGGTGTGGCGGCCATCGACGAGAAAATGCGAGAAAACCGTTTAAGATGGTTTGGACATGTTAAACATAGACCCATAGATGCACCGATACGACTAGTAGAAGATCTCGACTTAGGACAAACGACTAGACTCTAGAGCTCGTGAAAAACTGAAAAAGACGTGGATGAAGGTCATACATAACGACATGAAAATATTTAAATGAAGACATGCTCATCAACCGAAAGATATGGAGGCACAAGATTTATGTTCACGACTCGACGTGATTCATTCGTGCTTCATATAGCCTACCCCAATTTAATTGAGATTACATGTTTGGTTGTTGTTGTTGTATTACTTGTAAAGAGGAATGTTTTGATTATTTTTTCAAAAGTTCTGCTAATTATTGGCACTTAACAAATTACTAAATCTTATGGTATGTAATAGTAAGATTACATACAAAATGTTATTGTTTGTTAGTATGATGATTATTATTAATTAAGTAACTTATTCAAGTTACTTGTTTATTATCTTTTCGTATAAAGAAATATTATTTTCTATTTTATTACTTGTAAAGAGGAATGTTTTGATTATTTTTCCAAAATATTGGCACTTAACACATTACTGAATCTTATGGTATGTAATAGTATGATTACATACACGATCTTATGGTAAGTAATACTGTAATAGTCTGATGCTTATTATTAAGTAACGTATTCACGTTACTTGTTTATTATCTTTTCGTATAAAGAAAGGAGAAAAATACTAAACTATACCCAACCTATAGGCCTTTTTGCGGAACTATACACAACGTTTAAAAAGTTGTAAAACTATACCTAACATTTGCATTCTGTTCGAAACTAGACCTATCGTTTAATTCCGGCCACTTACAGGGGCAAAATCGATATTACACTTCTAATTTATAAAAAAAATTACTATATCACCTATTATTATATTAAATCAAATGTAATTAAACTATTATTTCTTAAAAGTATATCTTTATATATTAAAAAATAAAACATTTAATTCCTTAACATATATAAATATATAAAAAAAGTTGTTCTTTATATATTAAAAATAATAAGATATTTAATTCCTTAATATATATAAATATATAAAAAAAAGTATATCTTTATATATTAAAAACAATAACAAATTTAATTCCTTAACATATATAAATATATAAAAAAAGTATATCTTTATATATTAAAACAATAACAAATTTAATTCCTTAACATATATAAATATAAAAAAAGTATATCTTTATATATTACAAACAATAATATATTTAATTCCTTAATATATATAAATATTTAAACAATGTATATCTTTATATATTAAAAACAATAACAAATTTAACAAAAAGAATATTTTTAAATATTGAAAAAAAAAACAAAAAGAAAAACCCTCCCCCCACCCCCTACCCCGACCCACCCCCCCAAACCCTCCCCCCCACCATCCCCGAGTATGATTACATACACGATCTTATGGTAAGTAATACTGTAATAGTCTGATGCTTATTATTAAGTAACGTATTCACGTTACTTGTTTATTATCTTTTCGTATAAAGAAAGGAGAAAAATACTAAACTATACCCAACCTATAGGTCTTTTTGCGGAACTATACACAACGTTTAAAAAGTTGTAAAACTATACCTAACATTTGCATTCTGTTCGAAACTAGACCTATCGTTTAATTCCGGCCACTTACAGGGGCAAAATCGATATTACACTTCTAATTTATAAAAAAAAAATTACTATATCACCTATTATTATATTAAATCAAATGTAATTAAACTATTATTTCTTAAAAGTATATCTTTATATATTAAAAAATAAAACATTTAATTCCTTAACATATATAAATATATAAAAAAAGTTGTTCTTTATATATTAAAAATAATAAGATATTTAATTCCTTAATATATATAAATATATAAAAAAAGTATATCTTTATATATTAAAAACAATAACAAATTTAATTCCTTAACATATATAAATATATAAAAAAAAGTATATCTTTATATATTAAAACAATAACAAATTTAATTCCTTAACATATATAAATATAAAAAAAGTATATCTTTATATATTACAAACAATAATATATTTAATTCCTTAATATATATAAATATTTAAACAACGTATATCTTTATATATTAAAAACAATAACAAATTTAACAAAAAGAATATTTTTAAATATTGAAAAAAAAAACAAAAAGAAAAACCCTCCCCCCACCCCCTACCCCGACCCACCCCCCCAAACCCTCCCCCCTCCCCCCTCCCCCCCACCATCCCCGACCCCACCCCCACCCCCACCCCGCCGCACCTTCAAATCGTGGCGACGTCGATTTAACGCCGCCACCACTGCAGTGGCGGCGGCATCGATTTGACGCCTCCACCACTGCAGTGGTGGCAGCGTTAAATCGACGCCGCCGCGATTTGCAGGTGCGGCGGTGATGGCGTCAAATCGACGCCACCGCCACCATCAACGCGATTTTGGTGATGGGGTGGGGTGGGGGGGGGGGGGTTTCCAATCTGGTTGGTGGGGTGGGTGGGGGGGCAGCTGGTGAGGAAGATGAAGTTTGAGTTTGTTTTTTTTTTTTTTTTTTTTTAATAATAAAAAATGATATATTTTAAATTTAATACTTTTTATGTATATATTTGTGAAATGTCTATTTTGCCCTCGACCAAAACGGAATATGATGTCATCACGTCGAAATATGACCTTTTTTTATCGGAATTAAACGTTAGGTCTAGTTTCGAACAGAATGCAAAGGTTATGTATAGTTTTGCAACTTTTTAAACGTTGGGTATAGTTCCGCAAAAATGCCTATAAGTTGGGTATAGTTTTGTATTTTTCTCTATAGAAAGATTATTTTTTATTTTATTACTTGTAAAGAGGAATGTTTTGATTATTTTTCCAAAAATTCTGCTAATTATTGGCACTTACCAGATTACTATTATTGGACTTCTATAATAGTAAACAAAATTGCTATGTAATTAGACATTTTGCATTGTAGAGACCATCTCCTATAACTTGTGTTAATGTGTTAAATGCATCATGTATTATGCGCGGTAAATATGTGCGATACTGGCATAAGTAAACCTTTTTTGCAGCTTATTGTTTAAATATCATAAGTAGATTATGCTTATTTCTCATCTTGAATGTTTATATCGTGTAGCTACATGCATCATTTTCTATTTTGTTACAGTATATTGTGAATTGAAATCTCGGTTATATAACTATATGGTATATATATGATTAACATATTAGCCTATTCATTATTTACTTTTTCACATGTAGATTTTATTAGTTATAAATATGACTTTTGGCATAACACTAGTGTCATATAAAATACAATTTACAGTTAATATTTTTGCATTCTTAATCAAAAGAAAAAAATAATTATACAATGTAATTATCAAAGAAAAAATAATTACAATATAATTATCAAATATTGTATCCAAATATTGTTAATCTACATACAACTATTATTATTAAAGTATAATACTGTTTCAGTACTTACTAGTTACTACTTACCTATCACGTGGTTTTGATGTTTATCGATTTATTATTTTCCTACGGCCCAAACATTAAAACCACATCCATAGGAATTTCAATTTTTTGACACGTTTTTCGAAATATTTTTTAATCGCCCAAACAAAAGTAAGAAGAAAATTGACGATAGTACATCCAAAGCCTAGATTCTGTGTACCAAATGTCAGAAATGTTCCAATTTCATTGTACTTTTTTACCTACCCGGTTGATATAATTTTATGTTCGAGACTACGAACTTAATTCAGGAGATCGAAGTCATGCACAGATACAACAATCTACTGAATGGGAAGTCAGGAGTTTTTAACGCAGTTGTTTATCGTAAAACTTTAATTGTAATCGTTCACAATCCTAAGTATGCATTAATATTTGGCTTCACTAAACAATAGAAGTTTTGTTACAATTTTTTAACAGGTTTTCGACGTGTTTTTTAGAAATCATAGAAATAGTTAACAATTACTTTTCTTTTTCATTTCTGAAAAGTTAAAATAAACATGCTCCAATACGTTCCCAATCCAAGGGGGAAACACATTCTTGTATTTTGGAATTGCTTCGAATCAGAACGACAGTCGGTTGAATTGATCACGGTAGAGGCAAAAATATGTATTCTTCGTGAAGTAACCATTCGTTGATGTTAAGTATTAGACAGGCGGTCGTCTCTAAAACTGAAATTAGCTTACTTCATGTACACACGGAAGTGCATTTTTACACCATTCAACAAATATTTGGGCATATATCCCAAAAGTATAACTGTTCATTTACCAAATAAGAAATGCAAGAAATTTACAAACTTCCTACAATCTGCAGATCTTCATGACCAACACAGGTCCCCTGCATATAAACGATAATCATCAGAAGAAAGTTATAACATCAATATGCATGCAATATTTATTTAATACTAAGCACAAATTATGTTTCAGTCGTAAGAATGCACAACATCGAAGACTATAAAAAATCTCTGTAAAACCAAAGGAGGAGGATGAGCGAAATTCAGTTTTACAAGGGTAAACCGATGTACCAAATAAATGATAAGAATTAACAAAAATAGCAGAAGTAAATGTACTCAGACTAAACCTTAAGATTATTTAACAGGAAAGCACAAAAGTTTTCTTATTCCTCGTTTTCCAATTTGACAACAAATACCTTCCTTAGATGGAACAAGAAAACTCATGGCCCAATCTCCACAAGAGTTTCAAGAAGATCGCTTATAGAAACTAGAACTAGGGATCTTATAGGGCAAAGGGGCTATCAACAGTATCATATATTTAATATCCTAATCAACAAATGGAAATTTAATTGGTTCAGGCTCAACTACAGTGTAACTCAACATGGAAAGCTCTGGGGATACCAAAATAATTATGTAGTATCCCTTCCTTCTAACGCGTTAACTTGAACTGCAGACTACACATGAAGTATAGTGCCTCAAGAGACATAAGATGACGTGCTTATCACTGTCCTGAATCTTAGTAGTCACTTCAGAGCAATCTACATGTGCGAGGAAAATGCATACCAGCAAACAAATGAGATTGTGTAAAATGTAGGCCAGATCTATCAAAAATGTGAAAAGATAACAAAAACTCTTCAAACACACACAACCATTTTCAATTTAAGATTAACAAAGGTATAAATGAAATCTATAAAAGAAAAAGAGATGGTGAAGACAGTAAACATTAAAAAAGTAAAGTGAAGGGAAGACAACATACTGAATCTGCTACCCACAATCTACAGTTCACTATAATTGCGCCAAACTGCACGAAATTCCTCGCGGAATGTGTTCAAACGAGCTTTCAGGTTTGGTGTTCTGAAGCTTGCATGAATGAGGGTGGCTTCAAGAAAGAAAAACGCAAAATCAGACACTACCAAGTTCACGCAGGAAAAAAATCCAAAGTGAGGTCATAAATTACCAAGAAGGCCAATAGCTGTTGCCCATAAAACAGTAAGAAGTCCACATGAGACAAACCAGAGGGCGAAGCTCACTGCATGGAGAATAACAGCCCACTCATCAAAAAGACGTTCATCTAAGCCTAATATAATAAGCGAAAAACAAATTCAAAGACAAAAAGCATCTTACCTGCAGAAAATACCAGGACAAACACCCATCGAGGCCGTCCACATATATGTATTGCCCGTTTTGCAGATGGGCGTCCGCGAATAACAGGCCTGAATGAAATACATGTCTGAGTACCAGATCAAATGCTTACAACCTAAGAGCCAAAAGTTTACTTACGTAAGAGGAGGTCTCATCTTTGCAGCTAAGTGTGGAGAAAACTGTCTGACAGTTCTTGTGACTTTTTCATTGAAAGTACCTGCAAAGCTAAACAAGAACAAAATATTGGCGGTATAAGAAAGCTGAAAGCAACAAAGTTGGCTCTCCCAAAAAGGTTCTTATACAGTAGCTCTGGATCTGCTTAATCATTTAACGAGCTACCCAATAAAATTAAAAGAAATTCATTAACATTATCATTTCAAAAAGAAGCTACACGTTATCCAGCAGATAAGTTCTCTAGGATGAAATGGCAATTTTTGCGTTTTCTTCCTTAACAAACAGTGATCTTATGACAAAGAAATGACCAACTAAAAAAGAAAAGAGGAGCCATGTAAGCCTATATCAGTTGACTGTGATTTATTTTCCTGTCCATATCATTATTGTAAGTGAGAGCTCTACCAGAGCGATCGTCAAGGAACTCACTGGCAAAAATAACATAGTAAAAACAGCATGCATTAAGGAAGAACTGAAGCAACAGTTCATCTATAGGTGATGACTGTAATCAAACATTTCATCTAACTTGCACTCTCATTTCTCACATAACATCCAGTTTTTACACTCCCATACTAACCCCTTCCAAAAGTTTTATCAAGACACAAGGTTCCAAGGTGCATCCCTCCCACCATTACAAAATCTGAACGGAATAACTTCCAATTTCATGGCCTCATTTTGGGTCAGCATAAACTGTTTTTAGCAATTCCACTACTTTAATCATGGATATAAAAGTTCTGTTTTTCACGTGACAAAATTGTGAATGTGCAAGTATATTTACATATAAAAATGCCAATTACTGAAAGAAATCCCCATGATAAACAAGAAATGAGAATATGAAATGTATCTCATAAGAAAAGATGAAGCAAGTGCAGCCAGCAGTCACTCCCCCATCTCAGACAACAAACAAGTAACAACGAGAGACTTATGGCACAAGCTGTTCAATCTCTGATCCTATCTTCTTTTGAGAGAAATGTTTCTTTATTTTTATCAGGAATGAGGTGAATACTGAATAATGTGTAGGAGCAACTTAGTTACAGCAGGAGTATGATGAAGAAAAGAGAAGGCCAAGTTAAATACTCATGTCTAATACAAAGTACTATCACTCTGACTATCAGCAACTCCAAGCTCAAAAACAGTATCATTTGTTGCACTCACAAGTATATAAAATCGGGAAGCGAGTTGATACAGATTCTTCCACAGTCAAAACTGCTCATAATTTATTTTACTGTGTCGAAAATTACTATCAGAAATTCATAAAGATCCGCTAGCCAGTTCCAAGCATCCAAGACAAAAATGAAACTCCACACAAAATCACAAAGCACGGTGATATTTGCAGCAGTTTTGAACAACGGCATACCTATCGTTTAAGAAAGCAATGGTGAGAGCCGTCATTAATGCAGCAACAATCGCCAGCGGCTTCCGTATAAACCCCAATCCTGAAATCCACAAGCATAATTATAATAACCACAACCAGCAAACAATTAACATCTAAGCACATGCTAAATCATCATCATCGCACACGTATTACCAAGAATGAGAACAATCATTAAGAAATAGTTAGTCCTGTAGCTGCACAACAAACAAACAAACAAACAAAAAGAGGAACGAAATCATCAGAATTGAAAAAAAACAAGCCAGCCATTGGTGATAAGTGAAGGAACACAAGGAAAAAGGATGATCGTACTAATAGAGATTGCACTTGAGGCGACTGTTCCATTTGGAATAGGAACGCGGCAAAGTGAATCGAGAGAAGAATTCCGATAACGGACGAGGAGGAGACGACCAGTCGACTTCACGGAGGGCTTCGATCAGATCATCCGCCGTCACGTTACTCCAATCCATTTGTTGTTGTTGTTGTTGTTGTTGTTGTTCAATTGATTGATTTAATAAATAAATAAATCGATTGAAATAACAAACCCTAGAATCAGTACAAATTAACAATCGGAGAAGAGATTGAAAAACGATGAAGAAAGGAGATATTGCGAATTGTTGATTGGGAGTTGTATGTATATATGTATGTATGTGTATCTGAAAGCAATCGATTGGATTCGAATGATGAATTATTTGTTAAAGAAAAGTACTTTTTTCGAAATGGGATATTTTTGAAGAGAGTGGCGTGTCATTTTAATTTAAGCTCAAAAAAATAAAAAATAAAAAAAGGAGTATTAATATTGTTTGTTAGTTAACCAAAAATGTCTGAGCCCGGGTTCAAACCGGGGACCTCTAGTGTGTGAGACTAGCGTGATAACCGACTACACCAACCAGACCCTTCATGACAACTTTTTGCTGGTTTCTTTAAATCAAAGAAAGATTGTTAATTATGTTGATTAACTAATTACATTTGAGCTAATTTAGTAATTTGTGGATTTTTATTTTTTTAGGTAGAAGAGCACAAAAAGAGTTGCAATTTGCGAAAAAAGAAGAACTTTGATGAGATTAAGTGGTCTAACTCAATTGCTTGATGTATGTTAATATCGAGTCACCTAATTAGCCACTTCATTTGCTCTTCTTTATTAAATTTCCAATCTAGTGTGAGAGAGAGTTGGAGAAAAGAATGACATTCGTCTGTTTACAATAAAATATGAGTTAATAATAATATTTAACCACCTCCTTATGATCAACTTTAATATTAATTGTTACTTTATTGTAAATTAACTTTGTCGGTCATAAAATGAGGCACTTTCATGTCTCATGTTTTGTATCATTGAGATTACTAATTTTTTAGGTCGCATATTGACAAGTAACCGACACACTTAATTTGTGTAACCATTAGGGATCATCCTTAAACATGGCTAATAATGATAGTAAAACATTCTCCCCCTTCCCACGTCTACGACCAATACAACGCCATATTTGATATATACCTTGCAACTCTCTGAAAGCCTCGTTTGATCAACGAAAAAGTTAAAACTTCTCATAATATGAGTATGTGGCATCTTTTGTTGCAAAAATATCAAAAAGGAGTGACGCATCCAATAGTGTGCGTCCTATACAATGACATAACAACTTTTTACATGTCACAACTCCTCTACCCCGATGTGATTAAAATAACGCGACACCTATATTGGTGCAATTATTTAAAAAAAATGAAGAAATGGGCAATGTTAGCAAGCCGAATTAGACAAAAAATAACTCATTAAGAAGGGATTCAGCTATATGCACAACCCCTCCCCTCCCCTCCCCCCCCCCCCCCCCCCCACATATCTCCTCACAACAGCGATTAGATTAAGTATTGGAAGATCACACTTTTTGCTAAATCAGAATTAATGTTCAAATTGAATAAGTTTGAAACACAAGTTGCTTTTACAAGGAAAATATGTATAATTAATTATGTACTATGATGTTAGTTTTTAAGTTTTAAGAGTCCAAGTATTTCCTTCAGATTCTTCAATATGTAAGTTACTTCATATTTTGATAAATTACAAACTTCTATCTTTTTAAAAATGGTTACGTAGTTACTATTTTGACTCTAGTGGATCATTTGATCTGATGATACAGATCCTCCTGTGTGTTTGGTCGAAGGAAGTATCCAGAAGTTAGAACACTTGTCCTTATCCAAAAAATGGGGGAAGGAGAAGATCGAGTATACTTTCTAGAAATGAAACGAGGAGAAAGGCGCTTGAAAATTTATGAGAAAACATAGAACCTCTATTCTTTTGTTAATAGGATTTTATGAATTGATTTATTTTCTAATTATTTTAGAGTGTGAGGCTCTCCTTTTATAGGCAAGAGAAGCAGTTCAAAGTTATTTGTTTTAACCAATAGAAAAGTGACGAATATGTAAGGGGGGTAATATTGAGTGCTGACACGTACATGGATGCTAGATATTTGGGTTTCGGATGGCGGTCTTGCTTTGTCACGCTTCATTAATTTTTATCTCCGGTATTGAATAAATTTTGTGAAGATTTTGAATCAGCATCATAACTATGTGGGGTCGTTCTTTTCGTCGAGGACGTGCCTCCATAAATTATTGATAGCTCGACGCTTTCCATTCCTTTGAGAACACGAGGGCGTTCACTGATTTGGCCGATATCACCATGATCATGATATAGTTAAAGCATTTTGTAAATTGGTAATAAATAAAAAGAAAGGAGAAAAGGAAAGTAAAACCCTACATGCTATATTTTACGGCACGTGCGAAACACTTGGCAAACGAGCCGCCACTTCCGACCACTTCTCAGTTCTCACACTAAATGACTGAGAAAAAATCTTTACGTCTCTCTCATTTGTTATCGTAACGAAACGACGCCGCATGCTTCTCTGTTTCAATTATTCATCTTGTAAAGAACAAAACCACCACCTGTAGCTACTCCGAGGTAGTGTTCTATTTTCTGCATATTTCAGTTAAAAATTTAGTCTTTCAGTTAAAAATTTAGTCTTTTTAATTACCATCCTTTTTCATTTTTCTAATAGCTGCAAAATTCAGATACTTTTTGCTCAATTTGTCGAAATCTCTGGCGTTAATCAGCAAGATTGCTGCTTTATCGAAAATGGCCGGTTGCCCATCAAGCATTAAACTACCCCACCTCAAGAATTTGCGAAACGACGTCGTTTCGTCGAGCTTTTTAGGCTCCAAGGCTGTAATATTTAACAAGCTACAACATTTTAGATTGAATGTAGCAATAACAAGAACAAATGGACATATGGGATATGCGAGCAAAAGTCGGAATCATGTCATTGTTAACGTGGTAAATCCGGAGGCTGAGCCTCGATTAGGCGTGGTAACGACTGAGAAAACTGAAGGAATTGAGAATGTAGAAAACAACGGGAAGGTTGTCGAAAGGGATTTTGTAAATGTGCCTGATACTGGCAATGGTGGTGGTGGGGGGAATGGGAAATGTACGGGTGGTGGTGGTGGCGATGGTGGTGCAGACGATGGTGGAGAGAACGGTGAAGAGAATGAGTTCGGGCCGTTGTTGAAGTTTGAGGAGGTTATTAGAGAGACGGAAGCGCGTGGTGCGAGTCTTCCGTCTGATATGTTGGAGGCTGCTAAGACTGTGGGGTTAAGGAAAGTGTTTCTGCTTAGGTATTTGGAATTGCAGGTGTGTATCGTTTTCTTGTTGTTATTAGTCCTATAGAAGATTAGGAGTTTTCAACTTTTGTGATTAGTTTAATGTTTGACGGTTCTGAAAATTGAGATTGCAGGGTTCGGCATGGCCACTCGGATTTCTGATGAAGTCATCAGCCATGCTCAGGAACAGAATGTTGGCTGATCCGGCGTTTCTATTCAAAATTGGAACTGAGGTATGAAAAACCTGTTTCTGTACTCGTTAATGTACGTTTTATTGGTGATGAACATGATCTCGTAACGATGAGTTTTGTCCCCCTCAGCATGCCAAAATCCTTAAATGTTTCGATGGTTTAACGATGTGAGTATCACAAAAGTGTTAGTTCTCAAGAGATCGTGATTGTGTTTGGACATGTTTTCTTCCATATCTTCTGTGTGTTTACTTGGTTGCGTTCCACGATGTTGGCAGATAGTCATTGATTCTTGTTGTGCGACATTTGCGGAAGTGAAGAAGAGAGGGAAAGATTTCTGGGCAGAATTTGAATTGTATACTGCCGATCTTCTAGTTGGAGTAGTGGTTAATGTTGCGCTAGTCGGTATGTTAGCTCCTTATGCTCGAATTGGACAGCCATCTGCATCTCAAGGACTTTTTGGTCGGATGATGAGAGCATATGGAGCACTTCCGAGCAGGTTTATATTTCATTCCACAACTATGGTGATAAACCAGCATAATCTTTGGCTTTTCTGTATATTGAATGTCTGACTTCTCTGCCGATAGCGCTGTGATTTTTCATGTTTTATTTTGTTATGTTATAAGTCAATGATTTGATTGTCATGTCCAACCCTACAATTTTGTTATTTAACTTTTTGCTGCAGTGTGTTTGAAGCGGAACGACCTGGATCTAGTTTTTCCGTAAATCAGAGAATCGGAACTTATTTTTATAAGGTAACAGATGCATTCTTGGTGATATATGATATCTCTTGATTTCCTTTTGTGAAGACTAACCAAATATTTGAGTATCTTACAATCCCCTTTTTCTTAGTTTTTTTTTTCCTCTTGAGCCATAATATTTATATCGTTTTCAGGGCATTCTATATGGATTGGTTGGGTTTGGATGCGGTATTATTGGTCAAGGAATTGCAAACTTAATTATGACAGCTAAACGGTAAGTTTCTGTTACAAATTTCAGTACTCTTGCATACATCAGATGTACATATCCACGAGAGGGAAAACGAAAATATGTTTAGTTATTTTACCAATATTTGACTTGCGACGCTCCTTGAGGACGTGACTTGCAAATTTATTTTCATCGACCTGATATTGTCAGTTATATGAAAATATCGGATATACCAAAAGCAACCCTGCTCAATTTATTACTTATTTGTAATTGTTAATGATTTAGCCAAAAAATGTTGTTTCTCATAAAGAAACTCTTTCCTGCAGGAGTGTTCATAAATCAGAAGACGACATTCCAGTTCCACCTCTCATAAAGAGTGCGGCTCTTTGGGGTAAGCTTTGCTTCACCACCCTCTTATTGCTTGGCACTTGTGATTAGTCGCAACCCAACTCACATAAATTAAATTGTTAATTCTTGTCGTTTCCTCTCTTAAGTTAATATTGGTGATAATTACATTAACATCCCTTGAGGTAAGATCGACTAAACTCTTGAGGTATCATAATCACAAGGATAAGTGTTAGAATGCTGAAGATTCTTGAGAAATTGCATTCTTAATCCTCATTAAACCTTTACCAGTAATAAAAACAAGAACAGAACATCAAAAATAATTGATCATATCTATCCAGTTCTTTTGTACCTTGTTATCATCCTTCACTATTTCTGGAATGTTTAGCAATGTTTTATCTGTTAATTACTATCATATTAAAGAATTTTAGAGACTTTAAAGGTCTTGTTCATCATACAGTATGGGACCTGAATATTATCCAAGTGATGTGGGACACAAATGTAACCGATACTTACTCCTGTTAAGCAATGGTCTCGTTTTATTTTGCAGGTGTTTTCCTGGCAGTCTCTTCCAACACTCGGTACCAGGTCATCAATGGGTTAGAACGCTTGGTCGAAGCATCTCCAATGGCGAAGCGGGTTCCACCCATTGCCTTGGCGTTCACAGTTGGCGTCCGGTTCGCCAACAATGTCTACGGTGGAATGCAGTTCGTCGATTGGGCCAGGTTGTCTGGCGTGCAATAACCGTGATAAGCACATGCATGCGTCAAAACTTAAATAAAGAATTAGATCCTTCCAGCATTTGTTTTACTGCTGTATTAGAAGCTGGGGCACTATTTCTTGGCTACATTATAGCCTTGAATTGTAGACGTAAACTCTTTTATGAATCCTGTATAATGCAAATTTTCTCACCTTCATATTTTTTATTTTTATAGTGTTAACCCACTTTCCCCCTGTATGACTCGAACTCGAACCTGTGACCCATGGGCTAGTGTCTTTCAACCAAACTATGCGTCACTGTCACGAACTCTTTATTTTGGGAATTTTTCAAAGTTGGTCCTCTATAGTAACCAACTTTCAAAATTAGTCCTTTATAGTGCCTTTGGCCGTTTTTGGTCCTCTAAAGTAACAAGAGTTTCAATTTTGGTCCTCCAGCCAAAATTTTGGTTTAAATTTGGGGATTTTTCAATTTTCCCTCCTAAATATTTTTGTGTAATTGCACATGCACCCCCAAAATCTTTTATACAATCTCATTGACTCCAAATCCAAATTATTTATTTTCATTGCTTCTCAAATGCTTCACATAATTACATTCACACCCAATTTTCTTTTTTAAATAAGATAAATATTTTCTTAAATTTATAATAAATATAGTTTTTTAAATTTTAAAATAATATATTTTTAAATTTAAGAAAAGAAAAAAAAAACCCATCTCCCCCCCACCCACCCGCCCCCACCTCCCCCGCCCCCCACCTCCCTGACCCACCCCTACCCCGCCCCCACCTCCCCGACCCACCCCTACCCCGTCCCCACCTCCCCGACCCACCCTAACCCACCCCTACCTCGCCCCACACGCACCACCATCGCGATTTGCAGTGGTGGTGGCGTCAATTCGACGCCACCACCACTGCAAATCGCGGTGATGGTGCGTGTGGGGCGGGGGCGGGATGGGTCGGGGTGCGGTGGTGGTGGGGGCGAGGTAGGGGTGGGTCGGGGAGGTGGGGGCAGGGTAGGTCGGGGCGGGGTGGGGGCGGAGTGGGTCGAGGTGGTTGGGGAGGTGGGGGGGTGGTGGGGGGGGGTGGGGAAGATGACTTTTATTTTTTATTTTTTTTTGTTATAAAAAATTATATAAGATATACTTTTATATCTTATAAAAAAATTGTTATTGTTATCTTATAAAAAATTTGTTATCTTATATAAAAAAATATATAAGATATACTTTTATATCTTCTATAAAAAATTATATAAGATATAAGATGACTTTTATTTTTTATTTTTTTGTTATAAAAAATTGTTATTGTTTTTAATATATAAAGATATACTTTATATATATTTATATATGTTAAGGAATTAAATTTGTTATTGTTTTTATTGTTATGTTAAGGAATTTATAAGGTAACTTTAATATTAAGTTGAGGTTAATAAATATTTATATTAAATTATAAAATATAACCTAAATTAGTTGAATTGATAAAGTTTGAGGGCATAACTGCAATATTCCAAATTATTTTTGTAGTGTTAAAGGAATTTATAATTGCAAATATACACATTTTAATATTTTGGGGTGTAAGTGTGATTACACAAAAATATTTAGGAGGGAAAATTGAAAAATCCCCAAATTTAAACCAGAATTTTGGCTGGAGGACCAAAATTGAAACTCTTGTTACTTTAGAGGACCAAAAACGGCCTGAGGCACTATAAAAAACTAATTTTGAAAGTTGGTTACTATAGAGGACCAACTTTGAAAAATTCCCCTTTATTTTGGAATACAAGATGTTTTTTCGAACAAATATCGATTTTTCATACAGCTTTGAACTTAAGAAATGAGGACGAAGTGATATGGGCTAGCCCTTAAAGTAACTAATTCTAGATCTGTCCTATGCTGTCGTAACCAAGAACTCGACCAATAAACATCAGCCTACTCAAATGCGAAAAGAACTAATGCAACTGTTAATGTTGTCAACACGGAACGACTAACAATAATGCTAAAATATTATTCGACTTCCCTGGTTAAATTATTCGATTTGCGTGTAACCATCTCTTAACCCAACCTTAAACCATGTACATACGCATTACGCAAAGACAAACCTATGCATTACAACACAACTTACGTACCACGTCATGATGCAATCCTCAAATGGGCCTACAATCTCAATTCAAGGTAATAAAAGCCCAAATAGACTTGAAGATTGTAAATTGTGATCGTACACAGAAAGGCCCACATAACAATGCATCGTACTCTTATGGCCCACATTCAAATTCTAATAATTGACTTTAACAGGTAATATAAGTTTGGTTGCATAAATTTAATTATTGAACACAAAAGACCTACTAGTAGAGTACTAGTGTAGCATATAGTCCCTTTACAGTTGTTAGAAATTCCAATTGGCTTAATCCTACGGTTCAGGTTTCATCTAAAAAAAGCACCTGCGTCAGAAGTCAGAACACATTCTATAAAGTATAAGCAAATCACAATCAACGTCCCTAAGTTCAATTCCATTCACAAATTTGTGATCTCCAATGCCAATGATACTAATAAAGTAATAATTTATTTACAAATTACAACTGAAGCTCTGTTCCTGGTTCCATCAGGTGACGTCCAATTGGTGTAATATAAAAATCTTCTCTGCTCCAAGCAAAAGATTTCTGCTCAACCTCCTTTAATAGCTTTAGCTGCACCAGTCAGTTTTTTTAACTTTTTATTACTCTCTCTCTCTCTCTCTCTCTCTCTCTCTCTCTCTCTCTCTCTCTCTCTCTCTCTCTCTCTCTCTCTCTCTCTCTCTCTCTCGTGTGTGTGAGAGAGATTTAGAGAGAAAACTAAATAGAGCCAGCTAAAGATTTGACCTCTAAGTAACATATATTCCCACACCTATGGTACAGATACAAACTTTCAGGAGTTCAAATTAGTATGAGATTGTTGTTAAAAAATATTCATAAGTAATATATATATATAGATATATAATATATTAATATTTTGTTTAATTAATTGTATTGAAATCCACCGGCTGCAATCAAATTTCAATAAAAGCATGGGCAAATTTACTTGGTACAAACATCTTGAATGCTACATGTTAGATACCAAATGAATGAATTCAATTGAGCTATATATAATTACATAAATTTATATTTGAGCTATATATTATTATATAAATTTATATACTCTTTTTTACATGTAATTGAGTGTGAGCTCACATTTGAGTTGAATAAGAGAATGAAACAAAAATTTCAACTCAATCAATCATTTTTTCCGATTGTGATTACTGATTAGGAAAGAATAAACATTGGAAGAAGTGATAGCTATAAAAAGCTACTGTTTGGAAGATAATAGTAGGTAGTAGTAGACTGTACCGAACCCCAAAACTCGGACTTACTATTTTATTTTACGGAAACTATTGCTCTGTAGTCTATTTGCAGTTCTCGCGTGCGTCATCCCAATTCTAAATTCTTAATGCATGATAATATCAATATTTGATTTTCCATATAGCCACCCCAATAGAGAACATAATTTAAAATTTCTACCGAAATTGTGAGAGTCACGTGCTGCACGTGACCATTATGGTTCGTCGGAGTATTGAAATTGAGTTTTTTGTCGCAGTAAAAGACTATTGGAGTTACAATAATAGAGGACTGATTCCATAAGAGAAGTATGAAAATTGACTTCCCAACCCCCACCATGAAAAAACCACACACATGATAGTGTCACACATAGTATTATTGTTGTGGTTGGAAAATTCTCCATTCAACAATACGAATGAATTACAATAGGAGGAGCAACTCTCACACTCGACTATTACAAAAAACCAACCGTCAAATCTCACGTTTTAGCTCTACGACTTTTTTCTCTCTATTTTCTCTCGGTGTGTGTTTTGTGTATTTTTGTGGATGATTGTTGAACTCCTCTTGAAGCTCTATTTATAGGCACTAAATTTGGAGAAGCCGTCAAAGGAACAGTTGGAGTCGTGAAAGGAATAGTTGGAGCCGTGAAAGGAATAGTAGGAGCCGTGAAAGGAATAGTTGGAGTCGTAAAATGTATAGTTAGAACATGTGGGGGGCTGGTACAACAAATCTCCCCCTCCAGCCCAACTATGTTCGTACACAGACCAAGTTTCTCTCGTGTCACCGCATTCGTTAGCATATCTGCATGATTCTTGCTTGTGTGAATCTTAACCAGCTTCAATAGTTGTTGCTCCATCACTTCGCGTATCCAGTGATACCGAATGTCGATATGTTTTGTACGGGAATGATACATTGCATTCTTGCTCAGGTCTAGAGCACTTTGACTATCGCAGTGAATAATGTACTCATTTTGTGTAAAGCCTAGTTCTTGAAGAAAACGCTTTATCCATAATAACTCTTTCCCTGCTTCCGCTACAACAATGTACTCGGCTTCAGTGGTGGATAAAGCAATGCACTTTTGCAGTTTGGACTGCCACGAAATAGCTCCCCCTGCGTAAGTGAATATGTAACTTGATGTAGATTTTCTACTATCAAGATCTCCTGCCATGTCGGCATCTGTGAAACCATTCAGAACTGGCTTTGCTCCCCCGTAACACAAACATAAGTTAGACGTACCTCTCAGGTACCGAAGAATCCATTTAACCGCCTCCCAGTGCTCTTTCCCTGGATTTGACAAATATCTGCTAACAATACCAACTGCATGAGCAATATCTGGCCTAGTACACACCATCGCATACATCAGACTTCCCACTGCCGAAGAATTTGGTATCGCCTCCATTTCTTCTTTCTCCTTCATCGTAGAAGGACACTGTCTCTTGCTTAACTTGAAGTGATTTGCGAGCGGAGTCGAAACATGCTTTGCTTTACCCATGTTGAACCTTTTCAGAACTCGTTCAACGTAATCTTCTTGAGATAAGTACAACTTTCTCATTTTTCTGTCTCGCGTGATTTTCATGCCGAGAATCTGTTGTGCTGCACCCAAGTCTTTCATATCAAAGAACTTGGACAAATCTTTCTTCAAGTTGTTGATTAGCGATGCATCCTGGCCAACTATCAACATATCATCGACATAGAGCAAAATGATGATAAATTTACCATCAGCGAACTTCTTCAAATAAACACACTGGTCTGCCGCAGTCCTGTTATACTGGTGACTCGCCATGAAAGAGTCAAACTTCTTGTACCACTGCCTCGGAGCTTGCTTTAGGCCATACAAACTTTTCTTCAATTTACAGACAAGATGCTCCTTGTCGCGGACTTGAAAATCTTCTGGCTGCTCCATGTATATCTCTTCTTCTAGATCACCATGAAGGAATGCAGTTTTTACGTCCATCTGTTCAAGCTCCAGATCCAAACTGGCAACTAACCCAAGTATAACACGGATTGATGTCATCTTCACCATTGGTGAGAATATCTCGTCAAAGTCAATGCCTTTCTTCTGTTGGAATCCTTTGACGACAAGCCTGGCCTTATATTTCACAATATTTCCGCGACCATCTTTCTTGAGTTTGAACACCCATTTATTCTTCAGTGCTCTCTTTCCCTTCGGAAGTTTCACAAGCTCATAAGTTTGATTCTTCTGCAAAGAATTCATTTCTTCTTCCATGGCTTGTCTCCATCTTTCTTTGTCACTGTGAGATTGAATTTCTTTGAAACTTTCAGGCTCCCCCTCACTCGTAAGAAGGATATATTCTGATGCAGGATACCTTGTAGATGGTATCGGCACACGTCCAGATCGTCGAGGTTCACCATCTTCTTGTAAAGGAGGTGAGAGCTCCCCCTGTTCAGCACCTTCATCATCGTCAGCACCATCTACATTATCTTGGGCATCCTCATGAGGTTCTGGTGGTAAAGTAACTTCTTCCGGAGCACTAGTACGTTGTCGAACTGGAGCAGCTGGAGTATGGTCATAGAATTGATTTTCGTAGAAAATCACATCTCTACTGCGGATAACTTTCTTGGACTGTGGATCCCACAATCTGTAACCAAATTCTTGATCACCATAGCCGATAAAGATACATGGAGTTGACTTGAGATCAAGTTTCTGCCTGAGCTCCCTCGACACATGTGCAAAAGCCTTGCACCCGAACACCTTTAAGTGAGAGAATATGAAATATCCTTCCCTGTCCATATCTTCTCCGGAACTTCAAAGTTCAAAGGAATTGACGGTGTCCTATTTATCAGATAACAAGCTGTGAGGACTGCTTCGGCCCAGTATGCTTTAGGCAGCTTAGCCATACTGAGCATGCAACGAACTTTCTCAATAATGGTGCGATTCATTCGCTCAGCAACACCATTATGTTGTGGGGTCCTCGACACCGTCTTCTCGTGCCTAATGCCATGTTCAGTGCAATATGCTGCAAATTCTCGAGAAGTGTATTCGCCTCCATTGTCTGAGCGAAGGCACTTCAACTTCTTCCCTGTCTGTCTTTCCGCCAACGCATGAAATGCTTTGAAGCAATCAAAAACTTGATCTTTTGATCTTAAACAGTAGGCCCATAATTTCCGTGAAGCATCGTCAATAAAGGTCACAAAATATTTGCTTCCACCGAGAGATTCTTCTTCTATCGGTCCACACACATCAGAGTGAACGAGACTCAGTAACTCGGAGCGTTGCTTCCTGGTGGAACTGAAAGAAACTCTATGTTGTTTCCCGAACAAACAGTGCTCGCAAGGATCTAGTGCAACATCCTTTGTGAGATTGATAGCATCATTCTTGGCTAGTGTAGCCAAGCCCTTCTCGCTCATATGCCCAAGTCTTTTGTGCCAAAGATTTGGTGACGCCTCTTCTTCAACGGCGTTGAGGCTTAACTCGCACAATTTTGTATGAGTTTTGAATAGCCTGCCACAAATATGACCCCTCGCAACAACTATCACACCTTTCGACAACTTCCACGTGCCATTTTTAAAATTACTTTCATAACCCTGTCGGTCAAGGGCTAGTCCTGAGATCAGATTCAGCCTGAGATCCGGAACATGGCGCACATCCTTGAGGATAAGAGAACATCCTATGTTGGTTTTCACGTGCACGTCACCAACACCAACTACAGTGGAGTAACTGGTGTTACCCATCTTTACGGTACCAAAGTCCTCTGATTTGTATGTAGCAAACAAATCACGATGTGGAGTGGCGTGAAATGAAGCTGCAGAGTCAATCACCCACTCAATATCTTGGTTGCCTACATGTAGGCATGTCTCGTCTCCATAAGAAACAAGTGCAATTTCCGATGATATTGTGATAATGGTTTCACCTTCATCCTTGTTGGAGCTTTGGCCGGTTTGGGGTTGATCCCTCAAAAGCTTTCGACAGTCCCTCTTTATATGACCGTAAATTCTACAATAATTACAATTTCCGTTAAATCGACTCGAGTTGTCAACGGATTTACCCCTCTCCTGGGATCTACCTCGATCTTGAGATCGTCCACGGTTTTGACCTCGACCTCTGCCTCTGCCTCTGCCATGACCTCTTCCTCTACCTCCACCTCTGCCTCTACTTTCCGACACAAGAGCATAAGATTGGTCGGCATTGACTTCTCTTCTTCGGGATTCTTCGTTAAGTAAAGCATCTGTCACCATTTGCATAGATACTTTACCGTCGGGGGCAGAATTACTGAGGGTGACAACAAGAGTCTCCCAATTGTCCGGTAGGGAACTTAGAAGTAGTATCACTTGTTCCTCGTCTTTGAGGTTCCAATCGGCGGCAGCAAGCTGGTTCACGAGGTCCTAGAACTGACTCGTGTGCTCTGGTATAGACGTACCACTACGAAGCTTGTGGTTTACTAAACGTCTCATCAGCAAGGTTTTGTTACGTGCCGTCTTTGCCTGATACATGTTAGCAAGCTTATCCCACAACGTGTGGGCACTCGTTTCCTGTGCGACATGATGGAACACACTATTCTCAATCCACTGACGAATCTGAGCAACAGTCTTCTTGTTCAACTTTTTCCAATCGTCATCACTTGTCTTCTCGGGTTTGACACCTTTATTTTCAATTGGCCCGGCTAAATCCTTCAAATTTAGCAAATCCTCCATGCGCGGCTTCCACATGTTGTAATTAGTAGGCTTCAATCGCATCATCGTGTCCGACGCTGAATTTTCCATGTTAAAATTCAACAAGCTTGCTTGTACCCAAATTTAGAAGCTGAATTTGGGGAAACGGAGCGCACGGTTAAATCTGGAACGGTCGAAAACCTTGGGAACCGTTCTGATTTTGTCAAAAACCAACAAGAATTGAGTTGAACCGGACCAAAAAAAGTTGGAAGGAATTGAACCGGACCAAATCCGGTTGGACCAGTCGTTGACCGGTCAGACCAGCAGCTGGCTAGGTCAGAATCTGGGCGGGTCGGATCCGGATCTGGACTTCGTCTTCTTCGCCCGTCAATTCGAGTTGGGTCGAGTTAACTCTCCGTTAACTCGGTCGGCGTGAAACGACGCTTTCCGGAAACCGAAAAATCTCAAAAAATATATTTTCGGAATCCTCGCAACACGAGCTTCGCAACGGTAGTAACAAAACACGATTTCGGGACGGAAAAATTTTGACGTCGAATTGGGTCGTCTTCGATCGTCACTTTCCGGCGATCGAAATAGCTCAAAAACTATATATTCGGAATCGTCAGACCGAGAGCTTCACAACCGTGATAAGAAACCAAGGTTTCGGGACGAAATTTTACCGTGGCTCTTGATACCACTTTGTTGTGGTTGGAAAATTCTTCATTCAACAATACGAATGAATTACAATAGGAGGAACAACTCTCACACTCGACTATTACAAAAAACCAACCGTCAAATCTCACGTTTTAGCTCTACGGCTTTTTTCTCTCTATTTTCTCTCGGTGTGTGTTTTGTGTATTTTTGTGGATGATTGTTGAACTCACCTTGAAGCTCTATTTATAGGAACTAAATTTGGAGAAGCCGTCAAAGGAACAGTTGGAGTCGTGAAAGGAATAGTAGGAGCCGTGAAAGAAATAGTAGCCGTCAAAGGAACAGTTGGAGCCGTGAAAGGAATAGTTGAAGTCGTAAAATGTATAGTTAGAACATGTGGGGGGCTGGTACAACAATTACTACACTTTTCAAACATTAGAACAGAACAACTCTGTTTGGAGTTGGATTTCTAGTTTTGCCAATAAAACATGCAACAGTACTAGGAAGGAAAAAAAAATGGCTTATTGCTTTATGAAACTTCTCGTAACAGCCTCTCATTAAATTTCATCACAGCCCCCATAGTATCTCTTTCACTGTTCTTTTTCCTTTCAACCCTTTAAAAAGGCTCCGTCACTTTCATCCTATCAAAAGAAGAAAGAAAAAAAAAGCTCCGTCACTTTCTCCCACACATCACTTTCTTTTTTACACACACACACACGCGCGCACTGCTATATACATTACACACATATATAAACAGGCTCCTTGTTTAGCTGTAGTACTCATGGCCGATAATTTTGAACCATTTTTCCATGTCCCACAACAAACAAGAAGAGACAAGCTCAGAGTACTATTCAACAACAATAACAACAATGATGATGATTTCCAACCTTTATTCCATGCTGCTGTTTTCAATCCATCTCTCAACATCCCTTCTCAAAGTTTCAATCTTTGTGCAAATACAAACACTTTTGATGGTCCTAAAGGAATGGGTTTTACTTTTATGAATATGACTACTTCTTTTTCATCTTCTTCTTCTTCAACACCCACAACTCAATTTATGTATTTGAACTCTACTATTCAAGATTTTAGTGACACCCCATTTGTTAATTATGGACCAGTTGTTGGTGGTGCTGGTGGTGGTCATCAAAGCTTGTCTCTTTCTTTATCTTCTTCACACAGTAATACTACTCTGCCACTTGGGTTGAACTCTTCAGTGTTTAGTACTAATGGAAACAGGTTTGGGAGTGGTGGTGGTTCTTGTACTTCTTTGGAAGGTTCTAGAAGCTCTGTGCCATTAGGGCCATTTACTGGCTATGCTTCTGTGTTGAATGGTTCAAGGTTCTTGAAGCCTGCTCAGCTGTTGTTGGAGGAGATTTGTGATGTGGGTTGTAAGGGGACTTATGGTGAAAATGATCCTACACCGAGGAGTTTGAGTGAAAATGAGGAATCAGTGGATTTTGGTGAGCAAACTAAGGAGAGGTCAACTTTCGTTTTAATGCTTGATGAGGTGATTTACTTAACTAACTACATAGTTTTAACTCATGTTGTTTATGTGAAGTTTATGTTTTCACCCGTGTCGAAAACTTCTAACACTTGGTTTATCTTGTGAGAGAGGCCGCTGTTTGAAAACCAAGGATTAGATATGGATTGAAATAGTCGAGATTGTAGTATTACTTTTTCATGATTTATTAGTTGTTTCATAACATAGTTTGTTTTCCGACGGTAAATGCATTTTTTGGCTTATAGCCCGTTACCCCGCGTTACATGCTCCTAAAGGTGTAGTTCATTGTGTGAGCTATTTACTTTTGTATATCCTAAGAGTACTACCTATGATCGTCTCGAAGCTTATTAGCGTGTTTACATAGATTCGCATGCTTGTAGTTGCATGATATAGATTATAGTGGCACAAAAAGCAACAACTTTGATCATGTGAAGTAGTAATGGTTCTTTATGGTTTGTCCTTTTTCAAAATCTTTTTGTACTATATATTCTTGTTTGATGGGTGTAGAATGTTTCAAAAAATGCATCTTATAAGGAAAAATGTAAGTGTGGAATATATGCAACCTATGTAAAGGCATCAATAGTGGCTACACACAATCTTAATTTAGTTTGTATCTTACATAAAGTCTATTAGAGAATCCATTTGAAACATATATTCTCTAATCATGGGTATACATAGTACATATGACAGTTCTAAGCCTTAAAGTAATAGTTTCTAAACTTACAAAGATTCATCTTTGGTGTTCTTTTTTCCTTATTAAAGTTTGAAGTGTGAGAATTATGATTCTGTCTGTCGTGTGACACTCTTTGGTAACCATCTTAATTTAGTTTGTATCTTACATAAAGTCTATGGAGAATCCATTTGAAACATATATTCTCTAATCATGGGTATACATAGTACTTATGACAGTTCTAAGCCTTAAAGTAATGTTCTTTTTTCCTTATTAAAGTTTGAAGCGCGAGTATTATGATTCTGTCTGTTTTGTGACACTCTTTGGTAACCATATACACTATTTGGCACATCAATGTGAAAGTCATTAGAGATGAGGGGCTATTTATCAAAGTTATGACAATTTCATTGTCAGGTCTACAAGAGATACAAGATGTATTACCAACAGATTCAGGCCATCATTACATCATTTGAATCTGTTGCTGGACTAAGCAACGCAGCACCATTCGCCAATTTGGCATTACAAGCATTGTCTAAACATTTCCAATGTTTGAAGAACTCCATCAAGGATCAGTTGCAGTGTGCTTCCAAATCTCATGACCATATTGACTTCGAGAGAAATGAAACTCAAAGATCTAAGAATTCAGGGAATCCTTACGTTCACAAACCTTTTCGCCCTACGGGATATGTTGATCAACCTGTCTGGCGGCCTCAACGAGGTCTTCCCGAGCGAGCTGTGACAGTTCTACGCGCTTGGCTGTTTGAACACTTTTTACATCCGTAAGCTTCTTATTAAACAGTGAATAGTTTCATGGTGTTTCCTAAATTGCAATAATCTTTCACTGTACTGGATGTTAACAAAAACTGCTATTGTTACAGCTACCCTACCGACACAGATAAACTAATGTTGGCAAAGCAGGCGGGGCTCTCAAGGAACCAGGTAGGCTTCATATAGCTATTGGTGGTGCATGCAAATAGTTTTCTATATGTTGGAAATTGTATATTAAACGTCAATCCATTCTAATAGCCTGTGCTTTAAGATGAACGGCATTTGAATTTGATATCAGAGTCCAGGCCAAACAAAGAGGTCTTGCACTAGAATCTCCGTCATGAACTTATCATAAAATGTCATGTTTTTGGTGTAACAAAAGGATTTACGATTTGCGCAAGAAGGAGCATGTTGGAAAGTTGCATGCATGAATAATTCGAGCATTCAGTTCCTGTTGCTTTTCGATGAACTTGTCTTAACCTGAATCAGGTCTCTAACTGGTTCATCAACGCAAGAGTTAGGATTTGGAAACCAATGGTGGAGGAGATTCACAATCTTGAAACGCGTCAAAGCCAAAAGGATACGCAAAGAGAAGAACCATCGAGAAATACGCTAAACAATCATTTGCCTACCAGTGGTTCATTTGAGTTTGAAATTCCGTCTACCTCCATCCAGAAAATTGAGGACTTCACTTTGAAACGTAGTCGAGAAGACTTGACAACAACTATTCTAGGAAGGCCAATGAACTTGCAGTCAGATAATTTGTTGCATCAAAATCCCCAATCGGGTGTTGGTGTTGGAAATGCTGGTGGCGTATCTCTAACACTAGGCCTACCTCCAAATGGGATGGGGTTATCTGAGTCGTTCACGATGCATGCAGCTCGTCGTTTCGGCCTGGATGCGCATGGCGAGGGATCATACATTTTGAACTCGTTTGCGTCGCAAAATCAACAGTTTGGAAGAGATATTGCTGGCTGAAATATTTTTCATGAACTTGGGGGTGAAAATGTGATTTTATATACTTAAATCTTATAAATATTGAGAAAATATATCTACCATCTAAATTTCATGAAGCTGATCAGAGATGGTTACCCCTTTTGTCATTCCAATTAGGGGTGGGAACGGGTAAGAGAAATTCCCTTACCCGTACCTACCCACGGGAAATGTTCCCGTGGAAAAATTTCCCGTCACACTCCTTCACGACGGGATTATGAGGGACGGAATTCCCTTCAATCGAGGGACGGGAACGGGAGTCATTCTCCGATTCCCACGGGAGAAGGGAATCCCACCATTTTTTATAAGCTATAATTACTAGGTTTATTTGGGGTTTAGTTGCAAAATAAAAAACACATGTGATGTGAGTGCGTATAAGAAATATTAGGAATTGGACAACTTTTTATTGCTAGTTATTTAAATTGTGATATTTATTTATTTGTAATGGTTAGCAATTTGTGACTTGTGTCTTGTGTCTTGTGAGTATTGAGTCGCGAAGGATTTTCTTTTGGGATTTGTCATAGCGGATTGCGATTTTTCAATGTGATTCGGGCTAGTTATTGGATTGTAATTCGTGTTAACAGGTCGGTACTCGTTATAAATGTCGAAAAGAAGACATCTTTTAAAGATGAAATATTTGAGGGGAAAAGTGGAGAAGGAGAAAAAAGCACACTTTTTGTGCTAGATACAATCTGCAAATTGGAGGGATTCCCGCGGGAATCCCTCCAATTTCCAGTGTTAGAAAGTGACTAATTCGAGACTAGAAAATGACGGGATTAAGGGATCCCTTGGTGAGGATCCCTCGGCAAGGGATCTCTTCAACTGGAGGGACGGGAACGGGAGTGAGTTTTTAAATCCCACAACGTGGGATCCCTTGACGAGGGATCCCACGTCGTGGGATCCCATCCCTTCCCCACCCCTAATTCCAATTAACAGGCGTTGTATGCTTCTTGTGTATTTATTTAAGTTTAAATTGTTTATCAAATTTTAAATATATCACGAATCTCTGATGCATGTTATTCACTGGCACTCATTTTTGTTGGTTCTGATAATTTAATTATTTCACTTGCTTTTTAAATTTCATGAGCAAAGGCCTTTAACTTCAGATTAATGGGGAATGCAATATCAACTGCAATTATCTGCATTCTTACACACTAATCTTTATACTTATAACTTCTAAATAGTAAATAAAACATGGAAAAATCTAAAACCACTAAAGCCACAGTCATACAGATACACATCTTCAAGCCAATGCTTTCTATACCAGCCACAGTTGGTTTTCTCACATTCTTGTAAGAATATTTCCTCGCCACGGAAGCGTAAACGCAAAGGTCCAACGTGGTGATTCCTGCTAAAAACCAGTAGATATAATCGAGCCGACTGCTATTCAAATTCTTGCCAAACCAACTCTTGCCACCGCTGCTCTCTGTTACAAGATCAACTACACCTATCAGAATACTGCTGAGGAAGTTTGCTGCACCAATCACACTGAGGTAGAATGCAATGCCCATACTTCTCATCGAATCAGGCACTTGATCGTAAAAATACTCTTGCAACCCCACTAATCCAAATCCATCGCCTATTCCAATGATCAGAAACTGCGGTGCCAGCCAAAAAACGCTCATCTTACTTGAGCCATTTAACGTGTTTTCCTCCACGATGTGCAGTCTTTTTCTCTCAACCAGGGCTGCTACAACCATAGTTACCACGGACAAAAATATCCCGATTCCGATTCTTTGTAGTATGTTTATCCCTCTTTCGTTTCCATTAACTTTTCTAAAGAACGGTACGAGGATCTTGTCGTATATGGTGACTGAAGCTATCATTCCAACGGCGGACAGAGCATATATAGAGGCTGGAGGGATCGAGAAATTGTTGGCGATTTTGAGATTTAGTGTTGTGCTTTGTTTGATGAAGAAGGTGGAGGATTGTGCAGCACAAATACCAAATGGTAAAACGGTTAACCAGATTGGGATCATGTTGATAATTAGCTTAAGTTCCTCCACTTTTGTCACAGTTGCAAGTCTCCATGGACTTTGTTTCTGTGAATGATTCTGTTTGTCTTCGATTATCGCAGCTTTGTCGAGAAACCTGAAAACATAATCATATGTAACTTAAAATCAGTACTTAAGTTTTTCTCTTTAAAATGTTAAAAAAAAAACTTGAATCTTTAAACAAACCATATAACTAATTATGACAAGAATGTTTTACTTTAGCTTCTCCGTGTGAAAAAGAAGCCTCCCTTTATCCGAATTAGGAACCTCGTACAATTTCTCGACCTCTATCGGATATGGAAGCTTCCTCTTAGCAACGGCTGCTACAAGTACCTGTAACATTGGTTTTAACGGACTTCCATTCGGCTTCCTAAAACGATAAAACGTCCTTCCCATGCAAAACACTAGTATAGTCGAGGCCATAACTCCTGTTAAAGTAATGTCTGCTGCAGCCCAACTAATGTGATCTTGAATGTAAACTATCACAGTAACACCAATTAACAGACCAGAACAAAGTCCGAAATTCCACCAATTGAAAAACGACATTTTCTTCTTTCGTTCTTGAGGATGATCATCGTCAAACTGATCAGCTCCAAAGCTCTCCAAAGAAGGCTTATGCCCTCCAGTGCCTATCGAGATCATGTATATTGCGAGGAAGAAGAAAATTTTATGTATTTGTCGTTACTATTCACATTATTATTATTGGTGCAGGTCCATGTGAGGACCGACAGGTTGGGGGATGGCGGTGTATATACATAATACACATACTTACACCTCTTTTGATCCCTTTCTTTTTACTTTTTCTTTTTTTTTCCCCTTACCATTCAGTCACAAATCACAATTGTAGCGCCACCTCAACTGTGCTGATAGCCCTTATAGCGAAGAAGATTATATACTTTTCCTTTAGCTTTAAAAAATTTCCCGATTAAAAAATGTCGTTTTTAATGACAAATTATTGTGTTTACTTTTTTGTCAATTTCGGTTGCTGAACAAAAGTACCGATCAAACTTGTTATAGTCAATAATAGAAATATATAAAATTGGGTTGCCACTTGCCATAGTTGAAGTCATTTTCAGTCTGCTTTGAGTGGTTAAATTTCAGCTCTTGACTCTCAATCTTAGAGATGCGTCTCATTTAATAAATCAAAGTAAAATCATATATAGCCAATTCATGTATCCACATTTTGCTTATTTACAGACAAGATGTCCAAAGTGTGAAGGAATCTTTTTCGGCATATTCTTTAATGTGAACTACATCTAGCAGCTAGATCGACAAAGCAGTAACAATATGCTCTACATGCAATACACTTGCACATGTTTGTAAGCAAACGAAAAAGTTAAATATACATTTAAGTTCTAAATATAAGGATTACAATGAAGCTCCGGGTCATGGCTCATACAGAAACCGTAAGAGAAGATGAAGAAGAAACAAACAGAGCAACAATGAAACGAATTTGAGCCCATATCATATCTTACTTCTCTTAATGTACAACAAATGCACGGTTTAAAATGACGAAAATGTCAATATTGTCTTCTAAATGTGGCTTGCGGAGCGTGCAAAATTTAGTGGTAGTGCCTGGAAATAGGCGAAGAAGGCCTATGGAAACTATTACGAGGCCTATTACCAGTCAAAGGTCAAAATTGCATGAGCATTGAGAAGCAGAATTGTAGATGCACTGGAAATAAACAAAATCATTGGTCCTCTTCGAGTCTAGTACGATTTGGCAAAAATCGCAACTTCATCTGCTGGATTGCCAGTCATCAAACATTTCTTTGTTCCCTCTGGTTGTTCAAAAGGGAAACATCTAATGGTTGCACCCGTTTCTTCTTTCACTTTTTGTTCCTCTTTGTCACTGCACAAATGGATTAGGACGACTTGTCAAGCGTAAAACAAGTCATGAAGGAAAATAAATATAGCTTGTGCTATGAGTGAGCAGGAAACAACATTTGAAGTAGTAAAAGTACCTGGCTGACCAAGGACCCCTAGCCCACTTGCCTTGAGCTATTGCGTCTTTAAGCTCGTCATAAGATCCCACATCAACAATGTTACTATAAAATGCATATCATAATATGTTGTTAATTGTTGGATGTACTCAGAAGCAGGTCACGGTGTACTTGAAAAACAGGAGATACATTGAACACACTGATACAACTACACGACAAATATGATCATCTGACCTATGATAAGGTCCTATATGTCACCAATAGAATCACCACAATCAACAATGGCCAATTTGTTGACTCCATCATCCATTATAACTCATCTAAGATACAATATGAATTACAGCCAATCACATTTCTTTCATTTCAATAACATTTTGTTGGTTATGCACACTTAAGAGCTGGAAATAATATAAAATTGAAGATCATCAGGTTAATTTAATGTTTGAACTCGACATGATAATATACTTCAACACAAAATAAACGACATTTCCCAGTTTTCTAGTAATCTCAAGGGTCAATTGCTCTAAGAAAGTAAATAGAGTTCACTTGCACTTTAATTTGATCTGAGCATTGCTTTATCAACCCATGAGACTAGATTTTGTGGTTTCTACTATCATTAAGATATGACTAACGGACATTAGATAAGAATCAACTGGCCGCTGGTAATTTATAAGTCGAGATTTTTTTCTTCAAAAAAAGTAGGAAATCACCAAAATTAATTAATAATACCTTTATACATTATAAAATGGATTAATTAAGAAGTGAAGATATAAAAAGAAAACATCCATATTTTAACTAACACAACATTGGTCAAATGCAGTAATTATCCACCTAAATACCATTCATGGACTAAATAAGCCCGATAGAGATTTAAGTTGCAGCAGATGACTCTTTCCGATGAACTATGAGCTTCATGAAAGACTTACCTATCTCGAAAAGCTATTGCCCTTTCCAATAGCGATGACTGAACCTCATCCAACTTGCCTTTTACGTAAGCGACCAAGGTTGAGGACTCCATGGATATACCAAAAACCTTTCCTTGTTTGCCAGGAATATCCCTTCTAGAAACCACCACACTCCCGCTCAAGACATCACGGGGTCCAATTTCAATCCTCAACGGGACACCCTAGATGAAAGCAAATGAACATTATTACAGTTTACTTATCTTATTACAATAGCAAATGAACATTAGTATAGCTTGTTTATCATATTTCAAGAGCAAACGAACATAATACTGTTTCCTTATCACATTATAATTTACAAGTGCTTTGTCAGTATTAAATAATCAACAGGCATGTTTGTACAGTTGTAGTCAAGAAAAGGGTAACAATAAAAGGGTAACAATAGAATGATTGTAGTGAGCTACACGAACATACCTTCATTTCCCAAAAGTTATATTTCCATCCAGGTGTTCTCTGCTCCGAGTCATCAATTTTAACCTCGATTCCAGCAGATTTAAGAGTTTCTTTAACAGACGAGGCCGCATCTAAAACTCCCGTCATTTCCTCGGCTTTTTTCCATATTGGAACTATTATGACCTGCAGTATCAAGTTAGATAAAATCTCAGAAGAAATATAAAGTATCGGCACTGTACAACCATGTTGCAAATAATATTAACATAAAAGATCCGAATCTGTTGATGTTATCCAGCATTTAACAATGAACTTGGGAGAAAGTGGTCTTTTGATAGATAAGAATCCCCCACCTCACCAATAATGACATAATGTTAACAATTCATAAGAAAGTTATTAAGTAGAAAAATTAATTTGCACTACTTCAATTTGACGTTCATATTCATGAGTTCTGGACAACAATTGGTCTGTCTGATATATATTGCACACTTTGTTCAGAAGGATTTATCTTCAAAACCCAACACTTGAATAGCAGTATGAACATTTCAAAAGTTAAATGAGAGTCAATGTATTGCAATGCATTAAGAGACCACCACATTAATAAAATTATTAGATGATGATATGACAAAAATGTATGGCCCGATGGCAAGGAATTGCATTCAAGTGTACCTGTACAGGTGCTAAATTTGGGGGAAGCATCAAGCCGGTGTCATCACCATGGGTCATAATGATACCACCAACGAACCTGGTGCTAACTGCCCATGATGTCTGCCATACATGCTGCCTTTCTCCATTTTCATCAGTGAACTGTCGAATTCCTCACTAAATTAGTGCTTTACAATTACGAACAGATTGCACAGCATGATTAACTTATACGAAGAGGATAGGTCATTGGTAAATTTAGAGTATGAAACATATTGAGCATTTAGGGATTTCTCTTTTGCCAGGAATTTATGCTACTTCCATCTTTTTCCCCCTCCAATTAGTCCTTATATTTTGAAGAAGAACAATTTACAATCCTCAGTGAAAACCTAAATATTGGCTGCGAAAGGCACTTGAAGTTACTTGTGTTCCAAACGCACGGGAAAAATTTTGCCCAAGATTGTGGCTCGTTCCAGCTTGCAAAGCCTTTCGATCACCCATCATTGCTTCAATTGTATAGGTTTTTGAAGCACCTGCAAAGGTTTCCATCTTTGACTTACGACCTGAGATAACAGGTATTGCAGCTTGCTCATAAGCGAATTTGGTGTAAACATCAATCATTTGCATTGCCTGCAGTTCAGCAGCATGAACAAGTTAAGTGAAACAAGTAAGATCTATTGAACTACTCGATGAACCACTAATAAAACAAACCTCCTTTTCTGCCTCTTCTGGAGTGGCATGAGCTGTGTGACCCTCCTGCCAAAGAAATTCAAGTGTTCTTATGAATGGTTTGGTACGCAACTCCCACCTTGTGACATTTGCCCACTGCAACAATCAAACAATAAAAAGGAAAAACAATAAGGCAAAAGTTTCAAGTTATGTAGCAACAAATTGGGAAGGGGAGGGGGGGATGGGAAGATACCTGGTTGATCATAAGCGGAAGATCGCGGTAACTATGAATCCATTGAGTGAACATGTGGTTCACCATTGTTTCGCTTGTAGGCCGAACCTGCCAGAACCTCAACAAACTCGGGTTGCATTATTGGAATTTAATAAGCACAGATTAATTTCATTCCAGAAAATGAAGAACAACTGGAAACAAAACAAGCGAGGAAAGGCCTTAACTAGTAATATTTACCACAAGCTTTTCTTCAAGCTCCTTTCCTCCTCCAACTGTCACAAGAGCCAATTCTGGACTAAAACCTTCAACATGCGTAGCTTCTTTCTCAATAAATGAATATGGTATAAACTGCAGTAACAAATAACAATTAGTTCCAGCTCACCAATATATAAAAACGACAATCACTCCAATATATAAAAACGACAATCACAAGAAAATTTTTAATATATAAACTATTTATTTAACAAAAGAAATTGCCATTATATGGTATTTTGGGAGAGCCCAGAATCCCTGCAACAGTGAGATGTGCGTCCTAAAAATGACTACTTTCAAAATTGTTCAGAACTGGTAAAAGCTCCACACATTATATTCGCCATGATTACCAAACTCAACTTAAAATCTTTTCTGAGTATCCCCAAGGATGGAACTAAGCCAGCACCAATCACTCCTGGATCATTGGGAGTTCAGAGTTCAGGTTCTTCCACCACCCCAGAAACAGCCCAACCCCGAAAGCCATCCCACGCTGCCATTCCAAAAAACCGGACGGCTATAACTAAATGCTCACCATTCCCAACATCTGATCATCATTGTAATTGTCTTTTCAACCCCCCTCTTCTCAGTATCATAGAGCTAAAATATACAAGGTGGAAAGCAAAATCAACCGCACCACCCTTTCCCCTGCCTCCAAACCCAGCTCTGCTTCCTCCCTTACCCCAGAGTGAATCAAAATCCTCGGCATGCCAACTTGTCCTCATATAACCCGAATACACATGATATTTCACTTTAACCAAGGTAATTTTCAATTTTACAGTAACAATGCCTTAATCCCAACAATAACTTGAACTAGTGACCGACACGAATGAAACTCACCTGAGGGAAGTACATATTACTATGGCCAGTCTCCTTAAACTTCACATTCAAATAATCCTGCACACATTCAAAACAACTCAATCAACTCTCAAATCATATAAACCGACAACAAAAGGAAAAACAAACAATGTAAAAAGCCGAATACTTGAATAGCTTCCCAAATGGCGTAGCCGTAGGGACGAATGACCATCGTGCCGCGAACGGGGCCGTAATCAGCGAGCTCCGCATTGGCGATTACGTCAAGGTACCACGCATTGAAGTCCTGCGAGCGAGGAGTGATCACTCTGTCCTTTTCCGGCTGGATTTTGGGCTTTGCTGATGGAGGAGTACTGGCGGCGGAGATTTTGGAGGCGTAGAGGCGGCGATGCTCACGGCGGAGGAGGCAGTAGCGGCGGGGAGTTAAGGCGGCGGCGGAGGAGGAGAGTGAAGTGAGGGAGCTCAGCCGCAGAGCAACCATTTTGGTGGTGCTATTGAATGTTTGGGGGTTTGGTTATTCGATCCAACATGAATACAAGCCTGATCCATTAAAACTTAAACTAACACAACAAACAAACGCAGAATCTCACCCTAAGTTGAACCGCCACGTAAATCACAACGATAACTGCAATTTCCTCAGACGGCCTCCAATTCTTCAAAAGACCACGCGTAAGTTGCCTGTCGAAGAAAATTAACCGATGAGGAACAAAACCCCAATCATCAAAAACAAGAACAAATCTGAAATCCATCTCCCTCATTAAGCAGCAAGTATAACAGGACAGAGCCAACAGCACACGTGGCGACACTGGAAAGTCCAAACAATAAATGTTTTCTTTCTCGACATCCATCCGCTCTAAGTCTCATAATTTACCTCAAAAAGTGGCAGCATATACTGTATTTATTATGTAAGCAAATACACATATCCAAAAGCTACAAGCCTTAAAAACCGGTGTGGCAACTCTCGTTTATTCCTAAAATCTCAGCATTAAAGCATCTTCTACTCGTCCTCGTGGCGAACGAAAAGAACCTTCAGGTAACAAGGAACGAATCTAAGGATGTTTCAGTAGGCCTGGGAACGGGATTGGCAAGGGGGAGGGAAATACCGTGTGTTGGGTGGCGGCGTGCGTGAGGTGGTGGCGGGTTCGGACAGTGAGAGTGAGAGTCTGCTGCTCGTCTGCTCGTGCGTGAGAGAGGTGGCGTCTGCTGCTCGTCTGCTCGGGCTGCGTGGAGGTGCGGCAGCGGCGCATCCACGGAGAGAGAGAGATAAGTGATTTGCGACAGTGAGAGTGAGAGTTGATTTAATTTGTGGATGTTTTTAATTTGTGGTTATAAGAGAATTATTCTCTTTGTGGTCTATAGACTTTCATTAATTGTAAAATTATCCTAGTTTCTTTTTTCTTTGACATATAACCCCCATATATAAAAAAAATAAAAAATAAATATATATACTATATATTGGCGGTGTTAACGGGTTTGGAATTATTCCCTATTTAACGGAAGATATTTATTTGGATCGGAACGCCCTGTCCGTGATTCAGATGCAACAATAGATGGAAATAATAAGAATAATTGCAAGAATATTCCCTTCCTTTATTCACTGAACTTTTCCTCCTCTCTTTCTTTTTATGTATATGAGTGTCAAGTTGTAGTAAGTAAGCCGAGTTATCTTAGGTTCTCCTTCTTCTATTGATCACCTCCCTTTATATAGACTTTGGTAGGGGCAGGTGTCATTGTGCATGTGCTTTGGTAAGGACACGTGTTATCGTTACCTTGATACAGGTGTTTAAAATAAGGATAAGGTTTATCTTTTATCGACTAAGCGCTGACTAGATTTAATCTTCATCTCTTCTGATAGCTCCGAGGGCCTTTGATGTAGTTTGTTTTGATAGAGCTATTCTTCCGAGGGATTTTACTTCTCTTTCTTGATTCGGGTCTTTTCTTCAACAATCAGGAGTGATCTCTGTGGGTGTAAATGTGATCTCCGAGGACCTAGTGTGATCTCCGAGGGCATGGTGTGATCTCCGAGGGCTGTATTTGCTTTATTTGAAGTGAGATTTTTTCATCGGAGTTCTCGGACTATATTCACTGGGTGTTCTTTTATTTATTTCTTGATTTTCTCCGAAATTGGGTCCTCGGATAATAGTCCGAGTATCGTCTTTTCCGAGGAGTGTTCAGCAAGGAAGTTTTCTTGTAAGGTCATGGGACTCGGGGTCCATTGTGGTCCCTCTTGGCGCATTGGTGGATATCGGAGTCGTACGGGTCCATCGGGGTTTGCTCTTTTTCTGATGCCGTGTTGATATCTGTTTTTAATTCACCGTTTTAACTTTCCAAGGGACGCTTATGTTTCTCCTCGTGTGCTCTTGTAAACCTTTTTGGGTCAGTGACCGAAAGGTAGGGCAATCCTCCGAGGGGTTTTCTTTATAGGTACATCTCATCGGAAGTACTCGTGACAATAGTATTGTCCATGTATTGTTTTTTCCGAGTAAGAGTAATCTTCTTTATTTTATTTTTAGGGTTAACACTAGCCCCCCCCCCCCCAAATTTCGATTGCCCTCGTAGAGACATACAAAATTTTAATCATCGTCCTCAGTGAGGCGAGGGGTTAGTTCTTGTTTTGGTCTTCTTTATATATATTTTTCTGAGGGAATATGCATTAATTTCAAAAACGGATTATATAGAAATTACCTTCTTGCCCATGGGAGTACTGCCCTCACACGTGGAGGTTTCGGAGCAGGGGTTGCAAATAGCCGTTGATTGGCTTCAAACTTCAAAATATCTGACCGTTGGCAACGGTCAGATAGGTAACGGCGTGGCGGACGCGGGGCATACGTGGAGCTTTAAATATGCTCCACGTGTGGGAATTTTGTGACCGTTTGGTCTTTATACTCCTATAAATAGGAGAACTATTCATTCCCTTCTCCATTCTCTCATGACATCTTTCTCTTACGGCAATAATCTCTTTCTCTAATCTCCGTTTTTCATCTTTCGTACTTCAAATTCTCAGCAACTCTACTCTTTTCTCTTCCTCTTTTTTTTTTTTCAAAAAACCTTCTTCTATATCTATGGCCTCTTCCACTAACACCGATCCCGTTGTTGCTGCTACCTCTTCGGAAGTTACTGCTCCGATCGATTCTTCTGTGAATGTGAGGAGTATTCTGGTGGGAGTTGTTACTCGTAAACGCAAGGGAGAAATTGTTGCCGCTGCCGAGGGCGGCGCCACTTCCTCGAAAAAAGCTAGGGTTCCCAAATCGAAGGAGCCGCCTCTTCGGACTTTCGCTAAGGTGGAAAAGATGCGGAATATTGCTACTCGTAAGCAGGTAGCGGATCTGTTTACCTCAACCGGGGTCCTTCAGAAGAATATGGTATTCCGAATCCCAACGAAGGATGAGAGGGCATGTTATCCTCCTCCGGGTATGTTGACAGTGTTTTTTGCCCAGGTGAAGTACGGGTGGCGTTCATTCATGTCACCTTTTTTCTGTGAGCTTTTCAAGACTTGTAATATCTGCCCGAGTCAAATGGTGCCGAACGGGTTTGCTGCTATTTGCATTTATGTTTTTTGGTGCCAAGTGAATGGGCTAGAGTGCTCGGTGGACCATTTTCTTTCGATCTTTGACGTGGCAGTGTCACCCGGGGGGTATCCTTTCTATAATGTTCGTCACCGGGACAACACGGGGGATTCCACGAAGAGGATCTTGGGTGCTGCTATTACCTCACATAGCGTCTGGAAGAATAGATATTTCTTCGTGGGACCTGTTAACGGTGAGTGGGATGTGCCCTTCGACTGGCGAGAGGGTACTACTCCCATGCATGCTTTGGACCAGGAGGTGGTTTTATCTCCTATAATTTCTCAACACAAATTGATGGAATCAGAGGACTTCACAATGTTGTACGAGACCTCCGGTCTTCACTACGTAGTTTTTACCGACGACGCCGTGGAGAGGCCTTTGTCTTTGTCTCCCGATGCGAGGAGTCTCTTTCGTAAGTCCCTTTATTTATTCTTTTATTCTTTCTCCGAGTAGAGTAGTAAATTATTCTTATACACGTTATCGGTGGGGATGATGCAGGGGAGGTCATGGCGAACTATTATTTGCAGTCGAGTCCGAGGGAGCCGACTCCTAGTGGTGCTTCCGAGATACCAGAGGGGGGTGATCACGAAGAAGATGAAGTTAATGCTCCTGAGAGCGGACATATGGGTTCAGAGAAGGGCTGAGTTCACGAGGACCATTCTCTTCTATGCATGGATATGACGGGGGTCATCAGGAGCGCGGTTCCCTTGCGTCAAATAGCTCCTGCTTCTTGGGATCTAGCTTTGGTGCCTGTTTCCAGATCCGAGTCGAGGGATTTACCTGCCTCTGGATCTAACATAGGAACTTCTCCGAGAGTTTCTGAAGAGGGGATCTTTCCGAGTGCTAATGAGGAAGAATCTGTTCAGAAGGTTACCGAAGTAATAGACTTGTCTTCCGAGGGTCCTTCTCCCCAGCCTCCGACAGTTTCCGAATCTGCTTATCGCGGTAAGTTTCTATGAGGTTTTAATGAGATTTTCATATCTTACTCGTAACACTTGCTGATGTGTTGACGCCTTTTCTTTTGATGTAGTGGCTATGGATAAAGGAAAAGCTCCGATGGTAGAAGAGCCTTCATTATACGGTGAGTATCCATTATTCGCCCTATTTCCATAATTTTTTCTAGTTTCATTCTCTTTCTCACTGACAGTGAGTATCTTTTGTAGAGGAGGAGTTTCTGGCCCAGTTCAACATTCCCGAGCAGGAAGCTTTACGAGGAGATTCCGAGGATACTCAAGGGGAGTTCGATCCTTCTTCCGAAGACAGAGATGTGAAGGAGGGGATTCTGAATTCACTGTTGGGAAAGACTAGCCCACCCACAACAGTTGGTGGTTCTCGGGCCGTGTTTACGAATTCAGAAGTGATGACTCCCGTAAAGGACGCGACTCCTCCGAGGGGGCATGTTCCGGTGACTTTGTCTCCGAGGGGTCATACATTCCAGGAGCCCGCTCCTCCCAGTGGATCCGGGGGGCAATTCTCGTCTCGGACGGTGGGGGAAGCTTACCAGGATATTCTCCGGTTCTTCGCCTCCTCCAGTTCAACACCCGCCGAGGGGTACCAATTTTTGTACACCAGTCTTAACTGGTTGGGGCTCATGGTAAGTTTCTCTAAATTAATCCTCTGAAATTACACAATATATCTCTGTTAAATTTTTTGTTGTTGACTTCTCCGCAGATCGGGAAGACTCGGGAGGCCGTTACTGCCGTAGAAGAACATGGTCGGAAGGATATAGAGGAGGTGGAAGCTCTCCGAGCGCAACTAGCACCTCTCTTGGTTCGGGACAAAGAAAGTCAGTCAAAGGAGGAGGTTCTCCTTACTAAAATTTCTGATTACGAGTTTGCTCTTCAAGAATCAGAGAAGGCGAGGGAGGATTTGCAAGGTAACTTAAGCGCTGCCGAGTCCGCTTATAAAAAGATGGAGGCATCCGAGAAGGCTGCGGCAGCTAAGATAGCTCTTCTGGAGAAGGAAATGAAAGAGTCCGAGGGGGTCTTCACTGCTCGTATTGCGGCTCTCGAGAAGGCGGTGGCGGACGGGAATGAGAGAGAGAGGGTTCTCCAGGAGACATTGGGCCAAGTTACTGATAGGGCTGAGTCAGCCGAGGGAAAGTTGGTAAACTCTCTTTCTCCCGAGGACGTGCAGGCTAAGGTGGATGCAGCCGTTCAATTCGCTCAGCAGGAGTTTTCACGACAACAATCAGGAGTATCCGAGACGCCTTCTCACGAGCTCTTGATGGGCCACCTTTTGTGGGGTTATTTGGAGTGTGCTAGGTTGGCGAAATCTTTGGTAAGGCCAGATGTTGACTTCCCCAAGTCTTTCGATCTTCGCAAGTTAAAGAAGCCAACTCCCGATGACTGCCATTACTTTGTGGGGAGGTTTGGGGGTTTGCTATCTTCTCGGGATTCTCCGACACCGTCCCCTATGCGCTCTGCCACAAGTCCGAGTCCGAGAGCTAGTGGTTTCGGGGGAGTATTTTCTCCCATTTCTCGTCTTGCTCCACTGGGTACCTCTGCCGAGGAGACAACTTCTTCTCTCCCTCCTTCCACGGGGGCTTAGTTTTATTCTTTATTTTTTTTGTTTTTAAATAAATGTTCTTTGTATCTGTTACCCCTTCCGAGGGCTCTTCGGCTTAAATAAATAAATATTTTTGTTCAATTTCCTTTTTCTACTTTTTGTTTTTATAGTTAAAATTCAGCTAAATCAGATAATGATAATTCTTATAAGGTTGATGACTAAGTAAACTTCCTAAGTAGGAGGTGTTGCTTTGCATGGTGAAATAGGGTACGTGTCATTCTTAATCAAAAAGTTTTTCAACACGTGTCCCTTAGTTAACATAATAAGACTCTAACTTCTTCTTTTAACCCTGAATTAGAGAGTATATATGCACTTAGGCTCTTTACCAATTATGCACTCATCTTTAATCATAATTAGTCTTTGATTTTCTTTCAAGTTTGTCCATAATTGCAAGTACGAAGATAATACTTACCTGATAAGATGATGCCTCCTTATTATAGAAGAAGCGGTTCAGTTTCGTCTTGTGGTTCTTCTCGGGATACCGCTCGGAGTCCTTCTAGATCATCAAGGGTTCCTCCTATTTCTCGTGAAAGTTTTTCTCCGAGGGACAATCTATCCGAAAATCAGGCTACACTTGGTGCTAGTTCCTCTCTTGGGGTAGCTCGTAGGATTCCATCTACAAATTCACGTAGGATCAATCATGTCAGGGAAATATTCATGGGTAGGGAGCCTTACTCTTTGGCGGATGAATCTTCGGAGTTCGATTTGATTCCTCTTAACCCGTCCAGATTGATAGGTAGAGGACGTGTAGGATCCATTATGAGTACAGAATGTGAGAACTCGGTAAGATCTCTTTTCACTGGTTATAACCTTGATTTCGAAGATTATGACATACTAGTGCCTTCCTCGGGCCAGAGGGCTTACGCACCCCCCTCGGGTTACATGACCGTTTATACCGAACAGATGCGTTGTGGGTTACGGACGTTTTTCCATCCCTTTTTCCAAATACTCTTTCGGTATTGGCAGGTGTGTCCGAGTCAGTTAACACCAAGTTCCTATAGTCATTTGGTGGGATATGTCCTTCGTAGTGAGCTTTTAAACCTTCCAATGTCCCCTTATCGGGTGGGAACAATATTTACCCTTCGACCTTGTTCAGAGGGGACTCCCTTTTTTAGCTTGGCCTATCGGGATAAGGAAAATATCTTCACTCGTGTGTCCAGTTCCCACTCTAGTAGAGGGGATTGGAGGCGGAGATTTTTCTTTGTCCGTCCGAGAGGCCAGTCAGCCAGATCGTGGGGTGTACCCATCCGATGGGGTCTGGGATATATTGCTCCCAACATCGAAACACAAGGGCAAGTGAGGGAGATATTGCTTCACTCGGGACTTTTCTCTGGTTCTTATGACATATCTGGGCTATTGGATTTCCCCGAGGCTCTGATTTTGGCAGGTTTACAAGAGGGGGTGGAAGGATGTACTCCTGCTTCTCGTCCTCTTCACAGTAACTTTCATTTTCGTAAGTTCTACTAATCATTCTTTAACTTGTAAATTTTATAGGTGCCCTCGGACCGTTTTCCTACTAACATCTTTTGCAGGAGCGGAGATGGGAGCATTTTCTCTCGGGTCTTCTACTGACGTTTTCTTGGGGAGGGCGTTGCATGGTAGTCCCGGGAGGCCGGAGGTTGGTGACTCCACTCCTCTCGTGAGTAAGGCAATGGTTGAGATTTCCTCGGAGGAGGAGGAACCTATAGCAGCCCCCCCAGTCAATTACATAACTCCTCCTGGGCCGTCATATTCGATAGCAGCTCTCTCTCCACTGAACTTTCACACGAATCCCATAGTGTCACAGCCTATTCCTCATAATTCTTCCGTGGTAAATGTGTTAGAGGAATATCTTCTCTCCCCTGGTACGGAGGACTTGCAGCCCCGGGAAGATGTCCCTGATCGCATTCCTGTACCTCCGCTCGAGGAGCACCCTTCCCTCGGGAGAACTCTTCCCCCCGGGGATAATCAGGATGTCTCTCATCTCGGATCAGCGGTGGGATTTTGCCGAAACTTTCTTAGTGGTTTATTGAACGTAACAGATTGTGAGCTGATAAAAACCCTTTCGGTACCCGTTCTCCAAGATTTAGCCTGTAAAGACCTGTGTGAGGTATTTATTCGTTGTATTTAATACTAACCTGCCTTCCAGTCTGATGTCACTCGCTTTGTTTTTTGAGCAGATTTATATGGTGTTGGATGCCCTCGGGTCTTACGGAAGTTCTTCTTCAGATCCAGGCTTAGTATATCGTCGTCGGGACGAGTTAGAGCGAGGTCTACTGGAGGCTCAAGTGGAGATAACTCATTTGAAGGAGGTTCACGAGTCCGCTCAGGGGACTCATATCCATGCGTTACAATCCGAGAAGGATAAGGAGTGGGAATTAAAACGCCAATTAGTGCTTGAAAGAGCCCGTGTACTGAATTTAGGGAGGAGAATTGAGGAGTTACGTGGCCAAATACGGTTCTCGGAGGAGCAACTAACGCAGGCTACGATGGAAAGAGATGCCTTGAGTCAGCAGTTGCTAGGGATAACTCGTTCTCATACGGTAGAGGTGGTTATGGCCCGAGTCCAAGCTGTGTTGGAGGTGGTGGGTCCATCCAATCTTCGTGAGTCTCTTCGGGGTGAGATGCGTGACTTAGTGCATATAGGCTATAAATTGTGCCAAGATGCCGTACAAGCTTTGCCAGAGTTCCCCTCGGGCTTGCTCCTTCCTGAGCTCAACATTCGTCAAGTCTCCGAGGAGTTTCCTCCTTCACCTATTAGAGATTTTGTTGTCGGAACTGTGTTCTTTGATGACCCAGTCTCTCTTTCCGAGGAGCAGCGCCGAAGACTTATCCGAGAGGGGAAACGTCCCATGGGAGGGTCTTAGCTTGTCGACGAATAGTATACAGTTTAGTTCATAATACATAGGGGTTTTGGTGGTATTGGGTTGTCCCAATGACTCATATATAGAGCCATCATTTTGTCGGACAACTCTAATTTCTTTTGTACTATAGTCCCTCGTATATGAACAACCTTTTTATTCATGTATGACTATTATATTAAGCATAATACTTTCTAAGGTTGCTTGCGTTCCACGTGTTGCGAAGTATTGCCTCCTCGGAGTTGGCGAGACGATAAGTTGCTGGCCCTACAATTTCCACTATCTTATAGGGTCCTTCCCATCGGGGATCTAATTTGCCCACATTCTTGGAAGCTCCTACTCGTTTCATCACCAAATCTCCAACTTGAAAGGTTCGGGGTTTTACCTTGGTATTATAATATCGTGACATCCGAGCCTTGTACTCTTCCATTCGGAGGGCTACTCGGGTTCTTTTTTCTTCGAGAAGGTCAAGGGCAAGGGAAAAATTTGAGCCATTGGCCACTTCCTCGTATTCCTTGACTCGACAGCTTTCTATGGAGACCTCCGAGGGCAAAACAGCTTCACACCCATAGGATAGACTAAAAGGGGTTTCGCCCGTAGAGACACTTTGCGTGGTCCGATAGGCCCACAATATCCCGGGTATCTCCTCAACCCACTTAGCTTTATGCCAATCAAGCCGGGCCTTCATGTTCTTCAAGAGGGTTCTGTTGGTTCTTTCTACTTGGCCATTTGCTTGAGGGTATCCCACGGAGGCAAAGCGATGTTTTATCTCCCAATGATCGCACCATTTTTGTAACCCTTGATCAGTAAACTGCAAACCGTTGTCACTTACCAGGCTCCGAGGGACACCAAAGCGACAAATAATACTCCTCCAGAGAAAATTGATAACGGCCTCCGCGGTTACCCTAGCTAGGGGTTCCGCTTCCACCCATTTGGTAAAGTAGTCAACGGCTATTAGCAGAAATTTCTTTTGACCGGCATCAGGGATGAGGGGTCCAAGTATATCAACACCCCACTTAGAGAAGGGGCAAGGGTTCAGAAGGGGTTCCCAAGGAGCTGCGGGTAGATGGGTCCGAGGGGAGTAAGCTTGGCATGGTTTACACCTTTCAGCATGGCTTTTGCTGTCTTTGGCCATCGTGGGCCAATAGTAGCCTTGTCGAATCAAGCGTCCGACCATGCTTTCGCCACTAGTATGGCTTCCACATACCCCCTCGTGAGTTTCTGCTAAGGCTAGTTGGGCCTCTTCTTCATTAAGGCATCGAGCATGGGGGCATGAGTATGTTCTTCGGAAGAGTATCCCGTCTTTAAGGAAGTATCGGAGTGTTTTTCTGAACATCATTCGCTGAATATTCTTGTCCGAGGAGTATCCCTCGGGATTCTGTAAGTAGGCCTTGATAGGAGTTACCCAGCTAGATAAGGGATCTAAAATGGTATTTACCTCTTGGCCTTCGCTCTTTTCAGATTCATTGACATGAAGTAGAGTAATCTTCCGAGTATGTATTGCGGCTGTTTGTGTAGCCATTTTGGACAAAGCGTCCGCCTCTTGGTTTTCTTTTCGGGGAATTTGAACTATATCATATTCTTCAAACCATTCGGACCTTTGACGAACAACTCGGAGGTACTCTTGCATTCTTTCTTCTTTTGCCTCATATGACCCCTTAACTTGCTGAACAATCAGTTGTGAGTCACTATGGAGGAGTACTTTCTTCATTCGCCCTTCCCTTGCTAGTCTCATACCAATGAGGAGAGCTTCATACTCGGCTTCATTGTTAGAGAGGGGGTAATCTATTCTAACTGCAAAATGGAGTCTTTCCTCCTCCCCTTCTTGATTTACCAAAACTATTCCAGCCCCCCCCCCCCCCCATGTGTACTTACCGAGGATCCGTCTACATATACATGCCACCGTGGCTCCTTTTCCTCGGATCTAATGCTCGTAAGTTCTGTTACAAAGTCCGCCAGAACTTGCGCTTTGATTGATGGTCTCGGAGCATAGGAAATATCGTACTCAGTAAGCTCTACGGCCCATTTTATCAGTCTCCCTGATGATTCAGGCTTGTTAAGAATTGCCCTCAGGGGGTGCTTAGTTAGCACGGTAATTGGATGTGATAGAAAGTAGGGACGTAGCTTACGAGCCGTAGTAACCAATGCTAGAACGAGTTTCTCAGTTAGGGTATATCTGGTTTCGGCTCCGAGGAGGGTTTTGCTGACGTAATATACCGGGTGATGTTCTCCATCTTGTTCTTTGACTAAGACAGCGCTAATAGCCTCTTCTCCGACTGATAAATACAGAAACAACTCTTCTTGGGGTATAGGTTTTACCAGCAAAGGTGGTTTCAACATGTACCTTTTTAATTCTTTGAGAGCTTCTTCGCATTGGGGGGTCCACTGAAATTCCTTGACATTCTGAAGTATCTTGAAGAAGGGAAGCCCTTTTTCTGCGGACTTGGAGACAAATCGACTCAACGAGGCCATTCTTCCAGTTAACTTTTGGACATCTTTTACCGTCCTCGGAGTAGGTAACCCCATGATAGCTTCTGCTTTTTCGGGGTTTACTTCGATTCCCTTCTCCGTAACCATAAATCCCAAAAATTTTCCTTCTCGAATACCAAAAGAGCACTTCCGAGGGTTAACTTTCATGCCAAAGTTGTTCATGATGACCAACGCTTTTCGTAGGTCCTCGGGATGTTCTTCAGAAGTATTACTTTTAACTACAGTATCATCCACGTAAACCTCTACTGACTTTCCAATAAGTCCTGCAAACATAAGACTTACTAACCGTTGATAGGTAGCTCCAACATTCTTTAGTCCGAAGGGCATGACTAGATAACAAAATGTGCATGCATCCGTGATGAAACTGGTTTTATCTTGGTCAATAGTCGCCATCAGGATTTGGTTGTACCCTTGGTCTCCATCTAAAGTTGATAGTAGCGCACATCCTGCGGTAGAATCAACTAGCTGATCTATGCTCGGTAAGGGATAACAATCCTTTGGGCATGCTTCATTGAGGTTAGTAAAGTCAACACACATTCGCCATCTTCCTCCGTGCTTAGGAACTAGCACGACATTAGCTAACCACTCGGGGTAGATAACTTCTCGTATTTGCTTTAAATTGAGAAGGCGTTGTATTTCCGAGTGGATGATCTTGTTACGCTCGGGGCCCATTTTCCTCTTCTTCTGTTGGACAGGTTTAGCTCCGGGCTTTACATTAAGGAAATGTTGACATACCTTGTTGCTGATTCGTCCGGGCGGCCCCCCTTCCCATGCAAAGAGGTGATGGAATTGTTTGAGAAGAGAAATCAGTTGACCTTCTATGACTGGAGCCATATGGGTGCCCATTTTGATTACTTTCTCGGGGATTCCTTCTACTAATTCCACCATTTTTAACTCTTCCACAGGTTGGACTCGTGTTTCCTCGGTTTTACACTTTTTGTTATTTCCGAGTGAAGGTCCGTCCTCTTCCGAGGGAATGGCATTCATGCAGCATTCCCTGGCTTTAGACTGACTTCCTCGGACTTCTCCGATTCCCGAAGAAGTGGGAAATTTTACTTTAAGATGTAGAGTAGAGGGAATAGCCTCAAAGGCCCGAATAGATGGTCTTCCGCAGATGACATTATACGTTCGTGAAGAGGCTTCCACTACCCAAAACTTAATATATTCCGTTCTTCGAAGGGCTCCTTTCCCCCATGACATTGGGAGAGTAACAGTTCCGAGGGTTTGACAGGCTTCCCCTGAGAATCCTACTAACGGGACCTCAACGGTTTCCAACGTTTCTTGTTTCAACCTCATAGCAAGATAGGTAGGTAAGAAGAGTACATCCACGGAGCTGCCCGTATCTATAAGGATCCGTTGGATTTCATACCCGTAGATGACAGCAGAAATAACCAATGGATCTTCGTGAGGATATATTACGTCTGCCAGGTCCTCGGGCCCGAAAGTGATACTAGGCAGTTTTGACCCTTGAATGGAGCAGACAGATAATCCTTGCTCTGCTCGTCGGGCTTCTTTCAGATATTTCTTCTTTTTACCCTGAGGTGCCATGGAGATTTCACCCCCTTCTATCATATTGATGGTTCTCCCTGTCGGTGGATTGCTTTTATACGAGTCAGGTGGAAGAGGTAGACTCTGATACCCTGTCGTTTTCTCTCGTGAATTTTGCCGGCGGTCTTTAATTCTCTCTTGGGGTCGGAGACGTCCAGTTGTCCCATCTCGTGACTTCCGACTAGGCGTCCTTTTTTCCCTTTGTTGCTTCTCCTCTTCCTTTCGTGATCTCTTCCAAACATTTGCCTTGGGCTCCTCGAGGCTATTTTCCTTGAGGTAGTTCTTCAAATACCCTATCTCTAACAGGCGGAGCACTTCTAAACGAAGGGTAGTACATTCTTCCGTAGTGTGCCCATAAGTTTTATGGTATTTACAATATTTCCCAGTGTCCTTGTCTCGGTTAGGAAATTTAGTCGGCCTGGGCCAGTGTAACTCGTTGCTACCCTTCATTATATTGAGCACTTCTGGTGGAGTAACAGTCATCGGCGGTAGGTGCACGGGTCGGAGGAATTTCTTAACCACTCCTCCTTCATCTTTGCGCTGAGGAGGTTTTCCTTCCTTACTCTTTTCTTTGATCTTTGCTTCTTTCTCGGCACGCTCTAAGTGTTCATTATCCTCCTGCTCCATTTGTTTCTTTGTTCCCTCGGCCTCTTCCATCAAGATGTGTACTTCCGCCTTTTGCATTAGCTCATTCATGTCCGTGATACGATTTCCCATAAGGTATCTAAAGAAGTCTCCCGTTCGGAGTCCCTGAGTTAATATGTCCGCCATGATGGTCGGGCTAACGTTGGGTACATCTAGTGCTTCATCCGTGAAGCGCTTTATATACTCTCGTAAAGATTCATCCTTTTTCTGTTTAATAGTGAAAATGTGTGTAGCAGATTTAGGGTACCTTCGATTGCAGGCGAATTGTCGTACGAATGAGCTAATCGGTCAAAACTTGTGATGGAACAAGGTGGAAGGTGAGTAAACCAGGCTTGGGCCCGCCCTCCGAGGGTAACAGGAAATACGCGGCATAACACGTAGTCAGGGGCGGAAGAGAGGTCCATTCCGGCCAGGTATTGATGGATGTGATCCTGCGGGTCCCTTCCATCAGCTTCTCCGGTATATAACGGGATATTGACAGGTCGCATCCCCGAAGGGATAGAGGCTGAAGCAATTTCGGGAATGAAATGAGAGGTCTTGAATGTAGGATCTTCCTCGGGAGCCATGGTCTTCTTGAGGTCACCTAATTCTTTTCGTAAATCATCCATCATTCCCCATAAGGAATGTTCAACCTCTCCTCGATACTCCGAGGGGCGAGAAATTTCTTCCCGACCCCTCTCTGGAATTCTTTCATGACACACATACCTTCGAGGCGTCTGTCGGGGTTCTCGTTGTCAAGGATTCGAATTTGGGTTCCACACCATTGGAGGTGCATCTCCCTCCGAGGGGAAATCCACGTTCTCGAAGAGCACAGAGGACGTGCGTCCGAGAGGTTCATTCCTCCGGGGTGTTCGTGCAGCATCTATAAGTCTTTCATAGACAGATCGGGGAATATTAATAAAATCTCTTGTACCTGATTCATAATTGGACAAAGTTTCTTCTGAGTCGCTGTTCGGGAAAGGAAGATTGTCACTTTCGAAAAGATCATCCATCCTAGCTGACATCTGCTTGAATTCTCTCGAGGACAGATATTATGGCGTTCCCACAGACGGCGCCACTTTGTTAACGGGTTTGGAATTATTCCCTATTTAACGGAAGATATTTATTTGGGTCGGAACGCCCTATCCGTGATTCAGAGGCAACAATAGATGGAAATAATAAGAATAATTGCAAGAATATTCCCTTCCTTTATTCACTGAACTTTTCCTCCTCTCTTTCTTTTTATGTATCTGAGTGTCAAGTTGTAGTAAGTAAGCCGAGTTATCTTAGGTTCTCCTTCTTCTATTGATCACCTCCCTTTATATAGACTTTGGTAGGGGCAGGTGTCATTGTGCATGTGCTTTGGTAAGGACACGTGTTATCGTTACCTTGATACAGGTGTTTAAAATAAGGATAAGGTTTATCTTTTCTTCATCTCTTCTGATAGCTCCGAGGGCCTTTGATGTAGATTGTTTTGATAGAGCTATTCTTCCGAGGGATTTTACTTCTCTTTCTTGATTCGGGTCTTTTCTTCAACAATCAGGAGTGATCTCTGTGGGTGTAAATGTGATCTCCGAGGACCTGGTGTGATCTCCGAGGGCTGTATTTGCTTTATTTGAAGTGAGATTTTTTCATCGGAGTTCTCGGACTATATTCACTGGGTGTTCTTTTATTTATTTCTTGATTTTCTCCGAAATTGGGTCCTCGGATAATAGTCCGAGTATCGTCTTTTCCGAGGAGTGTTCAGCAAGGAAGTTTTCTTGTAAGGTCATGGGACTCGGGGTCCATTGTGGTCCCTCTTGGCACATTGGTGAATATCGGAGTCGTACGGGTTCATCGGGGTTTGCTCTTTTTCCGATGTCGTGTTGATATCTGTTTTTAATTCACCGTTTTAACTTTCCAAGGGACGCTTATGTTTCTCCTCGTGTGCTCTTGTAAACCTTTTCGGGTCAGTGACCGAAAGGTAGGGCAATCCTCCGAGGGGTTTTCTTTATAGGTACATCTCATCGGAAGTACTCGTGACAATAGTATTGTCCATGTATTGTTTTTTCCGAGTAAGAGTAATCTTCTTTATTTTATTTTTAGGGTTAACAGGCGGGATTCCCGTTCTCGGGGAAATCGGAAACGGATTCTCATTCTCGACCTGTGGGTGGCGGGAATTCCCGTTCCCGACGACTTGCCGGTAAGGAATACGCGGGAATTTTTTTCGCGGGAAATGACGGGTAAGGGAAATTCCCTAAATTCTCTTACCCGTTCCCACCCTAGATGTTTCTGCCCTAAACCCTTGTTATTCATCCAATAAATGCACATTTAACCCTAAGACCTTTGAGATCTAGGGCACAAAATCAAGCAAAAACATTCTTCAACAAAATAGAGGCAGCATTGGCATCCAATAAATCGTTAATCAGTACTCATAACGAGGAAAAAAAAACTGTGTGCTCGAATCAAACACTGATTTCAAAAGGAATCGACACCAAAAGTGTATAAGTCTCGACGCGGCCGAGATTTTGCTCATCCGTACCAAAAAATTATCGATCAATTGAAGTTTTAGTCAACTTTTAACAGTAATAGTTTTTTTTCGAAGAGTCGTTACTTTCTTCCGGCGGAGTTTTTTTTCTTCTCCGAACAATGTGTTACAACAGTTGCGCCGATCCAGGTAGGCTTCATATAGCTATTGGTGGTGCATGCAAATTGTTTTCTATACGTTGGAAATTGTATAATAAACGTCAACCCATTCTAATAGCATGTGCTTTAAGATGAACGACATTTGAATTTGATATCAGAGTCCAGGCCAAAAAAAGAGGTCTTGCACTTATCATAAAATGTCATGTTTTTGGTGCAACAAAAGGATTTACGATATGCGCAAGAAGGAGCACGTTGTAAAGTTGCATTGCATGCATGAATAATTTGACATGCAGTTCCTGTTGCTTTTCGATGAACTTGACTTAACCTGAATCAGGCCTCTAACTGGTTCATCAACGCAAGAGTTAGGATTTGGAAACCAATGGTGGAGGAGATTCACAATCTTGAAACGCGTCAAAGCCAAAAGGATATGCAAACAGAAGAACGGTCCAGAAATACGCTAAACAATCATTTGCCTACCAGTAGTTCATTTGAGTTTGAAATTCCGTCTACCTCCATCCAGAAAATTGAGGACTTCACATTGAAACGTAGTCGAGAAGACTTGACCACAACTATTCTAGGAAGGCCAATGAACTTGCAGTCAGATAATTTGTCGCATCAAAATCCCCAATCGGGTGTTGGTGTTGGAAATGCTGGTAGCGTATCTCTAACACTAGGCCTACCTCCAAATGGGATGGGGTTATCTGAGTCGTTTAAGATGCATGCAGCTCGACGTTTTGGCCTGGATGCGCATGGTGAGGGATCATACATGTTGAACTCTTTTGCGTCGCAAAATCAACAGTTTGGAAGAGATATTGCTGGCTGAAATATTTTTCATGAATTTGTGGGTGAAAAAGTGATTTTATATACTTAAATCTTATAAATCTTCGAGTAAATATATCTACCATCTAAATTTCATGAAGCTGGTCATAGATGGTTGCCCCTTTTGTCTTTCCAATTAACAGGCATTGCCTGCTTTCTGTGTATTTATTTATGTTTAAATTTTTTATCAAATTTTTGATATATCATGAATCTCTGTCTTATGTTGGTTCTGATAATTTAATTATTTCACTTGCTTCTAAATTTCATGAACAAAGGCCTTAACTTCAGATTAATGGGGAATGTACAATCAACTGACAGTTATCTGCATTCTTACACACTAATCTTGGTACTTATAACTTCTAAATACTAAATATAACATGGAAAATCTAAAACCCCATACTAAAGCCAGTCATACAGATACACATCTTCAAGCCAATGCTTCTATGCCAGCCACAGTTGGTTTTCGTACATTCTTGTAAGAATATTTCCTCGCCGCCAAGGCGTAAACACAAAGGTCCAACATGGTGATTCCTGCTAAAAACCAGTAGAAATAATCGAGCCGACTGCTATTCAAATTCTTGCCAAACCAACTCTTGCCACCGGTGCTCTCCGTTACACGATCAACTACACCTATCAGAATACTGCTGAGGAAGTTTGCTGCACCAATCACACTGAGGTAGAATGCAATGCCCATACTTCTCATCGAATCAGGCACTTGATCGTAAAAATACTCTTGCAACCCCACTAATCCAAATCCATCGCCTATTCCAATGATCAGAAACTGCGGTGCCAGCCAAAAAACGCTCATATTACTTGAGCCATTTAACGTGTTTTCCTCCACGATGTGCAGTCTTTTTCTCTCAACCAGGGCTGCTACAACCATAGTTACCACGGACAAAAATATCCCGATTCCGATTCTTTGTAGTATGTTTATCCCTCTTTCGTTTCCATTAACTTTTCTAAAGAACGGTACGAGGATCTTGTCGTATATGGTGACTGAAGCTATCATTCCAACGGCGGACAGAGCATATATAGAGGCTGGAGGGATCGAGAAATTGTTGGAGATTTTGAGATTTAGTGTTGTGCTTTGTTTGATGAAGAAGGTGGAGGATTGTGCAGCACAAATACCAAACGGTAAAACGGTTAACCAGATTGGGATCATGTTGATAATTAGCTTAAGTTCCTCCACTTTTGTCACAGTTGCAAGTCTCCATGGACTTTGTTTCTGTGAATGATTCTGTTTGTCTTCGATTATCGCAGCTTTGTCGAGAAACCTGAAAACATAATCATATGTAACTTAAAATCAGTACTTAAGTTTTTCCCTTTAAAATGTTTCAAAAAAAAAAAAAACTTGAATCTTTAAACAAACCATATAACTAATTATGTCAAGAATGTCTTACTTTAGCTTCTCCGTGTGAAAAAGAAGCCTTCCTTTATCCGAATTAGGAACCTCGTACAATTTCTCGACCTCTATCGGATATGGAAGCTTCCTCTTAGCAACGGCTGCTACAAGTACCTGTAACATTGGTTTTAACGGACTTCCATTCGGCTTCCTAAAACGATAAAACGTCCTTCCCATGCAAAACACTAGTATAGTCGAGGCCATAACTCCTGTTAAAGTAATATCTGCTGCAGCCCAACTAATGTGATCTTGAATGTAAACTATCACAGTAACACCAATTAACAGACCAGAACAAAGTCCGAAATTCCACCAATTGAAAAACGACATTTTCTTCTTTCGTTCTTGAGGATGATCATCGTCAAACTGATCAGCTCCAAAGCTCTCCAAAGAAGGCTTATGCCCTCCAGTACCTATCGAGATCATGTATATTGCGAGGAAGAAGAAAATTGTATGTATTTTTCGAGGCTCGTTGCAGGGATCGACTTCACAAGGCCTCAAGGCCGGGGTGATTCTTGACATTGTCAAAAGAAGCAAGCCCTGTTTTGCACCAAAAAACTCCGTAAGTATTTGATATTTGCAAGATTTGGTGGGGTACTTTATGATGTAAAGGAAGATTGTTTTACCAGGAGATAAATGACAGATGAGACGAGAACAGTGGAGAATCGACCAAGGTAAGCGTCGGCTATAAATCCTCCGAGTAGGGGCATCATTGTGGTAACTCCTAACCAATAGTTGACGCTTTTTGCTGCGGATTTCAGGTCTAGGTGGATCACTCGGGTGAGGTAAATAATCAAACTCGTCGCGAGCCCAAAATAACTCAACCTCTCGCTGAACTCGATTGCTGCGAAGATCAAACGTAAACCAAAAGGATTGTAGCATCATGAATAATTTACACCAGTGCATACTCAGTCTTTTGAGTTATTAAGTTGTTTAGCTAAGGATAATTATGTATTGTTCTTTACGGAAAGAAAAACATGACGTGATTTTCGTTTGGTTCATAAAGTATACTCCAATTAATTGGGATTACAGGCTCGATTCTTGTTACAGTGTGCAAACAGGAACTGGATATATCTACAGCACGAAAGTAAAGCAAGTTTATATTTAAAATGTAGTATAGTATATGTTTCTTTATTTGGCCAGGATTCTTTTTACATAACCTAAAGTTAGTCGAATCTATGAACTCGTTATTCTAAGTTTTTTTGTTTCCTTCTGCAAATCATATCAATAGATTCCTTCATAAGAAATTTTAGTGTTGACTAATTAGGTAATATTAGTGAACTCTGTAAATGCATTGATAAAGGTTATATTCTTAATAAATTCTTGATTAACTGCAGCATATGTCTAGTGGCCACCAATTAAAGGCCGCAAACCTTTGGACTAAAATGTTGTAGATAAAGTAGAGCATTATCTATTTATTATATATATTAGAAGTAAATATTCAAAAAATGGCCAATCATGGATGCTAAGGATCAAGATTTCAGCACCTTTCATTACCAGTGGAGCATAATGCAGAAAAAACTGAAAAGTAATACAACAACACCAACAACCAAGCCTATAATTCTAACTAAATTGGGGTAGGCTATGAACCATAAATGAATGAAAAGTAATAAGATCATATAAAGATGTTCAACATCTAAAACTATTCATCTTGCAAATATGTTACCTTGCAATGAAATCTTTATGTTAAATTCATGCTATTTAAGTTCATTGGAGATATTCATGCGAGAAGGGATAAATTAAAGACATCTACAATAAATTAGACTCATCGACCAGAAGATGCAAGATAATCAAAAAACAATGGCTCGATCATGTAAAAAGGAGATTCATAAACGCAAGATACGACACATTGAAACTCACAAAACTAGGACAGATGGGCCTCGTTGAAGAAGATGAACGCGAAAAACGTGAATGAATGTCATACGACAGGAAAAGACATGCATGAAGCTTATAAGCCAGACTGAAGACGTTTTGCTCAACTAAAAGTAATAAAGACAGAGAATTCATTTGTACGAATATTTTCTGGAAATTATGTTACCTATTATGAAAAGAGAGGCCTTCCATGCACCAGTTGAGCTTCTAAGAGGAACTCTCCCTTTATGATCAGTTGAAGAGTCATACACCCATTTCTCCTCATCCACACCTGATAACTCCTCTTTCTTTCCACTCTCCATCTGCATAGTTATTTATACTACTCGTCTCTTTTTTTACTAGATAAATAAAGTTTGTTTGTATTATACTGGCAACGTATATTTGTTCACCTTATATAGGAATGAAAACAAACACTGATACAATTTATCATATAGATAATTGTTAGTAGAAAGTAACAAATTCTTGTCAATGATTGTGACACTTAATATAAAAAATATTATACTATTCGGACCACTGGATTATTGACGTTAATTAATTGCTGGTCCTTACTACTAGGAATAGCATCAATTTCTGCAGTTATATGTTTTTTTTTTACTATATATAATTTTAATCAGTCTAAAAAAGGTTATAAAAAAGTGAGCATGCAATGCATGAAAAAGGCTAGGTACTTGCATAATAACCACTAATGTAGGATGTGATTCCTGCTAAAAAAATCTTAGCAATGTGGTGTCACAGTTCACATTGGATAAAGCCTTACTATATTATGCTTATTGGCATAGAGACCAAATCTATTATAGTACGATGAAATCCAAATTATGCAATACATTTTAGGGATAATTACATCTACCAAATCCTTGAATATTATTTAATTAGAAAGGCTGATATTTCTTGAATAACTACATAAATGACTTTTATATTTACTTTAAAAATAGTTCATATTCTTATATGCAGATTGAATAATTACAGACACCTGTTTAAGTTTGAAAAACATTACAAATAGGCTTTGAATTTTAATTTGGCATGGTCTTAAAGCATTAAGACGTGTCTCCGTAATTATTTATATTAGGTGATGCATCCCTAGTTACCAAAATTTAAACGGTGTAATTACTAAATTGTATAATTATTCTTATAATTAGCATACATTTGTATATAGTTCAGCGATGGTCGTGTCGCATTAATTAAATCCCAACAGTCCCTTTAATAATCCATGAAAGGGTAACTATTAATATTCAATTTCCATAAATAACTAGAGAAATAAATTACGCACCCATCAATACCATTCATATTATAGGCCATTTAGTACTTAAACCTGTTCCTACGTAGGTAAAGGTCCCAACGCTTTTTGGGTGTAGCGTTGGTAAAGGTCCTGTAACAACGCTTCAAAGCATTGACGTTGCTGTCAGTCAACCAATGCTTCCTCACAGAAGCGTTGGCACTACCCTCTGAAGCATTGGCGAAGCACCCTATGAAGTATAGATTATTTGGTGCATCTGATGCATGTACATCCACTACTAATACACGGTGAGATTAGGATGTTGAATGGTTATTTCTACAATATAAGAATCTCCTTTTAATCTCAACAATTAGTTGTATAGCAAAAAGCGTGGGCATAGCTATTACATAAAATAAACCAAAGGTAACCCCTTTTTTAGACAAAACAACATGTTGTCATTATCAAAGATACTACGAAACCTGTATTTTCTAAAATTAACGCTATATAGAAAAAGACACCCATAAAACAAATAACAAGACTCTTAATTTTGTTTCAACCTTGTTCTCAACCTCCTTTAATCAAAACTCAATTCACAAATATCTTAAAAGTGACAAAAATTGTGTTAGCATTCAACTTAATTTGTTTCACAATGCAAAATATCCAACAAAGTTAGAAATGGTCAGTTAGAAATCCCATCCAGCTCCGGTGGGTCGTGCCCCAAGAGCTCCGTCATGTCTACAAGTCTTTACAAGCTCTTCAAGTTCGGGACAACTGATTAAGAAATAATATTAAAGTTTTACTGAGATGAAAGTTTTGAGAAAAAAACTACTCAAAATAAAAGTTTCCGTCATTGATCAAACTAGGAAGTTTTCATGAATTGTACCTGCACTCGTACAACACACTGTAGCTATGGTGGCTGTTCAGCTTTGGGACCATATTTAGCAAATTGGACCATTATTTCTCTACCGTCAACAACTCTTCCTGCACAAGTAGCACCAGAAATGTATTATATAAAAAAAATACGAATAACGGCTAACACTCAAATCATGCGCAAAACATTAAGAAAATTTGAGTTATTCTTACCATCTAGATTCTCAACTGCTTTTGAAGCCTCATCTTGATACTTGTACCACACAAATGCAAACCCTCTGGAGTCTCCAGTCCTAATTATATAGTGTAAACACATAAATCACCATAACTTTAACCATTTAACGAGTAACAATAGGAACAAATTCATTTTGCAAATCGAATTTTACAATTAGATTTATCGACACTCGATTAGATATGAAGCTGCTGCACGTTTTCTAGCCACGCTAAACGGAATTGTCCAATTACGTAATTTTCAACCAGGGGGGGGGGGGGGGGGTTAAAACTAATTGTCTCTACACCAAACTCTGAAACACAGATAAACAAACACCATTGAGAACCAAATTGCCTATTTTAGCTTGTTATTTACACCAAACAAAAAAATTAAACGACACACACACACACACGCATACCACATAGATAGATAGGTGCATTACCTGTGGTTTCTGGGGATGAAGACATCAACCACTTTACCGTACTTATCAAAGAGAGGGAACAAATCATCCGCAGCTGTACCTGAAACATATACATACAATTTTATTATATATATACAAATATACTGAATAAAGAAAAAAGCGAAAGAAAAGGAGTGCGGGGGATACGGGAAGTGATGTTGAGGACGAGGAGAGAGCTGGTGTCTCTGATGTCCGGCAGCCCAGATCTCCCAAAACGCGACATCGTTACACTGTTCAGGCTAACAGATATTGACAAGCATAAGGCAAGATTAATTAACAGCCTAAAACAAATCTTCAGGATAACAGATATAACTTCCAATGTATTAACAGATATAATACGATGTACTAATTGTCTAATTTAAACGAGAGAGAGAGAGAGAGAGAGAGAGAGAGGGAGAGTTGTACCTGAGGTGAGCCTAAAAAGACGAGGCGCTTTTGCCCGCGGCGGTGCAGCGGCGGCGGCTTTGAATCACGGCAGAGCTAGGGCTTTGGGCCTTTTTCTTTTATTTTAAGGCTCCGTTTGTTTCCGGGGAAAATATGAGAAAAGAAAAAAAAATGAGGAAAAACAACATTTTTCAGGAATTTTTTTACGGAAAATAATAGATTTTTCATTATTTTTCAGTGTTTGGCTCATAATGATTTTCCACGGAAAATTCTTATTATGTGTAAATACTTTTTGTATTTATTGTTAATCTAAATGTTTAAAAACCATGATTATATTTAATGCTTTGAAATATATATTAAAAATAATAGACCAAAAAATTCTATAATATTAGTTAATATTTTTATTTTTGAAGTTCTCCTTAAAACTACTTTATGTAAATTATCAATGTACATAAACCGATAACTTGTATAACTTTATTTTATAAATACTATGATATTTACCTTTACTTTTATATATTTTAATATTTTCAATTAACTCAAAAATCAAAGAACATAAATGATACTCATAAAAAAAAACATAAATGATAAAGATTCAAAAGTTTCTTGGATTCGTTTTTATAGAGCTAAAAAGAAATTCGAATCTTCATGATAGTTGTAAAAACATAAAGTTTCGTAATGTTTGAAAGATCTAAGAATATATTAACAAAGTTTTTTCCATTTTTTTTGTAGTTTTTGTAGGAAGAATTAAAATTAAATCTTTTAGAATTAAATTTATAATTCACACAGTTTGCTTATAGGAGGAAAATTTAAAAATATTTTCCTATCTTTTCCAAAGATTTCCTTTCTTTTTCGAGAAAATCTCAAATTGCCAAACAGTAGGAAAAAAAGATTTTCCTTCTTTTTTCTTCTTTTTCCCTATTTTTCGGGGAAACAAACGAAGCCTAAGAGTTATTATGGTTTGAGGGTTTAATGTTTTTAAGAGGTGTTTTAACACCGCTAGGGGTGTTATGGGTCGGGATCCCGCCGGGACGGGACCCCGGCCCATCGGGAACTGCCGGGACGGGAGCTGCTGGGCAGTTCCCGTCCCTCCCGCCGGGAACCCTGTTCCCGGTGGCGCGGGAGTCCCGCCGAGACGGGAGGGCTCCCGTGATCCCGGCGGGCAGCGTTCCGCCCATGCCCGACCCTTTTTTTTTTTTTTTTTCATACTCCAAACCTGATGCAATCTCAACAAAATCCAACAAAAAAGAAACATAAGCAAACTATAATTCAAAGTCATGTAATCAAACAATAATTAAAAGGTTTACAAAAAAAAGGGTTTTTAAAAATTACCTCTAATTTTGTTGGTGGTGAGGAGGATGCTCGACGGCGGCGTGGGGCGGTGGAGGTTACGTTAGGCAGCGAAGAGGCGTCTTGGCTCGTGGAGGTGGGTAGGCGGCGCCGCGATGGGTTTGCGGTGGGTAGGCGGCGGCGTGTGTGTGTGATGTGTGTGTGTGTTTGTGTGTGTAGCGGCTAGTGTGTGTGTGTAAGTTTGTAACTGTGTTTGTGTGTGTGTGTGTGTGTTTTGTGTAAAAAAACTAACAGCCCTAAGCAGATTAACAAAAAAAGATAAAAAAAAAAATCAAGAAACTGGTCGCTGGGATCCCGCGGGAGGGAACGGGATCCAGGCGGGAGAGGGAACGGGATTAATTTCCCGGTCTCACCGGGTTTTTCCCGATCCGGGTTTTTCCCGGTTCGGGAAAAACCCGGCGGGTCGGGTCGGACTCCAAAGTCCCGACCCGGCCCAAACAGCCCTAAACACCGCTGTCACTAAGGCGTGGGCTAAGGCCCAGTGCAGTAAACATGCTTTTCTTACAAGCGTGGGTGTAGGGCGGAACCGTCAACGCTTCCCGAAAAGCGTTGTTGTATTTGTGGATTCACCAACGATTTCAAAAGCGTGGACTCAAAAGCGTTGCAGATTCACTATATTATTGTAGTGTATAAAAAGTATGACAAAAAACACTATCTTTCCGGTAAAGAAAAGCGCCTAATCTTATTACGTGTATATATTTATTTACTGTTTATTAGATCATACGTGCCTTTCTAAAATCTAATAAGAATGAACAACAGCAAATGTTTAATTAAAGATAAACATCAAAAGTTAAATGTTCTTTGTTGTTAAGTACCCTTTTAATTTTAATGCATAATAATAATAATGACAAGCTTTCTAAAAATTACTCCAAATATACAGAAGATAGTGGAGGTAAGTATATCATGAAAAGACTGCACAATATTGAAGCCAGAGTTTGACTCGAATTTAGCAGCATTCAATGAACATGAATACCGGCAGTGGGAATTGGTTGAAAATTTGGAATTGCCAAGTTAAATTGGTGAGATAGGTTCACATTATGAAAATGTGGCGACTCATTCTATGTCAACTTTCATGGATGTCTTTCGTTTCATGATTATATGCACTATGTAGAGTCAATTGATTCTTAGATTTTCCGAACTCCAAATCGTACTTGATGATTACACAAGTATAGATCCACTACGAAAATAAAATAAAATATTATCTTTAGGAAGTGTCAAGTTAACAAGCCCAGGCCACAAAAACGAGAAAGAACATCTCGCACCCCACAACCTCAATAAAACCGATCAGCTCAAGCCTCAAAGGCAACCACTGTCCCATTCTGTGTCCTACTAAGCATCCGTGTTACGGTGAAGTCTATGGTGGGGGGAGGACCACTGGTCCTCCCTCTTAAAATATCGACACGTGTCCCATTCTTCTTTTTAATTTTTTTATTTCTTTTAATTGTTTTGGCTGCTTTTCTGCCAACTATAGTTAACTTGTTCGAGTTTTCAGATTTTTGAAACCAAATTTTGAGCGGGAATTTTCAGATTCCTGAAACCAAATTTTGAGTGGTTTTTTTTTTGAAATTCAAATGTCAAAATGCCCAATCTTTTATTATCAATTCAAATTTCATTTTTAGCCTGTTACATTTTCGGGAAGAAAGAAAACCTCCAAACTAACAAACTCTTTCAAAACTTTGGATAACGACGGTGACGTCATCAATTCACGGCGAAACCGACCAAAAATAACTCCACGTCAGCGGCAACATCAGTTTACTGGGTAATTTAACTTAGTTGTTTGAGGATTGGGTTTTTCGTTACTTTAGTTGATGTATTTTGATGGGTGATTCGGAAGTCATTCTCGACTTTGTTTTTTTTTTTTTTATATATATTTCATTTATGAGTTGATCTGTATTTTGTAATTAGCTGTTCTAAAAGGTCACAATGTTTGTATCCAAAGTGTTTGAGACTTTGCTGCAGAGAATTTATGTTTATATAATGAACTTTTACCTACCTTTATCACATTTTCTTGTTGCTTTTACCTGAACCAGGCTTTGAATGATTTGCCTTATGACAAGCTTGGAATCTCAGAAGAAGTTAAAGAGCAGGTTATTTTAATATTCTTATCTTTTAATCCCACCACCCCTTCTTTTGTGAATTTGCATTATGTTTTGTTGCTTTTTGCAATTTATTTTCTGAATATATTTGGATACATTTGCTAGTTGTCAAGTTTCTTGTAACATTGTAGCACAATGCATCTTGACTTTTTCTGATCTTATTTATACCCGAGGAGGAACTTGGTGTTTTTATCTAATAAAATTATAGTATTTGGTTGTGACTACTTATTTGAATTATTAGATGTGATGCCAGGAAGTTGCAACTTTGAATAAAAATGTGGTTAGCAGTGAGAGATAGATTTAGAAATTAGTATGTTTCTTTCATGGAACAGAGTTATGTTGTCGAAATTTCTAATTAAGCAATAGTTTTAATCTTCTTTCTCATTGAAAAACATGTGTAGTTTGCCATGCTTTCTAAGCAACCAGTGTTTGTGAAGGATTTTGTGGTGATTTGTAATGACATATTTCTAATTTAACTAGACGAGGTAACTTGTATTTTACTAATTTAACTATAGAATCACGATGAATAGTCGTGGTGGTTGATTTTATTATTGTATTATGATGGTTGATTTGAAAAACGATGATTTAGGAACCTACATCAATGTTTGGAAGGTTGCTTTGCAAGAATTCTTTAAGTGATTGTTTTGCAAGAATGTTTGAATACAGTTAATGATAAATGGAATTGAGTTGCTACTATACAGTGATTGCTGTCAAAATGCAAGATGTTGGCTTTAGTTCCTGATGCTGCGACTGATGACGCAGACAAAGAAGAGAAATCGAGCTTCACAAAAGCACTTTGACGCAGACAAAGAAGAGAAATTGAGCTTCACGAAAGCACCGACTCATACTGCATTTTAGAAATTGTATGTTGTTCAATCAACAAACATGTTAGATCTTTTGATGTTTCCATTTCATTTTTTGTACAACAAATAGTTCTAGTGATTTTTTGTATTGTATAATTTTTTTTTATTGTACAGTTATTTTATCAATGTATTAATAGATATCTTTATCATTTGGATCAGTAAAGCTTCAAATTATAGTACAAAAATTTATCAAAATTTTGCCTTTTCAATACCATAACAATATATACATCTTTTTTTAAGTAGCAATGTATACATCCTTATAAATAGTTCAGAATGCAATTGTATCAAAAAAAACATGACATCAAAAATCAAAAATATGTAAAATACCACTCAAACATTGTTAAAACAAACACCATTGTTCATATTCACTAACAAACTAGCATCAAAATAAGCATTTACAAACTCAATGCTCATGGTGAGATCACCTTCAATGTTTCAATGTTTGATGAAATGAATACCAGAAATAACTCTACTGATAAAATGACATCAAAATAAGCACACACCAATTAATGTTGATAGACCATCAAAATAATTAGTTTAGATTAAAACATTCAGTAAATCTAACTAACTTTAATAATTGATATATCATCAAGAACAACAACAGCAACAGAGAACAGCAACAACAACAGAGAATCATCAATTACTGGTGCTAAGTTGCCATTTTCCCTCTTCAAGAACAGCAACAGAGAATCATTTCTCCTTAGTCCCTATTTTCCTTCATAAATAGATTTAAAAAAAAAAAAAAACAAAATTAGTCACTTTTTTTAAAAATGAGTGGTTTACAAACTATTCAAACCACTCATTTTCTGATATATACCAATACAAAATTGACTAAAATTGATATATACCAATACAAAATTGACTAAAATTACATATATCTACCAATACATCTGATAAAATACAAAATTGACTAAAATTTGTTGTAGTAAACATGAAATAGAAGTATCATTTATCAATCATCCAGGTTGATAGAACAATATACAGATTCTCTACTAAAACTAAGAAGCAAAACCTTGCAAGATAAATTTTTTTTCTTTCTTAAACTATGTAGTGGAAATTGACGCCTGTACTTTCCTCAAACTCATATTTCTCTTCTTTGTTCAAGTCCCAAGCGGTAGCTGCCAAACCTTAAGCCCACATCTTCAAACTTATTGAAATCTTTGTCTTCGGGTTAATAGAAACTCAAGACTATCATCATCAATTGCATCACATGCCTTCTTGCAAAGCAATCTTCCGAATACTGACACATGCTTCCCTAAACTCATCTATTTCCAAATCAACCATCAGAATACAACAATAAAATAGCTTATGCAGTATAAGTCAATAGACTCAAATAATCAAAAGAATCAAATATCAAAGCAATCATTAATAAATGAAGAAACATGGAATCGATTGTCTGTAGAAGAAAGATTGAAAAAACATGGGAATCGATTGTCTAAGAAGAAAGCCTGAAGAAACTTGAATCAAAGATTGATAAGTGATACCAAATTTGTAATCGTGTTGATTTGCAATAACTGGCAACTTGAAGTCAGGATACAATAATTACTTACAGTTCTCTACTTATTTGTTAGGACATGAACAAAATAATGATTTTATACTTTTGGTTCAGCATAATTAGAACGCAATAAAAACTCGTTGTTGTTCAAATTAAGCAAGTAATTCACACCACAACAAGTAAGATTGAAATAAAAACAAAAATTAATTTTACAAAAAGATTCCAGCAAATATCAACACCCAATACATCAACTAAAAGGAAGAAAAAACCAAATCAATCATCAAATGCCCAAGTCAAATTACCCAATAGGTTGAAATATATTTGTCTTTGCTCGTTGCTGCCATCATCACAACATGTTCAGAAAATGATTCCCCCATTTATCCAGTCTCCGCTGCCCCAAATCCTCCACCAGCATTTTCAAGTCTTGGATGTTCTGAATATGTTGCCTCGCCATGGTCGAAAATTTCCAAGGATGAGTACAAGGTTTTTTTTTTTCATCGAAAATTTAACATTCTAAAATGAAAATTGAATTGATAATGAAAAATAGTAATATGGGATTCAAAATTCAAAAATCCCGCCCAAAATTTCATCGAAAGTTTTAGCAATCTGAAATCTGAACCACGGTAACCATGGTTGTAGAGATAAGTTAAAATGTGGCGTTAAAGCTATTAAAACAAAGTCAACAATTTTTAAATATAATTAATAAATAGAGGGACACATGTCAAGATTTGAGGAGGGAGGACCAGTGGTACTCCCCCCACCATAGACCTCACCCCGTGTTACACTATGTTGTGGTCCCTAAATCCTAATATGTGAAGAATGGATGATTAATAAAATATAGTGTCACATTAAAAGTGTGATAGATGATTCTTCCTCGTACAACTTGATAGGGCTTGACCTAGCAGCCTAACTTGGTTTAGAGATCGATTAATATATCGACCAAATATAGTGCCCAAACTTCGATAGTCCCTCCACAACAATACATTAATGTGACACATGTTTTGTAATAAGGGCGTGTCTCCTAGATCATTTGCCACAATTTCTGGGGCTAATTGCCTAAAAATATCATGAACAATGCTGAAATAAAGGTGTGTTACTTTTATAATTTAGTACATTTATAGTTCATTCGAATGGTCTTTGAGAAGACAACTATTGACTTAGTTCCACATGCGATATATTTTGCACGCTTGCATGTTATCCTAAACAGAGTTGAGGTAATTAAATCTTTGAAACTTTCACAAATGGTTATACACGAAAAGCCACCATCACAAAAAGAACACCAACGTGAAGGGAAACAAGTTTGAAGTGGCACAAAGACAAAATTGAGTATAGGAAACGAAAAGTTAGCAACGAAAAAAGCCAAAGGGATGAAATATTGACTTTTTTGTACCAATTGAAAAAATATAAAAAAATAAAAAGAAAAGCATTGCGGACACAATTTTGCGTCACCATGCAGGCGATGCACAATTGCGTCCGAAGTCGTCTCAACATAGGACAACATGTATGGCAAAAGGAAGTTTCGCCCCACGTGGGAACACAATTTTTATCACCACTGCAAGTCACATTGAAATTTTTGTCACCGCCTAGCGGTCGCAAATTGACTTCAATGGGCCTCATCTGCGACCTGCTGATATAGCAACCGCTAGGCTGTCGCAAAAGGGTTTTTTGCGATCGCCCAAGGTCAATCGCGACCGCCTACACGGTTGCGAATGACCTTTTTTTCTTGTAATGTCTTATACTAATTGAAAGGAGACTTGAGTTGACACTGAGGTTTAGACGAGAACCACTATAAAAAGTTCATGTGTTCTTTTTACGTACTGTTGGCCACTTAGCTACACATAAAAGGTGCACTACATCGATCCCTTGAGGCAAACATAAGACTTTCATTTTGCCACTTGAACCAATTTTCTAAATCTCCACAACATGGGGTTGTGCAGGCCAATTCAAATCCACATGGGGTTGTGCAGGCCATTTCAAATCCACTTTTTCATCTATGATAAGAATTTTGCTCAAATCAATCACCCTCCAAAATCACTTTTTCGATATCAAAATAAACAAATAAAAATCATCATGTAGCAAGCTTTTAAAACAGTGAAAGATTCTGACAATTAAGAGCCCTATATATGAGTTGCTGAAGCAAAGTTTGGACTTGATGGAGATAGGAGGGGATGATCCACTTGTGCGTTGGATTGACATCAAGTTTGTACAAACTCAGCTGAGTAATTATTGAAAAATCTTTGCAAAATCTTGCTTAAAGTATGATAAAGCTAATAAACATACTTCAAAAAGAAGAGAAAAAAAATCCCTTTAACTATAGCTTTTTCTCCAGTGTACCAGCTTTTGCTCATATCTGATTTATATATGTTTTCCATATTTTCCACGAGTATATAAATAAAAGTTAAAAAGAATAAATAAAACTGAAAATGAATGCCATTTGCCTCAGATAGTAAGGTGTCAATTGTCATAGGCCACTAACGCACTGTGTAGCTGTCAGGATCAAAAGAACGAAAATTCCTAAACTTGATGAAATTCCAAAGTGACTATTAGTGAATTCCAAAGATATAACTAAGTAAATTTGTTAGAAATATGTGCAACTGAGAAAGACGACACTTATTTTGTTCGAAAAAAACGCATAAACGCCAAGTGTTACGTTATTGAAATCGTGAACAAAACTCCTATGCGTTATTTATTTTACACAAAGTCCCCTCATATTTTCATAAAATTTGTACCAAATCTCCTCGTGTTTTAAACAATTTGCACCAAATTTATGTTGCACAAAAGCCCTTCTTAGTTGTAAGAAACTATGCATCAAACTCCCTAACAAATCTTACTTTCTTACTAAGAGTGTTTAATTTAGTGCATTATTTGTGAAAACATTAGGGGGTTTGGTGCAAATTTTAAAAAATACAAGGAGATTTGGAACAAAGTTTTTAAGAACACGAGCGAATTTCCTGCAACTGCAACGTAAATAATACTTGTTCCAGAAGGAATAAAAAAAAAACAATCTGGTATCCTAAGAGGGAGAACAAGTTAAACCTAAAAATCAAAATTGTAAGAGTGAAATATTGCAGGGTAGTTTATGGCAAAAGATTGCTTTAGTTGTACTTAAACTCTGTATATAAATATATTTGAACTGTCTTTGTTCTTTCTTCATGAGAGGACTGTACTGTACACTACTAGGCTTCACAGAATGGAGTCTCTCCAACCAAAGCTTATGCATGTTTCTATTTTTGATTCTATAAAAAACGAAACATAAAAGTATTTTGCACGATGCAACACCACCTTTTACAAATCCTCAGAAACATGAAAAATTACTAACATTTCACGAACTGTAACATATAACGACGCCAAATCATTTGATACATGATCCTAGTCGTGGCATTTATTATCAATATAAACAGCATTTCACAATCGCATAGTGGTCTCATTTCACAACTCAACCAATCAACAGAACGACGTAAAAACTTTCAGAATATGCTACAGTCAAAAAGACGTGTATCAAACAAAATAATATGGTGAATGAGTCACAATCACCACCTTGCTGCATCATGCAAGTGTGTTCATTTGGATGCCTTGACTTCTTTGTCCCACAGAAATGATTCCCAGTCTTCCAACTTTTGCTGCCCATCATTCTTCGCACTAAGTTGCTGTACTACAACTATATACACAAAACTCATATATATGATCATCACGAATTTCTAATTACGATTTATTTGGAATAATGAAGGCATAAGTAGAATAAGGACCATATCTCCAACCAATATAAGATTAAATATGACCAAGCATTTTGTGAGAAGTCCCACTCCACAACAGATACGAAAATCACCACTTCATGGATACTAAGCCGCATATAGATCATAACATGTTACTTGATCTGAGATAATGTTCGTTGATTCACAAGGGTTTTACATGATCAAGATGCAGGAAGATAAAACAAAGACCTAACACCAAAGAAATGCTTTCAAGCATTTCGCACATTTTTCCATCGGCTAGTCAATTAATGATGAAAATAAGATTCCTTTCCTACTATAGGAAAGACTAAGAGATCTAAGTGGAAAGATTTGAATCAAGATAATAATAACTAGATAAATATAAGAAAGAATAAAGATCAAAAGTGGTCCACGGCCAACGCCATACATGGGAAACGTTACGAGAAAGTATAATTTATCAGTTTACTTAATATTCCAATATTATAGAACATAAGATGCAACCATAGAAGAATTAAAGCATGATTCTTTCCAAGGAAGGAATGGCCGGTGCACTGTTCGCCAGAAAATGACAAGGTAATAGCCTCAGCAATACAAAAGAGGATAAGTGACTACTAAGACACACAGTGGAGCAGTTAGTTTATTTTCTAATTTCTAGTCACTAGCATGCGCCTTAATAGAATTAAAAGAATACATCGTGCTGACTCATTTCCTTTGCTTGAAATGAAGTAGTTTTAGTTGTTTTTTGCAACCTAACATCCACAGCTCATGCAACTAAAGATGCAAGACTCTCCAGTACAATCTTCACCTTCCATATTGCATAAAAAAGAAGAGGGCATTCATCTATATACAAACCATTTTTATTTTTTTTGTTGACATGGTAAGTTTTTTCACTGATACAATATGCAGTCAATAAATTCTGAGAACAAGTTATCACGAGCAGCGACTAGAAACAGTCATCTAGAATGAGGCTCTAGTTAGGAATATTATCAAGTCATAAAATTCACCACTATCCCATTCAGGGAAGCGAACACCAAGGAATGCTTACGTCGAACCAGCGCAAAATGAGGTTCAGTGGAGAATCAGTTATCTAGCAGAAGTTGGCTCGATGAAATATAATAGTTTTTGAAACAGTGAAAAAGAATGGCAGTAGACAATGCTCAATTACATAACCTATGCATTATAGTTTATTTACATTCTTCTTACATTATATAAACAAGAACCTCAAATCCATCTACAACAAGAATATATATTTTCAATACCTAATCGGAGCAACAACAAAATGGTGAACGGTACCTGACCATGCTCACAATCTCTAGCTCCTATTCTTGGATTCAAACTGAAATTTTTTTCATCATAAATTTATATTCTAAGCATCCTCAGTTCTCCAATTCAAAGCCATAGGTTCCGTCGTTTCGCAAACTCATATCAAATACTTCAGGCTTCATGTTTTCATCTGTTTCATAAACTCTGCTCCTACTAAATCGTCCAGCGCTATCAACAGCCCGACTGTTCCTTCTGTTGTTCCTACTATTAGATCCTACATTATCAGACCTCATTTGTTCTGAATCACTCAAATAAGTTCTTCTGTTACCTTTCCTCATAGTATCATCATAACTCATCTGTTCTGAATCACTCAAATACTTTTTCCTATTACCTTTCCTCATGGCATCATTAGAACTTTTCAACCCCGTATCACTAACATTACGTCCTTTATCTGAATCCCATCTACGATCATTCCCCCTCAACCTCCCACTTTGTCGCAAACCCAATGTCGCAGCATTTTCACCAACAGATCCCCTCGACTTCAAATCGCTCAGATTTAGTCCTTCATCCAAATCCAAACTACTATGATCACTCCTCCTCCTTGACTTCCCATTTCTTGCCACGCCCACTTTCCCGACACCTCCACTACCTCGACCATCATCCAAACCTTTCCCCAAGCCAATCCTCGACCCCCCATCTCTTTGCACACCCATTTTCGCCTCGCTTCCATTAATTCGACCATTACCAGAATCCTCCTTCAAACCAATCCTCAACTCCCCATTTCTCCGCACGCCCATTGTCCCCACACTTCCACTACCTCGACCATCACCCAAACCTCTCTCCACACCATTACTCCTCGACTCCCCATTTCTTTTCGCCTCACTCCCACTAATTCCACCTTTAACCGAATCTCCCTCCAAACCCATTCCCGCGACACTCCCAATACCGTCGTCATTCCCTAAACCTTCCTCCAAACCTAAAATCTCAAATTCTCCACCACCACTACCACCACTCGAATCTGCAATCCTACCATACGGCTTAACGCTATGAACCACCCCTTTCGGGAAAAACCTCGCGGAAGGCAACCCGCTATCCAACCTAAACAACTCCGGCCCATCTCTATCACTCCACAAATCGAGCCCACCAGGCTTCTGAAACCTGTCCGCCAATACCTTCAACTGCTCATCGGCGCTAACCGAAAACAGATTCGGAGCCCTTTCGACGGTCTCCCACGGCCGCTCGAGCTCGGAAACCGCGGATTTCAGCTCGGCCCTTTTCCGCATTTCGTAGATTTGGCGCTCGCGGGCCAAACGGGCCTTTAGGAGCTGTTTGGCTTTTTTGGCCTGCATTCGTTTCCACTTCCATTTGGAGACTCCACCAGGGAAGGTGCGGGGCCCTCCGCCCATGCGAATCGGCGTCGTTTTGAAGGTGAGGTGGGAGAAGTGGGTGGAGAGGGATAGTGGGGTGATGGGGTTTGAGAGGGATTTTGAGTATGAGAGAGATTGTGGGGGTGTTGGGAGTGAGATTGACATGTTTGATGGTTTGCTTCAGTGAACTGTGGATTCGAATAATTGGGGGTGAAGATGAAGATGAAGATGAAGATGAGAGTTCTTTTCTTTTTCTTTTTCGTATTTTGGTTACTGAATAAATTAGAGGTGAGAGAATTGGAGGAATTTTTGTTGATTGGGTCTTGATTTTTAAAGATTTGGGCCTTATATGTGTATTTTTTAATACAACCGACCACTACTATACGCAAATTCCTACCTCGCCCTACCCTCCCCTATTTTTGAATATCCTTCTAACCATTATGGTTACAAGTGTTTTGATCTAACATCTCATAAAATAATAATCTCTCGCCATGTTGTCTTTGATGACACAAAGTTTCCCTTTTTCTCTCTATCTCATTCTGCCTCACGAACATATCATTCTTAGATGATCATATCCATCATTTCCTCCTCCCTCATGCAGTCTCCTCATCTCCTTCATCGCCCGCGGCCTCTTCCTCGCCCACGACCTCTCCAACTCATGCGATAGCGCCCGCATCCCACACGGTACAGCCTATGCCGCCTGATGTCCATCATGTTATACCGCCCGCACCAGCAGCTCCCATCCCCCCATCTCAACCCCCCTCGCGGTCCATTACTACCCGCAGCATGCACGGCATATATACTAGATGAATATAATGCTTTAATTATGAATAATACTTGGGAGTTAGTGCCTCGTTTGTCTAATGTGAATGTTACCTGTTCTATGTGGATTTTTTGTCATAAGTATCATTTTGATGGTTCTTTTGAGCACCACAAGGCTCACCTTGTTGGTGGTGGCAGGTATCAACGGGTTGGCGTGGATTGTCTTGACACTTTGAGCCCGGTTGTCAAACCAACCACTATACGAATTGTTCTCAGCATTGACCACTCTAAGTCATGGTACATTCATTAGTTGGATGTCAAGAATGCTTTTCTCCACGACCACCTTCATGAGACAGTCTACTCGCATAAGCCGCTTGGTCTTTGAGATCATACATGACCCGACCACGTTTACCTGCTCAAATGATCACTTTACGATCTCAAGCAAGCTCTACGTGCTTGGTACCAATGTTTCGCCGACTATGCCGCCTCTATCGGTTTTTGTCATAGTAAGACTGATTCATCTATCAAAAAGGTACGTCTATTGCCTATATTCTTTTGTATGTGGATGATATAGTACTCACTGCATCTTCTGAGTCTCTGCGACGCACCATCATCTCTCTTTTGTCCTCTGAGTTTGCTATGAAAGATCTTAGTCCTTTAAGCTGTTTTTTGTGCATTGTTGTTACCCACACATCTTATGGGTTGTTCTCATCTAAAAGCAATAATGCTTTGGAAATTATTGAGCGAGTAGGCATGGCATCTTGCAAACTCTCGGCCACCCCAGTCGACACGAAGGCAAAACTTGACACCGATTCAGGTTTTGATTTTCTTGACTCGACTCACTACCGTAGTTTGGCTGGTGCTCTTCAATATTTTACATTCACCCAACCGGATTTGTCCTATGCAGCCCAGCAAGTTTGTCTACGCATGCACTGTCTGAAGAATGATCATATGGCAGCTCTTAAGCGCATCATCAAATGCATGCATTGTACTTTAAACTTTGGAATTCATTTATCTCGGTCTTCTTTCGACAGTCTTCGCTCTTATACAGATATTGATTGGGGAGGCTGTCCGAATACATGTCGGTCCACTATGGGATGTTGCGTCTTTTTGGGTGACAATTTAATCTTATGGTCCTCAAACCGTCAACCCACCTTATCCTGATCCAGCGCCCGAGGCTGAATACCGAGGTATCACCAACATGGTCTCCGAGTCATGTTGGTTGCGCAACCTTCTATTAGAGCTTCATATCCCGATCGCTAAGGCCATTGTGGTTCATTGTGACAACATCAATGCTATATATCTATCCAGAGATCCTGTTCAACACCAACGCACGAAGCACATTGAGCTTAATATTCATTTGGTTCGGGAAAAGGTAGCTTGCGGTCAAACTCATATTCTTCACGTCCCTTCCCAACTTCAGACTGCGAACATCTTCACGAAGGGGTTACCTAAAGTTTTGTTGGAAAAAAAATTGGTCCAGTCTTAGCGTCCGATAACCTCTCACCTCGACTGTGGGGTGTATTAGACTAGATATGTATTGTAAATAAATAATTATGCTAGATGTCTTACCTTGATTAGGTTTTCTTAGTAAGTTGTATATAAACTACACTTCATTAATGAAATACACAAGGTTTATTTCCTACAGACACGACACGACATATTTTTTGAAGTATCAGTATATCATAGCTCAATTGTTTGAATTAGTAATAATTGTATTAATCTATAGTTTGAGTTTGTCATATGTACAAAACTTACTATGTACACTCGTTGGACAATGAAATGGTGTAGCAACTTCAGTTATTAATGCTTATGTACATGTGGAATGGGGATGTGGAGAAGTTGTTGTGCTATAATTTAGAAGAAAACTTTAATTCTACTCTTTTGTTGTACCATGTCATTATGCATCGGTCGTATACTTTTTTGTGTATGATAACAATCAATTTGGTTAATATTTTCAATGTTGTTTTATTTTAGGGAATGAGGCAGGTACTTTTATTTTCTAATAACGCAAAGGAGTTTCCAACTTTGGGGCCTGTAAGGTTAGTTTGTAAACTTACCTTATTTGCTATCTTAAGCTTCCCACATCCTTTAGAGTTCTTTTTCCGCCCATAGACCTTTTTCCTTGTGGATTTAAAGTTTGAGGCAGAACTCTTTTTCCACTTGAACCAGGTGTAGACAAACAAATTTTGTCTCCCCCAATTAAATATTGACAAGTGTCAAAATAATTATTAGAAACTAAATTAATAATTTTTATTTTTTATTTGGAAATTAAATTCCAATAGAAAATAGACAAATTAAATGATTTCTAATATATATATTGTTGGTCAATCAAATAAAGTCACGTGCAAAAGATGGAGTATTTTCAACCAATGATGTTAAGCCATGTGGAAATATGATGTGTTTCTTGATAAGCAGCCAAATTAAATCCATGTTTATCTTGAAAATAAAACCGACCAATCACAAGCAAGGAGTTCTAATTTTTTACAACTATAAATAGAGGCTCTCTCATAAAGAAAAAGAACACACAAAATTTCACAAGTTGAAGAGGGGAAATCTCTAAGTTTTTCGCTCCACCAAATTTATCCATCTTCAAGCGTTCTTCGCGGCATTCAAGGCATTCTCAATAATCTTCAAGGTGTTTTTCGTAAAGAACTCCTTTCAATCCGTCGTCAAGTCTCAATTCCATCCAAAAACCATTTTTGAAGATTGCACTGCTGCCGAGGAAGATCAAACTCCAATAAGTTCAACAAATCCAAAACCCAATTCATACCGTTCTTCGTTCGTCTTCAAGTCAAAGATCCGTTTAATCCGATATCAAGTCCCAAGACCCTTAAAAAATAGTTTTTGAAGATTGAAGTCCATTCAAGAAGATCAAAACCCAACAAATTTAAATAACTGAATATGAAGATCATATCGTTCTTCATCAACCGTCAAATTCCAAATCAAGTTTCCGTTCGATCCGAGATCAAGACGTCAAGCCCTCGAATCAATGTTTGTCAAATATCCAAGTACTTTGAAGATCAAGATTCCTCCAAAGAAGATTGATATTCAACAAGTTCAAGACGAAGATCAAATTGTTCGTCGCAAATATCAAGTCAAGCGTCGTCAATTCAAGATCAAGCTCAACGCCCTTGGATTAACGTTCAACTCAAATACATGTAGAAGAGATCAAAATGAAATCCACCCAAGTCAACCAAATTTTAAAATTATTTGTTTGAGAAAAGAATCAGAGGATTAAATAGAGATTGCACCACAATTGTACTTTAAATTAATTCAAATTTACGTTGTAATATTTTCTTGTCTTTTAGTTTCAGAGATCAAGAATTTGTCGTTACAAATTTGACATGCCCGGTGAGACCATCTCTACCTCTCATCTCTTTTCCAAAAAAATTCAAATTTGAAGTCACAAAATGTAAGTGTTGCTCAACAATGGACAAGTCAATGGGGGCAACAACCGGAGGCTCTTTGCAATCGATGTTGAAAGTTTCACTTGTACCGGGGGCAAGGCTCGAAGCAAAAGAAAAGGATCAAGCATCCTCATTGGAAAAGCAAGTTGCGGCACTTGCAAGAGCCATTGCGAATCTCACAACTCAAGCTCCAAAACGTGAAGACCACTTGAATCGCCTTCTCCAAAAGCTAGAGAGCAAAGAAGGAGTTGAGAATTCCTAAAAAGTCACCAACAACAATGAAGTTCAAGGATGCATCAAGACTACAATCAACGAAGTTGAAGTCTAGCCTCATCTCCAAAAGCAAGAGCTCGTGGAAAGCGGCGATCAAAGCATGACACATGAAAATGCAACTCAAGGAGTTGAAGCTCAAGAGTTTGATGAAGTCTTAAGTGAAAGAATCCAAGCCACTTCTCTTTTTCACAAGCCAAATTTCTCAAGGAAGGAAGAGCAATGTGCCATGATGCACACAAAGTTTTCCGAGAAAAACATTCAAGATGTTGAAGTTGGAGAAAATTCTAAGTCCTCAAGCAAACAAATTCAAATTTCCTCGCAAGGTATTGTCTCTGCCAATCAATTGAATAAACTTATTGAAGAAGTTGCAAAGGATCATAAAGCTTATAAATAAAGTTTCAAAGCTTACACAAAGCCCTACACTCAAATAATTGAGCAATTGCAAATACCGAAAAGCTATCAACCTCCAAAGTTTCAAAGATTCGAGGGGACTGGAGACCCAAGACAACATGTTGCACACTTCATTGAGACGTGCAATAGTGCTGGAACTTATGGGGATCATCTAGTCAAGCAGTTTGTTTGATCATTAGAAGACTTTGCCTTTGATTGGTACATTAATCTTAAACCGAACTCCATTGACAGCAGGAAAGATCTACAAAGTGCGTTCTTTAATCGCTTTTATAGCACTTGACGCAAATTCCCATCAATAAGAACACGAGCCAGTGATTGAGCACGTCAATAGATGGAGAAATATATCCTTAAGCTGCAAAGAGAAATTGTCTGAAACTTCAGCCATAGAGATTTGCATTCAAGGGATGGATTGGGATCTCGCATACATACTTCAAGGAATCAAACCAAGATCCTTTTAAAAGTTGGCGACGCGTGCGCATGACATTGAAACAAGCGTGAACTCTACTAAAGAAGAAAGCTCAACTCATGTCCTTGATAATGAAGGTGATGATACGGATGACACAAGCGATGAAGAGGGTGTGACATCAAATTTTATTACAACCAATATGCTCCTTGATACGAGTTTAAACTATCTCAAATCTTCAAATTAAGTGTCAAAATATACGCTTCTTGATAAGAGTATAAACTATCAACATTCTCCTTAACACGAGTATAATATGTTTGCATATCCAAACTCAAAACAAATCCTTCAAGTCGTCAAAGTACAAATGCACAAGTCTCCCCGACATGAGCCAAAAGGTCTACAGGTCCTCCAAGTCTTCAAAGCAAATGTGCAAGTCTCCTAGACACGAGCTAAGAGGTCTACAAATCCTTCAAGTCATCAAGTCACCCTAGACACGAGCAAAATTGTCTATAAATTCTTCAAGTCAAAGCCTCCTAGATATGAGATAAAACTGTCAACAAATGTCCAAATCAAACGCTCCATAACGTATGAGCTTAAACTGCAAGTTGCTCCACGCCGCACAAGTCTAAACTGCATGTTACTCCTGGCATGCATGAGTATAAAATGCACCATCTCTAAACCAAATTTATGTAATTTGAACTACGTTGTGACTTGATTCTTTTATTGGATATGTAGGCAGCTTAGAATTTCTGAGTACAGTCATATCCTTTTACCAAATTATCTTGAGTTGAAGATGTACTGATAAGACGAGTAAAGCTTCCGTCAAGTACGAGATAAAGAGCGTCAATGCTTTGAATGTTGACCTTGGAGTCATGCTCCAAGCATTTGAGTGATTCTTGAGTTGACACTGCAAACTTCAATCAGATGTTTTCCTATGTGCCTTGATTCCATTCTTCAAACACTTCGCTCCAAGAGGATAGCTGCAATCGTGCTCCAAGCTCACTTGATCATTGACTAGACACTTTTGTGTTGTTAGATCAAAGTCGATACCTCCAAACTACCATTCCAATCATGAAAAGAATATGCCTTGCATGTTTAACTAGAGAAGTCCCTTAAGAAGATGGAACGTAGTTTGAAAAGTATGTCGTTTGACCACTCCATATCGGCGAGGTTCTTTGAAAATAAGCGCGGAGTGCAACAAGTACGGCATTCTGCTTTGCCCAACAAAGAGAATTTGCGAAGTTCTTCAAAAGGTTAGTCATCTTGAATGTTTCTTTGACGAATGAAGCCGACATCTTTAATGGGAATAACGCATGAGTATGACCAACAAGATGAGTACGCATGTGTTTGAAGCCAAGTATTGAGAACAAATCCACTCTTGCTGAATGTTTTTTACGCAAGTCTTGAAGATAAGTCCACTCCCACAGAATGTCTTTGATGCCAAGTCTCAAAAGCAAATATCTTCCTTTCGGATGCCTTTTGAAGCCAAGTTTTGAAGATGATGTCTCCTTCAAGGTTTTTTTGATGCCGAGTCGTGAAAAGAATATCTTATTTAAGACTTATTTGATGCTGATTCGTCGAATGAATGTCTCATCCTTCAAGGTTTCTTTTATGTCGAGTGGTGACAAGAATGTTTCCTCCATCAAGCTCACCAATGAGGTTGTGTTGATTAAGTTTGGAGTGTGCTCTTCCTTTGCTGGCAAGAGATCCAGACTTTGTCAAGGAATACTATGGGCATAAAACTTTCATGACCTCCAAGTTGCAAATTATGTGAATATGAACGCAAGGGTTGCCATGTATCTTTGTGGAGGTTGTCTGCTCTTGTACCAACTGAGGTTGCCTTCTTTCCGTAGCATCTTCTATTGGCAATATGTCGCTCCAATGATCGAAGGGATGATTATCGTTTGATATTCGATGATGATAAGAACAAATACTCTTCATGTCATTCTTTCAATTGACTGGAGCTCGTCAATGTTGGCGACGGGGTCGCAAAAATTCCTTTGGTCGGAGTATCCACCTTCAAGATTGTGTCTCGCCTAGTTGATTAGTTGTCGTCGTCAATGATAATTAAATTCTCTGCGCCAGATAAAGATATGCCTTTCTTGAATAAAACCATGGAAGCAACCCTGAAAACGACAAACGAGATAAATAAATAAGTTACTGAAAGAGTGGGAAGAATAGTAGTACAAATAATAAAAGGAGGGGAATACAAAGATAAAAACATATGCGCGAAGAATATGTCTCCTTTTTTCGATTGCATTTAAAGAGTCTCCCTTTCAACTCCAGAACAATATAAATAAAAAGATGTTGGGGTCACAATCAAAGTAATTTCCTTTCTCAAAGTTGAAAAGATTGTTGCAACCTACGAACAAAGATCAAAGAATAAAAGGGTGATCATCAACGACAAGAAAAAGAAAAACAAGGGATTGCATCAAAGTTCAAAGATGCCTCAAGTTTTTTTCTCTTCAACCATGGCTGATTCCACCAATATTCTGCTCTTTCCTTCGTCTGCTGGATAGGATGGAATTTAGAGAAGAAGAAAAAAAGGGTACGCCGTAGAGAATGAATCGAGGTTTTGGTGGTGAAGAAGGAACCGTATGGTTTGGCTCTACATATAGCTTCCTTGAAGGAAAGTCCGAGTTCAAATACAATTGCAATTAATCTTCTGAGAAGAAATTGATTTTTGGATTTGTTAAAATTCCTTTTATATCAATTTTCGTCGGAATCCTCATATGGAACAAATTCTTCATGTTCTTGTGTTTGATGAGGAGTCCTCTTGATTGGGTAAGCTCTCCAAGAAAGTGCATAATATATCTTCTTGTTCAAAAAAAAAGGGGAGAAAGAGCATATTTTCGGTGTCCGCAAATTGCATTTGAAGAAGGAGATTTAAAGAAGTTATTGCATGTTCTTGGTCTACATAGACCAAGTCCAGAAAAAAAAACAAGGAAACAATGTCACGTGAGTTGTGTTGTGCATAAGGAAAAATGAATTTAGTACCTAAATTTTATTCTAGTCCCTAAAGCAATTGCCATGGAGGCATATAAAAGATTTGATTGTTAAAGTGAAGTACACAAGCTTCTATCAATCTCATTGAAGACACGAAAAAAATAGGTTGCGACATATTCACTTCAAAACGCATTTATAATGCTATTCGTGACAAGTCGCAAGGGGGCATTTGTAGACAAACAAATTTTGTCTCCTCCAATTAAATATTGACAAGTGTCAAAATAATTATTAAAAATTAAATTAATATTTTTTATTTTTTATTTGGAAATTAAATTCCAATAGAAAATAGATAAATTAATTGATTTCTAATATCTATATTGTTGGCCAATCAACTAAAGCCACGTGGAAAAGATGGATTATTTCAATCAATGATGTTAAGCCATGTGAAAATATGATGTGTTTCTTGATAAGCAGCCAAATTAAATCCATGTTTATCTTGAAAATAAAATCGACCAATCACAAGCAAGGAGCTCTAGGTTCTTACAACTATAAATAGAGGCCATCTCATAAAGAAAAAGAACACACAAAATTTCACAAGTTGAAGAGGGAAAGTCTAAGTTTTTCTCTCCACCAAATTCATCCATCTTCAAGCGTTCTTCGCGGCATTCAAAGCATTCTCAATAATCTTCAAGGTGTTATTCGTAAAGAACTCCTTTCAATCCGCCGTCAAGTCTCAATTAAATCCAAAAACCATTTTTGAAGATTGCACTGTTGCCGAGGAAGATCAAACTCCAAGAAGTTCAACAAATCCAAAATCCAGTTCATACCGTTCTTCGTTCGTCTTCAAGTCAAAAATCCGTTTAATCCGAGATCAAGTCGCAAGACCCTCGAAAAACAGTTTTAGAAGATTGAAGTCCATACAAGAAGATCAAAACCCAACAAATTCGAATAACTGAATACAAAGATCATGTCATTCTTCATCAACCTTCAAATCAAATTCCAAATCAAGTTTCCGTTCGATCCGAGATCAAGCCATCAAGCCCTCGAATCAACGTTTGTCAAATACCCAAGTACTTTGAAGATCAAGATTCCTCCAAAGAAGATTGACATTCAACAAGTTCAAGACGAAGATCAAATTGTTCGTCGCAAATATCAAGTCAAGTAGATCGTCAATTCAAGATCAAGCTCAACGCCCTTGGATTAACGTTCAACTCAAATACACGTGGAAGAGATCAAAATCAAATCCACTCAAGTTAACCAAATTTCAAAATCATTTGTTTGAGAAAAGAATCAGAGAATTAAATAGAGATTGCACCACAATTGTACTTTAAACTAATTCAAATTTACTTTGTAATCTTTTCTTGTCTTTTAATTTCAGAGATCAAGAATTTGTCGTTACACCAGGCAGCAGTTGTGCTTTTAAAACTTCGGGAGACTTATTAGACTTATGAGTCTCTGTCCCCACGTTATTCTCCGTGTTTGTCGTCTCTTTTCCTTTCCATTTAGCTCGGTAATATTTCCCTACCGCTGAGTTTTGCGGTGTACTCGGTTTATATCCTTTCCGATATTTCACCTAGTCCATTCGTTGTAGTCTTTTTTACGGCCTATCTCAATTAACCACTCTGAATTTCTTTTCTCTGGATTTCCACCCGTCTCCTTATTTTCCCTGCTTGGTGACCTTTCAGTCGTATGTTCTTCCCTTCTTATGTTACAATTTTGAGTTGTGTGGTTAATCTTGCCGCACTTGTGACATAGGTTCAGAAGGTTCTCGTACATCACCTTGGTAGACTTTTCCATTGACGCATATTCCTTGATCTAGCAGAACATCCGTTTTTACTTGAACACAAATTCTTGTGAATTTCCCCCTTCTCACATTGTCTGTATTTCCGTCGATCTTAATAGGGTCCCCTACACATCTTGCGATTCCTTTGATTACGGAACAATGGAGGAACTGACACAGTAGGTTCAGAATTCTTATCCATGTGATTGCGGTATTGACCCTATCCGTTGCTGCATCAAAGTCCGGTGACCATTTCCTAATCGAGAGAAAACTCCCTGCCAATTGCCACGACCCTTCCGTGAGATTTTTCTCTCTATTTGCGGTACTAAGGCCTCGCATGCAGAAACAGTCGTATCCAAGATCTAGCATCTCGAATTCGTTGTGGAGTTTCCACATTGTGTCTAGCTTGGTCACCAAGGCTGGGTAATACCATTTGCTGCCCAGAATTCGGATAACTATTGCGTCTTTCCAAGGTTCATCAATTAAGGCTTGTAGCTTTGACGCAAATGTGACTTGTTTGTATGGCATGTCCTATGTGGACGGGGCTGTGAATATAAGGCAATCCTCATCCGATGTGTCGTCGTCGTCGACACGAACATAATGTGCTCTTTGCTTAAAAAGTCCCGCAAAAGATTGCGATTGCGAGCGTGGAGCCACCATTTCCCTGTAGTCCTTTTGTTGCGCGTTGAAAGTGAATACATTTTCACCTTCGTGTCGAGATTGTTTTTGCATCCTAAAGTTTGTGTCTCCTGGACCAGGAGGTTCAAACTCGGTGGCGGGGGGTATCAGCTAGGGTTAGCATATTTTTCAACTATCCTACTACGTCTTAACCCTCAAATCTGCTTATAACCTATTCATATAATATGGTTTTAAAGTATTTAAGTTTTAAGAGGATATGTGGTGCTTTATATCACGTTTTCCTTAATATAATTATACTGCACTTATTTAAACCATCGGCTATATTATACAGATATAAATGGATATATATATATATATATATATATATATCAGTAAATACCAATATTTATAATTGTACTACTTTAATTATTCAGAGCTGATATATGAGTCATTATATATTAAAGTTACACATTTATAATAACTCAATTAATAATAATCTCTAACATGAAAAAAAAAATACCATGAGAATTTAGGGGTGTTACATTGACACTATATACATCTAAAGACATTACGCATAGATGAATGTTAAACAAATATTGAAAGTAATGTTATATGTAAAATTTGGATAATATATTTTGTATTATCCGATATAAGTACTTTAATATGCATACTATTCATTTGAAAAAAAAAATATAAGGTGGGGACTTTGCTCGCACAGGTAATTTTCCTAGTACTATATATAATCACTGATCCATTTCGATTCTTTTGACGGGTTTATTTTGGCCTAGAGGAAAGTTTAGTGCAGCAAGCACCAGTGGTCTAGTGGTAGAATAGTACCCTGCCACGGTACAAGGTTCGATTCCCGGCTGGTGCATTAGATGTGTTTATTTTATTAGTTGTCTTTTATTTTAACAGTTTTTTTCCTTTTGATAATCTTATCGCATTATTAATTAATTTCTACAAATATTTACCTATACTTTCCATTTTTCACAATTAGATTGTCCTTTTTGTCTCTTACTGATCATTTTGAGGACGTTCATTAATGCCACATGCCCCTTCATATTTCCATCACAGGTGAACGGATTGATAAGCTGACCTACTTGTGTTTGACCTTCATGTTCATAAGCTGTGCCCTGAATGCAATCCAGCAAATGATCTTTGTTTTAATAGTAATCATCACTTAATAATACCAGATTTCATTTTTTAAATAGGTACTAATTAAGAGACAATGTCTGACAATAAACTCTTAACTTAAGTAATCGTGCTAATATATATTTGCTGTCTTGTATTGTTTAGGAGATATTTATGTTTTTTTAGATGCCAGTGGATTTATATATTCGACATATATTGTGATTGTTCGAAAATTGTCAGGCCATTTGTTTGTCTTTCATTGACAGAGCACAAACCCATGCGTGGAGGTGAAGGTCATAATATAATTGAGAATTTAAAATTCCTAGATTTTTGTCAGATCTCACAATGGAAAACTCAAGTTTTTTGCTCTGTGTATGTATATATTTTGTGAATTTCAGTTGAATTTATTCAACATTAGCAATTTTTAACAGTGGTTTCAAATTCCCCCCCCCCCCCCCCCCCTTATATAACAAGTTTTACTCCATTTTCAATGTGGAATTATTATTTGCTCGACAATAGGACCACCGTACCCAACTACTACTCCTACACATCTTCTCTTGAACAAAGGGACTTGCGAGCATTCCCGATCGCGAACGAGTATATTGGAGTATTTGATGTCATGTCACGTATTAGGTGTTAGAGAGAGTAGGTATTTGATATTTATATATTATCTCCAACACGCCCTCTCACGTGCAGACTGTAAATCTTTTGTTACGCATGTCACGTGACACTTTTCTGATAATCGGGTGGCGGTGAGATTCGAACCCAGGACCTCCTCCTTGGCCTGAACTCTCATACCATATTGAATTGCAATCTCATCTAAAAACTTAAGCTATTAAACATGATAGGTATTTAATATTTATATATTATCTTAAAAGTTAAAATTTTGGCTCAAAAGTTATGTAATATTGTCTATTTGGGCCAAGCTAGCCCTTATGGATTTACTAGTGAATTTCACCTTGAAATACAAATCAAGGTGTTAGTTTTTCATTTTTATCATTTCGATATTGGTTTGTTTTCATATACCCCGACACAATAGGAATTAGCAAGTAATTATGTAGCTTGTGACTGATCATGAATAGTTTTACGAGACATTTAACTACACTGATACAAAATAACAAGATGTTGGTTATAACAGGGACTAGAAATATATATAGCTTGATACATTTTAATATGGCTTGACAAAAAGGAATCTGTTTAATTATATTGTTCCGATTTCCCCCTGGTTCCTTTTCAAAAGGAGTAAAAGTTGTGTCGTGCATGCACCAATTTACAGATCTAGAAATACAAAGATCATGTTGGATTCTTGTCTTGTTTCTTCTCAAAATATATCTTAAATTCTTAATACTGTTGTTAGCAATATATACAATTCATCATAATATTGTAAATCATGAAATAGTTTACAAACACACATACAAATAGCAGTTTCATGATTCTTTTAGCTGATAAATTTTTCAGTTTTATGAATTTGATAACTAGTAGGTTCATTATTTTCCCGATTCCATGGACCAGACTTGTTTAAATAAAAACTGTTGGGATTTACAATATAATTTGTGATAAACAGTGCTACTACAGCTGTATGACGGTGGAGATTTGAATTTCTAACGTACCCAATAATATTTTCTATATGTTCCTCAAGTGTTGGTGTCAATTACAAGCCACTCATTTAATTATTTGGGGACCTGTCCACAAATTATTAATCCATTATTTTGACAAAAACACCAGACAAATCATGTTCCCCTAGTAATAATTCTAGCAGTTGTTTCCTGAAATACTCTAAGGGTTGCACGTGTAACGTCGTTGAATTCTCCCATCCTGCAGACAACCCCAATGCAAATTTAACTTGTTAAAGTCATACTAAATAATTGTGGAAATTGCAAAACTATTCTTTTGTTAGTTTATTAGCATGCAACCCCTAGGATCATTTTCATCAGCAAAATACAACATTTTGTAAAATTTTGCATGCGTTCGTACATCTACTACACTTAATTAACCACATACTGAGGTTGAAGCAACTTTGAATGTTTATCCTACTTATTTGATTTCATAATTAAAGAGTTTATATATTCAAATAAACTTACTTACATTCAACATTTTTTTAAACAAAACATTACCATTGAAATTTGAAAAAGAATAGTAACGATATGAAAAACTCATGGGATATATAAAAGAAACTTTGACTATCAAGTTGAATAAACTAATGTTGATTATTGCATTTTGTGCGTAAAGTTCTTTAGATATCGATACACTCACTAATAAAATTATACAGGGGTTATTTGCATTATAAACATCATATGGGCAGTGTTTGCAATTTATTACCTAAATAATTATAAACAATTCATGAAACCTTGCATAAGGAAATTTCCACCAAATTCCATGCTAATGATATCATCTAAAGCTGTCCCTAACTTCCTATATATAAACCATTGAATGAAAAACCATAGCTCAATCACCATCATTACCAAAATCAGAAAAGAAACTATCCCACAAAAAAAGAGCTTATTAAAAAAACCAACCTAAAAAAACCATAACCATTACACAAAAAAGAAAAAATCATCCCATACAATGTCCAAATTTTTACTCTACTTCTTGTTATTAACAAACGCTCATTTTCTTACAGCACTGTCGGAAAATGATGTGAAGCACACGTCAGCACAACCGCGAAAACTCGGAAAGCACTCCGCTTTAGCGCCTGAAGCAGAGAATGTTGTACAAGTGAGCGCAAATGGAGGCACTACTGATTCGGAACAGCAGGTGTTGGTGCACCGCGTTCACCACCACCGTCCGATCGACAAGTCGGTTGTTGGGGGCGGACTCATTATTGGCGGTTTGGTTACGACGTTTTTGGTGACGGTTTTCTGTTACATACGTGCGACCAGAAAAAGGGAAAGTGCTGTTGTACCGGGTTCGCCTTGTTCGACTACTTCGTTTATTGGGAGGAAAAATATTGAACCCGTTTCTCCTTCTACTAGTAATTCATCTAATTAATATCAAATAAAATAAGAGGGAAAAAGAATAGGAAAGATGGATTATGTATGGAAGCTTAACATTACTGCTCCCCACACCCCACCTATGATTTTTTCTCTCTATTAAAATCAGCAATTCTCAGCATCACGTTATGTATGTAAATAGACTTCATTTATAAGATTTTCGATAAGAAGTTGAATGAGATGTATATTCTTTTTCTATAGTAAGGGTATATGCTAAGTATGGATTTTGTAATTTGGTGCACGCTATAACCTACATGCATACATTAAAGTTTTGATTTCATCGTACATTTTTATTTACTTAATCATAGATTTTTGTAATGATAAGTATTTTCGACGTGTTTGAAGTCGTACACTTTAATTCACTAGATTAGATTAACCTATTATAATCATAACAATTTACAATATGTTTGAGAGATAAATACGTGAAAGTTGTTATTGTAGTGGCCATATAAATATTTTTATGTATCATTGTCTACACATGTGTTTCATTAGTTGAAGTCTTGAAGATTAATGAAAAATCTTACAGAACCTTAATAAAAGTGATACTCCTAAACTAACAACCAGAATTACAATATACAAAATAAGTACATGACAACTATAAAACTCTAATAAACCTCAATGAAATCGACGTCCCATCGACTACATAAGTTTTAGAACGTAAGCACTCGAACCGCATTTGGGAAGTGCCTTAAACGGAAGACGAAGTATAGAAGTCCTAGTATGAGTCGAAAGAAGACCAGAACCATTAGCCAAATTAACCATATCCGTTCCATCGTACTCATAATGAATGGTCACATTACTGAGACCACCAGTACGATTGTGAGAGGCCAAAATCCAGTAACCATGACAGGGAAGATGACGACCCATGGCTTTTCGAGGGCGAGAAAGCCACATTAGCACAAGGAGCATAGAGAGAGCACGTTTTAGCCGTGTATACATAATTACCACACAACTGACATTGGACAAACGAAGGGTGGTTCTGGGAACCACCGCGACCAGAGGCGTTTATGCAACCTCGAGAGTTATGGTGACCATTGCCACGTCGTGTTATGAGGCTCTAATGATTTTGATGATTCTAATGAGATTGACCACGCAGCTTGTGAGAGTAATTGGTCGTGGCCACAAGCGAGGCAATAACTCTCTCATGACGTTTTAGATACAATTCATGCGAAACAAGGAGATCATGAAGTTCCGCAAACTGGAGGGAGGTCCCCCTAGCGCGGAGGAGAAGGCGATATCACGGTAGTTGGATCCCAAACCGTGTGACACATACAACGTGCGATCATCATCAAATAGGTTTAGTCAATGATGGTCAATTCGTCGACTTCCATCTTGACAAACTGGAGAAATTCATTGACAGAGATTGAGCAACGGGATAGATCATCCTTAAGTTGCATAACGCGAGAGCGGGAGCTGCTGGCAAACATACGCGCAAGAAATGATAGGTAGCGACAACGTTTTATAGTTGGAGATAACATGCAAAATCTCCGACGCCATGGAGCCAAAATAGCAGCGAGGAGTAATCGATCCTGCTGAAACTAGTTGGTGAACGTGGTGGTGTCATCAGGAGAAGGACCACCATCAGGCGTGTTGTGATGGACGAGATTGAGCCTATTCATAAGCTCAGTGAAAATCATAACAACAAGGATAGTTGGCCACCATCAATTTGATTGGAATGCGTCGATGCGCCGTTATCGGGATTTCTGACGAAGATGGTGGAGGTGTGTTAAACATGGATGAGGGAGTAGCATCGGTGGCAGCGGGGAAGGCGGCGGAGGAGATAAGAGTGGTGGTCGGATCAACCATGATGGCAGTCGAAGACGTGGACGGTGGCTAGGGTTAGGATCAGAGTAGGAGAGTGCTCGTTGGAGACTTTGGTTAGGCGTGATACCATATAGAAGATTAATGACAAATCCTAAAAATTTATAATAACAATGCTACTCCTAAACTAGCTACTAGAATTACAATATACAAAATAAGTGCATAACAACTACACAACTCTAATAGTGCGATGCGCGACATTCCAATCCACGAACATGCCATTTTTTCAGCTAGCAACCCTATTATCTAGAGAACGACGCCTCGGCCCTCGCATCCCTTATGGTCAACTTCAACTAGTCTTGGGCATCAGTTGTACATAACCAAAGGTGGTGGATCGCCTCACGAAGTGGTATACTTTGAACAAGTTCGGGCTGGAATATTTGATCTGTAAGTGAGCCCACTTCAAATGAAACATACTACACAATTGGGCCTCTTGCACGGCCCATTAACCCTATGCAAAATTGCAAACAGCAAAAGTAAATTATACAGGCGAATTTTAACGAGCAGAATCAAAGCGACAGACTGTTAATCATGGCTACCGAACACACAGTGATGGCGGTGATACGAGCTTCGCGCCCTACCTTCCGTAACCGCCACGATAAGGCGGCTTTTGCGGTGCACGCCGCCTTTGTCGACGTCGGCTATATACTTCACGCCGCCGGTCCTTCAGCTTTCGCCGATGACGCTCTCCTCTCCTCATCAACAGGTTTTATAATCTATTTCAAGGAATAATTGATGTATTTTAGCTCATTAAATGATTTACTTTAATCAATTAGGCGTTTGTGATATTTATATTGCTGTGCTAGGGTTTAAACTGTAAAGCGATTGTTATTATTATCGAAGTTACTGAATCGGAATTCGTTGTTGAGCTGACGTGTTAACATTTGTTGTAGCTGTGGAGTTTGATTTCTAATCTTCGTGATAATTATTGTATTTTAGCTCATTAGATGTGTTTATGTAATCGACGGCATAGCACCGCCTGTTTTTGATATTTATGTAGCTCTTCTAGGGTTAGACGATCTCTCGGTTGTTATAATTTGAGACGTTGCTGAATTGGAACTTGTACAGTGTTGTGATTAGGCAAAGGCAAATGATGGTTTTATTAATTAGTTATTATCTGGCCTCTCATATTTTGCCACCTGTCTTTTATACTTTTCTTTATTTCCATTTTATTTGTATAAGAAGGTGAACTGAGGGCACAGGGAGGGATGAACGAAAAGTTATAACATTTCTATTTCTTCTTCTCTAAGAAATAGTCTTCTTCCCCATTGAGCTGAACCTCACTATCTCTCATCAGCTCTTCTCTTTCTCTTATCAAATTAATCTGAAAATACCAAAAAGAGTAACATCATGACGTTCGAATGGCGATCTTCGGCGCCGTTCATAACAATGGCATCAGAGCCGTTCTCCTGGCGCAACACTCTGATCGAATCAGTGGGAATCGACAAGAGCACGGAGCAAACTGAGTCAGGCTCGTTGAATGATCTTCTTCATGCACTTTCCTTAAAGCTCGACAAGATGATGGAGTCGTGTGATCGATATGGACAAACGCTCAAAAAGTATGGACAAGATATCAAATCATATGGCAAATCCTTGAGAGGTTTTAGAGAAGCTACGGATGAAGTGAATTGGATCCAACACGAATTAGTGGGTGAGGAGCTGGAAGATGGCTTTTACATCCACCAACTGTTCGATGAAAGGTCGAATCTCGAAGATGATGCACTTAACGTGTACAACCTATTCGATGAAATGTCTGACACAGATGGTGACTCATTAAACGTGTATAAATTGTTCGATGAAACTCCTGAAAGAAAACCTAAGGAATTGAAGAAGAAACCAAATGGCTGCAATGTGCTCGATGAAATGATTGTGAAGGAAATGGATGTGGAGAGTTCACTAGGCAATCATATTATGGTCGGACTCAATGACGAGAAGATTAAACGTGGAGGTAAACTATCACTAGGCTATACACATCTGTTTAATCCCGGCGGATTTGTTGTTAAGGTTCACGGCTCACACTTTGTCGATATTGGATATCTAGATTATTTGAATGTTGTCGAATTGCTATGCTTTCCTTCTGTGAATAAATATATGAATGTCGTTGAATCATTTTGTATTGGCGAGCTATTTGGCATCAGCTTTGAGAACAAATATCTGAAGTTTGAAGAAGTGTTTGTCCAGAACCTTGAAGAGAAAGGCATGGTTACTGTTTTCTATATTTGTAAATCTCCTGAGTATGCGAGGTTGGATGAACTACTCTGTCAGCACCTTCAAGAGAAAGGTGTGTATATCGTTCTCTACAATTCAGGGATGCTACTAACACTTAATTATCATCATGACCTGGATGATGCTACCGTGGGTGGACAGATGCTTGTGAAAGCTTCCAAGTGTGCACAGGAGTTTAGCTACATCAAGACGGTCCTTCATGATTACAAACGAGATCTGTCTGTGGTAGAGTCAATCGAAAATGAATGGTTCTTCTTCTGCCCAAAGGATCGGAAATATCAAAGTGGACAGAGATCGAATCGAGCAACTGATAAAGGCTACTGGAAAGCTACTGGTAAAGATCGGAGCATTACTACCAGGAAGGGCGCAAAGATTGGGATGAAAAAGACTTTAGTTTTTTACATTGGCCGTGCACAAGAGGGAAAGAGGACAAACTGGGTGATACACGAGTACCGTGCAACTGATAAGTCGCTAGATGGTACCCATCAGGGACAGGCAGCCTTTGTGCTCTGTCGTTTATTTAAGAAGGCTGATCTGAAATCTGAAGAAACCACTGAAAGCTCAAACGGTGAAGTTGGAGAGATTGGCTCGTCTCCTGCTGTGGTTGTGCCTTCTGGTGAAGATGAACAAGTAGAAACGGTTACTCCAGTTTCAGGAGGGTCGACGCAGATGCACCCTTCAACTGATGCAAGCTGTCCGACATTAGATTCTGAGAACGGTATAGAGAAATCTACAGTTGTCACTCCAGTGCATATTGATTGGCAGAAATATTACTGGGTTGCTGATGGGATGGAAGACAATGTTGTGGACACAGGGTCTCATTCAGCTAACGAAGAACTGGAGGAATTTTTTCGAGGTTGTTCTCCCATGCAAGGCCCAGCAGATTTGAAAATGTTATCCCTATTGTTCTCACCAATGCAAGAAAATATCGGCAATCCTTACTGGAATAATGGTTTCACTACTGATGACATTGGCAATCTTGAACAAACATATGCTATTGGTTTTTCAGAGTTTTGGGATTCATTTTCTAATGATCCAGCAAATCATAGCTGCAGTGGTATTTGCACAGCATCATCTGTTGATAATTCTAAATACGAACCACAATTGGTGAAAAATAGTACTTTAGCTAATGAATTAGAGATGGACATGTCCCACGGACAGGTTTATCCAAGTATTCTGGATGCATCAGATTCTCTAATGTTATTTCTGGACACTAATCTGTTAGTGGAGTTTCAGGAAGAGGTACATACGGATGTTGGTAATATTATGTTGCAGGAAGCTTACTGCGGTACAGATGTGGCACCACTTCTTGATGATCAGAGTAGCAATAATATCATTGTTGTCTGTAAAAAGAGGGCTTGGGCTTTACTAACTGTCTGTATTGTTGACAAGTTGAGCAAACTCAATCTTGAAGAGAACAAGGAGCTTGCTGGGGTTACATGCAACTCCTCGGTGTTATATTGTGTCGGGGCCAACTGTACTAAAAAAGCTGAAAGCGTTGGTAAAATATCAAGTTTTGACAGCACAAATTCAGACTTTCCCTCTTCTGTGAGGATTGTTCAAGGTTCTGTCACCCAAGAGAAAATTCAAATGATAAATGAAGACGGCGATTTCCTATACTCTCTATACTTTTATGCTCTTGCAACACGTCTTCGAATATTGATATTGATTTTTTCTTATAAGAACTTCCAACCGTGGGAGGAGTCGGCTCATAAGAATAAAACAAAATTTGAGGATGCTAAGGAAAGAACGAGATTTCCAGGTGAACCTTGGCGAATAGATAACAAGGAGAATTACTCATTGTATGCTAGGCTTGGGTTTGAAGGTGATGGATCAAACAATCAACACACAGAAGAAAATGTACTCCATGGATGTGTTACTACAGTAGAAGACTTGAAAAGTTCTATTAACAGAACCTTTATAAAATTTGATAGCCATGGTAAATGTGAATTAGCTACTGGAAATCCCTTGGCCTTGATTGATAAGTTCTGGAGTTACATTTGCAAGAAATACTAAAATGCTTGATACTCTGATAAGTAATGCCAACATGGGCGTCGGCCTTTTCTTTTGTGCGGGGATTGCTCAAGTTGTCCGGGGTGGAAAATCCTTAAAATTGGTGATGGTGCTGTCAATCATGAAGCTGACAGATTGTTTGAAGAGGTTCACAGTTGGAGGCTTGAGGTCAAGCCTCAATAAAGGAGGGAGTAATGTTGTGATTAGGCAAAGGCAAATGATGGTTTTATTAATTAGTTATTATCTGGCCTCTCATATTTTGCCACCTGTCTTTTATACTTTTCTTTATTTCCATTTTAGTTGTATAAGAAGGTGAACTGAGGGCACAAGGAGGGATGAACGAAAAGTTATAACATTTCTATTTCTTCTTCTCTAAGAAATAGTCTTCTTCCCCATTGAGCTGAACCTCACTATCTCTCATCAGCTCTTCTCTTTCTCTTTCTCTTATCAAATTAATCTGAAAATACCAAAAAGAGTAACATCATGACGTTCGAATGGCGATCTTCGGCGCCGTTCATAACATACAGCTCTTCATGATTGATTCTTGCAGTTTGAGTTTGTTATGTGTTTATGGAACCATTTACATCGGCCGATTCGGTGTGATATTTACGTACTTGTGTAGGGTAAGAGTATATGTATTGTTGTGATTCTAACGGAATCGGAATTTGTGATTGAGTATATATGTTCACAAATGGCGATTGGTGTAGGTCTGAGGAGTTTATTTCTGATTTTTTTTTCTTTTTCTGCTTGATTGTGATTTGATAGATGAAGTGGGGATAGATAATTGGAACGATGTTGAAGAGAACTACGCGTTCGTATATTTGAGCCCCGAGAAGAGATCGAAGAAAGTACTGACAAAGTGTCTTGTAATGAATGACAACTTGCTTGTTGATGTTTTGAAAGCGGGTGATTCGGAGCCGTTACATCTTGAATTGGAGTAAGATAGTTGGATTAGGAATCATTTTACTTTTCTGTTTTGCTTTTGAGTGACCGACATTGATGTGGCTGAGTCAATATTGTTGCGCTTTTGTAGTGTTTCGGATTACGTGGATGAGAATGGGGAAACAAATTACGGTTCACAGTACAAGAATTTGGGGAAGCTGGTGGCTGATATAAATAAAACAATCTTGAGTAAATTAGATGGTTCTTCAGCTGCTAGTTCATCCACTAAACCTTCGAGGTGCTTGATCTTTTATGTGTTTTATAATTGTGCATTGCTCGAATCTATGATATATAGGGTTGTCCATTACTATTTTCTTTGATTTTTGTGATATAAAATTATATTTGGGCAAGAGATCAGTTACATAAGTCTGTATGGACTGTGTAGCAGTATTTTTTTATGGTTTGTACGTATCCATTCAGTCTCAGACATTTCCGTCAAAATTATGCTACTGTATTATTGATGACGTGTGCATGCAGAACAACTCAGATGAGGATATTTTTCTAAATATATACAATAACCTGCTCATACCCCATCTCGAATATGTATCTACGCGAATAACCCGACTAACTGTATGCACCGCGACATCGTGTACTGATTGCATGAAATAATTTTCTCAACATTTTGTTGCAAAGATTTTGATACTTGAAAATCATATTGACTTTCCACTTTATTTGGAGTTTGTCAAAGCATTCTGCAGCTCCGCCATGACAGTCCTTTTGCATGGTGGGTAAAATAGTTTCTAGAGTAACCATTAGGATAAACGTGTACAAATTCAGATACTCCCATGCTTTACTCCCTTGTATAATCGAAAGTGCACATTTTTATTCTTTTCAGCTCTATGTTCCTTGCAGATGTTATTTGCCATTAACCAAGTCATATCTTTTTCTTTTTTCCTTTTCGATTTGTAGGTCTGAGACAAGTTTGAGGGATGACAGATATCGGCCTGAAGAAAGAGTTGATCTTGAGGATATTTATGGTAGTCGTCATCCATCCAGCGGGTAATTTCTATGAGTTAGATAAGTTATTCTAGCTGATAGAATATTTTGTGGTAGTATGATATTTGTATCCTTATTTTATTAATCCTTTGAAGTTACTGCAACACTTATTACCTCCTCGCATGCTCTCTAGTCTGTACTGTCTTTAGCAGCATGAATATGGTCCATACGTTTTCTCATTCCTAATTGATCTGATTTACCGTGGTTTAAGGACTTTGCCCTGCATAAATTCTAGTTCTACCTATGACCCTTGCCCTTTTCTAGTTTTACTAAACGATGTGATCTCTGATTTGTATGTATATGTAGATTTGTGGTTCCTCCAATTCCTGGTTTTGGTGGCAGTGATCTCTTACCTGGCCCTGGGGCTGGAATGTATCCTTCAAGGTTTGTAATTTTCTTTCCATTCTTTTATAGCTAATTTAGTATTTGAGCTACCTCTCTGTGGAGTGGACGTGCAATTTTTAAATAGTATTTCAAACTTTTACAGGGGTGATTTTGGTGGTGGAAGCATGCTAGTGGGTGAGTATCGTATCTTGATAGCATGTCTAATTGACGATTAACATTGCTAGTAAATGTCTTCAATGTCTTCTCATTTTCAAATAGGTCCTCATGACCCAAGGTTTTTTGGAGGTGGAATTGGGGAGCCTGGTCTGCCTGGGGGTCGACCGTGAGTTTCGAGTTATCCTTTGACAGAATGTTCGTGTGAAGTTTTGTTAGATGGGTTCTGATATATCTTATGGTGCAGGGGTGTTCCTCCTGGTGCTCGCTTTGATCCATATGGACCTCCTGGAGTACCCGGTTTTGAGCCGGGTCGGTTTGCAAGGTATTACTCAATTTCATTCCTCGGCATTTTTTCTTATTGAATTGATATAGAGTACGAGACATGTACCTGAACAGAGATATGAATGCGTTGTGTATAGTAGTTTGGTGTTGAAACACTTGTATCACTTCTTTTGTTCTTCCACAGAAATCCAAGAGGTGGCAGAGGTCCTCATCCAGACTTGGAGCACTTTCACGATGGTTCGGATTTCATCTAGTAAAGAGGCTGTTTCGTGTATAAGATAATTTCGATTCTCGTCACGTGTAAATGACGTACTCTTTTTCCTTTCAAAATAAATGTTTTTTAGCTGGTAGAGGAAAGAAGAGTACACGCAACAAATCAGTGAATTTGAGCCAAGCAGTTGTGTGTTCTTCACTGTTATGTTTATATGTTTCTGAACTTTGTGTATACCTAATTCTAAGTTTGATCAAATATATTATTGTACACCGCTCCTTTTTGTGCATGCTACTGTTTTGGGGGATACCTATAGAAACTATATACTAACTTTAAGTTTGCAATAGGCTTTGTGATATTTGTTATGTATTAATATCAGTAGCTACTTTCTAATATTGCAGTTTATTGACGCTTTAAGTATACATATAAGCGCATAGCCGTGGTTTAGGCGAGTATTATTCATATCTATCCACAACTAATCTTCATTGGAAGATCCTTAGCTTAACAGTTATCGACATCGTACTTACAGTTTGTCTCTGTTGTATGAGAAATTATTATATACATTCGTACTTACAGTTTGTCTCTGTTGTATGAGAAATTATTATAACATTCGATATCCCTAAGGAATAACCACCCAACACTCCATTCTCACCGTGTATTGGTAGTGGATGCACATACATCGGTATCACTCATGTTGTATTGTTACCATGTCGGCTCCTGATTTCACGTCGAGACACCTGTTCAAACTAGTCAAAATTGAGTCAAAAGATTAATCGTGGATATTTGGGGCAGAATTTGTGTAGTATGAAATTTCTCTTTTTGGTTGTTTTTTGGTTTAGGAAGGCATATTACCAAAGTACTTGAATCCTGATGCTCATATTCAATGGCATAACATATTTCTGTTTCCCGCACGGCTCTCCAACTTTATTTTTGTGGCTAAATCCACAACTGGATAACTATATGATCGATATCGAACATAATAAAGTGAAGATGTCATTGCTATAATCTCCAGTAGAGATCAAGTGGATTAATTAGGTAAGGTTCTTTGTCTAATATCACAAAAGAAATCGATCACATGCGTCTAAAATTGTCTACCGACTTCATCCAAACATATAGTTTCTTAATTTCATCATCCACCAAGTCGGCAAAAGTTTAACTTGGATTGCACAAGCAACTGCAAAACGACAAAATATAAATTGTGGCAAATTAAAATGCGTGGCCACAGGCTGTGCTCTAGTTGACAATTGTAACACGATAACTAGATGTCAACTATTGTCCCACAACGAACGAAACTGAGTAAGTTAGTATTCATGTATGTTGGTATCATGGCATGTACTAATTCATAATTCTAATTCGTTGAAAATGAGGCGAGACTCCAATATTTGCAGTGCGAGAACAACCTTGATGGGTGTGATTTAGGATTGACCCAATATAACGTTATTGGGCCGGCCCAGCAGCGCATCGAATAGGGATAATTCGAGGCGCGCATCGAATCAGCAGTGTAAGCTCTCCCCGCTGGGCCAGCCCAACAGCGCATCGAATACGTCTGATTCGATGCGCGTATCGAACAACCATGATTCGATACGGCTTTCTATATTGGATTGTGGGTTCCACGGGACGGGTTCTATAAATAGCCCGTCCCCTTGTATTCAAAGGGACTTTTTCGAGATCCGAACCAGCTCAGTACAGTCAGCATCGAACCAGCCCCATTCGATACGACCCATATCGAATCAACCCCAGTTCGACACGCACAGAAATAACGTATCTCTGTTCGATACCTAAATACGCATCGAATTCGACATCTATAACACGTATCGAATTCGATACCTTCCAAATTGATTTTCATACAGTGATATCTGTACCGCATCGAATTGACCCTCATTCGACACGTCAGTATCGAATAGTTGAAATTCGACACGTTATAATAACATTGTAATTTAGTTATTCTGTCTAGAAAGCTTGTATTAAGTGTTCCGGACCAAGCTAGTCCGTTAATAATATTGGATAGCATTGTTTGATCTCATTTTGTATAATTTATTGTGTTCTATTACCTTGACGAAATAAGACCAAAACATTGGCGCCGTCTGTGGGAACACAAATTATATTAGTTTCGTAGGCAGTATGACTAGAATAACACGATCCAAGAGTAGAGCTCTAGAAGGTAATACGAGAGAAGAACGATCGGGTACACTTGAACGGGGAATGCCTGATATAGTTGGACCATCAACGTTACCTCCGGCGGTGCCAACTCCGGCTAGGAAAGAAAACCAAGGACCTCAAGCTGAGAAGGTACCCATTAATGAAGACGAGGTGAGTGGAGCTTCAGCGACAAATGCTGCAATTCCAGATAAATTCAAGAGTGAATTATTCGCAATGATAAAAGCAGTCGTGGCTGAGGTGCTCCCTTCCGCGCTTCCCGCTATGATTCCATCTCCTGTTGAATATTCTGAGAACTTGAGAGAACAAGGTTCAGCTGTCCGAAAGCAGAAAGGGAAGGAAAAGGAAAAGTCACAGCAAGACGACCGAAGAAGTAGACATACTTCAGAAAGGATGAACAGCAAAGGGAAATCAGTTCATGAAGAGCGAGGAAAGAAGCTAGTATCTGTTGAGATACAATCGAAAAGGTCTCATGAAAAGATACAAAAGGAAAGAGAGAATGAATGTGCTGCTGAACGAAATAGAAGAGAAGACAGAAGACGGTCGGAGAGCCGTGATTCCAGAAAAGATAAGGATGAGGAAGAGGATCAAAGAAAGGAATCCCGGAGAAGAAAACGTAGAGATGACCGAAGACAGCCAGAAGGTCTTGATTTGCATGACAAGCATAACACAATAAGCAGAAACGTTGGAAGATTGGAAAAGGGAAAAGCAATAGCCGAGACTCAAACGGCAAGGGAGGACAATTCTGTAAATCGCAGTCCTTTTTGCCGAGAGATAGAGTCGGAAATTCTAGGGCAAGGAGATAAAATCCCGGAATTAAAAACATACAACGGGAAATCTGACCCCCGAGATCACCTTTTCCAGTTAGACAGAAAACTGTCCCTCTACGGTTTCAGGGACAATATGCAAGCCAGGATATTTGCAACGACTCTATCAGAAGTGGCTGCTGACTGGTTTAATCGAATTCCTCATGGACACATTGAGAGTTATGCCCAGTTGAGAAAGATGTTTGAGGATCAGTTTTCTAGTCAGTCTAGACTGGTTTTGGATCACTCCCACTTATACACGATGAAACAGGAAGTTAATGAAAGTCTAAAGGACTTCATGAAACGCTTCAATACAGAGCTATTAAGAATTGATAGTCCGACGGGAGAAATGGTTGCAAGCATAGTTTTTCGTGCAACTACCAACACCATGTTTGGCGGTGAGTTACTGAAACGGAAACCCACCACAGTTGAAGAAATAAACAAGATAGCTCGAGATGTGGTTCATTTCGAGGAAATGATGGCAACCAAAGTTCCTAACAATGTGGCCGTAAGAGATAGAGAGAGAGGCAGAGAAGATCAGAATCGCCACAACAGCAGCAACAGGAACAAAAATTACAAAAGGGATAGTTCGCCTCGAAGGTACACCCCATTAAACGCTCACATTATGGCAGTATTTGGGGCAACAAAGAAAAAAGGATGGTTAAAGGATCCCAGACCGATGAGAGAGTCTAAGGCTACAATGTACTCAAATCAATTCTGCCAGTACCACAATCAGAAGGGGCATAATACAGAGGAATGCATAAATTTGAAAGATGAGATTGAGCGGTTGATAAAGGATGGAAAATTGGTAGAGTTTGTCAAGAAGGTGCAAGAACAAGAGAACAATTCCAACCGTAAGAGAACTCCATCTCCTAGAAGAGATAAGCAGAGGGCAATCGATGAACCGCAACTTTTTCAATACCCCCAGATTGAGGATGGGAACACCAGGAGAGGCATCATCAATATGATAGCAGGAGGACCAGGAGGAGCAGATTCTACCAACGGTCGTAGAAAGATCACAAGGTTTATTGAAGCAGATAATTATGTTCATATGGCTAATATGCTAAGAATCAAAGAAATGCCGCACGAAGATATCACATTCTCCACTGCAGACCTACAGAAACTAAGTGCACAAGCTATACAGATGTCAGATTTAAATTGCCCTTTGGTGGTAACTGTTGATATAGCTAATTTCGGAGTCACCAAAATGCTTGTGGATCATGGGAGTTCCGTAAATGTACTATTCAACTCTACGTTGCTCAAAATGGGATTGAACAACCAGGCGCTGGAACCGGTGAGAACGTCGCTTCATGGTTTTGGAGGTCCAGCGATAATGCCGCTAGGGATGATCAAGCTCCCAACTTCATTGGGGACAGCTCCAAAGAGAACGACAATTTGGGAGAACTATGTAATCGTTGACATGCACTTCGCATACAACGGAATCATAGGTAGACCGACATTGAATGCATTTCGAGCGCTACCATCAACCTACCATCAGATGATAAAATTCCCCACCATTGCTGGCACGGGAGAAGTCATTGCAGATCACATTGAAGGTTGGAAGTGCTATGTTAACTCGCTCCGGACGCGGCCGCAACAAGAAGAAAACGCAGAAATAGCCTTGGCTCCGGGGCGTATGGAGAATATTGAATAAATATTCTGTTTAAATTTACAAGCATTTTTAGCATTTTGAATATCTTGAACAAGTTTTTATTCGTTCTCTCTGCTATAACACGCATGAGGGACAAGAATGTATGAATTTAAAACAGGTACCACAAATCCTGGATCTGAAGGACAGCACTGGAAGTCATGGAAATGAGCAATGATCAAAGCTCAGTTCAATTTACATAATCTAATTTGAATTGTTCAAAGAAGATTATGTCAAATTATTTGGTTTACATAAATTTTGTATACTTTGCATAATGTAATCAGTGCAGGTCTAGAAAATCAGAAGAACGGAAACTCTGCCCCAAAGTGGCAAGAGATACCGAAAATCCCAGAAAAAATCGGAAGAACGGAAACTCTGCCCCAAAGAGGCACGAGATACCGAAAATCCCAGAAGGAATTAGAAGAACGAAAACTCTGCCCCAAAGTGGCACGAGATACCGAAAATCCCCGAAGAAATCAGAAGAACGGAAACTCTGCCCCAAAGTGGCAAGAGATACCGAAAGAAGCCAGAGGCAACAAAAGGACGGAAACTCTGCCCCAAAGTGGCAAGAGATACCAAAAATCCCTAAATCAATCAAGAAAACGGATACTCTGTCCCAAAGTGGCACGAGATACCGGTAGAAGTCAAAGACGACATAAAGAACGGAGATTCTGCCCCAAAGAGGCACGAGATACCGGTAAAAGTTCAACACAAGAAGGATGAGAACCTGCCCAAAGTGGCATGAGGTACCATAAACCCCTAAGACAAAATAAGGGAGGGACGTGCTATATTGCGACAAACTCGGAAAATCACGAACAACAAATTGAAACAAACATTTTGCCTCAAAATGACTAAGGTCATTGAAGTAGAAGGCAGATACTACGAAAAATATTGATAAACAATTTTCAATGAAAAATAATGAACCAGCAGGTTGTCAAAATAAAGTAAAGGACTGAGATAAGAAATTGAAAGAAAAGACAACAGTCAATATCCCACAAATTAAGTAACGCATATTAAAGTGTTTCAAGCACATTAGGGCGACGCAGCGCCCTACACAAATTAAGTTACAAATGAAAATTGTTTATAAACGCACAAATAATAGACAGCCTGAGTAACGACCAGTCTTATTCTTCATCTTCTGATGAGGGATATGGTTCGGGCATTTCTAACGGCGGTGATAACCCTCCAAGAACGAGATCCTCCCTATCCAGCAGAGGGGCAAAGTCATCAGATTATGTAGCCTCAGAAGTGTGACGAGGTGGACGTTTCTTCAAATCTGGCCCCAGGGACAGGTCTAACCATTCTGGTTCAAATTTGCCACGAACATAGCCAGAAGTATAGAACTGATGCACCGTAAGAGCTTGAGCATTTCGAGCCACATGATCATCTCGGCGAGTGCACAGCTTTTGAAACGTATTGCCCCGGAGGAACTTTTCAGCAATTTCCAATGTTTGCTCAGGGGAAACCTTTTAGAATGATAAAAAAGATATTAATAAGGTTGAAAATAAGAGAATAGATGTCAAATTGTAGAAATAATGTATCTTACATCTTTGAGGCCTCTAATGTAGCCGTTGATGTCAGCATTGTGAGCTTCCTCTTTGGCTGCAGCAACCTCCATCTTCAGCGCAGAAATTTGCTGATTGAGATCTTCTTCGACTTTTTTAGCCTGCTCTCGAGCTTCTTTGGCCGTTTGCAAGGCTTTTTCTTTGGCATCGATGGCAGCTTCAAGTGCAGAGTTATCAGCGTTACTGGCAGTCTCCTTGAAATCCATTAAGGCTGAGGCCATAACATCTACGAAACCGCCCGCCTAACAACAAACGTACGATTAGATAAAAATTTGCAAAGCAAAATTACAGAAAGTGTAAGTCAAACAAGACGTCATTACCGCTGTCAGCAGATGCAATGTATTTCGCTCCAGCCTTTTCCTCTCTTCGTCAGAAATTGGAAGAGGGACGGATAAACCAGGCAATATTGCCTTCAAATGATCGATGGTTTCGGCCTCCGATAGTTGGTATCCAGCGACTCGAGCTCGAGGACCCTGGCTAGGACCGGCCGCGTGACTTGGACCGGATGCACCGACATGAGGGTTAGAGGCGCTTGGCCTGGCAGCTTGGCTAGTCGTAGCAGCAACCCCTGCGGTCTGCGATAAATTTTGCGGCATTCTTCGTCTTTTACGATGAATGAGATTGCCGGCATCCTCGCCAGTCTCGGTTGCTCTGCTTTCCAACTCCTCGCCACCGCCTGGATTATCCTCAGGATTACTCCCCAATAAGTCCTCGAAAGCGTCAACTGGCTGAACACTAGCAGCAGCAGCTGCAGTAGCAGTTGAGGGTTCAGAAACCTTCTTCTTACCCTTACTCTTTCTCTTCCGAGGAGGAGGAATTGTACGCGCAGTCTCGGTGTGGGAACTTTCCATATCCGCATCTAGAACCCGGTTCATCCTTGCGTGTCGACTCATGAAGTATTTTTCTACAACAAAGACAAATCGTTAGAATGCATAATAAACGTAAACAAGAATATCAGAAAGATCAGATATATACCAAGGGTCATTTTTCCCTTGTACTTCACTGGTGACAACCCAGCCAAAGAAAGGACTCGATTTTCAACGAGTTTTTTAACATCAAATTGATGTTCTCTAACTAGATTGGGAATAAACTCGCAATTCCACAGGGTTATGGAAACTCCACTGGGAATTGTTACCCTTGATCCGGTGAACCACTCCCGGCGGAATCCCAAAAACTCGTTTTGATAACTCTCCTTAATGAAGAAGTATCTTCTTTTCCAATCCTTTCCGTACCCGGTTGCCCCACCGTTTAAAAACTTTCGGTTAGTTTGAGCTTTTACATGGTAGAAGCCTTCTCCGCGTCTCGCAATCTCGAATAACGCGTAGAATTCATTAGGACTGTGTCGTTCGCCCAGAGCCTTCATCACTATGATGAAACCAATCATGCTCCCGTAAGAATTTGGCGTGAGTTGAGCAGGAACGACATTTATCTTCCGCAGAAGCCATTTCAGCTCATAAGGAATTGGAAAGCGCAATCCGTTTAAAAGCTGTCCGACAAACACAGTGATGTGACCGGGCGGTGGAGTATGCATCCGATCATTTGGGCCAGGAATGACGATTTTATACTTGTCAGGAATATTAAATTTTTCGCGCAATCCCCTACGATTATGCTGGAGACGAGACACATATTGGTCATAGGTCATTCCTGGGACCTCGATATGATCGTCAAACTCCCTATTAATATAATCTACATCTTCCTCACCCTCGCTCACAGCACGATTATCTCTATAGGGTGAAGATTCATTACTATTGACCTCAGTTGTCGGATTCAATTCTGGAGCAGGATTATTATTCGCCGGGGAATCGATGGATATACTGTCTATTAAATCATAGACATCTGCATCGCCTGTGGTCGGAACTGCGGGTGCGTTTGAAAGATTCTCTTTGTTAATCGAACTGGAGCTACAGCCTGAACTCGAATCACTCCCGGATTGGGTTTCAATGCTCACCATCTTTGATAAAGAATTAACTGAAATATATTTAAAAAACGAGACTGACTAAGGACGCATACGTCACTACACACTCTCGTATATCACTCATATATATACAATACCGAACGTGTTAAAAACTAAATGATAAGATACAATAAAAACAAAATTTTTACCTTAAATATATTCTCGGTAAAAGAAAGTTTTGCTTGGTTGCTTATATCCTGCACAAAGTAAAACAACAAATCAAAAGCGCGTAACGATGGGATCATTACAAGGATAACCGAAAAATTTAACGCATCGAATTTATACAATTCGATGCTGATCGTATCGAATCACTTATCATTCGATGCGGGACGCATCGAATGACACAAATTCGATGCGTATTACCTGAAGAGCAGCGTCTGTTAGCAGAGTAATGATTGAGCTGGTGCAGCACCCCCCTTATATAGGGGACGAGAGGCCCATCAGGCCCAGCTAACCTGCCGCATCGAATAACCGCATCGAATAGCTGGAATTCGATGCGCGCTATTTCACGCATCGAATAGCGAACTATTCGATGCGTCGAAAATTATCTTTTTATTACAAGAACGGTGAGCTGATCCGATTTTACTATGATTAGAAATATCTCAAATCAGTACAATTATATTTTGCAAAGTTTGGAAGACGATCTCTAAATTGATATCGTCTCCCAAACTGGGGGGACTATATGATGGGTGTGATTTAGGATTGGCCCAATATAACGTTATTGGGCCGGCCCAGCAGCGCATCGAATAGGGATAATTCGAGGCGCGCATCGAATCAGCAGTGTAAGCTCTCCCCGCTGGGCCAGCCCAACAGCGCATCGAATACGTCTGATTCGATGCGCGTATCGAACAACCATGATTCGATACGGCTTTCTATATTGGATTGTGGGTTCCACGGGACGGGTTCTATAAATAGCCTGTCCCATTGTATTCAAAGGGACTTTTCGAGATCCGAACCAGCTCAGTACAGTCAGCATCGAACCAGCCCCATTCGATACGACCCATATCGAATCAACCCCAGTTCGACACGCACAGAAATAACGTATCTCTGTTCGATACCTAAATACGCATCGAATTCGACATCTATAACACGTATCGAATTCGATACCTTCCAGATTGATTTTCATACAGTGATACCTGTACCGCATCGAATTGACCCTCATTCGACACGTCAGTATCGAATAGTTGAAATTCGACACGTTTTAATAACATTGTAATTTAGTTATTCTGTCTAGAAAGCTTGTATTAAGTGTTCCGGACCAAGCTAGTCCGTTAATAATATTGGATAGCATTGTTTGATCTCATTTTGTATAATTTATTGTGTTCTATTACCGTGACGAAATAAGACCAAAACAAACCTCATTACAGAGGCAGAAGAACTTTATACGTTTAAAAGCGCAATACTCGAGATTGGAAAAAGGAATTATGGAATTAAATTGATACTACTTACGTTTCTACTCTTGTAATGTGGATACGTGTTGTCATTTACGTTTCAAAATATACAAGTACTTGATATTGTTACTAGCCGAATTCCGGACCCATGCTCACCCTAGTAACAAGTAGCAAATAGAGGAGTGGAGAGTAAAGAAGGCCCATCATTTCCTGTAGACTCCGACACGAAAGCAGGATAAGATCAGACACTTATTTTTCTACTCTTACGATGCCATACGTCGTACTATATTAAAGATTAACTTCAAATGTCGGCAGATACTGCTTGACTTTATTTGGCATTGTTTGGAATCTTTGTGTTTTAGGCTTAATTGATGACTCCATGATCCAACAGAGCGTAACGACAGTTCTAATGTGTCCATATAAACCAAGATTTGATTATGTAAGTGTTTAAATAAGTTAAGTCATCGAATTACAGTACGGTACTCGAATTTTGAGGATTATTTGGCAAATAAATTTGATGGCAGTAAATTACCCAATAAAACGTGAATTAATAAGGAAAAGATATGCATATGCGACCCGACATTTTTATTACAGAAAATTAAGCCCTTAGACAATATTCACGTACAAAATAGACGATAAACAAGAGGAGATGTCAAGACTAATCTAGTTCCTTCCTCAAAAGTGATTGGTATCTTCATCAATGCGTCCGCTGCTTTATTTGCTTCTCTTTTCACCCATCTGAACGAGTGATTCCACGGCTTGTGTAGTAATGAGTGACACTCGTCAATAGTTGATTGGAAGATATGATCGCATAGCGAGGTATCCGTGATACCCTTGAAAGCCTCTTCTGAGTCCGTCTCGACTTCAATCCGTTGTATTCGTTTTTCCCAAGCAATCGTAAGGCCCAATTTTATTGCTTCGAGCTCGGCCTCAAGGACTGTCGGGGTATGCAATTTCCTCAAGAATCCCCATTTTCATTCTCCTTTATCGTCCCTTAAGAGTCCCCCGGAAGCACCGAAATTAGTATTCACATACACCCTCCCGTCTGTATTAAGTTTGTGCCATCCCAACTTTGGTTTCTTCCATCGCATTTCATGTCCCAACCTCTTCGGCTTTCTCACAAAGGCGAAGTCCAAGCAATATTGTTTAATATGACAGAAGGTTTCGTATGGCCTGATCGAAGTCCCTTCGAAAAGCCAAGTGTTTCTTGCTTTCCAAATGCACCAAACCGTGGGCGCAAAAATAATATTCCATGCAGTTTTTGGGATTGACCGACTCACCTCCCCCTTGAATTTCAGATTTTTCTTCAACCACAACTGCTCCCCAATTCCGAAAAAATAGCTCCAGTGCTCGCGGGGAATAATAATCCTCCAAACCTTAGACGCGTGTGAACAGTCGCGAAGAACATGAACGACCGATTCCGTGACTCCCGTGCACCAAGCGCAGCTATCACCGTTCGTGATTTTTCTTCCTTTGCGAAGCATATTTGTCGCAATTTTATTTTGGCTAGCAAGCCAAATAAAAAATCAGATTTTGTTGCTACATGGGGCGTTCCATACCCAATTAATATTCGCGGTCGAGTTCGGTATCACGGAGTACCTCCTAAATAATTCTTCGTACGCGCTTTTACACGTAAATTTCCCATCCACTGTAGGACTCCAAATCGGTTTGTCCTCCTCATCCTTCAACACAATTTGCACTTGAGTAACTTTCGCTTCCCATTCATTCGGCAACGGGCAATGTAGGATCCCAAGATTCCAATTGCCGAGTTCGTCGAGTACATCTCTAAGTCGGAGTCCGAAATCCTCAAAGCAAATATTTTCAATAACATCACATAACCTCGTTTCACCCAACCAATTATCGAACCAAAAGGAGATCGTAAGACTATCCCCAATCTTCCAACGGACAAACGAGGTGATAAGCTTCATACATTTAATAATACCCTTCCAAGTACTACTATCATAAGGTTTAATCACGTACCTATCAATTTGGACCCCCTTCAAATACTTCGCTTCAATTAAATCGAACCAAATATTTTCCTCGTGTTGGAGAATTTTCCAACCAAATTTTGCAAGTAGGGCCTCATTATTGAACCGAGCCAACTGCAGTCCCAAGCCACCCTCATTTTTGCTTCTTAGCACCCGATGCCATCCCACGAGATGAATTTTCCGTGAGTTCGGATCGTTCGACCAAAGGAAATCTCGATTAAATTTGTCAATGCGATCACAAACCTTTTTCGGAAGCCAACTCGATTGCATAATATGGATAGGGATTGTCGTTGACACCGATTGGACAAACGTCGTCCTCCCTGCATGTGAAAGATTAACGCGTTTCCAACCTATCGCGAGAGCCGATAGTTTGTCAAATAATTCATTGAAGTTATCCCGAGGGATGTAGTGCGCGCAAAGCCCAAGATCGCGCAAATCCTTCGCTTAATATTCCACCCTCCGTCATTCGAAATGAAAACTTTTGACTTCGCCTCATTTAGTTTCAACCCCAACGCCCTAAAAAACACGTCCAAGACCCGCTTCATACTTCTCGCCGTTTGCACCGGTACCTTCCCCATAAGTATAAGATCGTCCGCAAAAAAAAGGTGAGTGAGGCGCGGTCCACCTCGATATGGAATTAAAGGTTCCCAATCCCCCTCAATAGTCGCTTCAGGGATAAGGTAAGAGAGCCTCTCCACACATAGCACAAAAAGATATGGCGATAAGGGGTCACCTTGCCGTAATCCGCGCCCGTGCTCAAATGCCTCTAATGGTTCTCCGTTCCATAGAACTTTGGAGACGCCTTCCGGACACAAAAAAGGATAAGCCCAATAATATTCTATGGGAAATCAAAAGCATGTAGTGTATCCTCCAAAAATGCCCAACTGGTTTTATCGCAAGCTTTCTCGAGATCAAGCTTAAGAATCATATAACCTGTTTTTTTTTTTCTTTTTCTTTGCACAGGCGAGTGGAGTATCTCTGGCATGGCGAATATATTATCTTGGGTGCTACGACCCTTGATAAAACTTGATTGCGTCGGGACAATTATTCTAGACATATAATCCTTCAATCTCAAAGTAACACACTTCGTAATAAATTTGTAAATTACGTTACAAAGAGATATAGGCCTAAATTGCGAAATAAGGGACGGATCGGGTACCTTTGGAATTAGGCATAAATGCGTGCCACACACTTTTGGATTGAATCTCCCTGTCTCAAAAGCATTCACTACAAACTCGAAAAGAGACTCACGCGTCCACTCCCAAATTTTTTGAAAGAAGAAAGCTTGAATTTCGTCCGGGCCGGGGGATTTTTTTGGATGAGTCTTCCAAAGCACATCTTTGAGTTCTTCCATTGTTACTTCTCACCCAACAAAATCAACTTCGTCACTCTCTAATTTTGCTTGGAACCGTGATATAGGTAGCCCGTGTCCCGTTTGCGCCTCGCCCTTAATTCTGGAAAAAAGTGCGTGCGTGCGACTTGAGGACATCTTGGTCTTGACACCAAATATTCTCAATTTTCATCATAAGAACCCAATTCCTCTTCCGAAGAATTAATGTGGATCTATGGAAAAAGGCCGTAATTCTATCCCCTTCGGCGAGCCATTTAATTCTCGATTTTTGACGCCAAAAAATCTCTTCTCTTCAAAGAATTTCATTGTACTCAGAAATAAGTCTCACCTCCAGATTTTCAAGGTAATCATTCGACCCAAAGGCCAATTATTTTTGAGCTCCCTCGATGCGTCGCAAGAGAATTCGCTTATTCTTGAAAATATTGCCAAAATAGTTTTTGTTCCAAGATTCCATCACCTCCGGGACCATGTCGATCGCCTCAATAATATTCTCTAGACCATCCCAAGTAGTACAAAGAGTTTTCTCACAATCGGGATGTCGTGTCCACATCTCTTTGAAACGAAAAGGACGAGTCCTATTGCCCCTAACCGTGCCCAAGCAATTTGTAAGTACCGGATGATGATCCCCATGAATGCGGGGTAAATGGTAAACCTCGTTGTCCGGAAATTTCTCCATCTACTCCATGTTCGCGAGAGCTTAATCAATTATTCTTTTACTAATCCCCGCCCTCTCGTTTGTTTGACCATGTAAACTTCGGACCCTTAAACCCAAGGTCAACAAGCTTCGAACTCTCTATCCACTTCAAAAACGCACTGCATCTCCATGAGACATTTGTCCTACCTCCACTTTTCTCGTGCGAGTAGCAAATCTCATTAAAGTATCCTTGCACGAGCTATGGCATGTCGATGTGCTGCGGCATATTTTTAAGTTGGCCGAAAATTCGAGCCTTCGCATCCGCATACGGCTTGGCATATATCTCCGATAACGTCCACTTCACTTGCCTTTTCGAACCAACCTCTACGTGGATAACTTGATCATCCACACTCAGGATTTTGACATCAATATTATCGCTATTCCAAAGCATCCATATCCCACCATCCATTCCGTCGGTAGGCGCTATGCAGTAATCCGAGTAACCCATATATGGCGCAATTTCTTACGCTCTCTCCGGCATAACCCGAGTTTCTAATAAGAATACCACGTCGGGATTGTGGATTCTAACTAAATCCCAAAAAATAGGTGCGAAATCAACATGCCCCGCTCCTTGGCAATTCCATGAACCACTTTCATTGGAATGTTATCGAGACGGATCGGATGAACGGGATTCTCAAAATCCCGTCCCCTCCATTGTTGCGTCAGTTGCCATAAAGTTTCCCTCATCAGGAGCACTTGTCGATTTTCTTCCCACGCAATTAGGTTGAATTTTTGCCACCACAAGATTACGTTCTCGAACCTCTCTATCACATGGGTGTTGATCTCGAACTCCATATTTTCGACGAAGCCGTCATCACGTGAATTGTTCTTGGGTCAATTAGTATTATCCTCGAGGGTTTAACGAATGAGTGTGCCATCGTGTCTATTTCCCAGAAATTATGTGGGATTTGCACTATCAACTCTCCATTCTCCATATTGACGTTGAGTTCCCCATTTTGTTCCATTGGTCCGATTGTTCATGGTGTCCACGCCGAGAGTAAAGGTAGCACTTTCTTTATTTTTTTCTCCCAAATTCTTCTCTGTATTACTTAAGTCTTCAAAAGAATTTTTGTTGCTCTTTTTCCCCAAAATGGCCGAGCATTTATTCCTTATATTTCCTTTCTTTTTTCTAATTGGAGGAAACTTTCCACGAATATTTAGAATCGTTTGGGGGCAAGAGTCTTCTTCCCTTAGGAGTCTCATCAAGATTGTACTCCTTTCCTGGATGGAAATCCATTCCTTCACCATGTATCCTCGCGTTTTCTTTTCTCTCATTTGACCCCCTTTTCAAGATGGTGACTTTTTTTCCTTCAAGTTTTTTTACTCATATCGCGTGCTTTCGACACGGCTTCTCCTCTCCTATTCGCTCCCCTATTATGGTTCACAATCATCCATTCGGCACATTCATCATTTTTCATCTTTTCTATCAACCAATTAATAGATTTTTCTGCTGGTTGCGGGAAGATGGTTTCTGTTACCATACATGAATCTGACACCTCCAAGCATTGGTTGTTTGTCACTTTGCACGTATTGGTGCTATGACCGACTCTACCACACGTATATCAAAGCAAAGGTAAGTTTTTGTATACCACTTGGTACACTTTTTCGCGAATGTGAATGCCCCTCGTCAAAGGTTTGTCCGTCTACACTTGAACACAAACACACATGAATTTTCCCCTTGCCACTGTGAACGTGTTTCTGTCTATCTTGATTGGTTCTTCGACACTACTAGTAATCGCTTTTATTGTTGCCTCCCCAAACATCTCGAGGGGTAGCTTCAAGATTTGGATCCAAGTTATTGCACAGTTAATTGCGTCGTCTTTCAATTACGGATACGGGCGTCCAGATCAAAATCGGGCATAAAGAGAGCCTTTCTCATTTTTTTGATAGCTCTTGGGTCTTGATGGATCAAAATCACTTGGAACAATGGTAGAGATGGCTCCCATAATATCCAGCAAAGAATTGATAGGGGAGTTGGTAATGATTAGTGGTGTGTTCTTTTTCCGCTTGCTCAAATCACTCATCTCTCGGCGATAGGTTCTGATCATGCACCAATCTTGCTTGACACTCATAAACGGTGCAATAAGGGTTTTAAACCCCTCATGTTCGAACTTATGTGGCTTTCAGACCCCTCATGTTTTGATGTTGTTGATTTTTCTTGGAACTCATTTACTTATGGAGCTCCTATTACTCAATTGCGTTTTAAAATCTAGGTTCAAAAAGCTCTTAAGTTTTGGAATATTCATAATTTTGGTCATATTCACACTAATATCAATCTTTTAACTGACCAAATCTCTATTTTACAAATGGTCCCCAAATTCTTGATAACTTGGTTGTTTGTAAGAAATTTCAATGTGATCTTGATACTTGGTACAAAAGATTGTACACTTTTTGGAAGCAGAAAAGCTGTGAAAAATGGCTAAAGGATGGTGATGCTAATGCTAAATTATTTGATATTAAAACCATTCTTCATAGCTCTTATAATCATATTGATTTTATTGAGAATGATGATGGTTCTATTGCTGGTGATTGGAATAATATTGGAGATTCTTTTTGTTCTTACTTTAAAAACCTCTTCACTTCTAGTCACTTAAGTGATCCCCCTGTTTTTCCGAGGCACTTAAATTCTCTTTTTCCTAAAGTGATTACTGAAGAGGATAACTTTAATATTTGCTCTATTCCTTTTCATTAAAAAAGCTCTTTTCTCTTTTGCTAGTGATAAAAACCTTGGGCCTGATGGTTTTCCAGTTTCTTTTTATAAAAACTTTTGGGGTACTACTAGCAAAGCCCTTGTTGCAGCGGTTTTTGGATTTTTTAAAAATGGCTCTTCTTTGAAAAATTTGAACTATACATTTATTGCTCTTATTCTTAAAAAGCCGAATGATTCTCATGTTGAAGACTTTAGGCCCATTAGCCTTTGTAATATCACTTACAAAACTTGTTCTAAGATTTTGGTTAATAGACTCAAATCTCTTCTTGATCGTTTCATTTCCCCTTCCCAATCTGCCTTTATAAAGGAAGATTCATTAATGATAACACGATTATTTCTCATGAGATTATGCATTATATTCATAATAGAAAGGGTCAAAATGGTTTTATGCTTTTAAATTTGATCTTGCTAAGGCCTTTCATAGGGTAGACTGAAATCTTCTTTTATGTATCCTTGATAATTTGGGTTTCAATGAAAAATTCACCATGTGGATCAAAGAATGTATTTCCTCTATTTTATATTCTATCTTGATTAAGCCTTCTCCGAGTATTCGTCAGGGAGATCCTCTCTCTCCATATCTCTTTGTTATTTATTATGAACTTCTCTCAAGTCTTCTTTTTCATATTTAAAAGGCTCAAGATAGAATATAAAAAGGACTTGCTTCCCTACATGCTTTAACTCTAACACCCGTACATGCTTTAACTCTAATACCCGTGTTTGGGAAGACCCTTGGAATCCCACAATCAAAGGTTTCATACCCAAACCCAAAGAACCTCCAGATCCTAACTTGGACAATATTTTACATGTTATGTGACGACCGCGCCCCATGAGCCTTGCTCCGATCCGAGTTGGTTCAGTGGTGGCCAACCACTTTATGCAATCCAGACTAAAGTAGAACTCATAGGAAGGGGTCTCACTTGTTCAGGATCAAAACCATACACATTTTATAAATTATATTTTGATATATACAACGGAAGTCTTGGTATTACAAATAATGTGACTATTTTAATGGTTATGCACTAGTGACAAAACACAGATATTCCAAAATGCATGCTTGAACAATTATTAACTTGATCCATGCTGCCATGTTGATTTTATCCAGAGGAATGGACATAAAAAACGAGGAATAAGTCTTTAATGACTTAGTGATATTCATATAAAAGAACTGGAAATGCAAGAATTAACTATGACCAACTGGATACATTTCGAGGACTGATCTTATCGGTAGAAACAGTTCAACTAGACAAGCAACAGTACTAGAATTTTCATAGAATAGTTAATGAAAATGTGCTTAACAATAAACAAATTCAGTCTTATGACTTCGAATATTCTACCTTATACCTCCCGACGAGGAGCGACCTTGCAAACAATCAAGAGACATGCTCGAGTACATGTCGATCCATCACGCGGGTTATAGCCAACCCCTGACTGCAAGTGGCACCTAGATAGATGGGTATCAAGCGAAATTACTTAAACTGACAGTCCTTACTGCCCACCAGTAACTCTACTCAATCCCTGGGCCCAACTTCTCAAAGGCGTCCCAATGGGTATAACAGATAAACAAATTAGCTAGTAAGCGGATAATATCCGTTGCTCTTTGAGCTACATGTCCCAAACATAATTCGTTGCTCTTTGCACAGTTAAAGAATCAACATATGAGATTAAAATATTGGGGAATTACCATGATTATGAATCGATATGATAAATAATAAATAATTTAATATGATTTAACGATGAGTAAAAAAATCATGTTATGAGATGAGATGCAAAATAGGATTATGATGGAATATAGGTTGTTCGAGATTTGGTAACGGAGTAGTGGGCTTTTTGTCCAAGTTCCTCAGGGCTGAATGCCAAACAGGGCTAGAACAAATCAGAAATGGAACCTCACCTTTACTCGTACGAAGAACCTTGATGTCGTTGATTAGTTCGTCAAACCTTTAACAAATTTAAATAATATTAATCAACTGAATTTATAATTTACCACAACAAATATTAGTACTTTTTCTTCAGTTCTGATGTTGGTGAAATTGAGAACGTTCTGGTTAAGAATGCTAGTTACAATGTAAATCTTAGTAAATAACACATAAGCTTAATTTATGCCATTACACAAAACATGAAAATTTTAGATGATGAATTTAAAGAAAAAACATATGCTTAAATTGAATATCAAATATCTATTATTTTAACCACATTATTTATCTCTCAAAATTATCTTAATCAACCATATTTTTAAACTTATGACTGTGAGTATTCATGTTAAAGTCATTTCGACGACAAGTAACAATAACAAGTAAAGTTTGATTAACTATCCAATTCGATGCATAATCAATCCTTAAAAACATATTACTTAACTAACTCTAGAAAAACTCGTCTTTTTAGTCATTAATCCATTCCAAACTTTTAATAACCACACACCAAGTAAGTATCATACGAAGTAACACCTTAAAAGGTATAACTTAGTCATTTATTACTTTATTTTACATAGTAAGTTTAAAATGCATATACTTGTTTTATAACTTAAATATAAAGATATAAACATGGGAGATTTATCAAAACATGTGATAATGAATGTTTATTATGATAAATATTCTTATTTGATGGTTAAGTCATGAAGTGGCAAGAATAATCTTGTAAGACTTATGAAAGTAGTATGTTAAACATGATCAATCTACCATTTAAATGCTATAAATAAAATCACGAAAATGTCAATTCATGATCATAAATTATAATAATCTAATTATAATTACTACTATATCATGTTAAATTCACATGTGTGATAAATACTTGAATTATGATGATGATTTAACTTATAAACTAAGAAAATAAAGGTTGTGCCAAATAAACTAATAAATCACCGCAATTTCAGTTTTACCTTTGATCGGACATCCAAATGAACTTTGTTTTCAAATCCTTTTATGGTTTCTGATTCATAATATCATGATGAATGTGTGTATCCAAGATTTTATGAAAATAAAAAGGTTTGTTATGCTAAATAGTTGTTGCAACATAAGAGCTGCTATCCGATTTCTTGGCAACCGTTTACGGTTTGTGGATTATGGCCTCCTAGATCATATTCTTTGGAAAATATATCTTCATACAAAAGATAGAAACACCAAGGAGAGTATATATCCGAAAATATGTAGTAAAATAATGTTTCTACTATTTGATATGATTTTTCTAAGGTGTAGAGGCAGAATTGGCTTTTCCTGCGCAGTAAATGTTTTGGCGTCTTTTTGGGTAGAAAAATAACAAGATAAAATTTGAAAATTTTATTTTCCAAACGAAAACACAAAAAGGAACAACTCTTATTTTAGGAAATTTCTGCAGAATCAGATTATTTTGGGTTGTATAAAATGTTGAACAATGGTGAGTATTTATAGGCGAAAATAGTAGTTTAATCATAACTATTTATGTCCACCTTGATTATTTTATAATAAATTACAAAAATCTTATTTCAATCATTCTCTAAAAGATGTCATGGCTTACCTCATCAATTTAGTTAATTGCATATTAAGTCCCTCAATTATTTTATAATTAAAATTTAAATAGGTATAATTAGATTTCTTTATTATATACATATTTTCTAATGTAATTAGGTAATTCAATCATCTTGGTTAATATTTAAAATTGAAATATATGTCTTAGGATTAGAGACCTATAAAATAATAAAAGACTAACTTTTAAGTTCAGGGACTAAAAGACAAAGTTTTCTAAACATTTAGGGTCAAAAATAGAAATTTTTCAAAAGATTAAGAACTAAATTATAAATTCATTTTCTTCCTATTTTTTTTGGGGCGTTACATGTTAAATCTCTTATTTGTCCGGTTTCGAGTTCTTGGGACCATCCTAAGCTCTTTAAAACTTTTGATCCACTCGTTGTTGAAGAAATTTTGAAGATTCAAATTTCTCCAACTCTTTCGAGCCCATCTCCACTCTGGATTCCCTTTAAGTTAGGAATTTTCTCTTCCAAGGGTGCATATTTCACCCATCAATCTTATAGATTCCCTGATCTTGATCCTAATCTTTCGAATTTATTCAAAAAGATTTGGAGTGCCCATATTCACCACCGCCACAAGCTTTTTCTTTGGAAAATTATTTCAAAAGTTCTCCCTTTAAGAAGTAAACTCAATTCCATTTTTAATATCCAAGATGTTACTTGTCCAGTTTGCAATTCGGCAACAGAAACCATGGAGCATCTCTTTATTTCATGCCCTCTCACGAAGCAAGCGTGGTTTATTTCAAAATGGCGCATTAATACTGATCCGTTTCGTTTTTGGACCATTCAAGAATGGATTGAGCTTTTTCTATTTAATAAAGGGAGTTTCTTTAATAATCTTTTGGAAAGGGATAAATGCTTGATTTACATTGGTGTTCTTTGTGATATTCTTTGGCATAATAGAAATAATATTGTTCATGGTAGTGCTAATTGTTTATCTGTTCAGGATATCGTGTCCAAAGCTGATGCTTCGACGGATGACCATTGGAATTCTCAAAAAACTCAAAATCTAGGAGAAAAAGGAACCACTCTCAAAGTGTTGGATCAAACCGCCGGCTGGATGGATCAAAACTAATTGCGATGCTACATTCAAGTATGGGAAAGCCTTTACTTCCTTCATCATTCGGAACTCCAATGGCTCTATTTTGTTTGCATCCACTTCCTTCCATCTTTGTATGGAACCTATCATTGTCGAGGCCCTTGCTCTCCTCCATGCGTGCCAAAACCTTAACCGTGCTCAATCAAGAAAGGCTCTCATTGAATCCGATTGTCTCATTCTCATTAGTTCAATTATCGATCCCTCACCGATTATTCCATAGACAACCTCTTCTATTGTGATTGCTATTCGGAAGTTGTGGAATCTCTGGCCCAAGTGGAGATTCAAGTTTATTTCTCGTAATTTAAATTTTGCAGCCCATAATCTTGCTCGATGGGCATTTTTGTCTAATTGGTCCAAACATTGTGAAGGTCATAATCTCTCTCTTTCTTGCTTTTGTGATGGAGGTTTTCCATTGACCAACTATTGTAATGATTTTTCGTATTAATGCATTTCTTGTGGTTATTTAAAAAAAAGTTGTATTAATTTTTTCTAATACTAATATTTCACATTTTTTTAAGTTTTAGATACTCTTTCTTTCGAACGTTATTAATCTATAATTTATATGAATTTCAATAATTTTAGTTTAAATTGTGAGATTATAGTTTTGTAAAAAAGTTTGCAACACGAAATAATTTGCACATATAAATACTAGAGTTTATTGCGTTCTTTGGGGATTTTTAACGTTTTGGTCCCTTAAGTTGGCTTAACCGCGATTTTGGTCCCATAAGTTGGCTTACGGACTCGATTTTGGTCCCTCGATCAACATTTTTAAATTTCTATCCGTTAAAAGCTTACGTGGCGTCAATTGACCGCATGTGTGGCAATTTTGACCTGAATTTAGGACCCACCTACACACACGGCACACACGTGGCAAAAATTGCTTCTCTCTTGGTCAATTGACCACATGGCACGTTCATTTTCTTTCTTTAACCTTTTCATAAATTAAAAAATTATATATATATATATATATACTTCTAAGCAAATAAACTAATTAATACATTATTAGAGAATTAAGTTCAAAATAATTAATTATCTAATAATTTTTAAAAAATTTAATCTTATACCCTAATCATACCCACCACCCTACCTTACAACCCCCCCACCAGCACCACTCCCCGCCCCGCCGCACCCACCAGCCCCACCTCACGCACACCACCCAGCACCACCACCACCACCACGCACACCCCACCCCACCAGCCCCACCCCCACGCACACACCACTCCCACCACCCCCACGCACACACCCACCCCCACCCCACGCACGCACCACCTCCACCCCGCGCACCACCACACACGACCTCCACCATCATCGCCCGACCTCTACCAGCAACACAACCACACACGACCTCTTTTGGTATTTCGATTTCGATTTTGAAATTAGCACCACCACACACGACCTCCACCATCACTCGACTTCGACTTGGGGTTTTGAAGGGGCGGCGACAGGGGTTTTGGAGGGGAAGTTGTTGAGGGTTTCGATTTGGGATTTTGGAAGGGCGGCGATTGTGTTACCGATTTGGGGTTTTGGAGGGGCGGCGGCGGCATGGGAGGACCACCGGGGTGGGGTGGAGAAGAATATGATTTTTTTTTAAAATTATAAATTAATATTATTAACTTTTAAATTATTTGTTATATAAATATTTAAGAATGATTTTTTTTTTTGTAAAAATCTAAGAATTAATGATTTTTTTTTGTTTTTTTTTTCAAGTGTGTGCCATGTGTGTAGATGGGTCCTAAATTCAAGTCAAAATTGCCACGCATGCGGTCAATTGACGCCACGTAAGCTTTTAACGGATAGAAATTTAAAAATGTTGACCGAGGGACCAAAATCGAGTCCGTAAGCCAACTTATGAGACCAAAATCGCGGTCCGCCAACTTATGGGATCAAAATCGCGATTGAGCCAACTTAAGGAACCAAAACATTAAAAATCCCCGTTCTTTGTTGAAAATTGAAATAAATGGTGAGTCCAGCTCAATAGACCCATTATCACACGTGGCGTCTCCTCGGTTATACGAGGAAAGAAATTTGTGTAACTGAGATTTGAATAAAACCTAAACGCCAAAACAAACCTAAATACAACTAGACAAAAAATGCGAATGTGACTGAAGAGAGATCGTCGGCTAAGAATCCCTCGTTGTATCTATATCCAACCTATACATATACAAACACACACACACACCATAAAAAACAACAACACATCACATATCCTCTCATTCCCCTGTTTTCTCACCACTTTATTTTATCCTCTGTTTTGTATAAATATATGTGCGAGAGGGGTACAAATTCATATTTGGATTCAGCTGAAAATAAGCATTTGAAATTTACAAGAAAAGAGGAGAAGAAAATGGAGGGTGGAAAACAAACGGGTTCTTCATTTACTTCTGATCTTTTTGGGGCTAAGGATAATTCTTCTTCATCTTCTTCTTCTGGGATTTTCAGTTCTATTTTTGCGCCGCCAAATAAGGTACTATATATCTTTTGTTTAATTATTTCTTTTTGTGCTTATTTTTACTTAATTGGATAATGATTAATGGGTTATCTTTCTTTTTTACCCTTGTAGCAGAATAATGTCAAAGCTGAGATTTTTATCAGAATTTTGAAATATTTGTGATGGTTTTTGAGTTCATTACACAATTTATTTAGATGATTGAAGCTTACTCATATTTGAATCTTCGATGATCTTTGGCTATGATTTGATGGTGTTGTCCCTTTGATGGCTTCTTTTGTTGATCAAAGACTTGCTCTTTTTGTTGCATGAAATTTGCTTCTTTTGAAGGGAAAAGAAAACAGAGCTTTAGTCGAAAAACCATATCTTTAGTTAGTCACAGCAATAGAGGATTATTACTCAATATAACTTTAGCTTTTCAAATGAGTGTACAGATTCTGTTGAGCTAGAATTTAGTTGTTTTTTGGTTGGTATTTTTGGATTTTTAGTATTGCTTATTTTCTTGGTTTTAGGCTTTGGGCAGAGAATCTCTCTTCTTTTTGGAGAACGAAAAGAAAAATGGAATTGGAAATCAATCTTGGAGTGGCAAGACTGGAGGTACTCCAAATTCACCTTTATAGTACATCAAGTGTGGAATTTGTGAAGTTTTAGTATCATGTCACTTGTGTAAGTTTGGATTGATGGGAAGCTCTTTTTGTCAGATAAATATGCTTTAGGGGGTGAAAGCCAAAGCCAGGGCGCAACGAGCAAGGGGACGCGTTCCTACTATCAAGAGGAAAAAGTGCAGCCGTTTCATTACAGCTCGTCGATATACTATGGCGGTCAAGACGTTTACTCTCGACCCCAGAGTGCCCAGAACCCTGGGCTGACTACTGTGAGTCAGAATGCCTTTCCCAAATAGTTGGTTTATTCTCCGATTGATGAGGAGTTAAATTCAGCTACGAATAGCGTTACACGTCTTTAGCCTTTACAAGTCTTGCTTAATTTAGATTCTATTGTATTCCTGAGGGTGGAATACATTTCATTACGTCGCATCATCTTAGAAAAGATCTCTCAGTTTCAAAATGAATACTAGAACGACTCCTTAACCAAAGGATTAAAGCTTGGTTTTCGATGTCTAAAACTTTTGGCGATCTTGGAAAGATACTTGAAATGGTGGTTTAAATATTGTGGAAAAAGCTATTACCGTGACTTCAAGAATTCTCTTTTAGTTTCATTTCATTGAGTCGGAGACGAAAACAGTTTGCTCTTTTCGTTACATTTAGAAGATCGCTCATTTGAGGTAGAATGTGTTATGGTTGGATGAACATATATATGTTTGTTGAGCAGTTTAGTAAAGACGGTGAAGATGATGACTCTGGCAAAGCTTCACGGGGTAACTGGTGGCAGGGTATGCTTTGGATTCTGTTCAAAATGGTGTTGTATTACTACATTGCGATTAAGGATCCTTTCATTTGATTATAGCGTCGTATTTTTGCAGGATCTCTTTATTACTAAGAACTCACCATGGCATGTGAAGTAACATATACTTATCCTGGTAATTATCATGACTATGTTGATCTAAATTCATTAAATTTAGGGGCACATAATGCACCCTATTAATGCGTTTGTAAGCTTATTGTATTAGCGGGCTGGTCGGATTCAATTTGGTTGAATCCGGAACCTGGTGCTGGTGCGACATAGGTAATATGTGATCTATAATGCAAGAGAGATTGAAATTATACCAAATAACCATGGAACATACAAATGACATATTATAATAGTCAATTTATTCTAATCTGTTGCTAATCATTTAATTGGCTATAGAACTTCCTAATTTTCATCCACTTTGAACAACATATACATTACATAAATTGAATCTTTTGTCTCCATTGCTAATTTTTATTAATTTTGGCTGCAGGGAAATCTATATATGTAGGGCAGCAGCCAGTAGCGTCCTTCTCTTTGTAATGGAGAAAGTTGATGCATAGAAGCTTTATCATTAGTAAAAAAGATGGACTCTTTGTCAGCTATCTAATATGTTATCTGGTATGTGTGATTGTAGCAATTAAGTAACTTAGTGCTTGATGCTTTTTAGTATTATATTAATGTACAAACATAAATAACTTTAAGCTTTCTATCTCTTTTTGAATAATAATGATAGCTGGTTCTATCTTTGTTTTTCTAAATCACTAGCTTTACATGGAGAATACGTTTCTTTAGGTATCTCCTTTTATGTGCCATAAATTAGCTAGAGTCGATCTACAGTTCTGTTTCATGACGTGAATAGGGCGTGTATAACATCCAAACCACGTGAATCGATTAAATCAAGCAAGTTGTGCGGCATAAAATCGATATATGTAGCAATTTAACTTGTGAAGAGTTCAAAAAATTCAAGCGTACCTTTTAATATTTAGCTGATCAAAACAACATTTCAAAAATCCAAATTTTGAGTTTACCCTGGTGCAAGCTACTAAGCCCTGGAAAAGAAGAACAGAAAATTGTGGTTGAGAGTTTCCCCGTAATGTAACACGATTAAGACATCTGATATCTTATGTTATCTTCTAAATTTGTGACAAAATTTAATTAGTTTAAATTGAATACGACATGCACTCAAAAATCAACTTGCAGTGAGTCAATGAAATTTGTCCAGTTTCCAACAGTTACATCACATCATTTTCTCTCTTTTGTTCCATGTTTTTGTAGTACCAACAGCCACACACACTAATAAAATATCCAGAATAAAACCATACGTTCCTAGTATTTTTGCCGACTTCGTTAGTACAGTAATTGGATTTGGACAGCAACCACTGACTTATTGTTTCTGTTATAGTTGGATAAGATTATGTGGGGTAGTTAAGATGAGGTCATTTAATCCGTTGGAATCTTGCAATTGTCGAATGTTTCTGGGATTTACAGCAACATCTTTAGGTTCTGTTTGCTGCATGGCATTTTTATATCTGGTACAAATTTTATGGATTTGACTTTTGTAATAGATGGAGAATAGGTTCCTTTAACGAATTTATCTATTTCCCTTTGATACAACTAGTAGATGCCGATAGATTCTTGTGTTTCACATAAGGAGGGCAAATGAGTTGACATTATCATTACATTTCATTGTTGTGGATTACCATTGAACAAATTTTCCAAGTGTTTTTAGGAATAATAACGAAATATTTCTTTTATTTTGTTGACTTAATGAGAATGAAACTTAATTGATGACGAAAGTCATCGTGCCTTTTTGGAATAAACAAAACGGGGGAGGGGAGTGTGTCGTAGTTTAGCTCGGAAAGTCGGAATACTGATCCTGTCCCATGGTTTGGGAGAGAGTTTATTTAGAAGCGTGGATTATGCTCTTGAATACTTTCTCTTTTGTTTTGTCTTTGGTCACCTGCCCCCTTTTTGATGGGGGGATTATCGCCGCTCCTTGTTGCCGGAAGGAAGAGATTTTGATATCCAAGTGTCAAGCGTCTCACGCCAGGTGATTATGCATGAGGTGTGACATGTTCAGGGGCACTTACTTTATGTAGGGCGAAGTTGTGATTGTGTTTTTCTTTGGAGTGCGACATCGTGGCAAATATTGTGGGTTTTCGTAGCTGATTAGTGTACTCGAAGCGTGTCCATTTTAGTATAATTTTGGGGGATGGTGTAGCCCAATTATGTTGGGCACATAACCGTATAGACGCGTTGGCTGTAGATTTTGGAGAGGATATTACCAATTACCATTTAAAGAGGACGTCAAAGAAGAGCCTAGATGGTGTAACCTCGAAGATGGCGTAGCCTTGTTCTTAATCGGGATGGCGTAGCCTAAGAAGGCGTAGCCTTGTTCTTATTTGTATTCGTAGATGAGGATGATATGTGTCATCATTCATGATACATTTTAAGTTACTACAACTTAAAATTTTATTGAAAGCTTTTACTATTGTTTTATGATTCTAAATCAATACTTTCAACCTACACTAAATTTAAATTTGGCATATTAGCCGATTGTGATTCTGAAAGTTGCGTGTTATATTCCTACTCTTACTATTAAGATAGTTCAGGATTCATTTTTCTTAAATCTTTTCGCATGATGTAAGTTGTCATTTAGCGGAACACTTGAGGGGTAACGTGCTTATTATTTTTAATTCACAAGTACGTGATGCACCTATTAAGCGGGAAGCAAGGGTTACTGTGAAAAAGCCCTTGGATGTTCTTACAACTCTTATTAGTGAGCGATTTGGGACCTTCGGTTGTTCGCGTCTCTAATAAGAGCAATATTTCCAGTCACTGGTAATCCACGTCCTTTGGTTGTGATATCGTAGGATTTCTTCGATCAGGACGTTGTAATGAGCCTGCAAGGAAGTGACAAGAATCAGTACATCATTGATGAAGTAATTGAAGAAGAAATGAGAAGGAGAAAGACTGCACCTTTGAGTGAGGAGGAAATGATTGAAGAAGGATTGGATTCAATTTTGACCGTTGACAAGGGAAACGACGTCGCGTTGGCACATCATGCTGAGACTTGGGATGGGGCCGAGCTGAAGAAATTGGGCCGTTACTCGTGGGCCGAACCATCACACTAAGACTTTGGATGAGGAGAGCGGAAGCAATTGGGCCGGTGACTCTTGGGCCGCGTCTGAATTGTAATCATTAGTTTGTTAGCCTATTTTGTCTTATCTGAACTGTAGTAATTGCATGAACGACTGCATGCAATTAGTATTACTATTTGTAGCTCACTGAGCTGGAAGGATTATTCATTCAGAAAATTTCATAATTCAACTCTTCTCTCTCTTAATTTTCTCTCTGCAATTCCTCCCCCCTTCTTAGCTTTCTGCACAAGAAACATACATATATCAAATCTTAACATTTGGTATCTTTGAGCTAGGTCAATCCATGGTGGATACTAGGCTTAAGGAGCTACAAGAAACACAAAAAAAAATGGATCACACATTACATGAAGAAACACAGAGAAGGATTAATGTTGAACATGGGTTACAGGAACAAATTGGGCTTCTTAATACTCAAATCCATGATCACATTAGACACCTGGGTGATAAACAGAATACATTCAATACTAAATTTGAGGATCACATGGTAAAAACTGACACTAGACATGCTGAGTTCACTGCTGCTTTTGCTCTAACTCAGAATCAAATCATTCAACTGTTTGAGAAATTGAATATGAACAACAAACAACCATCTGTTATGGGGTCACCTGGACCCATGATGGGTACACCTGGATCTATGAGATCTGAGGAGTTTCAGCCTAGAGGTGCTATGACTGTGGAGAAACAGGCTAGACAGGAGGGCAACAACAGTCAGCTTCAGTGTGCACTACCAAGTCCTAGGGTGGATTTCCCTCGGTTCAATGGAACTAAGGCCCGAGAGTGGATGGTTAAGTGCATGGGATACTTTGATTTGATGCCTACTTCATCAGATTTACAGAAGGTAACACTTGCTGCCCTGCACTTTGAGGGTAAAGCTGAGTTGTGGTATCAAAACCATAGAACTCAGTTTTTTGGTATTAGCTGGGATCATTTTATGAAGGAAGTGTCCTCTAAGTTTGAGGAACTAAAGGAAGCTAATGTAATTGCTGATTTTAATAGACTGAAACAGACACATTCTTTAGATGATTATATAGATAAATTTGAAGAGTTGAAAACATACATGGGCATTGTTTCTCATAGGGATTTTGATGAAAAATACTATGTTGCTTGTTTTGTTAGTGGGCTCAATGATGAGTTACAGTCACAGGTTCTCTTATTTGACCCTGTAACACTTACCCATGCTATGGACATAGCTAAGAAGCAGGATAGAGTAAATGAAGCAACCAGAAAGGTGAAAAATAAAGTGGTAACACCTGGTTACACTCCTTTCAGGAGGCCTGAAGTGGGATATTTTCCCCCAGTATACAAGGCACCTCAACCACCTAACAACACAGTGGTGAGGAAACCCTTAACTGCAGCAGAAATGAGAGCTAGGAGGGAGAAAGGACTCTGTTATAATTGTGATGACCCATATGTGTTTGGACACAAGTGTAGGACTAAGCAGTTCTTTCTCATGCTTACTCAAGAGGAAGAGGATACATATCTGGGGTCCATGTTGGAGACAGGGGGGCAAGAACTTGAACAAGTTCAAGTGTCTGTCAATGCTATTAGTGGTAAGGCTACCTCTAATACCTTTAGGCTGGTGGGGGAGTATGGCAGGCAACAATTACCCATACTCATAGACTGTGGAGCTGATAAGAGTTTCCTGGATACTGAAGTGGCAAAGAAATTTGGTTGTGTCATTGAGGAAGCAACTCCTATCCTACTTAAGGTAGCTGACAGTAGGAAGGTTGTTAGTGATAAACAAGTGAATGGGTTTCACTGGACCATGCAGGGTAAAGCCTTCAAGTTCACTGTGAGGTTGTTCAACATGGGAGGGGGACACATGATCCTAGGAGGGGACTGGTTGAAACAATACTCTCCTATTGAATTAGACTACCATGGCCCCTGTGTTGGGCTCAATATAGAAGGTGAGAAGGTGTCTTTTCAGACTATTATCCCTGGAGCTGAATGCCACTTGATCTCAAGTGAATCTATGTCTAAACTACTCTACCAGGATAGGGATACAATGGAGCATGTGGTCTATGCTATCACTCTTGCAGAAGATGACATTCTGGTTAACCCAGATTTGAAGGGGTTACTGAGTGAGTTTGCTGATGTGTTTGCAGAACCAGAGGGCTTACCACCCAACAGACACATTGAACATCAAATTCAATTGAAAACTGGTAGTGTTCCTAAGCTGCAATATCCATACAGATATTCTCACTCAGCCAAAGATGAGATTGAGAACATTATCAAGACACTGCTCAAAGAGGGAGTGATACAACACAGCAAAAGTCCTTTTGCTTCTCCTGTATTGTTGGTTAAGAAGAAGGATAATACTTGGCGCCTGTGTGTTGATTACAGGTACTTGAACTCTCTCACAGTGAAGCATGACTATCCAATACCAGTAATTGATGAGTTATTGGATGAATTACATGGGTCAAATTTTTTTTCTAAGATTGATCTGAGATCTGGTTACTTCCAGATCAGAATGAGAGAGGAAGACATACCACTCACAGCCTTTAAAACACATCAAGGACACTATGAGTTCCTTGTTATGCCTTTTGGACTCTGTAATGCACCAGCTACATTCCAATCCTTGATGAATCAAGTCTTTGCTGATCTCCTAAGGAAGTCTGTCCTAGTGTTCTTTGATGACATCCTTGTGTACAGCAAGGATTGGGACACTCATTTGAGTGATTTATCTGCAGTGTTAACACTTTTGAGGAAACATCAGTTATATGCCAAGCCCTCTAAATGTACTTTTGGACAACCACAGGTTGAATACTTAGGACATATTATTGGACAGCATGGGGTATCTACTGATCCCACCAAGATCGAGAGTATGGTCAACTGGCCCAAGCCAAATTCTGTGAAGGGTTTGAGGGGGTTCTTGGGGTTGACTGGTTACTACAGGAAGTTCATTAAGAACTATGGGTTAGTGAGTAGACCTCTCACTCAAATGTTGAGAAAGGATGCTTTTCAGTGGAGTGAAGAGTCTGAAGCTTCTTTCACTCAACTGAAGGATTTGATGACCAAAGCCCCTGTTCTAGCATTGCCAGATTTCTCAAAATCCTTTGTTGTTGAGACTGATGCTAGTGGTAAGGGGATTGGTGCTGTCCTAATGCAAGAGGGCAGGCCTATTGCATTCTTGAGTAAAATTCTTTGCCCAAAGAACCAAGCATTGTCTATCTATGAAAGGGAGTTTTTGGCTGTTCTGCTAGCTGTGCAGAAATGGAAGCATTACCTACAGGGTTCACACTTTATTATCAAAACTGATCAGCAAAGTCTCAAGTATTTACTTGAGCAAAAGATCACTTCTGCTTTACAACAGAAATGGGTATCAAAGTTATTGGGGCTTAACTATGAGATCCATTACAAAAAGGGTGTGGAGAATAGAGTGGCTGATGCTCTATCCAGAGAGTTCAGTGACACTGCTGAGTGTCATGCTGTTTCTGTGGTAAAGCCACTTTGGATTGAGCAGGTGGTAGAGAGTTACAAAGGGGATGATTTTTTTCTCAACATACTGGCTGTTAAGGCTATTGATCCTACAGCTTACTCTGACTTTGAGGTCACAACTGGGGTGTTGAGGTTCAAGAAGAGACTGTGTGTGGGAAATGATCTGCAGCTAAGGCAGAAAATCATTGCCACTCTTCATGATTCACCCCTTGGGGGTCATTCAGGGAACCAAGGAACCTATGTGAGGGTGAGCTCACTGTTTTTTTGGCCCCACTTGAAAGGTGATGTCCATAGGTTTGTGCAGATGTGTGATGTTTGTAAAATGACTAAAGCTGAGCATACCCCCTACCCTGGGTTACTTCAACCTTTACCTATTCCTGAGAAGTGTTGGACTCATATTGCCTTGGATTTCATTGAGGGCTTACCTAAATCTGAAGGGAAGGAAGTTATTCTGGTGGTTGTTGACAGGTTCAGCAAATATGGTCACTTCATTGCTTTAAAGCACCCATACTCTGCTAAGGACATTGCTAAGGTGTTTATGGATTGTATTTACAGATTGCATGGGTTACCTGTCAGCATTGTTAGTGACAGGGACAGAATTTTTACCAGTCATTTCTGGCAAGAACTTTTCAGCATCCTTGGTGTGAGCTTGGATATGAGCTCTGCATATCACCCCCAGTCTGATGGACAGACTGAGAGGCTCAACCAATGCCTTGAAAACTACCTTAGAGGGATGGTGTTTGATAATCCCACTAAGTGGAACAGTTTCCTACCACAAGCTGAATACTGGTACAACACTAACTTTCATACCAGCTTGAAAATGAGCCCTTTTCAGGCCTTGTATGGTGTTGCACCAGACACACTCTCCATTGGACCTTATGTGGACTCCCCTAATGAGAGTGCTAAAGATGTGATCTCTGAGAGGCTAAGGCTCAACTCTTTACTCAAGAGTCATCTGATGCATGCACAGGAGCGCATGAAGTTTTTTGCTGATCAGCACCGCACTGAAAGGGAATTTTCAGTGGGAGATGAGGTTTTTCTCAAATTGCAGCCATTTAGACAAAACTCAGTGGCTTTGAGGCGCAATTTGAAATTGAGTTGCAGGTTTTATGGCCCCTACACTATTCTGGAGCGCATTGGCTCAGTGGCTTACAAATTAGCACTCCCACCTGGGTCACAAATTCACCCTGTTTTCCATGTTTCACTACTGAAGAAGAAACTCAGTCCTAATATTTTGCCTAGCCCTCAACTACCATTTACTAACCCAAATGGGTCCTTTCAAATTTACCCACTTTACACACTGGATAAACGGTTTATTAAGAGAGGACAGGTAGGGGTACCTCAAATCTTGATTCAATGGGTTAATGGCGACGCCGATTCAGCTACTTGGGAGGATTTCAGCTCAATCCGTGCTCGTTTCCCTGATTTTGATCCTTGGGGACAAGGATCTACTCCGCCCGGGGGTAATGTAATGAGCCTGCAAGGAAGTGACAAGAATCAGTACATCATTGATGAAGTAATTGAAGAAGAAATGAGAAGGAGAAAGACTGCACCTTTGAGTGAGGAGGAAATGATTGAAGAAGGATTGGATTCAATTTTGACCGTTGACAAGGGAAACGACGTCGCGTTGGCACATCATGCTGAGACTTGGGATGGGGCCGAGCTGAAGAAATTGGGCCGTTACTCGTGGGCCGAACCATCACACTAAGACTTTGGATGAGGAGAGCGGAAGCAATTGGGCCGGTGACTCTTGGGCCGCGTCTGAATTGTAATCATTAGTTTGTTAGCCTATTTTGTCTTATCTGAACTGTAGTAATTGCATGAACGACTGCATGCAATTAGTATTACTATTTGTAGCTCACTGAGCTGGAAGGATTATTCATTCAGAAAATTTCATAATTCAACTCTTCTCTCTCTTAATTTTCTCTCTGCAATTCCTCCCCCCTTCTTAGCTTTCTGCACAAGAAACATACATATATCAAATCTTAACAGACGTAGAGGAGCAATGTTTAAGTTTATCGGTCTTACTGCTTGCATGTCATAATGCATGCACTTTCACTTGTCACCTAATAATCGAGGAAAAAAAATCGAAATTGGTCCTTTATTGTGTCCTAGTTACAATCTTCGTCCTTTATTGTGTCCTTGTTTTATTTTGGTCCTTTATTGTGTGTTTCAGTACGATTTTGGTCCTTCAGATGGAATCTCAGCCGAAAATGTCATGTACGAGCACGTGCTGCCCTAAATTCAATTTTTCTGAATTTTCCACAAGCATATTCGCATGTTGGAACAACAATTTTAATTTTTTTATTTAAAATTTTGACCCGTCCGATCCGGATAATCCGGTCAAATCGGGTTGGCCGGGTCAGAATTTTAAATAAATAAAAATAAAAAAATTTGAAACCAGCATTTCCACATGTGAATTTGCATGTGGAAATTAAAAAAGTTTTTATTTTGGCCGGCAAGTGTTCCCACGTGATATTTTCGACTCTGACTTCTTCCTAAGGACCAAAATCGTACTGAAACACACAATAAAGGACCAAAATAAAACAATGACACAATAAAGGACGAAAACTGTAACTAGGACACAATAAATGACTAGTTTCGATTTTTTCCCTAATAATCGAAGGCTTGTCTAACTTTTATCTTCTTTTGAATTTCAAATATCGCTTGTTTGTTGTCTGGATTGTGCTACCGCAAACAGGCAAGTTGGACTCGTGATTCTTTTTTCCCTTCTCATTGGGATGAATAGTTAAGGATCCTCTAATACTGAATTATTTATAAAAAATATATAACTACGTAATTCCACAACCCAGTAAAGAAGTGGCCCTGTTTTGAATTCGATCCAATAACTTATGTATCAAAATGGATCTGGTAGGTTACCAATTGCTTGGTCTATGTATGGTGTACCGCGTCCTAGTATGAACTTAATTGGTCTATTATATGCTGTACCACGATCGTAGTTTGAGCTACAATAAACTCATGTATGCATCTAACTTATAAATTATACTGGAGGTTTATAAATCAATAAATCATCAATATTATTGAAGTCAATAGTCAACTTAGTTTCGCTTTGAGATCTTATTCAAAATGCAGAATTAATATCTTTTTTTTTCCTTGATGACCACACTTAGTTCACATGCAGTTATAGCATGAACTATAATACACTTATCTATGTATCTAACTTATAAACTATAACGGATATGGTTAAATTATCCACATTATTTAAGTCTATAGTCAACTTTGTTAGGTATCTAAGTCGACAAATACGCGCACTCAGGATTTGTTCATTGTGAATATAACAAATCAAACACGAATATAATATGACGATCGTACAAACACAAGTATTTACCGTGTAAACTCCGAAATTGGAAAAATAAATCACGGGGCACCGAACAAAAATACACTATGTAGAAAATTGTTACAACTACATAATTTCTCGTTCAGTCCAACGATCCCCACATAGTTTTTTTACTCGCAATACTCTCCGAATACACCTCACACTTAGAAACATTACAAGAGAAAACATGAAATATTACACTGCAAAATGCTACTCGGAATTGGATGATTTGAAAAAGCTCAATCTTATGCCTATTTATAGGCCAAACTTCTCTCCAAATCGTACGTGGTTTCTCAAGAAACCATTGGCCAATTAATTGGCTTCAGATTCAATCTCACTACCCCATTAATTGGGGTAGTTCGGCCAACAATCTCCACCTTGAAGATGTGATTATTAGTAACTAATTATGTCTTTAAAATCATCTCCATTCTGGCCTTAGGAAATTGCACACTCATTCCGCCTCAGAAGATCTTCATAGCTCTCGCTATCACTGCAATTACAGTCGTACTTTAAAATTACCATACTCCACCATAAAGCATAACCACTAAAAATAAACCAATTTCGAGCATTTCTTTTTTTTTTTTGCCCATGTCGAACATTAACTTGCTGATAGTATGGTGCAATTTCCCATTTTGGCTCCTCCGGAAGGCATTAGCCCGCCGACATGAATATACCACACACCTTGCATTAATGCCAAAAGTAATGCCCGTGTGCAAACTGGACCCACGTCTTCCTGCCATCGTAAGCCACCAATGCATTGTTTACATGTGAACTGTTACCCCCACTAAGCCTCTCTTTTCAGACAAAAGCTTGCCAGTAACTTCAGAGAGATTGATTCTCTTTCCCATGAATGAATATTGATTTCATGTGCTCGTACGAATTTGAAAGAGACCAGATGAGCCTCAAGGCTTGATCTTCCTCATCAACTGCAACTCCAATGGACTTAAGCTAAACAACGTTTTCGTTCAGAACACTCAGATGATTTGAGATACTCGCACTCTCCGCCATTCACAGTGTATGAAACTGCTCTTTTAGGTAAACGTGATTCGACGCGCATTTCGCCTGGTGCAAATCCTCTAATTTTTCCTAGAGTCCCTTTGCCGAAAAAACCCCATGCACGTTCGCAAAAATAGTTTTGTCCAGGCACATACGAATTACACTCGCAGCTTGCAAATCTAGATCCTCCAAATCATCATCGTCCACCACAGCTTTTATACTAGCTGCCTCGAAAGTCGTGCTAGTACTGACACTAGGTATAGCGACAGCTCTCCCCTTTAAAGCCTTGTATAACCATGACTGAATCAACACATCCCTGACTTGAACTTGCCACAAGCCAAAGTTGATTTTTTAGTTAAACTTTTCAACGTCAAATCTCACCATATTCGCACCATTGTTCCCTGACATTACACCGGCGAGCCTTGGTGAATTTCAAGTAGATTAGAACAGCACAAAGTAAACCCCCAGAAAGAGATAGCTTGTCTTTCCAGACAGGGTTTCAAGGCTCCCAGGTAATTGGTGGGGCCACAATAGTCCCGTTTAATAACTAATTACCTTTATACATAACCGCCTTTATCAGCTCTTATTCACACTACACTCACACCATAGATCCACCATAACAAAAAATCCACTTCCAGCAGCACATGAGCTCTGAAACCACTTGTTAGGTGTTTGAGTCGACAAATACGCGCTCCCAAGATTTGCCCATCGTGGATATAACGAATCAAACACGAATATAATATGACGATCGTAACAACGCAATGATTTAACATGGAAACTCCAAAATCGGAGAAAAAACCACGGGGCCCCGAACAAAAATACACTATGTAGAAAACTGTTACAACCACACAATTTCTCGCTCGCCTAACGATCCCCACAAAGCCTTTTTACCTACAACAGTCCCCGAATACACCTCACACTGTTATAGAAATGTTACAAGAGGAAACAAGAAATACTACACTCCAAAATGCTACTCTGAATTAGATGATTTGAAAAAGCTCAAGCTTATGCCTATTTATAGGCAAAACGTCTCTCCAAACCATACATGGTTTCTCAACAAATCATTGGCCAATTAATTGGCTTCAGATCCAATCTCACTTTGGGGTAGTTCGACCAACAAACTTAGTCTCTCTTTGAGATCTGATTCACATGCATAATAAATTCATTTTTTTTTCTTTTCTAGACCACCCCACCTAGTTCACATGCATCTATACCAAATGTTAATAGCAAGTACTCATCAAAGTACATTAGTTCAGAAAAAGACAAAAACCCACAAAAGTTTGATTAGTTTCAAATTCAAATAATTTTAATGGAGGAAGTGAAGCTATTCAGATCTTTAGGGAGCGTATTCAGCTGGAGAGTAGAATTTGCTCTAATACTAAAAGGAGTCAAATATGAATTCTTACAAGAAGATAAGAATAACAAATCCCCTAAGCAACTGAAGTACAATCCAATTCACAAAAAGGTCCATGTTCTCTTGCATAATGGCAAAGATATAGCTGAATCCTTATCTATAGTTGAATACATCGACGAAACATGGCCGGAAGGTCCATCTATTCTGCCCAAAGATCAGTACGATAAAGTCGTGGTCCCTTTTTGGGCCACGTCCATCGACCACAAGGTAAAGAGATTTATTTTCTTGGTGCTTTTATCATTGAATTGCCATTCTCTCGTAGAAACATTAGGTATTTATAAGATGTACATACTTTCCATCACGTACACTAACGCGTTGGTTGTATATTGCTTTACACCAAGCCTGTGGAAGTTATGGTTAACGAGTGAAGGTGAAGATTTTGAATATGCCTATATCAAGTTAAATTGTTGTGTCATCTAAAAGTTGGATTTCAATAAACATTGAACTTTTTAATTTATATTTTCACCTTAATTTAAAGCTTGTAGAGCAATTAGGACTTACTTTCGCAAGTATACGCCATAACACACTCATGCTATAACTTCTTCTTTACGTATGTGACAAAACATTTTATCCGATAAACTTATGACAGTGAGATTCAACATTAAATCTTCGATATGGTTTTGTTATTATATTGAACTATCACCTTGTCCCAAAACAACAACCTTTTAAAAGATTAGATATTTATAGTCTTATATATTTTCAGTACTTAAGTATTTGTAATTTTAATATATTTCCAACATAAAATTGGTAATTATGAGAGAATTTTGTTATAGTTGTTGATGAGATCGATTTTTGTTAGTAGTGTATCAAGACCATGTGGAAAGCTTATGCTAGCAAAGGTGATGACAAAGAGAATATCAAGGAAGAAGCACAAGAGTTGCTAAAATTCGTGGATAATGAATTGAAGGGAATGCGATTATTTGGCGGTGACAACATTGGATTTGTTAATATTGCGGATCGGATAGTGGTGGCGATTGTTGTGAAGGTTGTTGGAATTGAAGTTGTGACCAAGAGGAGCTTCCGAATTTGTCTGAATTGATCGGAGAGTAGGTTAATCACGAATTAGTGAAAGAAAATCTACCTCCTAAGGAAAAATTAACTATGTTGGTTTTATTAATGTTAGCGCAAAAGCTCGAATGAAAGCTCAATTCCCTATTATAGTCTTGTGAACCCTAGCTTCAAAGTCAAGCTTCTTTATGTAAGCCACCATATTTCCTATCTTAGTGAGAGAAATATTGGAGTGAGAGAGAAGCGAGAAAATAGAGTCTTGTGGGAACTCTTCACCTTTGTGGGTTTTCTTCGTCTCCAATTTCACCTAAACACTTTTTGTGTGAGATCTACTTAATGTAGTGTGATAAGCTACTTAGTGTGAGATTGTTAGTTGGTGTAGACTTTGTGGTGTTGGTGGTGCACGTGCGAGAAGTGGGAAACCGAGTCGAGGGTTTCTGAGCTAGAACGAGAAAGGAACGAACTCCCAATAGTGGCATAAGAGAAGTAGGGTCATTTTTTCGTCATTAGGTCGTCGCTCTGCCGTTGTCGCCACATCACTGCCACGTCGTCGCTGGACAGCCGCTTCCGCTTCTGCTCCGCGCACTCCAGTTGCGCATAGGTAAGTTAGGATTCCTTTCGTGAGATCCCGCTCGGGTAAATTGGCTTAAACTCCCCTTGGTACCGGTGTGATTTCGATTTTACATAAGCAATTTCAATTTTCAGCATTGTTGATACCGGTGTGAGTCGGGTTGTGTATGTTAGCCCCAGTGTGAGTCCGATTGTGTGTCTTGGCTCCGGTGATTCTGGTTGTTTGCCCTAGTTTCTTGTGTGCTTTTACGTGAGTTATTTGTTGTCATGTCTTCCTCTATGAGTCACTATGGTATGGCCTCATTTAATGAGAAATGTGGTTTTGATATTTGGAAGCAAAAGATTAAATGTGTTTTAATCCAACAAAAAACTTTTAGAGCTATAACTGAAAAGTACTTAGAAATCGAAGACAATGCTAAGATTACTGAATTAAATGAGATGGCATGTCCCACTATTTACTTGAACTTATCTGACTTTGTGATTACACAAGTTAGTATGTTGAATTCTGCCAAATTGCTCTGGGATAAACTTGATAGTTTGTTTACGGATACTTCTTTGCCTGTAAAGTTGTTCTTACTTGAAAAAATCTTTCGTTTTAAATTGAATTTGAACAAAGATATTGATGAGAATCTTGATGTGTTTAATAAGCTTATTCAAAATATCAAATAAACTGGTGATAAACATATAGATGATTATACACCTATTGTGTTGTTGAATGTTATTCCTGATTCTTATAATGATGTGAAATCTGCTATTAAGTATGGTAGAGATGACATTATTCTTGACATTGTTGTGAATGGTTTGGGAAGTAAAGAACTTGATTTGAAGTATTCTAGGGGTGGGAATAGACAGTCTAAAGATTTTGGTGAGGTTATGCATGTGACGAGGAGGTCTCAGAATAGATTTCAAAACCAAAAGCATGATAACAATAGTAAGAAAACTATTGGTCAAGGAAAGAAGAGGTCTAAGTCCAATAATAGAAGTTGTTATAACCGTGGTGATTCTGGACACTATCAAGGATTGCCCTAATCCCAAGAAGAAGAATGAGCATGCTAATGTATCTATTGATTTGGGTGATGTTTTCATGATGTGTGATCATGTGAATTCCGTGTCTGGTTTTTTGCCTGAACATGAGTGGTTAATATGACTCTGTATGTTCCTTCCATATATCTCATTTTAGAAATTTATTTTCTAGTTATAAAAAGGTTGAGCATGGTTGTGTGTCCTTAGCAAATAAAAAGATATGCAATGTATTAGAAATTGGTGATATATGTGTAACGCCCCAAAAATTAGGAAGAAAACAAATTTAAACTTTAGTCCTTAAACTTTTGAGAACTTTCATTTTTGACCCTAAATGTTCAGAAAAAATTGCATTTTAGCCCATGTACTTAAAAGTTAGTCTTATATTATATTTACATGTCTCTAATCCTAAAACATATATTTCAATTTCAAATATTAACCAAGTTGATCGAATTACTTCGAACAATTACATAAGTAAATATGTATGTAATAAAGAAATCTAATTATACTTATTTAAATTTTAATTATAAATAATTAAGGGACTTAATATGCAATTAACCACTTGATGATGTAAGACATGACATCTTTTTGATGAGGTAAGCCATGACATCCTTAAGAGCATGATTAAATTCAGATTTTTTGTAGTTTATTATAAAAATAATCATGGTGGGACATAAAATTTAATGATTAAACTACTAATTTCACCTATAAATACTCACCATTGTTCAACATTTTATACAGCCCAAAATAATTCGATTCTGCAAAAGTTCTCAGAAATAAAAGTTGTTCTTTTTTGTATTTTACCTCGAAAAACAATTTTTCTAGATTTTTATCTTGTTATTTTCTACCCAAAAAGATGCCAAAACTTTTACTGCGTAGGAAATGGCGAATTCTACCCCTACACCTTAGAAAAATCATTTTAAATAGTAGAAACATTATTTTACTACCTATTTTCGTATATATACTCTCCTTGGTGTCTTCTATCTTTTGTATGAAGACATCTCCCAAATAATATGATCTAGGAGGCTGTAATCCATAAACCCTAAACTGCTGCTAAGAAATCTGATAGCAACTCTTATGTTGCAAGAATTATTTAGAATAGCAAACATTTGTATTTTCATAAAATCTTGGACATACACATTCATCATGACATTGTGAATTAGAAACCATAAAAGGATTTGAAAATAAAGTTCTTTTGGATGTCCGATCAAATGTAAAATTAAAATTGCGGTGATTTATTAGATTATTTGACACAACATTTATTTTATTTGTTTATAAAGTTAAATCACCATCATAATTCAAATATTTATCACACACATGAATCTAACATGGAATATTATTAGTTATAATTAGATTATTATAATTTATAATTATGAAATGATATTTTTGTGATTTCATTTATAACATTTAAATGGTAGATTTACCATGTTTAACATACTACTTTCATAAGTCTTACAAGATTATTCTTGCCACTTCATATTTTAGAATTTTATCTTAAAATGTTATTAAAATCTATGTAATTTTAGAGTTACCTCATAAATAAATAAATGAAAAAAGAACTCCCACTTGAAAATTGAATGTTGAATAGTATCATAAAAACTGAAAAAATAACAAATGATAGATCTTTAATGAATTTGAAAGTATAATTAATTTTTTTATATAATATATAAAATTGTTGGTAAATGGGTAATGATTTCTTAAAAGATTTAATGCCTCAAAAACGTGTTCGGGAGTTGAAAAACTTAGATTAATAAAACTGAATAGTAATTTAATAGTTTCTCATTTGTTCACTAATGTAGCAGTTTTCTTTTTAAAAATAAAATTAATAGGTTCATCTTCTTGAGCGCCCCCCCTCCCCCCTCCCGTACAATCGACTCCCGTGAAACTTAAAATTTGACTCCGACACTAAAACCGTGCACAACATCAAATTAGGCTTTTGAGGAGGAGCAAAATAAGAAGATTTTAAAAAAACGATGGAGGCGGTGGGGTTTCGTGGTGGAGGTGGGGAGGGGAGGGTATTGTGATGAAAAAGGTGATATTTTTTACTTATTCTAATTTTTTAAGGTAAGTTAAAAAGGTAAGTTAATTAAAGGGAAATTATTTTAAAATAAGTTTTCATAAGTGAATATAATTGAAAAGTTTTTTCTTCCTTTTTCTGTTATATTGCTAATTAGTAAAAAAAAGTTTTTTCTTTTAGGAATTGAAAAAAAATTTAACTAAATCAAAATTTTACTAAATAATATAATACACTAGAAGTTATTTTTTTATTATTTGAAAACATTAATTCAAGATTTTATGTTAATTGGGTCGGGATGTAATTATATGGAATATTTAGAACACAATGAAAAAACCAAACTCAAATTTGGAGGCTTATTTAAAAAATATTGGGGTGTGAGTGTAGTTATATAAAATTTTTGGATACAAACGCAAAAAGAAATTCAGATTCAAAGTCATGTGCATGGCACATACATAATTCCCGGGAGAAATAGAATATTCCGTTGTCGGAGAACCAAAAATAAAATTGTGGTTACTTTAGATGACTTAAAATTGAATAAGGCACTATAACAGACTAATTTTAAAAGGTAATTAATATAAAGGACTAACAAGTCAAAAATCCATGTATATCCCAAAGACCTCAACTGTCATAAACGATAAAGGACTAACAAGTCAAAAATTCATGTATATCCCAAAGACCTCAACTGTCATAAACGATTTACGCTAAGAGAGCGTTTGCAAATGCTTTTAAAAGGGGCTTGTGGGCTTTTGTCTATAGAAAAACCACAAATTAGTGTTTGAACTTTGAATATAGGCTTTTGCTTCTCCTTGTCTTAAAATAAGCAAAAAAAAAAAGCACAAGCCCACAAGCTGGGTAGAGGGTGCTTTTAAAAGCTCCTTTTAATTATTGTATTTTAAAAATATTTCGCTCTCCTAAATTCCCTCAAAGTCGCGTCCATACCCAAAATTAGGGGGAGAAAATATTCTCTAGTCTTTTCTCTTTCATGTTCAACGTAAAGAATAAGCTCTAATCTTTTATCTTCCATGTTCAATGCGATTACCAATTATCTATAGTTATAAAACCTATTAGTTCTTATTCTATGCAATTCATCATCAAAGTCTTCAATTCTTCATATTTGGACGAATTTACATCCACGTAAGTATGCATTATCTGCTCTCTCTCTCTTTTTTTTTTTGTTACTTTCAGTTCTGAATCATTGGTTGTTATAGTCAACAACGTATTTGTGATTTTGTTTTTTTTTTTTTGATAAAAAAAGTATTTGTGAAATTGTGAGAACGAAGAGTACTTCAAGAATTGAGTTATTAGGATCTAAATTGTGTTTTATGAATTTTGGTTGTTGAGGTATAGTTCTCTGTTTTATTTTTTATGAATTTCAGCAAGAGTTATAGGATTTTTTTATTCATGTTCATAACCCGTTTATAAAAATGCCTGAGAGAAGAGTGTTCTTTGATTATTTATGAAAGTAAGAGAAAAAAGCAATATTTTGTCATACATATTTGATGCATAACTGTTAACATTCTTTCTGAATTGGAGTTTGTATACTAAAATAAAAGGTGTTGTTTACTAATCGAGTTTTTATTAAACTTAGCCCATTAAGTTGGCATCTTTTTATTTTACACCCACTATGTTGACACACTTCGAAGTTAGCCCACTAAGTTGGCATCTTTTTATTATGTACCCACTATGTTGGCACTCTCCGAACTTAACTCACTAAGTTGGTATCATTTAATTTTACGCCCACTATGTTGGCACACTTATAAAACTCAACCCACCATGTTGGCACCATCGTCGATATTCGCCCATCAAGTGTGCCAACATAGAGGGTGAATATCGATGCGAATGCCAACATAGATGGTGAATATCGACAACAGTGCTAACATAGTGGGTTAAGTTTGGAGTCGCTCAACATAGCGGGTATAAAATGAAAAGATGCCAAATTAGTTAATAATCGCTAAAACTTACTGGTGGTTGCTTGTTAATAACAAGCATGTATAAGTACAATTTTTTCAAATAGTTATTGGTTCAAAAGCCTAGTATACAAGTAAGTATGCATTTTGATGTAATGATCATAAACATTGATTAAACTATATCGAAATGACTTTCTATTATATTATTAAATCTATTTAACAGAACGAAAGTCTAAATTAGGTGCATATAAAAAATAATTATGCTTTATAAATAATGGTACTTAAGTCTTGTTGCATTTTAAAAGCTGCTTCTTACTTATTATTGCAAACACCAGAAAATTAATTTTAAGTGCTTTAAGCTGCTTTTTAAAGAAGGTTTGAAATCACTCATTGCTTTAAGTCAGAATGAGCTTTAAGTAATTTAAGTAAAAGCCTAAAAGAATGAGTTCTCTATGAACTCTTGCAAACACCACCTAAGTGTATTTCGATTATCCAAATCCTATTGGATCCAATGGACCATTGACACACAGCCCAAACATATGTTTAGTTAGGGCGTGTTTGGTTGCAATGTTGAGGATAGATGACAGCCCTCATCTCACTTAAAAACGAGTTTGGTTCGTATGTTATAGTTTTCGGGCCTTTTGATTTAATAGCTGATGCCCGCTCCACATCTCACTTTCTCAAATAATACAATCTCTACCCCCCCCCCCCCCATGTTATTATTTTATCTCAGCTTTTAGCCAGCTAACTCCCCTATCGAAATGTCCTTTCTACTCTTGCTTTTTCTCTCAAAATTCCATCTGTAACCTCATAGCTAACCTACTTGCATATCTGATTTTCATTCACATCCAATTTCACCACTCCCCCCATTTTCTCCCGATTCCTAAGAACCCTAATTTCTGGGCCGCGTCAATTGGAAGGTAATTCACCCTTTCTTCATCTCATTACATCAAACAATAGCTGCGCTTCAATTCTCACACAAAGTTTTTGGTAAAATCTCGATGTGCTGTCCATTTTGGATTCACTCTTCTCTGCATGTGACTTGAATCTTCCTAAAATCATCTGTCTACTTCCTTACTGTTGTTGTGTTCGTTCGATTTGTCCTTTAATTCCATTTTATGCGATTAGGGTTTTTGAAATTTTTTAATTTGGGGCTTTTCGTGTGAATGCGATGCATCCCTGTTTGATATGTTGGTAATGCTTTGGGTACTGTCTGATATGTTGATTTGTTCGTTTTGGTTGCTAATTGGATGTAATATTTTGCTGTTCATTTTAAACTGATTTCTGTGAAGTGCAACATTTCTATTTTGTGGGTAAGTTGTATGAGCTGCCTCTGTCACAAGTGGTGTGATGGTTTCTGGTTTGTTAAATTTCAGAGATATGTGTTGCCTCTTTATTCATATTAGTTTTGCATCAGTTAAGTGTTGTCTAAAATGAGTATGTTTGAGTGTGATTAGGGTGTTGTCTAAAATGAATTCTGCTATCAGCTTGAGTATGTTTGAGTGTTGTCTAAAATGAATTCTGATATGTGAAAATTTATTGAGGAGTGATGTTCATATGACAATGTTGCTGATGTTTGAGTGTTGTTTTTTTAGGCTTGATGCGAAAATTTATTGAGGATTGATGTTGCTGAATTGTGATAATGTTGAATATGATAATGTTGCTGGTAATATGAAAAAATTGTTGTTTGAGTGTTTTTTTTTCTCCACAGTGGTTTTGGGCACCAGGTGATTGCATTGTAGCGTATAAATTTTCTTGGAGTTCGTCAGAACCTGCAGGTAAGAATCACAACTCATTGTGATTATTGGCTTTGAACTCAGTTATAATTTGGTCCTGTAATGACAGTGTAGAACTGCACTATATGCTGATTTTTTTTGATGTTTTATGATGTTGCCTTTCTCCATTTCTTACTTGCTGGAATTTGGATATGATATCAACTGTTTGTTTGCCTGAGTTCTTGAATTGACTTGTGTTTCCTGTTTGTTTTTTCTGTTGTTTTGCGTGCTTTCCAAAAAGAAGTACTATTTTTTTTTGTACGATGACTAGTTAAACAAAATATGTATGCCATATGGATCAGAGAAGGAAAAAAAGGGTCTTTGTTCTGTTACAATTGCTTGCTTTGAGAGTGAACATTGTGTTGATTTTGGTGTTTATGCACAATCACCAAAGGAGGTTGAGATTAGCCCATCAACGTAGATTGATCCGATACAGTCTTCTGAATAAAATGGGTGATATACATGTTCACATGCAAAACTTGACTACCCTCAATGACGTTGATTGTGTGGCTAACGTGAGAATGGACACAAATTGTTTCATGAGGTTATGTTGGTTGCTTAAGGAGGTAGGGGGTTGCGCGATGAAAAATTTGTTAGCCTTCGAGAACAGGTCTCGTTGTTTATTAAGGTTCTGGCTCACCATGACACGAATCGTACGATTGGTTTCTACTAGAAAAGATCTGGTCAAACAGTGAGTCGTTACTTTAGGAGAACCCTCGATGCCTTATTGAAGATTAGTGAGCTGCTACTAGTTACTCCAAAACCAGTCTCTGAGGATAATTACAATTGTGATGAGCCTTGGAAGTATTTCAAGGTAAAATTTTATTTTTTTAAAATTTTCGTATTTCACCCTTGTGTTGGTCATGTATACTACTCTCTAATTATCCTATGTATTGAATACAGGGCTGCCTCGGTGCGCTTGATGGGACACTCGTTGATGTAACAACACCTATGGCTCTTCAGCCAAGATATAGATCGAGGAAGGGGCGTGTGTCTGTTATTGTGCTTGGTGTGTGCGACATTGAGATGAGATTTGTCTACATGCTATGTGGTTGGGAAGGGTCAGCTGCCGATGCCAGGGTGCTAAGGGATGCGCTATACAGACCGCACCCGAACGGCTTTCGAGTTCCGCAAGGTTAAGCGTAATAAATATTGCCTATCTTCAATCATATTTACCTGCCCCCTTTTTTTTAAAAAACACTTATGATTGTTTTTTAATTGTCCCTCAGGCAACTATTACCTTGTTGACGCCGGATACGCAAACTGCAATGGTTTTCTTGCTCCGTATAGAGGACGCCGTTATCATCTTAAGGAATGGGGGGAAGGAACGGTTCTACCACAGGACCCCGAGGAAATGTTTAATATGAAGCATGCCCGTGCAAGGAGTATCATCGAGCGAGCCTTCGCCAAGTTGAAAAACAGATGGAAGATTCTCAAAAGACCATCATATTACCCTTTGAAGATTCAGAACCGATGCATTATGGCTGCAGGACTGCTCAATAACTTCATCAAGTAGCAAATGCCGAATTACCAGTTCGACGACTCCTCCTCTTCCGATAGCTCTTCGTCTGATGATGATGACCCACCTCCGACAGAATTCGTCAAGGGACTTGAAACCACAACTGCGTGGACTAACTATAGGGATCAAGTTGTATTACAAATGTGGAATGATTGGCGTGAGAGTCGTCGCCGTCGTAATTGAAGGAGACCTGAAGGGATGCATAATGTTCTGAATAAGAGATTAAATCATCCAGTGGCCTGAACAATTTCTTTTAAAATGCAACTTTCTGAATTTGTAGAATCAACATTGCTTTCAATTGCAATTTCCATTGACAGTAGAGAGGATTGTGATCCAGTCTATTATGAACAATGTTTATGTGTTTATTATGCAAAGCATTCTGTGATATACTTGCCTGTGAACCATTGTATGTGTTTCAGATTTATTTATGTTACTTATTCCTTAATGTTAACTTGTTGTTGCTCAGTTATAGCTGTCTATTTAATTCTTATCCCTTAATGAGTTTTGTAATTTGAATTCATTTACATCTTTTTATATGCAAGAGGGTGCTAGTTCTGTTTGATGTGGTTAATAATCATGAAGTGATGTTATTGTAGAAATGGCAGCTTCTAGTTGCAATTCCACCCCCATTGAATCTGTTCCTAAGGTGAAGAAGTCACGACGCGTCTGGTCTAAGGCGGAAGAAGCTGCTTTGATCCATGCACTTCGGGAGGTCAAAGGAAAAGGGCTCAAGGTTGACAATGCCTTTAGGGCTGGATACCTAATTCAGATTGAGAAGGCTCTTAGGAACATCCTGCCTGACACCGACATCCGCCACGATCCGCAGATTAAGTCAAAGATGACCATGTGGAAGAAGGTCTATGAAAACTTGTACTCAATGTTCGACATCACTGGCGGTGGGGCTTCTCTGTGTCCGATCACTCATACCATCCTGGTTGTCACCGAAGACTGGTGGACGGAATACCTCGCGGTAAGGATTATTTTTGTAATTCAGTTGACTATGTAATAAGATTTTGCTTCATTTATGTTATAATTTTTCTTGTTTTTAATTTTATTCCAGGCTCATCCGTATGTCGATGGTTACCGTGAGAGGACTTTCCCATACTATGAGGAGTGGGGTGAATTTTTTGGCAAGGATCGTGCTACCGGGGCCAGAGCTGAGGACATAAGTGCTGTTGTCCAAGATGTCATCAACAACCTCGAAAATGATGGTTCTACTGGAGGGAACACCCCTGCTGCTGGAGTGGGCTCGCAATCTGAGCGAGTCATTGATCTTGACACGGAAGAGGGTGCTGGTGATAACAACATGCCACTGCCTCAAGACACATCGAAGATGAATCCCAAGGAGCTGTTGAGAAGGATTAAAAAGGAGAAGGGCTTGAAGAGGAAGAGGAACTCTCCTCATGTTGATGCATCAACTCTGGAGGTGCCACCATATGTGGATGAGTTGGTGAACAAAACAAATGAGACCATGGAGAGGATTGCTCTGACTTTGGCCGAGCCCCCTAAGACAGCCCCCGATGACAACGCCACAACTCAAAGGAAAGGATTGTATGCTGCGTTGGCCGAGATAGATGAACTGGAAGAGGATGAGAGATTTGGGTTAGTGCACATGTTGGCGCACTCCAAGGAAGACTGCGACGTGTTTTATGCACTACCACATGCGGCGTCGAGGCTGAGGTACTTGAGGGTTCTTCTCAACAAGAAGAAGAACAGGAAATAAATATTGCAACCTACTAGTTTTGTCGAACGAATGTGTCATTGAACTATTTGGTAGAAGTTTAAACGTACATGCCCTCATTTTGGTATTGTTAGCATGTAGAATGCTAATTTATTTTGAGTAACACCACATTCCTGGTTTTGGTGTACTTGTTGTGGGCTTTAAATTAGGTGGTCGTTTTATTGGTATTGTATGGATTTGAAACTTTTGTTTAACTTGTGCGCACTGGTTAAAGACTATATTTTGTTGTTCATTCAGCAGATTTATGATGTTTATGGCCACAGATTTATAATTGTACAAGTCTTGTTTGTACAAATGGAATACTTAAAGAATAGGAAAGTTATTATTGGAATACTTTGATGTAAACTGCATAAATCTTGCAGGTATTAATCTAGAGTAACTTTGATCGTATATCAAATGGAGATTTTACTCAACAACATACATAATTTTCTATCATGTCCATTTTGCTTTTATTTCTATTTGTATATTCTTGTCGTATAACAGGTACATCAACCAACATTTAATAAAAGTTCAATCAAAAATCTTCTTCATGTCTTGTTCATATTTATCATTATTTAGTTAAAATTATACCATCCAACTTTAATTTCATGGATGTTCAAGAGAACTTCTGAATAAAAGCTTCTCTTTGCAGGGATGATACATATTGGCCCTTATTGGTAGTTTTACTTATAACTGGAAATTACATCACTATAAATTAATCAAAACAAATTTCAAAATCTATAGTAAAAACACATATAGAATCCAACCAAATGTTGTAGATCACTCTCACTGAAATTTGAACATTGATTCGAATGAGGACATCGTACAACGGGTAGGAATCGATTCGAAAACAATACATAATTAAGTTCGATAAAGGAAATATAACTGAGATGAACTACAAAACGTGCAACATGATAGGGAAACAAGACAACTGATTCGAATTAGGATAGCTAACATCGCGTCCGAATAAAAAAAAACAGGAAGTTCACAGAGATATGATAAAAAGCTGACATAGTTCATTCAATATTAATCGGATGTCTTAGCAGAGCACGATGCAACGGAGACGGCCGGTTCGTCGTAGTAGTCAGTAATTTTGGTTGGGGGTTTCTTCTTCAGAGTACGAATCCTGCGAGCAACGCCACCAGTGTTTGAAAAATTATCTGGAATGGATCCAGTTTCGTCATCGTTAGATAAAACTGATGGGAGGGGCCTGGAACCTATGAATAAGATAAGAGAACATCATCAATGTGGAGTATAACAGACACTGTGGCTCAATTTTAGGTACAAGGTGAATTAAACATGTTTAATAAATCTTACGTATTGCAGTTATAATCTCATCCGTCTTACGCAGGCATCCACGGAATGCGGTTGGTGCCTGGACTTGTGCCTTTATCTTGGCCTTACCGAAGAGCCTGACCAAGTCAGTCCAGGCAAACTCACCGTGCTCTACGTACGCCCTCGACATCGGATATTGCACTGAATAACCATGTAACAAATCACTGAGACACACTGTTGTAAGTGAGTTCACTTTAATACATAAACCCCAGATTCTAATACAATGCAAATTTGTTTAGGTTTAACGTGTCCAACTTTTCCCACAAACGAGCAGGTGTGGATAGCATGTTAGTCTCCAAGTCCCATCTTGCGTCTTCACAACCAAGGATCGTTCGAAAGCAGAAGTGGCGTTTCGCAAGGATCTCGAATCGAAACAGTATATCGTTCGATGTGAACGAGGTGTTGTGCTTGAAGTTCACAAATTCAGCCGCATTATCGATAATCATCTCCAGAAACTTTGAATTCTTCAGCGGCACACAACCACGTTCACTCAGGCGTTCATGCTTCAGCATTTCGATTAAACTTTCATCATACTTCTCCTCCCAGCCTCCGTCATACATGATCGTCTTCTGGTAGTCCGTCGCTTTGAGATTCAGCATGGTAAATGACAGCTAGTAGAATGTGTTAGATTGCTGCAGGGAACAAATTTATTTTTAAAGGCAAATGAAAATGAGATGAACTTGTTGTTGGTGACCTGATGCAACTGGAGTTGAATGATTTATATAGGAGTAAGTATTGTACTTGAACTATATCCTGACAAATTGTTTTGGCATACTTCCACTGCCATTGGCATGTGAAACAAACATATAAGTCCAAAAAATAAAGTCTTTTTGGTGGAATCTTGACTGCAAAAAGTAAAAGAGCTAAGCATGCATTGTTATTCCTAGTTGCTTGAGTAAGCAACCCAATCAAATGTCCTAATTCTAACCCCATCTCTGGAAATAGACAAAAAGATAGTCAACCTCCATATACAAATGACACATACATCAAGATTTTATACACTGACAGAAGGATACCAATGAACAATTTTTACTCACAAATAATCCCAACAAAATATGTACAATTCAAGATACACTATCACAATGAATCATAAAGTCTGATATGAACAACAAATAAAATGAAGTACCTTGCTGTCCTCATAAGATTCTTCACATGGAAGACCACTGCAATCAATGGTACTATTATTCCTCAGTGTGCTGTGTTGCTGTATCTATATAAATACTGATGATGCTAATTTATGTAAAACCAAACATATGAATTTTATATAAAATGAAGTTAATTCCTGTATAATCTGGAAATAAATTTTTTTCCTACAACTACAATTTAAGCAAATTCATGATAATCATGACACACCATTAGCAGGTTACAAAACAAAATATTAAAAAGGCAAGCAGGTTACAATCATTATGATGATCACTATCTCAATTTCCAGTTTAGTAAGGGCAAGTTTCATATAAAAAAGACCTCACTTATGTTTTGTGTCACACTGAGTGCTAATTATAATGATTCAACTTATGAGTGCAACACACATATACATAAAACAAAAACCCAAAAAAAATTAAGAGTCAAATAATCCTAACATGTACCAAATAACCCATAAAAACACATAATCCTAACATGTACCATATAACCTTTTGCAACACCAACAGACTCACAAAATCAAATTCATAACAATCTATGACATCGGGACACATAGGAAAGTAATACAGTCACTAAACCAATCCTTCTTAGCTATTACAGAGATGATCAACATGAAAAAGAAAATCACTGGTACATGACAACAACAAGCAGAGGCAGCACGACTAAAACAATGACAATTAATAGAAACCACGATACGCAACAACAAGCGACCGCTACCCTTGCGACACTGGATTGTCCTAATTCAGAAATTAATGCACCGGCAACACCAGAGATTGTGGCATTCGACGTTTGCTGAACATTATCAGGGATGTGAGAGGATGAACTTTGATCTATGACAGAGTTCTCTGATTGATGGTTGTCCGCATGAAGTTTTTGAGACAAGTGCTCTGTATTCACTGCCATAGGAACTGACTGATAGTTATTAGTCGACCACGAAGCTGCAGCGTAAGACGGATAACGTTTGATGTAATTGAACCGGGCGTGTAAAATGTCGTCTGCCCAAATGAACCAATCCTTATGGTTTAGGTGCATGGGACATACATAATAATAACGACCCGGGTTTTTCGCAGACCTTGACATTAGGTATTGCATAGTACCACGACCACACGAACAACTAACGACAAAAGGCCCGCCCATCTACAACAGAAGTATATTGTTACTATCAGTGCAAATAAATTAGCAAAATATCGACGATTATATGCTTAACATCAAAAAAGGAGTCTGACTCCATAAGCAGCACCAATTTGAACTGTACAACGTAAATAATTCTGCTAAGCAACCCTATGCTTCTATCCACACAAATTTGAACTGTACAACGTAAATAATTCTGCTAAGCAACTAGAATCTAACCAAAAAGTAGGGAAAGAGAGAGAAACCCGTAATTACCTTAGATACAACATGGGGAAAGCACACCATAACCAATTGAGTGAAGCGCAGCCGTGCACATCGAGATTGAAAATGTAAGAGAAATAAATTTAGAAATTGGACAAAAAACAGCCGCAATATCAGGGGTCAATTGAAGAATTAATTGTTATTTGCCTAAAAGAACCACATATCTATTTGACGATTCAACGAATTTGATGAATTCTAAAAAAACGCCAGTGAAATTTCGTGAGACGTAGCGTTGTTGAATTTAGGGTTTAGAATTGGCCAAATGAAATGCAGCGTGGTTGAATTGGGGGTTTTCCTTTAATAAGAGGGGCAGAAAAGGAATTTCGAGCAAAGTCAACATATCTCGGTTCATCATACTATCAACCAAACACGTTATGGTAACTGGAGATAAAAAAGTACTTTTTAAAACAATCCAACCAAACACGATTACTAATAGGCGAATGTAATAACATAAGTTTTAAACTGAGTATTAGTTAATCTACAGATGAGGCCATCACTGCAACCAAACACGCCCTTATGCTTCAGTAAAATTTGTCTTATATTGAAAAAGTGATCCAATATGAACCCATTCAGATCTCTGTATGATCCACAACGAACGTTTTTCATTTTTTCTTTTTCAATTCAGCATCTTGCGGATCCGCAATTCCGCATAGGATACTCTTTCTTTTACTGAATAGTTTATTATGAATAATCTTCCATTTAAAATTTATCCGGTGAAATATATTAAATAAGATAAAAAGTTCCAAAAACAATCACCAGAATTAAAAGTTTTCTCTATTTGATATCTCCGTAAACAAGTTGATAATCATCTTAATTAATAGATTGAATTGATTATAGAAATATAACAACAATATTAATCAACCCAAGGGACTATTTCAATCTCAATCTCAATCCTCCTTTGTACATGTGCCAATCCTACCTATGAAATTTATTTCCAACACGTAATTACGCATGGTCAATGATGGATTGACGGACCTTGTCGGTACCAATTCGTACACATGTAACACGTAGTATGAAACTCCAAATATTATTATAGGTGTCAACTCAACTTTCAACGATAGTGAAGTCAATAATCAATTGAACTTTCAACTTTCAACGATAATGAAGTCATTAGTCAATATCTGAGGAGTCTGACGTCATCCAATAGATCAGCATCGCAATGAGATCTGGTTTCACACAATTGATTTTTTTTCTTCTTCTTGATCAGCCCACTTAATAATATTCAATAGGGAGAATTACACAAAGTACCCTTCAACTATGGGTAAATTACACAAAGTACTTCTCTTCTTTGAGAAATTACACAATCGACCCTTATGACCGACTTTTTGTAATTTTTTTATTTCAAACTATTGAATGTAAATTCATGCTCTTCAATTATTTTGCACAAAAAATAAAAAATAAATTAAAATTATTGTATTAAACCTCATTTATCTCGTTTTAAAAGACAAAAAATATTGATAACAAATAATTTTTTCTAAAAAAAAATAAATTATCTGCGAATTTTAGTCTCTGCTATGATTTGAATTTGAAAGGTTGTCTTAATTAGTTTAAATTTTTTGACTATAAGAATAGTTTGTGTAATTTCTCAAAGATGAGGAATACTTTGTGTAATTTACCCATAGTTGAGGAATACTTTGTGTAATTCTCCCTATTCAATATTATATAGAAAGTTCTGGACTAAACATACGTGTGGGGTTACCCGTCTTTAACTTTCAGGATAATTACAGCTTCTCACCATTTATACAATGCAATTATAAAAACCACCTACGAGGTTTGCAAACTTACAAAAATTTCTCCTATTAGGCAGAAACTTTCATGCATAATATGGATGGAAGTCGAAAGAAGTAGTGTAATATAAATAATACAGAGAATTAAACAGTGATTCAAAAGTTAAACTAAAATAGCTTTAGCTATTCCCGCAAGTAATCAAATATGTTAATTATTATTTGAATCTAAAACGCCGGATTATTTCAATAAGTTAGTTTCAAGGTTGTTCAAGCCTAATATATATTTCTCTTCATATTAAAAATTAAATCATATGTTTTTTTCATTACACATTTTTACTTGAAAATGTTAAAATGTCATTTTGTGGGGCTGTAAAGTGCTAAATTTTCTTTTTGGGGTGCGTAAAGTGTCAAAAATTGAATTTAGTGTGGTCAAATGACAATTAAGTATTAACTAATTTGATGGACCAAAACGGATAATTTAGTCTTATGAGGAATGTTGTAGGCGAATACTCCGAGAAGGTGAAGAGAGAAGAGAAAAAAATAGGATTAAAGCACCAGATTGCTCCACCTACATAAGCAAGAGTCAACGGAAAAAAGAGAACAAAGAACGAAGAGCAGAATAAAAGATGAAGTGGAAGAATAGATCATATTCATAGATGATATAGGCCGATTTTTTCACATTTTGGATTACTTTACTTTCGAGGTATCCACTTTTGGGATATGCTCTTATTTGTTGTTGAGATTTCTATTTCTTTGTGTTTGGCGATCGTATGGGTGGGGTACACCATACGGCCTTCGCTATGTAGTACCTCCCCCTCGTTTTCTTTTATAAACCTTTTATTTCTTCTTTGTTATTAGTAATATAAAAATAAAATAAAAGTGTGAGCATCGTCAGTGTGGTCAATCCGGCCAACTTGACGCATGCTTTCTTCATTAGTAAATAATAATCACAATATAATACATTTCATCAAAAAGAAATAAAATCACAATATAATACTAATATAATTATTCTCCACTACCTTGATGAACAAGTTGGGTCCACACATCTATAAAAATCAGATCAATTCATTCAACAAATTGCAAGTTCATTCGAAAGAAGCACACATATACAAACCTACTAAAGTTTATTTGAGTTTAATTTCCAAGAACAAATTATAATGGGAGAAGTGAAAGTATTCGGAGCTTGGGGCAGCCCATTCAGCTGGAGAGTTGAAGTTGCTTTAAAACTAAAAGGAGTCAAATATGAATTTATTCAAGAAGACATGAAGAACAAATCGGCTGAGCTTCTAAAGTATAATCCAGTTTACAAAAAGGTCCCTGTACTCGTGCATAATGGCAAAGCGATTTCTGAATCTTTGATCATACTAGAATACATTGATGAAACATGGGAAGGTCCATCAATCCTGCCCAAAGATCCGTATGATAGAGCGATGGCTCGTTTCTGGGGGAAGTTCATTGACGATAAGGTACATATAGATTAATTGTACATAGTTTTTAATTGTTGTCTTCTAAAAGATTATTACGCCTTTATATATATTGTTGTACATATCTCTGAACTTGTTATTTTATTTGTTACGCACAAGACATGGTACTAAATTATAAACACTACCATTAAGGCTGATCTAGTTGGTTAAGGAAAAGAGATTTCTCTATTGGTCTCACATAAAGAACAACTTGATTATGTGTCATCTAGGTGTCTGCATGTCACACATAGTTAGTCTTCGTTTATCTGGCTCTGAAACAATTCGTATGGATCTGATTTTGATACGAATTAAGTTATAGTACGTTTTTCTTGGCGGGTTGATAATTGTTTTTGTTATGTCTGACATGTTGACGGCCTTTTACAAGTGAGATGGGATTTGTGCATCTGATCAAGTTTGAAACCCGATAAAACTGTTGTCTTATATAAAAGCTACTTTAATAATTTGTGTATACCATCAATGTTGATAATTTTTTGTTTGTGTAGTGCATGATGGCGATGTGGAAAGCTTATTCTAGCAAAGGAGAGGAGCATGAGAAGGCTAAGGAAGAAGCACTAGAGTTGGTGAATTTTTTGGAGAATGAACTAAAGGGCAAAAAATTCTTTGGTGGTGATAGCTTTGGGTTTTTGGACATTGCGGCAAATATCTTTGGATATTGGTTTACGATCATTGCAGACGTCGTGGGAATCGAAATTGTGACCAAAGAGAAGCATCCTAATTTGTCTGAATGGAGCGAGGGGTTCGTTAATCACAAGATTGTGAAGGAAAATCTACCTGATAGGGAGAAAATGGCTGCATATTTCAAAGGTATCTTTGGTGCCTGAAGAGTGTTCCAACTATCCGCCTATGTATTATATGTAATTCCGTTTGTTTTGGATTTGTCGTTTTTTTTCTTTGTTATGGCAAATTATTGGAATAATGTAAGCTTGTATTTTAGTTTGAGTATGGCCAATCGTTGAGTTGGTCCTAAATATCCCTGGCATTTGATTATCTTTTAACTTTTATATATAATGGAACATATAATTTGTCAAAATCATTTTCTTAATTCGCTTATGAGGTAAAATAAGTCACTTGCACAACAATCACTGCATAAGATCGAATACAGTGAAGAGGTGAAACGAAACCGATTATCTATGTTGAAATTTTGTTAGTAATTCATCTGCCTAATAAACCGTGAATTTTAATGCTTTTTTACAAGCTTGAGTGTGTTTTTTTTTTTTGCTGATAAACTCTCATTAAACATTAAAAAGGGAAATATTACAACAGTTTAAACAAGAGACACCATTAACATATATACCATGTGACAAAATAGGGAAAGGAAAAGAAGATGCAACAAATATTTCATTCCACAAGTTGATGTTAGCCCATTTGGCCTGCGCACTTTCTTAAATTTCCAGGGATCAATAGATCTTCTTCTGCTACCCAAATGATGCGCTATACTTCCAAGTGAAATGAGTTGGATAGCTTCCAAAGACTCGCTCTCAAAGATAAACAATTCCATCTCTTGAGGACCAAAGCCGAGAGTTCAACTTTTGTTGCACCTATGACCTATGCTTGGCTGGCAAACAGCAGCACCAAAAATAGCTCCACAATGACTACGGATAATGAAGGCGATAGTCGCATGCCCATATTTGTAAGCGGCATCGCAGTTCACCTTCAGCCATCCAATTTGAGTAGGATCTCATTCTTGTGAGAGTGGAGAATAGCGAGCTTCAATATTCTCGTTCTTAATTAAGATCTGTTTTAAGCAAATTATCAGTCTGTTTTTTAGCAATTAAAGCAATGTCCAGTTCAGATTTAGAGTCCTCAATATGCAAAAGAGATATGCGATTAGTCCAAATGAGATTCATAACAAAGAGACAAGGTGACCAACTCAAATTGGTGCAAAGTGTTCCCAAATAAACGGCTATGAGGCTTGAGAAGAAGTTCAAACCATTCGACCATACTAAGATCACCGAAAAGGTCAAGTCTAAAGTGCCATTTCAGGACAACCCAAATCTTTTTTGAAAGACGCAGCGGACGAAGATATGCTCCCAGTCGTCCTCTTCCCGACCACAAGTCTAACGTCGGGAAGGGACAGTACGTAGGTTCTTGAGTCTTCCCCTAGTGGGCAGAGTATTACTGATTACACGCCATGCTAGGAACATGTAACGATTGTGGATTGGAGTATTAGAAAGCCACTTCCAAATGCTATAACAAGCTTGAGTTTTAAAGAACAGGACACTTCAGCATGATATTAATGGTTAGACCAAATAAAAACGAGCGCCACATCTCATGCGTAATCTGTATATACAAACATGCAATTAATGTAAGATATAGTCTGAGTTAGACTTAATGTTTAGACCAAATAAAAGATGCCACATCTCATGTGAAATCTGAAATCTGTAAATACAAACATGTAAGATTTAGTCTAAGTTGGAAACTTAGACTATACAAAATATACCTTCGTAACATAAAAATCCTTGTCGTGATATTATTTAGTAATTGTTTGGTTTAAAATAGCAAGACTGTCTAGTCTTATTAAAAAGCTAATCTTCTAAGGAGAATATACATTTTTTTTTTATTTTTTATAATCTTCAATAAGTGTTCCTTACTACTGTAAATCATTTTGTTATTTTGACTCGAGACATTATTTTTTGTTTACTTGCATGTAGTATAACTATATTTCAACCTTTCTTACTCAGTAAGAAACAATTTGATGTAGGTATCAAAGTTTGTTAATCTTAATTCGGACACATAATTAAAGTCTAATATTCTATATATATCAATGGAGTCAACAACCATTACTTAATAAAACTGTAAAAGAGGCTGAGAATAGATCATCGCATAGGTCAGCTACCGCATGGACGTCTAGTACACCCTATAAAAAATTAGTAAAAATTATAAAGTTATATAATATTAGTCTATTCAATAATTGTCCACTGTGTTGGCAATTAATACGGGCTTCATGCATGCATCTTTTCAGTTTTCACCATAACATAACATCATAAATAATATATATATATATATATATATATATATATATATAATACCCTTTGTGAACTGTCTTGGTGAACAAGTTGGCTTCACATCTATATTAACATGTACACTTCATACTAATCATAAATCAGTTCAGAAAAATATACACCTAAAGTTTTATTTCAATTTCCAACAACTTGCAATGGAGGAAGTGAAGGTATTCGGATCGTGGGGCAGCCCATTCAGCTGGAGAGTGGAATTTGCTTTAAAACTGAAAGGGGTGAAATATGAATTCATTGAGGAAGATATGAATAACAAATCCCCTTTGCTTCTCAAGTACAATCCAATTCACAAAAAAATCCCTGTTCTATTGCACAATGGCAAGCCAATTGCCGAATCTTTGGTCATAGTCGAATACATTGACGAGACGTGGGAAGGTCCGGCCATTCTGCCCAAAGATCCGTATGAAAGATCCGTGTCTCGTTTTTGGGCCAAGTTCATTGACGACAAGGTACACAAATGCACCTATTTTCTCACAACTCTCACATATATATTCGTTTCATCTAAAGATCAAGCTCGTATATAAAATGTGTCTTTCATATATAACTATATACAACCCATAAACACCCTGACTATCGATTGGATTTGTTGAAAATAAATGATTTTGAATTCTACACCACATTTCGTTATTTCATATAAAAGCTAAGCTTGTGGTGACATTATATATTAATTTTGCACTAAGCATAAGTTAGAGTTTTATACGAATTAATATATGTCCATATTCTCTAGGAGCTTGAGGTTTATTTTGGGTGACATCAACGCAATGTGTTATTCCAAAAGTAGAGATTTGGATTCAAATCTCGCTGCTACTCGCATGTAAAAAGAAATGACATATTAGGCATAACAAAAAGATTTTACTATTGCATATATATATATATATATATATATATATATATATATATATATAAGGTTCTTCGAATATTATAAACAGTAAATATTAGTCGTCGTGACAAGTTCGAGCCCTTACATTAGATGAGAATACACTATTGACTATACATCACATTCTACTGGTAATTCTAATTAATGGCTATTGGTGCAATTTTGTTTGTAGTGTTTGAGTCCGATGTTGAAAGCTTGTCTGAGCAAAGGCGAGGAACGAGAAAAGGCAGAAAAAGAATCAATTGAGCTTCTGCAACTTTTAGATATCCAGGTGAAGGGCCAAAAATTCTTTGGAGGTGAAAGCATTGGACTAGTTGATATTGCTGCAAATTTCATTACACATTGGTCTGTTATCATGCAAGAGCTAGTAGGAATTAAACTTGTAACAAAAGAGAAGCATCCAAATTTATCAGAATGGATTGAAGACTACGTTAATTACGGCCTTGTGAAGGAAAACCTGCCTTCGAAGGAGAAATTGGTTGAGGCCTTTAGTGGTTTCCTGCAAATTGACGATGGTTCCAAATACAAGCCAAAGTTTTAATTTCGTATGTTGTTGGAGTGCAAGTTAAAACACGATGTGTTATGGAATAATATGTGTTGGGTTTGTGGCTTTGTTTTGGTCGTGTTGAAGTATTGAAATAATATGAAATTTGTTTTTGATCAAGTTGAACCACGCTTATTAATTTGAATTTAATTTATATCGTACGTCCATGCAAGAATAAATCTATATATATTTTTATTAACTTTTATATTATGCATTATTACTCATAATAGAAGTAAAATAGAAATAAAAATAAGGGATAATTCCATCAAACCCCCAAACTATGGTACCTTTTACCGGACGAGGTCAAAACTTTTATTTTAGCTCCAGTGCCCCCTAACCTTTAGTCGTTTGTGCGATTTACTTTTGTGCGTGTTCCGGTCATATTTTTGCCGGAACAGTAAGGCACGTGCACAACACATGTTAAAGTTTAAGGGCATTTTTGTCCAAAAAATATTCGCCAAACTTTCAAACCCCCAAACTATACTCTTTTTTGACTTCCCCCCCTGAACTATCAAGTGTGCGATTTGCCCCATAAACTATGGTATGATTTTGAGGACTCCCCTTAAACTATTTTTTTTGTTTTAGGACTGCCCTCTGAATTTTTATGAGTTTTTAGGATTGCACCACTGAACTATAATATGGTCCTTGAGACGTATTTTGCTGAATTCAAATGGTATTAACTGGAGCAAAAATGTAAGCATCAAAACACCCAAAAAATATCATCAAAACACCAAAAACATATTCATAACGATCATTCACCACCCTATCATCACCATAATAAACAACCAGACCATAATATGTTCCATAGGCTTAACAAAATACCTACACATTGTATCTGAAGGCCTTAACAAAGTCACACAAATAGATCTCAATTCTTCATAACAAAATAATAAAGGGCATAACATGGTGGTTATCCCTCACAAAATAGTGGTCACAACCACTTCATTTCTTCAAAATCCTGTTTACTCTCTTGTTAATCAACTCTTTTGCTGCTTTGTCAATTATAAGATCCACAACACCTGAAGTATTCCCCACGTTGCTCAACAATTGTAGCGCCACAACCAAGACAGAATATGCTAACAGCAGATATCAATGACCATACAAATCTCTCCTTAGAATAACCATATCTGAGATCAAATAAACACGAGTCATAACGATAATACCACCAAACGAGCTTCATAATTGTGCATTCTGCAATATAGTATGTTAGAAGTCCATCACTATAAAGTTAAAATCTACTTAATAGAAGAATAACTAACACTACAATCACCATATATTCTTTAACCTTAACTAGAGTGGCATTGCAAAGTCCAATACAGAAGTAGTATATTAACTAATTCGTATGATCTGAGAGGTTCATGAAAGACATCAACAACAATTTGAAGCTTCTCAAACAGCAAGTAACTTTATATGGAAAAGTTAAATATTGTACCGAATCAAGTACGAACATCATTATTCGTGTCAAAGCTTTTAAATCCAGCTCGATTTGAAAGATAACATGTAGCAAAGTCTATACACAAAATATGCTACTTAGGATATAATTACACCTGGCTCAATCTTAGCCTCATTAAAAAGCTCAGATCGTTAAAACTTGACAATTCCCCTATATTTGAAAGATTAGATCACCTACATCTCACAATTCTGTATTTCATCAACAAACCTGATCCTAAATCAATTATCACTAATCAACCGAATTATCTTAGATCCAACGAACTCCAATAACACGCCGAATCATACGACAACACGAAATTAAACACCACTCAAAAAAAAATATGCCAGGATCCGCATAACAAAATCTCATCAATGAATCGTTAAAAAATGAAAAGATAAAATTGGAAACGGAACCTTGCGATGCTTGGCATTGAGCTCCTTGGTGACGTTCGCCTTCTCATTCATGGTGATTGATTGATTACTACTCGGTTTGTTTGTCGCTCAAATCGTGCGTGCAGTTGAAGAGAGAAGAAAAAGAAGAAGAAGCAATGACGAGATTTAACAGTCACGATCTTCTGCTTGAACCTCTTCTTCTCTCGAGGACCGTTGGATTAGATGACCCGCATGAAATCGCTTGGAGAGAATACAGAGAAAAATCGCGAACAAGCTTTCGCTTAGACAAAATATTGTGCCGATGCGTGTTTTCGCAATCGGTCAGCTTATTTTCTCGTAATTACTGATCATCGGTGTCGGATGAGGTATGAATTTGAGAAATGTGGGAGCTCAATGGAGAGGAGTAATAATGGTGTCGGCCATGGCGGGTCTATTTTTTTAGGTTTTTTTAATTAGTTTTTAATTATTTTAAGTGACTGGTTTATTTTACGTCTTACGGGTCACGTGGGACATGCACATGTGGGAATATTCTGAGAATATTCCGGTGAAAATGTGACAGGAATACGCACTAAACCAACTCGCGCAAACGACTAAAGTTTAAGGGGCACTAGTGCTAAAATGAAAGTTTTGACCTCATGCGGTAAAATGTACCATAGTTTGGGGGATTTGATAGAATTATCCCTAAAAATAAACATTCCTAGACTAACAATATCAAACGTGCACAATAAAAACACGCGAGCATGATATAAATGATAACAAACAAAAACCTTGTATTACTACTACATGTAAATACACCATTCACATTAAAGAGTCAATTAATCCATAAATAAAAATTATATAAAATACATAAAGTCATAATGTTAAAGAAAATAGAGCGACTAAACAATAAATGTAGACTAACAAAAAAGTGATATTTTGTAAAGTTACTTGCTTCTCTATTTCTTCTAATGTAATATAAAAATAAAATTTGCGAAAAAAACTTTGTATTATACATCTCGAATGTGTATTGTTACGAATCAAAATTTTTAATTTTCTAAATAATATTAGATATGCCACGGAATATATCGAATACGTTTCGTACATCAAAAGCATATCAATATTGAATATGTAATCCAAACAACATGGTATATTTCTTTGAAGTATCCCCGCAACATAGTTTTTCGGTTAATGAAGTGAAGGGGTTGTTTATAAAAAAATATTAAATACATCAGTTGCATGATGGAGTGTTGCACCCCGTTCTATTATGAATATTAATGGACGTGTAGGATGAAGTATTATGAAATTATTACGCTATAATTAAAAAAGCAGTAAATCGTAAATATTTATTGTACCACGTCATCATGCATTAGTTGGATGTAATATTGTTTTGGGATTTAGGGTAATCTTCTCAAAGTGAAAGGATTATTGGACTAGTGATTAGTCTCACCGCACATGTTGCTACACATTTGTTTTCTTATCATGGAAAAGTTAGCAAGATAAGTAAATAGGTCCGAGAAGAATTGCTCAATATCCTTGCGTTATCTAACATATGCATGAAACTTTATCATATTATTTTCTTTGCATAAAATTCTCCTTTTATTTTAAATATCTGCACAAATTCTTGTATGAAATTCTCGCGTGTTTCCAAAAATCATTCGACAAGTCACAATTTCATCTATCCAGTAGTTCTCCAATTCGGAACTAGCAAGAACTTTTATCAAGTTGTGATCTCTGTTTTTAATCTTTAATGCCCCTCGTGGGGAACAAAACTAGTGAATGAACTATTACTGCTCATTTCGGTGAACGAAAGGTTACACTTTTTGGCTCATTAGTCGTCATTAGTTACAATCTATTTTCTACTTAAACCCCAAAATTAGCCTAAAATAAATAATGGGACGTGTTTAATTTCTTCCATGCCATTCCATACATAGTAAAGAAGTATCACAGCAAGTTGAGATATATAAAATAATCATATTCAAAATTAGGTGAAATTACGACTATTTCTTCACCGTAATTAATTATATAAGATTGCATTACTCTACTCAATTATTGTTAACTATCTTGGGAAACAAGTTGGATATCCATCTATAAGTACGTGCAAGTCCTCTAACAAAATCACAAAAATATACACATTACTATTTTAAGAAAGAAAGAAGAAAAAAACACGAAATCTAAGAAACAGTATGGAAGAAGTGAAAGTATTCGGATCTTGGGGCAGCCCATTCAGCTGGAGAGTGGAATTTGCTCTAAAACTAAAAGGGGTCAAATATGAGTTCATACAAGAAGACATGAAGAACAAATCCCCTGAACTTCTGAAGTACAATCCGGTTCACAAAAAAATCCCGGTTCTATTGCATAACGGCAAGCCAATTGCCGAATCTTTGGTCATACTTGAATACATTGACGAAACTTGGCCTGAAGGTCCATCCATCCTTCCAAAAGATCCGTTCGATAGAGCCATGGCTCGTTTCTGGGCTGAGTTCATTGGCGATAAGGTACACCGTGCGCCAATTTTCTCACGTCTATGTATTGATTACTCTCATTATTGATTTGCTACGATAAGGTACACCGTGTACATATGTTGGTGCACACATTATTCAACGCGCCTTTCACGTGATTCACGTATGTCTAATTTTTATTGGTAAGCCTGATACATGAGAGTTGCTCATAAGTGAGTGACCGATTTCTTTTTGGTCGGTCTCTGATACAATATTCAATTATCGTTTCATGCAATAGCCAAGCTGGTGAAAGTATAAGAATATTCACATATAATTTTGAACACACACTTTGGTAATTCCAAGACTAACGAAATTTGTTTGTAGTGTTCAATAGCGATGTGGAAAGCTTGCGTCAGCAAAGGAGAGGAACGAGAGAAGGCAAAAGAAGAAGCCACGGAACTATTGAAATTCTTAGATAATGAAGTTAAGGGAAAAAAATTATTTGGTGGCGAGGAAATTGGACTAGTCGATATTGCTGCAAATTTCGTCGGGTATTGGTCTGTGATCATTGCAGAATTGGCTGGACTTGAACTAGTAACAAAAGAGAAGCATCCAAATTTGTTTAAGTGGATTGAAGAGTACGTTAATTACGACATTATCAAAGAAAATCTACCTGATAAGGAGAAATTAGCTGAAGTGTTTAAAGGTATCTTTCAACCTGATGATGGTTCCAAATATAGGCCAACAGTTTAATTTTGTGTGGCTTTGGATTTGGATTAAAATATATGTACGTTTTGTGTGTGGCTTTATTTACTAATGTATCATCAATTAATAATATTTTCTTGTAATTTATATAGCGACTGAGCTGAATCTCATTCTTTGGCAATAAGGGACTATATGAATGTTGCCAAGGGAGATAAAATTCATGCACTATAATAGTTTAAGTATGCAGGAAAATATATCAATAAAAATTTTGTTTGAGCTCTTAAATTAGACGACAACTTAATACGATATTAGAATAATGTAATACGTTAGTAGAACTAATGTCAAAAGGTCCAGCCAATTGTCTTGACATGTCAGGCTGAAACAAAAAGAAAAAAAAAAGCAAAAAGAAAAACAAGATCTGCAGGCTGCAGCCTCTATAAGATTACTTACTGGTGGTCAAACTATTTGAATTTCTTAATCATAATTTATATAACATTGATCAATTCAATCATTGTCAACTTTCTTGGTAAACAAGTTGGCTTTAATTCTATTATAAAACGTAACTTCCCAAAAAAAAACATAGTGAAATACACGAAAATTTGTATTCAAAAAATTACCAATTTTAGGAAATAATTAATATGGAGGAAGTGAAGCTATTCGGATGTTGGCGCAGCCCATTCAGCTGGAGAGTGGAAATTGCTCTAAAATTGAAAGGAGTGAAATATGAATTCATACAAGAAGATACGAAAAATAAATCCCCTTCCAGTTCACAAAAAAGTTCCTGTTTTATTGCATAACGGCAAATCAATTGCCGAATCTTTGATCATAGTCGAATACATTGACGAGACATGGGAAGGTCCATCTATTCTGCCCAAGGATCCCTATGATCGAGCCATGGCCCGTTTCTGGGCCAAATTCATTGACGATAAGGTACAAATTAAAACACCCATGTGTGTATCTTTTGTTTGAACTATATGATTTTTCCCTCCATAGTATGATAAATGTTCATTTTTTAACCTGCTTTTGCTAGGCTGACAAATGATATTTTTATATAAATGGGCATCACATTATATTTAGAGGTTATCATATCATATATTAAATTGTCAAATCTTATAAAACCATAAACTTATAGAGATGACTGACATTTATTAGTTCTCCAATATGACTTCATCCTGAAGGTGCATTTTTTTTACCTTAGCTCTTCCATTATGTTTCTGATGTGAGACTCTCCTTTGCTACCAACACCGCATTGGTTATTATAATATTTATATGTTTAACGAAAAAGTTTTGTTTGTAGTGCATGGTAACTATGTGGAAAGCGTGTTCGAGCAAAGGAGAGGGGCAAGAGAAGGCGACCGGAGAAGCAATTGAACTTCTGAAATTTCTCGATAATGAAGTGAAAGGCAAGAAATTCTTCGGAGGTGAAAACATTGGATTGATTGATATTGCCGCGAATTCCATTGCATATTGGTTTTCGATTATGACAGAGTTAGCCGGAACTGAACTTGTGTCCAGAGATAATCATCCGAATTTGTCTAAATGGGTCGATGAGTACGCTAGTTACGAAATTATTACGAAAAATCTACCTTGTAAGGAGAAATTGGCTGAGGCGTATAAAGTATACTTTCAAACCTGAGGGTGGTTCCAAATATTTGCCTAGTGTTCAATTTTTGTGTGGTTTTGGATTCAAACAAGTCTTATGGAATAATTTAGCTTTGATTTGTCCCTTTGTTTTGATACCTATTAATAAATAAAACTTTGTTGTAAAGAAACAAATAACTTTATTAGCTGTAAATAACTGTTAGAGTTGTTAGTTAATTAGAGCTGTTAGTTGGTAACTTGCACATGGATAATTTAGTCCTTTCACATGTTGTACAACTGTTACTTATGCTTCATTTTCAGCCCTCCGCCTTGTATAAATATCACACTTCATCACTGTACAATTGAGTTATCATATATGAAATAACAGAATTCTGTTTACTTTCTCTCTCTAATTAGTTAGCTCAATATGGTATCATTCGCCCCGGTTCTTCGATCCAATTGATTTTCTCTCTCTTTCGCATCATTTTTTTTTTTGCGTTGGATTCTGCTCTAGTGTCGATCTTCTCCGGCGATTTTTGACAATCGCGATTCTTTTCTGGCGAATTTGCTTCGGTGCTAATTTTTAGGCGATTTACTGTAATCGCGCTACTTTTCCGGAGTATTTCACTTCTCCGCTCATCATTACGACATGTCAGAAGGAGATTCTTCTCAAATTCAGCAGAATTCAACCTCTACAACTAAATCTGGTGGTGCGACTGCACGATCTCGTGGCGCTTTACAGCTCCTCGGTTCAGATAATGCGATCCAACCGCTCACCTCTATTCCACTAGAAGGAGCTTCCAATTACCTTCCATGGAGCAGATCCATACGAATTGCCCTTGGTGCTAAGTAGAAACTAGGTTTCATCAATGGAACCTTGCCTTGTCCTCCAGCTGATCATGAGGATTTTGAGGATTGGCTGCGTGTGGATTGTATGGTAACTTCCTGGATCCTACACTCTGTTTCAAAGGAACTATCAGATGCTTTTGTGTTTACAAACTCTACTCAAGGATTATGGAATCAACTTGAGACTCTATATGGAATGAGCAATGGTCCATTGATGTACCAATTGCAGAGAGAAGTTACCTCTATTGCACAAGGTAACTCCTCTGTTTCATCATACTTCACTAAACTGAAAAGACTATGGGATGAATTGGCTTGTGTGGTGCCTGCTATTACATGTATTTGCACTGATGCAAGGCTTTGCACCTGTAAACTGGTTGAGAATGCACTGGATTTTCAATCCCTAACTAGGCTCATGCAGTTCCTCATGGGGTTAAATGAGGATTTTGAAGCTGTAAGGAGTCAGATATTCGGACTAGACCCTTTACCTCCAGTAGATAAGGCATATGCTATGGTGATTAGAGTTGAAAAACAGAAGGAAATACACCTTAACATAGCCACTCCTATTGAACACTCTGCTATGTTCACAAAGTCTGTGGCTCCTAGAAACACATATCAGCAGAACAACAGTTACACTTCACAGAACTCTCAGTTTAATGCTGGTTACAAAGACTACAAGAAGATGAAATCTGAGAGGTTTTGTGAGCATTATAAGGCTAAGGGGTTGGGGTTCCATATTGGTACAAAGACCTTAGAGATAAGAAAGGTTCCAATTCTGGTGGTAACAACATGTCATTTACTCATGCTGTTGAAACAACTAGTACTCCTGTTACTAACCATGCAGGTTCCTCCTCTGGTGGAGTTCCTGATTCTTTCCAGCAGGACTTCTACAAATTCATGAAACACATGATGAATCAACTAACTCCTCACCAGCAAGGAGTTAACTTTGCTCACATGGGTGACTTTGCTGGTAATAGCTCTACTGTTTTGAACAGTTTAAAAGCTGGTTGTTGGATTATTGATTCTGGAGCTTCGAATCATATGGTTAATGATTTTAGTAAGTTCAACTCTTACAATGAAACTACAGGAAAGAACTTTGTTTGCATGCCTGATGGTTCTTTCAAACCAGTATTACATACTGTAGTTGTTACACTTACACCACAACTTACCCTTCAGAATGCTCTACATGTTCCAGCTTTCAAATTCAACCTCATCTCAGTTCACAAACTCTCCCTTGAATCCAAACTCAAGCTCATCTTCACTCACTCTGGATGCATTTTGCAGGACCTACTGACTGAGGCAGTAGTGGCAATAGAGAAGCAAGTTGGAAGCCTTTATCTCCTGGATCCCCAAGCTTGCTCTCCCCTCTTGAGTTCCTGTTTTAATTCTATTTCTGCAAATAAAATTAGTACTGAGTTTGAGTTGTGGCATAAGAGGTTTGGTCATGCTTCTAGAGAAGCTCTAAGTCACTTAGCTGAAGCTCCTTTCACTTTTAATTCTGCCAAACCCTCTCCTGCATGTCATGTGTGCCATACTTCCAAACAACACAGAAGTCCATTCCCTCACAGTTCCATCACCACTACTAAAGCATTTGACCTCATACACATTGATCTATGGGGTCCTTACAAAGTTAGTACTGCTTCTAATGCTCATTATATGCTTACTATTGTGGATGATTTTACAAGATGTCCATGGACTTTTCTACTAAGAAATAAAACTCAAGTTCCTGTCTCACTTGAACATTTCTTTGCTCTTGTTAAAAGTCAATACCAAGGCACTATTTTAACTGTGAGATTTGGCAATGAAACTGAGTTTGCTAACTCTTTATGTCAAGCTTTGTTCTCCAAACTTGGCATTATTCATCATAAGTGTTGTCCCTATTCTCCCTAGCATAATGGAGTTGTGGAGAGAAAGCATAGACACCTCCTTCAGCTTACAAGAGCTCTCATATTTCAAGCTAATCTGTCTGCTCCCTTCTGGGGGTATGCCATATTGATGGCTACTCATCTCATAAACAAAACCCCCAGCAAGTTATTAAAATGGAAAACTCCATTTGAGGTTCTCAATGGCTATGCACCTGACTACTCATCTCTCAGGGTGTTTAGATGCACAAAGACAAATTGGCTAAAAGAGCTTACCAGTGTTGCTTCATTGGTTATGCACCAGGACAGAAAGCCTTTAAACTCTACAGCTTCTCTGATAACAAAATCATTATCAGCAAGGATGTCACTTTCTACGAAGATCAATTTCCTTTTGAGGATTACAACACAATGCCTGGTTCCACTCCTTTACCCTGCTGCATTGATGATTGCAGTGCTGATACCCCTCTGGGTTTCTCTCCTTCTTCACATGAGGAAGTACATGATTCTACTGATATTCTACCATCTGACGAACGCTCATCTCCTCTATGCTCTCCTACAATATCTGAGGTACCCTCATTTCCTGATATAACTAGTTTACCACTACTTCCCACCCCTACTCTCAGAAGAAGTACCAGAATCACATCTAAGCCTTGTCACTTACAGGACTACCTGTTGAATTGTACTATAGATCCTCTGACCTCTCCTTCTATCAGTCCTAATGTTGGATCACACTATACTCCACCCACATTCCCATACATTACAAATCCTACCATCTCTCCCTCATATTTGAGTTTCTTGGCTTCTGTTTCTACCAATACAGAACCACATTTATATAAAGCAGCTTGCCATGATTATCACTGGACCAAGGCCATGGATAGTGAGATTCAGGCACTTGAGGCCAATAATACCTGGACTATTATGGAATTACCTCCAAATAAACACCCCATAGGGTTAAAATGGGTTTATAAATTGAAACTACATGCTGATGGTTCTGTTGAAAGACACAAAGCAAGGTTAGTTGCTAAAGGGTACAATCAAATCTTTGGGCTTGACTATGTTGACAGTTTTTCTCCTGTTGTGAAACTTGTCACAGTAAGACTTCTATTGGCTATTGCTACACAATCCCACTGATTCATACACCAGCTTGACATCAACAATGCCTTTCTTCATGGGTGCTTAGATGAAGATATTTACTTAAAACCCCCTGAGGGCTACACTAAAGCTGGTCCAGGTCAAGTTTGCAAACGGAATAAGTCTCTCTATGGACTTAAACAGGCTTCCAGACAGTGGAATCTGGAGTTTACAAAATGCCTGTTGTCCTTTGGGTTTCTGCAGTCTAAATCTGATGATTGTCTGTTTACTATGGGATCTGGCATCTCATTTGTTGCTTTGTTGGTTTATGTGGATGATGTTTTGATGGCTGGTCCCAATCTTACTCTTATCACCAAGATAAAATCCCACCTTCACCAGGCTTTTACCATAAAAGATCTTGGTCCAGCCAAGTATTTTCTTGGGTTAGAATTGATGAGGAGTTCTACTGGACTGTATATTAATCAGAGAAAATATATACTTGACATTGTCAAAGATGCAGGCCTACTTGGAGCTAAACCTGCTGATGTTCCATGTCCTAAAGGTTTGAAGTTCACAACTGAAGGAACATTAATGAAGGATCCAGAGAAATACAGGAGGTTGGTGGGAAGATTATTATATCTTAATATGACCAGACCTGATGTCTGCTATGCTGTAAACCAGCTGAGTCAGTTTCTGCAAGCCCCCATGCACTCAACATTGGGAAGCAGCTATCCAAGTTCTTCACTATCTTAAGGGCTCACCCTCTCTTGGACTATTCTACTCCAACTCTCCTCAACTTCAACTATCTGCATTTTGTGATGCTGATTGAGCCTCTTGCCCAGACTCCAGGAGATCTCTCACAGGGTTTTATGTCTTCATTGGCTCTTCTCTCATCAGCTGGAAGACAAAGAAACGAACTACTGTGTCTAGATCCTCCACTGAAGCTGAATATAGGAGCCTAGCTCACACCACCTGTGAGTTACAATGGCTATCTTACTTACTGAAAGACCTTCATATCCCTCTCACTGGTCCTATACCACTTCAATGTGACAACAATTCAGCAGTCCACATCACACAGAACTCAGTCTTCCATGAGAAGACCAAACACCTGGAAATCGACTGCCATGTTGTCAGAGATTGCTTCAAATCTGGTCTGCTTCTTCCAGTGCATTGTCCTGGTTCCCAACAAGTTACTAAGCCCCTTGCAGCTTCTCTTTTCAACCATTGGAAGTCCAAGATGCACCTCGGCGATCCTCACCTCTGTCCATCTTGAGGGGAGGGTATTAGCTGTAAATAACTGTTAGAGTTGTTAGTTAATTAGAGCTGTAAGTTGGTAACTTGCACAGGGGTAATTTAGTCCTTTCACATGTTGTACAGTTGTGACTTATGCTTCATTTTCAGTCCTCCGCCTTCTATAAATATCACACCTCATCACTGTACAATTCAGTTCTCATATATGAAATAACAGAATTCTGTTTACTTTCTCTCTCTAATTAGTTAGCTCAATAAACTTACATTTCATGAAGCGTTTTTACGCTCCTCTAGATGGACCAAGTCCCATACCAAATTTGCTAAGTAATTTCCAATGCTCACCCTTTAAAAAATAAATCTGTTATAATAATTAAAGTTTCAAGATTATTTAGACAAATAAAGTTAATTAACAGTCAACGTGTAATACATGTAAGTGATTTCCTTTGCAGCTTCGCGTGTAAATCTTCTTCACCAATTCAATATCATTACAAAAATGTTAAATTAATGTTTATGGTCTACTTTTGACTTTTCCTGGGCTGTTTTTCGTTGAAGGGCGATAAATATTATTAATATTACTCGAACAAAATCATAAGATCTGTAACAAAAATTTATACACACCCAAAGTTTGTACTTAGAATTCAGAGATACGTACAAGAAATAGCGTTATGGAAGAAGTGAAGGTACTTGGGGCATGGGACAGCCCGTTCAGCAATAGAGTGGAAATGGCTCTAAAACTAAAAGGGGTGAAGTATGAATTCATACAAGAAGATTTGAAGAACAAATCCCCTTTGCTTCTCAAGTATAATCCAGTTCACAAAAAGATCCCTGTTTTGTTACACAACGGCAAAACGATTGTCGAATCATTGATCATACTAGAATACATTGACGAAACCTGGCATAAAGGTCCATCGATTATGCTCAAAGATCCGCGCAATAGAGCCGTGGCTCGTTTCTGGGCCAAGTTCATCGACGAAAAGGTACACACACCTATTAACTCAATCCTCCCTCTTTGACACACACGTGCAATATTGATTTGTCGTTTATTAATCAAAATGGTCAGATTTATATAGAAATGGTGCGTTTATATTTTTTATATATTCCAATATACTCATTACGTGAAAGTTGTAAAAAAAGATTATTTACTTGCAACATATAATTCCTTTTCTTTTTTTGGTAAAAAAGTTTTGGTTTGATACTATACTGAATTGTTGTTTTATCTATAGCTGAAATGTGTACATGTATGGTTATAATTGAGACAAGTGGCGTAACTTTTGATGAAAATTTTGTTTGTAGTGTGTTAATCTAATGTTGAAAGCTTGTATGAGCAAAGGAGAAGAGCAACTGAAGGCGAAAGAAGAATCATGAGAGTTGCTGAAATTTTTGGATGATGAAATAAAGGGCAAAAAATTATTTGGAGGTCAAACTATTGGACTAGTTGATTTTGCTGCAAATTTTATTGGACATTGGTCTGTGATTCTGGCTGAATTAGTGGGAGTTGAACTTTTGACAAAGGAGAATCATCCTAATCTTTTTGAATGGATTCAAGATTACGTTAATCATGGATTTGTCAAGGAAAATCTACCATGTAAGGAGAAATTGTCCGAGGCGTTCAAAAGGTATCTCCAAACATGATGATGCTCTAACTTTATGATCCATGATCAAATGTTGTGGTGTTACTGAAATTTTAAAGTTTAGCTTGAGAATCGAAAGTTTGATTTACTAATATGTCCAAAATCATTTTTCTCATGTCAACAATAGCTATGTTGCACGGATGCGTTAATACATGCAAGAACAATACAATATGTGTACTTCTGCACGATTTTTTGGAAAGTGATGGTTATGGTACTTTGGAAATACAGCAGGGCATTTCATGGCAATTTTTTTTTGGGTGATAGTTATTTCATGGAAAATATAATTTAACCTATAATCATATACTGCATCAAAATTGTATTTATGAAAAATTACTAAAGCTAAGGTTATAAGCACACTACACGGATACATCCATTAAAAGTGCATGCACAAAATGTAGAACATAGAAGCATCTCACATTGAGATATTAGGCAAAATAACTTACTGTCAAAATAACACGGATACATCCATACAAAACTTACTGTTAAAATAACACTCTCAAAACTATTTGTCAAAATAATATTCTCTTGTCACATGTGCATAAAACTAATTGTCACAATAACACTCTTTTTAAAATAATTTGTCAAAATAGCATCATTTTAACACATGTACCACCATTTGTACAAAATATATTTAAATTTCTCATAGTGTTGAATTAAGTAATGCATATTGTTCTATTTATAATCGTAGAATGTTTTTTCTCTAAAAAATAATTGTAGCATATTTTGTTAATAAACTATAGTAAAGACGATGTTTTTTAAAAATAATTCTCTTACACAAGCAAGTATAATATATGTGGTTTAAATCATCATTTATGCATTTTTAATTAAAAAAATATCCTAAAATATTTATATACATATTTTATAACTGATTTACCGTAAAAAAAAAAACCAAAACAAAGATATACTAAATGAAAACTTAATTGCAAGAACACAAAAAAAAAATTAAAGAAAAACTCAGATTGACTTGGAGATTAAATTAAGAATTATTGTTGGAAAAAAAGCTAGATATACTAAATTAATAACTATATATTTTGTATATTACATGACTCGTTTTTCTAAAGAAGAGCTTTCTAATTATCTTTTCTTCTTTTGTACATTTAGAAACGATTAACTTTTCTCCTTTTGTACATTTAGAAACGATTAACTCAGAGCTTAAGAAGTTTCAAACTTTACAATCTGACTTGATTTTCATTTTGATCTCGGAGTACGTCTAACTTTCTTTTATTTTCCAGTTAAGTTCTTAATTTAGTATATCTTTGTTTTGTAAAAAAAATAACAATTTGATATTTACGGTAAATCAGTTATAGGGCATGTATACAATTTTTGAGGATATTTTTTTAAAACTGAAAATGATGTGCTTATATTATATTTGTATGCCACTACAAGAATCCGGGGTCATTCGCGACCGCCGGGCGGTCACGGTAAACAACGCCGTGACCGCCCAGCGATCACGGATAGCCCCGTGACCGCTGAGCGGTCACGGACATAATTCCCGTGACTACCCAGCGGTCACGGGAAGCCATAGGCGGGAACCTTCCCGCTTATGGCCCGCCTAGTGGCGTCTGCGACCGCTGGGCGGTCGAGGATGCCACTCATCCGCGACAGCCCAGCGGTCGCGGACGCCATTCGTGACCGCTCAGCGGTCACGAAGTAGCGGTCACGAAGTAGGTTCGTGAGCGCTGGGAGGTCACGAAAGAGGGGGTCATTCGTGACCGCCCGGCGGTCACGAATAATATTCATAAAAAAAAATTTGATTTTATGGATTCATCTTGATGTGTTTATGATTTTTAACAATAAGTCTCATTACTACATGTGAATTGAAGTAATAAATTAGTACAACATTAGTAATTAACATATTAAAATAGCGAATTAGATGTGATTAGGTGAGTTATGAACGAATAACCTATTTTATGTTCTACAACTAATTCATCACATACACCAAGTTGTTTTAGATGTAATGTGTCATTTTGTGATAAAATCTATTTTAATTTACTTAGTAGTAACTATTTTATCAATTTAACAAACATCGAACCTTAATTAAACAAACGAAAATCAAAACTATCGAATGAGACTCTTTCGTGACCGTTGGGCGGTCACGAAAGAGGGTCATTCGAGACCGCCCAGCGGTCACGAAGTAGGTTCGTGACCGTTGGGCGGTCACGAAGAAGGTTCGTGACCGCTGGGCGATCACGAAAGAGGGGGTCATTCGTGACCGTCCGGCGGTCACGAATAATATTCATAAAAAAAAATTGATTTTATGGATTCATCTTGATGTGTTTATGATTTTTAACAATAAATCTCATTACTACATGTGAATTGAAGTAATAAATTAGTACAACATTAGTAATTAACATATTAAAATAGCGAATTAGATGTGATTAGGCGAGTTATGAACGAATAAACTATTTTATGTTCTACAACTAATTCATCACATACACGAAGTTGTTTTAGATGTAATGTGTCATTTTGTGATAAAATCTATTTTAATTTACTTAGTAGTAACTATTTTATCAATTTAACAAACATCGAACCTTAATTAAACAAACGAAAATCAAAACTATCGAATGAGACTCTTTCGTGACCGCTGGGCGATCACGAAAGAGGGTCATTCGTGACCGCCCAGCGGTCACGAAGTAGGTTCGTGACCGTTGGGCGGTCACGAAGAAGGTTCGTGACCGCTGGGCGGTCACGAAAGAGGGGGTCATTCGTGACCGCTCGGCGGTCACGAATAATATTCATAAAAAAAATTTGATTTTATGGATTCATCTTGATGTGTTTATGATTTTTAACAATAAGTCTCATTACTACATGTGAATTGAAGTAATAAATTAGTACAACATTAGTAATTAACATATTAAAATAGCGAATTAGATGTGATTAGGCGTGTTCTGAACGAATAACCTATTTTATGTTCTACAACTAATTCATCACATACACGAAGTTGTTTTAGATGTAATGTGTCATTTTGTGATAAAATCTATTTTAATTTACTTAGTAGTAACTATTTTATCAATTTAACAAACATCGAACCTTAATTAAACAAACGAAAATCAAAAGTATCGAATGAGACTCTTTCGTAACCGCTGGGCGGTCACGAAAGAGGGTCATTCGTGACCGCCCAGCGGTCACGAAGTAGGTTCGTGACCGTTGGGCGGTCACGAAGAAGGTTCGTGACCGCTGGGCGGTCACGAAAGAGGGGGTCATTCGTGACCGCCCGGCGGTCACGAATAATATTCATAAAAAAAAATTTGATTTTATGGATTCATCTTGATGTGTTTATGATTTTTAACAATAAGTCTCATTACTACATGTGAATTGAAGTAATAAATTAGTACAACATTAGTAATTAACAAATTAAAATAGCGAATTAGATGTGATTAGGCGTGTTCTGAACGAATAACCTATTTTATGTTCTACAACTAATTCATCACATACACCAAGTTGTTTTAGATGTAATGTGTCATTTTGTGATAAAATATATTTTAATTTACTTAGTAGTAACTATTTTATCAATTTAACAAACATCGAACCTTAATTAAACAAACGAAAATCAAAACTATCGAATGAGACTCTTTCTTGACCGTTGGGCGGTCACGAAAGAGGGTCATTCGAGACCGCCCAGCGGTCACGAAGTAGGTTCGTGACCGTTGGCCGGTCACGAAGAAGGTTCGTGACCGCTGGGCGGTCACAAAAGAGGGGGTCATTCGTGACCGTCCGGCGGTCACGAATAATATTCATAAAAAAAAAATTGATTTTATGGATTCATCTTGATGTGTTTATGATTTTTAACAATAAATCTCATTACTACATGTGAATTGAAGTAATAAATTAGCATAACATTAGTAATTAACATATTAAAATAGCGAATTAGATGTTATTAGGCGAGTTATGAACGAATAACCTATTTTATGTTCTACAACTAATTCATCACATACACCAAGTTGTTTTAGATGAAATGTGTCATTTTGTGATAAAATCTATTTTAATTTACTTAGTAGTAACTATTTTATCATTTTAACAAACATCGAACCTTAATTAAACAAACGAAAATCAAAACTATCGAATGAGACTCTTTCGTGACCGTTGGGCGGTCACGAAAGTGGGGGTCATTCGTGACCGCCCGGCGGTCATGAATAATATTCATAAAAAAATTTTAATTTTATGGATTCATCTTGATGTGTTTATGATTTTTAACAATAAGTCTCATTACTACATGTGAATTGAAATAATAAATTAGTACAACATTAGTAATTAACATATTAAAATAGCGAATTAGATGTGATTAGGCGAGTTATGAACGAATAACCTATTTTATGTTCTACAACTAATTCATCACATACACGAAGTTGTTTTAGATGTAATGTGTCATTTTGTGATAAAATCTATTTTAATTTACTTAGTAGTAACTATTTTATCAATTTAACAAACATCGAACCTTAATTAAACAAACGAAAATCAAAACTATCGAATGAGACTCTTTCGTGACCGTTGGGCGGTCACGAAAGAGGGTCATTCGAGACCGCCCAGCGGTCACGAAGTAGGTTCGTGACCGTTGGGCGGTCACGAAGAAGGTTCGTGACCGCTGGGCGATCACGAAAGAGGGGGTCATTCGTGACCGTCCGGCGGTCACGAATAATATTCATAAAAAAAAAAATTGATTTTATGGATTCATCTTGATGTGTTTATGATTTTTAACAATAAATCTCATTACTACATGTGAATTGAAGTAATAAATTAGTACAACATTAGTAATTAACATATTAAAATAGCGAATTAGATGTGATTAGGCGAGTTATGAACGAATAAACTATTTTATGTTCTACAACTAATTCATCACATACACGAAGTTGTTTTAGATGTAATGTGTCATTTTGTGATAAAATCTATTTTAATTTACTTAGTAGTAACTATTTTATCAATTTAACAAACATCGAACCTTAATTAAACAAACGAAAATCAAAACTATCGAATGAGACTCTTTCGTGACCGCTGGGCGATCACGAAAGAGGGTCATTCGTGACCGCCCAGCGGTCACGAAGTAGGTTCGTGACCGTTGGGCGGTCACGAAGAAGGTTCGTGACCGCTGGGCGGTCACGAAAGAGGGGGTCATTCGTGACCGCTCGGCGGTCACGAATAATATTCATAAAAAAAATTTGATTTTATGGATTCATCTTGATGTGTTTATGATTTTTAACAATAAGTCTCATTACTACATGTGAATTGAAGTAATAAATTAGTACAACATTAGTAATTAACATATTAAAATAGCGAATTAGATGTGATTAGGCGTGTTCTGAACGAATAACCTATTTTATGTTCTACAACTAATTCATCACATACACGAAGTTGTTTTAGATGTAATGTGTCATTTTGTGATAAAATCTATTTTAATTTACTTAGTAGTAACTATTTTATCAATTTAACAAACATCGAACCTTAATTAAACAAACGAAAATCAAAAGTATCGAATGAGACTCTTTCGTAACCGCTGGGCGGTCACGAAAGAGGGTCATTCGTGACCGCCCAGCGGTCACGAAGTAGGTTCGTGACCGTTGGGCGGTCACGAAGAAGGTTCGTGACCGCTGGGCGGTCACGAAAGAGGGGGTCATTCGTGACCGCCCGACGGTCACGAATAATATTCATAAAAAAAAATTTGATTTTATGGATTCATCTTGATGTGTTTATGATTTTTAACAATAAGTCTCATTACTACATGTGAATTGAAGTAATAAATTAGTACAACATTAGTAATTAACATATTAAAATAGCGAATTAGATGTGATTAGGCGTGTTCTGAACGAATAACCTATTTTATGTTCTACAACTAATTCATCACATACACCAAGTTGTTTTAGATGTAATGTGTCATTTTGTGATAAAATATATTTTAATTTACTTAGTAGTAACTATTTTATCAATTTAACAAACATCGAACCTTAATTAAACAAACGAAAATCAAAACTATCGAATGAGACTCTTTCTTGACCGTTGGGCGGTCACGAAAGAGGGTCATTCGAGACCGCCCAGCGGTCACGAAGTAGGTTCGTGACCGTTGGCCGGTCACGAAGAAGGTTCGTGACCGCTGGGCGGTCACAAAAGAGGGGGTCATTCGTGACCGTCCGGCGGTCACGAATAATATTCATAAAAAAAAAATTGATTTTATGGATTCATCTTGATGTGTTTATGATTTTTAACAATAAATCTCATTACTACATGTGAATTGAAGTAATAAATTAGCATAACATTAGTAATTAACATATTAAAATAGCGAATTAGATGTTATTAGGCGAGTTATGAACGAATAACCTATTTTATATTCTACAACTAATTCATCACATACACCAAGTTGTTTTAGATGAAATGTGTCATTTTGTGATAAAATCTATTTTAATTTACTTAGTAGTAACTATTTTATCATTTTAACAAACATCGAACCTTAATTAAACAAACGAAAATCAAAACTATCGAATGAGACTCTTTCGTGACCGTTGGGCGGTCACGAAAGTGGGGGTCATTCGTGACCGCCCGGCGGTCATGAATAATATTCATAAAAAAATTTTAATTTTATGGATTCATCTTGATGTGTTTATGATTTTTAACAATAAGTCTCATTACTACATGTGAATTGAAATAATAAATTAGTACAACATTAGTAATTAACATATTAAAATAGCGAATTAGATGTGATTAGGCGTGTTCTGAACGAATAACCTATTTTATGTTCTACAACTAATTCATCACATACACCAAGTTGTTTTAGATGTAATGTGTCATTTTGTGATAAAATATATTTTAATTTACTTAGTAGTAACTATTTTAGCAATTTAACAAACATCGAACCTTAATTAAACAAACGAAAATCAAAACTATCGAATGAGACTCTTTCTTGACCGTTGGGCGGTCACGAAAGAGGGTCATTCGAGACCGCCCAGCGGTCACGAAGTAGGTTCGTGACCGTTGGCCGGTCACGAAGAAGGTTCGTGACCGCTGGGCGGTCACAAAAGAGGGGGTCATTCGTGACCGTCCGGCGGTCACGAATAATATTCGTAAAAAAAAAATTGATTTTATGGATTCATCTTGATGTGTTTATGATTTTTAACAATAAATCTCATTACTACATGTGAATTGAAGTAATAAATTAGCATAACATTAGTAATTAACATATTAAAATAGCGAATTAGATGTTATTAGGCGAGTTATGAACGAATAACCTATTTTATGTTCTACAACTAATTCATCACATACACCAAGTTGTTTTAGATGAAATGTGTCATTTTGTGATAAAATCTATTTTAATTTACTTAGTAGTAACTATTTTATCATTTTAACAAACATCGAACCTTAATTAAACAAACGAAAATCAAAACTATCGAATGAGACTCTTTCGTGACCGTTGGGCGGTCACGAAAGTGGGGGTCATTCGTGACCGCCCGGCGGTCATGAATAATATTCATAAAAAAATTTTAATTTTATGGATTCATCTTGATGTGTTTATGATTTTTAACAATAAGTCTCATTACTACATGTGAATTGAAATAATAAATTAGTACAACATTAGTAATTAACATATTAAAATAGCGAATTAGATGTGATTAGGCGAGTTATGAACGAATAACCTATTTTATGTTCTACAACTAATTCATCACATACACCAAGTTGTTTTAGATGTAATGTGTCATTTTTGTGATAAAATATATTTTAATTTACTTAGTAGTAACTATTTTATCAATTTAACAAACATCAAACCTTAATTAAACAAACGAAAATCAAAACTATCGAATGACACTCTTTCGTGACCGTTGGGCGGTCACGAAAGAGGGTCATTCGAGACCGCCCAGCGGTCACGAAGTAGGTTCGTGACCGTTGGGCGGTCACGAAGAAGGTTCGTGACCGCTGGGCGGTCACAAAAGAGGGGGTCATTCGTGACCGCCCGGCGGTCACGAATAATTTTCATAAAAAAAAAATTGATTTTATGTATTCATCTTGATGTGTTTATGATTTTTAACAATAAATCTCATTACTACATGTGAATTGAAGTAATAAATTAGCACAACATTAGTAATTAACATATTAAAATAGCGAATTAGATGTTATTAGGCGTGTTATGAACGAATAACCTATTTTATTTTCTACAACTAATTCATCACATACACCAAGTTGTTTTAGATGTAATGTGTCATTTTGTGATAAAATCTATTTTAATTTACTTAGTAGTAACTATTTTATCATTTTAACAAACATCGAACCTTAATTAAACAAACGAAAATCAAAACTATCGAATGAGACTCTTTCGTGACCGCTGGGCGGTCACGAAAGAGGGTCATTCGTGACCGTCCAGCGGTCACGAAGTAGGTTCGTGACCGTTGGGCGGTCACGAAGAAGGTTCGTGACCGCTGGGCGGTCACGAAAGAGGGGGTCATTCGTGACCGCCCGGCGGTCACGAATAATATTCATAAAAAAAATTTGATTTTATGGATTCATCTTGATGTGTTTATGATTTTTAACAATAAGTCTCATTACTACATGTGAATTGAAGTAATAAATTAGTACAACATTAGTAATTAACATATTAAAATAGCGAATTAGATGTGATTAGGCGTGTTCTGAACGAATAACCTATTTTATGTTCTACAACTAATTCATCACATACACCAAGTTGTTTTAGATGTAATGTGTCATTTTGTGATAAAATATATTTTAATTTACTTAGTAGTAACTATTTTATCAATTTAACAAACATCGAACCTTAATTAAACAAACGAAAATCAAAACTATCGAATGAGACTCTTTCTTGACCGTTGGGCGGTCACGAAAGAGGGTCATTCGAGACCGCCCAGCGGTCACGAAGTAGGTTCGTGACCGTTGGCCGGTCACGAAGAAGGTTCGTGACCGCTGGGCGGTCACAAAAGAGGGGGTCATTCGTGACCGTCCGGCGGTCACGAATAATTTTCATAAAAAAAAAATTGATTTTATGTATTCATCTTGATGTGTTTATGATTTTTAACAATAAATCTCATTACTACATGTGAATTGAAGTAATAAATTAGCACAACATTAGTAATTAACATATTAAAATAGCGAATTAGATGTTATTAGGCGTGTTATGAACGAATAACCTATTTTATTTTCTACAACTAATTCATCACATACACCAAGTTGTTTTAGATGTAATGTGTCATTTTGTGATAAAATCTATTTTAATTTACTTAGTAGTAACTATTTTATCATTTTAACAAACATCGAACCTTAATTAAACAAACGAAAATCAAAACTATCGAATGAGACTCTTTCGTGACCGCTGGGCGGTCACGAAAGAGGGTCATTCGTGACCATCCAGCGGTCACGAAGTAGGTTCGTGGCCGTTGGGCGGTCACGAAGAAGGTTCGTGACCGCTGGGCGGTCACGAAAGAGGGGGTCATTCGTGACCGCCCGGCGGTCACGAATAATATTCATAAAAAAAATTTGATTTTATGGATTCATCTTGATGTGTTTATGATTTTTAACAATAAGTCTCATTACTACATGTGAATTGAAGTAATAAATTAGTACAACATTAGTAATTAACATATTAAAATAGCGAATTAGATGTGATTAGGCGTGTTCTGAACGAATAACCTATTTTATGTTCTACAACTAATTCATCACATACACCAAGTTGTTTTAGATGTAATGTGTCATTTTGTGATAAAATATATTTTAATTTACTTAGTAGTAACTATTTTATCAATTTAACAAACATCGAACCTTAATTAAACAAACGAAAATCAAAACTATCGAATGAGACTCTTTCTTGACCGTTGGGCGGTCACGAAAGAGGGTCATTCGAGACCGCCCAGCGGTCACGAAGTAGGTTCGTGACCGTTGGCCGGTCACGAAGAAGGTTCGTGACCGCTGGGCGGTCACAAAAGAGGGGGTCATTCGTGACCGTCCGGCGGTCACGAATAATATTCATAAAAAAAAAATTGATTTTATGGATTCATCTTGATGTGTTTATGATTTTTAACAATAAATCTCATTACTACATGTGAATTGAAGTAATAAATTAGCATAACATTAGTAATTAACATATTAAAATAGCGAATTAGATGTTATTAGGCGAGTTATGAACGAATAACCTATTTTATGTTCTACAACTAATTCATCACATACACCAAGTTGTTTTAGATGAAATGTGTCATTTTGTGATAAAATCTATTTTAATTTACTTAGTAGTAACTATTTTATCATTTTAACAAACATCGAACCTTAATTAAACAAACGAAAATCAAAACTATCGAATGAGACTCTTTCGTGACCGTTGGGCGGTCACGAAAGTGGGGGTCATTCGTGACCGCCCGGCGGTCATGAATAATATTCATAAAAAAATTTTAATTTTATGGATTCATCTTGATGTGTTTATGATTTTTAACAATAAGTCTCATTACTACATGTGAATTGAAATAATAAATTAGTACAACATTAGTAATTAACATATTAAAATAGCGAATTAGATGTGATTAGGCGAGTTATGAACGAATAACCTATTTTATGTTCTACAACTAATTCATCACATACACGAAGTTGTTTTAGATGTAATGTGTCATTTTGTGATAAAATCTATTTTAATTTACTTAGTAGTAACTATTTTATCAATTTAACAAACATCGAACCTTAATTAAACAAACGAAAATCAAAACTATTGAATGAGACTCTTTCGTGACCGCTGGGCGGTCACGAAAGAGGGTCATTCGTGACCGCCCAGCGGTCACGAAGTAGGTTCGTGACCGTTGGGCGGTCACGAAGAAGGTTCGTGACCGCTGGGCGGTCACGAAAGAGGGGGTCATTCGTGACCGCCCGGCGGTCACGAATAATATTCATAAAAAAAATTTGATTTTATGGATTCATCTTGATGTGTTTATGATTTTTAACAATAAGTCTCATTACTACATGTGAATTGAAGTAATAAATTAGTACAACATTAGTAATTAACATATTAAAATAGCGAATTTGATGTGATTAGGCGTGTTCTGGACGAATAACCTATTTTATGTTCTACAACTAATTCATCACATACACCAAGTTGTTTTAGATGTAATGTGTCATTTTTGTGATAAAATATATTTTAATTTACTTAGTAGTAACTATTTTATCAATTTAACAAACATCGAACCTTAATTAAACAAACGAAAATCAAAACTATCGAATGAGACTCTTTCGTGACCGTTGGGCGGTCACGAAGAAGGTTCGTGACCGCTGGGCGGTCACAAAAGAGGGGGTCATTCGTGACCGCCCGGCGGTCACGAATAATATTCATAAAAAAAATTTGATTTTATGGATTCATCTTGATGTATTTATGATTTTTAACAATAAGTCTCATTACTACATGTGAATTGAAGTACTAAATTAGTACAACATTAGTAATTAACATATTAAAATAGCGAATTAGATGTGATTAGGCGTGTTCTGAACGAATAACCTATTTTATGTTCTACAACTAATTCATCACATACACCAAGTTGTTTTAGATGTAATGTGTCATTTTTGTGATAAAATATATTTTAATTTACTTAGTAGTAACTATTTTATCAATTTAACAAACATCGAACCTTAATTAAACAAACGAAAATCAAAACTATCGAATGAGACTCTTTCGTGACCGTTGGGCGGTCACGAAAGAGGGTCATTCGAGACCGCCCAGCGGTCACGAAGTAGGTTCGTGACCGTTGGGCGGTCACGAAGAAGGTTCGTGACCGCTGGGCGGTCACAAAAGAGGGGGTCATTCGTGACCGCCCGGCGGTCACGAATAATATTCATAAAAAAAAAATTGATTTTATGGATTCATCTTGATGTGTTTATGATTTTTAACAATAAATCTCATTATTACATGTGAATTGAAGTAATAAATTAGCACAACATTAGTAATTAACATATTTAAATAGCGAATTAGATGTGATTAGGCGTGTTCTGAACGAATAACCTATTTTATGTTCTACAACTAATTCATCACATACACCAAGTTGTTTTAGATGTAATGTGTCATTTTGTGATAAAATATATTTTAATTTACTTAGTAGTAACTATTTTATCAATTTAACAAACATCGAACCTTAATTAAACAAACGAAAATCAAAACTATCGAATGAGACTCTTTCTTGACCGTTGGGCGGTCACGAAAGAGGGTCATTCGAGACCGCCCAGCGGTCACGAAGTAGGTTCGTGACCGTTGGCCGGTCACGAAGAAGGTTCGTGACCGCTGGGCGGTCACAAAAGAGGGGGTCATTCGTGACCGTCCGGCGGTCACGAATAATTTTCATAAAAAAAAAATTGATTTTATGTATTCATCTTGATGTGTTTATGATTTTTAACAATAAATCTCATTACTACATGTGAATTGAAGTAATAAATTAGCACAACATTAGTAATTAACATATTAAAATAGCGAATTAGATGTTATTAGGCGTGTTATGAACGAATAACCTATTTTATTTTCTACAACTAATTCATCACATACACCAAGTTGTTTTAGATGTAATGTGTCATTTTGTGATAAAATCTATTTTAATTTACTTAGTAGTAACTATTTTATCATTTTAACAAACATCGAACCTTAATTAAACAAACGAAAATCAAAACTATCGAATGAGACTCTTTCGTGACCGCTGGGCGGTCACGAAAGAGGGTCATTCGTGACCATCCAGCGGTCACGAAGTAGGTTCGTGGCCGTTGGGCGGTCACGAAGAAGGTTCGTGACCGCTGGGCGGTCACGAAAGAGGGGGTCATTCGTGACCGCCCGGCGGTCACGAATAATATTCATAAAAAAAATTTGATTTTATGGATTCATCTTGATGTGTTTATGATTTTTAACAATAAGTCTCATTACTACATGTGAATTGAAGTAATAAATTAGTACAACATTAGTAATTAACATATTAAAATAGCGAATTAGATGTGATTAGGCGTGTTCTGAACGAATAACCTATTTTATGTTCTACAACTAATTCATCACATACACCAAGTTGTTTTAGATGTAATGTGTCATTTTGTGATAAAATATATTTTAATTTACTTAGTAGTAACTATTTTATCAATTTAACAAACATCGAACCTTAATTAAACAAACGAAAATCAAAACTATCGAATGAGACTCTTTCTTGACCGTTGGGCGGTCACGAAAGAGGGTCATTCGAGACCGCCCAGCGGTCACGAAGTAGGTTCGTGACCGTTGGCCGGTCACGAAGAAGGTTCGTGACCGCTGGGCGGTCACAAAAGAGGGGGTCATTCGTGACCGTCCGGCGGTCACGAATAATATTCATAAAAAAAAAATTGATTTTATGGATTCATCTTGATGTGTTTATGATTTTTAACAATAAATCTCATTACTACATGTGAATTGAAGTAATAAATTAGCATAACATTAGTAATTAACATATTAAAATAGCGAATTAGATGTTATTAGGCGAGTTATGAACGAATAACCTATTTTATGTTCTACAACTAATTCATCACATACACCAAGTTGTTTTAGATGAAATGTGTCATTTTGTGATAAAATCTATTTTAATTTACTTAGTAGTAACTATTTTATCATTTTAACAAACATCGAACCTTAATTAAACAAACGAAAATCAAAACTATCGAATGAGACTCTTTCGTGACCGTTGGGCGGTCACGAAAGTGGGGGTCATTCGTGACCGCCCGGCGGTCATGAATAATATTCATAAAAAAATTTTAATTTTATGGATTCATCTTGATGTGTTTATGATTTTTAACAATAAGTCTCATTACTACATGTGAATTGAAATAATAAATTAGTACAACATTAGTAATTAACATATTAAAATAGCGAATTAGATGTGATTAGGCGAGTTATGAACGAATAACCTATTTTATGTTCTACAACTAATTCATCACATACACGAAGTTGTTTTAGATGTAATGTGTCATTTTGTGATAAAATCTATTTTAATTTACTTAGTAGTAACTATTTTATCAATTTAACAAACATCGAACCTTAATTAAACAAACGAAAATCAAAACTATTGAATGAGACTCTTTCGTGACCGCTGGGCGGTCACGAAAGAGGGTCATTCGTGACCGCCCAGCGGTCACGAAGTAGGTTCGTGACCGTTGGGCGGTCACGAAGAAGGTTCGTGACCGCTGGGCGGTCACGAAAGAGGGGGTCATTCGTGACCGCCCGGCGGTCACGAATAATATTCATAAAAAAAATTTGATTTTATGGATTCATCTTGATGTGTTTATGATTTTTAACAATAAGTCTCATTACTACATGTGAATTGAAGTAATAAATTAGTACAACATTAGTAATTAACATATTAAAATAGCGAATTTGATGTGATTAGGCGTGTTCTGGACGAATAACCTATTTTATGTTCTACAACTAATTCATCACATACACCAAGTTGTTTTAGATGTAATGTGTCATTTTTGTGATAAAATATATTTTAATTTACTTAGTAGTAACTATTTTATCAATTTAACAAACATCGAACCTTAATTAAACAAACGAAAATCAAAACTATCGAATGAGACTCTTTCGTGACCGTTGGGCGGTCACGAAGAAGGTTCGTGACCGCTGGGCGGTCACAAAAGAGGGGGTCATTCGTGACCGCCCGGCGGTCACGAATAATATTCATAAAAAAAATTTGATTTTATGGATTCATCTTGATGTATTTATGATTTTTAACAATAAGTCTCATTACTACATGTGAATTGAAGTACTAAATTAGTACAACATTAGTAATTAACATATTAAAATAGCGAATTAGATGTGATTAGGCGTGTTCTGAACGAATAACCTATTTTATGTTCTACAACTAATTCATCACATACACCAAGTTGTTTTAGATGTAATGTGTCATTTTTGTGATAAAATATATTTTAATTTACTTAGTAGTAACTATTTTATCAATTTAACAAACATCGAACCTTAATTAAACAAACGAAAATCAAAACTATCGAATGAGACTCTTTCGTGACCGTTGGGCGGTCACGAAAGAGGGTCATTCGAGACCGCCCAGCGGTCACGAAGTAGGTTCGTGACCGTTGGGCGGTCACGAAGAAGGTTCGTGACCGCTGGGCGGTCACAAAAGAGGGGGTCATTCGTGACCGCCCGGCGGTCACGAATAATATTCATAAAAAAAAAATTGATTTTATGGATTCATCTTGATGTGTTTATGATTTTTAACAATAAATCTCATTATTACATGTGAATTGAAGTAATAAATTAGCACAACATTAGTAATTAACATATTTAAATAGCGAATTAGATGTTATTAGGCGTGTTATGAACGAATAACCTATTTTATTTTCTACAACTAATTCATCACATACACCAAGTTGTTTTAGATGTAATGTGTCATTTTGTGATAAAATCTATTTTAATTTACTTAGTAGTAACTATTTTATCATTTTAACAAACATCGAACCTTAATTAAACAAACGAAAATCAAAACTATCGAATGAGACTCTTTCGTGACTGTTGGGCGGTCACGAAAGAGGGTCATTCGTGCCCGTCCAGCGGTCACGAAGTAGGTTCGTGACCGTTGGGCGGTCACGAAGAAGGTTCGTGACCGCTGGGCGGTCACGAAAGAGGGGGTCATTCGTGAACGCCCGGTGGTCACGAATAATATTCATAAAAAAAAATTGATTTTATGGATTCATCTTGATGTGTTTATGATTTTTAACAATAAATCTCATTACTACATGTGAATTGAAGTAATAAATTAGCACAACATTAGTAATTAACATATTAAAATAGCGAATTAGATGTGATTAGGCGAGTTATGAACGAATAACCTATTTTATGTTCTACAACTAATTCATCACATACACGAAGTTGTTTTAGATGTAATGTGTCATTTTGTGATAAAATCTATTTTAATTTACTTAGTAGTAACTATTTTATCAATTTAACAAACATCGAACCTTAATTAAACAAACGAAAATCAAAACTATCGAATGAGACTCTTTCGTGACCGCTGGGCGGTCACAAAAGAGGGTCATTCGTGACCGTCCAGCGGTCACGAAGTAGGTTCGTGACCGTTGGGAGGTCACGAAGAAGGTTCGTGACAGCTGGGCGGTCACGAAAGAGGGGGTCATTCGTGACCGCCCGGCGGTCACGAATAATATTCATAAAAAAAAATTGATTTAATGGATTCATCTTGATGTGTTTATGATTTTTAACAATAAATCTCATTACTACATGTGAATTGAAGTAATAAATTAGCACAACATTAGTAATTAACATATTAAAATAGCGAATTAGATGTGATTAGGCGAGTTATGAACGAATAACCTATTTTATGTTCTACAACTAATTCATCACATACACCAAGTTGTTTTAGATGTAATGTGTCATTTTGTGATAAAATCTATTTTAATTTACTTAGTAGTAACTATTTTATCAATTTAACAAACATCGAACCTTAATTAAACAAACGAAAATCAAAACAATCGAATGAGACTCTTTTGTGACCGCTGGGCGGTCACGAAAGAGGGTCATTCGTGACCGCCCAGCGGTCACGAAGTAGGTTCGTGACCGTTGGGCGGTCACGAAGAAGGTTCGTGACCGCTGGGTGGTCACAAAAGAGGGGGTCATTCGTGACCGCCCGGCGGTCACGAATAATATTCATAAAAAAAAAATTGATTTTATGGATTCATCTTGATGTGTTTATGATTTTTAACAATAAATCTCATTACTACATGTGAATTGAAGTAATAAATTAGCACAACATTAGTAATTAACATATTAAAATAGCGAATTAGATGTTATTAGGCGTGTTATGAACGAATAACCTATTTTATGTTCTACAACTAATTCATCACATACACCAAGTTGTTTTAGATGTAATGTGTCATTTTGTGATAAAATATATTTTAATTTACTTAGTAGTAACTATTTTATCAATTTAACAAACATCGAACCTTAATTAAACAAACGAAAATCAAAACTATCGAATGAGACTCTTTCGTGACTGCTGGGCGGTCACAAAAGAGGGTCGTTCGTGACCGTCCAGCGGTCACGAAGTAGGTTCGTGACCGTTGGGCGGTCACGAAGAAGGTTCGTGACCGCTGGGCGGTCACAAAAGAGGGGGTCATTCGTGACCGCCCGGCGGTCACGAATAATATTCATAAAAAAAAAATTGATTTTATGGATTCATCTTGATGTGTTTATGATTTTTAACAATAAATCTCATTATTACATGTGAATTGAAGTAATAAATTAGCACAACATTAGTAATTAACATATTTAAATAGCGAATTAGATGTTATTAGGCGTGTTATGAACGAATAACCTATTTTATTTTCTACAACTAATTCATCACATACACCAAGTTGTTTTAGATGTAATGTGTCATTTTGTGATAAAATCTATTTTAATTTACTTAGTAGTAACTATTTTATCATTTTAACAAACATCGAACCTTAATTAAACAAACGAAAATCAAAACTATCGAATGAGACTCTTTCGTGACTGTTGGGCGGTCACGAAAGAGGGTCATTCGTGCCCGTCCAGCGGTCACGAAGTAGGTTCGTGACCGTTGGGCGGTCACGAAGAAGGTTCGTGACCGCTGGGCGGTCACGAAAGAGGGGGTCATTCGTGAACGCCCGGTGGTCACGAATAATATTCATAAAAAAAAATTGATTTTATGGATTCATCTTGATGTGTTTATGATTTTTAACAATAAATCTCATTACTACATGTGAATTGAAGTAATAAATTAGCACAACATTAGTAATTAACATATTAAAATAGCGAATTAGATGTGATTAGGCGAGTTATGAACGAATAACCTATTTTATGTTCTACAACTAATTCATCACATACACGAAGTTGTTTTAGATGTAATGTGTCATTTTGTGATAAAATCTATTTTAATTTACTTAGTAGTAACTATTTTATCAATTTAACAAACATCGAACCTTAATTAAACAAACGAAAATCAAAACTATCGAATGAGACTCTTTCGTGACCGCTGGGCGGTCACAAAAGAGGGTCATTCGTGACCGTCCAGCGGTCACGAAGTAGGTTCGTGACCGTTGGGAGGTCACGAAGAAGGTTCGTGACAGCTGGGCGGTCACGAAAGAGGGGGTCATTCGTGACCGCCCGGCGGTCACGAATAATATTCATAAAAAAAAATTGATTTAATGGATTCATCTTGATGTGTTTATGATTTTTAACAATAAATCTCATTACTACATGTGAATTGAAGTAATAAATTAGCACAACATTAGTAATTAACATATTAAAATAGCGAATTAGATGTGATTAGGCGAGTTATGAACGAATAACCTATTTTATGTTCTACAACTAATTCATCACATACACCAAGTTGTTTTAGATGTAATGTGTCATTTTGTGATAAAATCTATTTTAATTTACTTAGTAGTAACTATTTTATCAATTTAACAAACATCGAACCTTAATTAAACAAACGAAAATCAAAACAATCGAATGAGACTCTTTTGTGACCGCTGGGCGGTCACGAAAGAGGGTCATTCGTGACCGCCCAGCGGTCACGAAGTAGGTTCGTGACCGTTGGGCGGTCACGAAGAAGGTTCGTGACCGCTGGGTGGTCACAAAAGAGGGGGTCATTCGTGACCGCCCGGCGGTCACGAATAATATTCATAAAAAAAAAATTGATTTTATGGATTCATCTTGATGTGTTTATGATTTTTAACAATAAATCTCATTACTACATGTGAATTGAAGTAATAAATTAGCACAACATTAGTAATTAACATATTAAAATAGCGAATTAGATGTTATTAGGCGTGTTATGAACGAATAACCTATTTTATGTTCTACAACTAATTCATCACATACACCAAGTTGTTTTAGATGTAATGTGTCATTTTGTGATAAAATATATTTTAATTTACTTAGTAGTAACTATTTTATCAATTTAACAAACATCGAACCTTAATTAAACAAACGAAAATCAAAACTATCGAATGAGACTCTTTCGTGACTGCTGGGCGGTCACAAAAGAGGGTCGTTCGTGACCGTCCAGCGGTCACGAAGTAGGTTCGTGACCGCTGGGCGGTCACGAAGAAGGTTCGTGACAGCTGGGCGGTCACGAAAGAGGGGGTCATTCGTGACCGCCCGGCGGTCACGAATAATATTCATAAAAAAAAATTGATTTTATGGATTCATCTTGATGTGTTTATGATTTTTAACAATAAATCTCATTACTACATATGAATTGAAGTAATAAATTAGCACAACATTAGTAATAAACATATTAAAATAGCGAATTAGATGTGATTAGGCGAGTTGTGAACGAATAACCTATTTTATGTTCTACAACTAATTCATCACATACACCAAGTTGTTTTAGATGTAATGTGTCATTTTGTGATAAAATCTATTTTAATTTACTTAGTAGTAACTATTTTATCAATTTAACAAACATCGAACCTTAATTAAACAAACGAAAATCAAAACAATCGAATGAGACTCTTTTGTGACCGCTGGGCGGTCACGAAAGAGGGTCATTCGTGACCGCCCAGCGGTCACGAAGTAGGTTCGTGACCGTTGGGCGGTCACGAAGAAGGTTCGTGACCGCTGGGTGGTCACAAAAGAGGGGGTCATTCGTGACCGCCCGGCGGTCACGAATAATATTCATAAAAAAAAAATTGATTTTATGGATTCATCTTGATGTGTTTATGATTTTTAACAATAAATCTCATTACTACATGTGAATTGAAGTAATAAATTAGCACAACATTAGTAATTAACATATTAAAATAGCGAATTAGATGTTATTAGGCGTGTTATGAACGAATAACCTATTTTATTTTCTACAACTAATTCATCACATACACCAAGTTGTTTTAGATGTAATGTGTCATTTTGTGATAAAATCTATTTTAATTTACTTAGTAGTAACTATTTTATCATTTTAACAAACATTGAACCTTAATTAAACAAACGAAAATCAAAACTATCGAATGAGACTCTTTCGTGACCGCTGGGCGGTCACGAAAGAGGGTCATTCGTGACCGTCCAGCGGTCACGAAGTAGGTTCGTGACCGCTGGGCGGTCACGAAGAAGGTTCGTGACAGCTGGGCGGTCACGAAAGAGGGGGTCATTCGTGACCGCCCGGCGGTCACGAATAATATTCATAAAAAAAAATTGATTTTATGGATTCATCTTGATGTGTTTATGATTTTTAACAATAAATCTCATTACTACATATGAATTGAAGTAATAAATTAGCACAACATTAGTAATAAACATATTAAAATAGCGAATTAGATGTGATTAGGCGAGTTGTGAACGAATAACCTATTTTATGTTCTACAACTAATTCATCACATACACCAAGTTGTTTTAGATGTAATGTGTCATTTTGTGATAAAATCTATTTTAATTTACTTAGTAGTAACTATTTTATCAATTTAACAAACATCGAACCTTAATTAAACAAACGAAAATCAAAACAATCGAATGAGACTCTTTTGTGACCGCTGGGCGGTCACGAAAGAGGGTCATTCGTGACCGCCCAGCGGTCACGAAGTAGGTTCGTGACCGTTGGGCGGTCACGAAGAAGGTTCGTGACCGCTGGGTGGTCACAAAAGAGGGGGTCATTCGTGACCGCCCGGCGGTCACGAATAATATTCATAAAAAAAAAATTGATTTTATGGATTCATCTTGATGTGTTTATGATTTTTAACAATAAATCTCATTACTACATGTGAATTGAAGTAATAAATTAGCACAACATTAGTAATTAACATATTAAAATAGCGAATTAGATGTTATTAGGCGTGTTATGAACGAATAACCTATTTTATTTTCTACAACTAATTCATCACATACACCAAGTTGTTTTAGATGTAATGTGTCATTTTGTGATAAAATCTATTTTAATTTACTTAGTAGTAACTATTTTATCATTTTAACAAACATTGAACCTTAATTAAACAAACGAAAATCAAAACTATCGAATGAGACTCTTTCGTGACCGCTGGGCGGTCACGAAAGAGGGTCATTCGTGACCGTCCAGCGGTCACGAAGTAGGTTCGTGACCGCTGGGCGGTCACGAAGAAGGTTCGTGACAGCTGGGCGGTCACGAAAGAGGGGGTCATTCGTGACCGCCCGGCGGTCACGAATAATATTCATAAAAAAAAATTGATTTTATGGATTCATCTTGATGTGTTTATGATTTTTAACAATAAATCTCATTACTACATATGAATTGAAGTAATAAATTAGCACAACATTAGTAATAAACATATTAAAATAGCGAATTAGATGTGATTAGGCGAGTTGTGAACGAATAACCTATTTTATGTTCTACAACTAATTCATCACATACACCAAGTTGTTTTAGATGTAATGTGTCATTTTGTGATAAAATCTATTTTAATTTACTTAGTAGTAACTATTTTATCATTTTAACAAACATTGAACCTTAATTAAACAAACGAAAATCAAAACTATCGAATGAGACTCTTTCGTGACCGCTGGGCGGTCACGAAAGAGGGTCATTCGTGACCGTCCAGCGGTCACGAAGTAGGTTCGTGACCGCTGGGCGGTCACGAAGAAGGTTCGTGACAGCTGGGCGGTCACGAAAGAGGGGGTCATTCGTGACCGCCCGGCGGTCACGAATAATATTCATAAAAAAAAATTGATTTTATGGATTCATCTTGATGTGTTTATGATTTTTAACAATAAATCTCATTACTACATGTGAATTGAAGTAATAAATTAGCACAACATTAGTAATAAACATATTAAAATAGCGAATTAGATGTGATTAGGCGAGTTATGAACGAATAACCTATTTTATGTTCTACAACTAATTCATCACATACACCAAGTTGTTTTAGATGTAATGTGTCATTTTGTGATAAAATATATTTTAATTTACTTAGTAGTAACTATTTTATCAATTTAACAAACATCGAACCTTAATTAAACAAACGAAAATCAAAACTATCGAATGAGACTCTTTCGTGACTGCTGGGCGGTCACAAAAGAGGGTCGTTCGTGACCGTCCAGCGGTCACGAAGTAGGTTCGTGACCGTTGGGAGGTCACGAAGAAGGTTCGTGACCGCTGGGCGGTCACGAAAGAGGGGGTCATTCGTGACCGCCCGGCGGTCACGAATAATATTCATAAAAAAAAATTGATTTTATGGATTCATCTTGATGTGTTTATGATTTTTAACAATAAATCTCATTACTACATATGAATTGAAGTAATAAATTAGCACAACATTAGTAATTAACATATTAAAATAGCGAATTAGATGTTATTAGGCGTGTTATGAACGAATAACCTATTTTATTTTCTACAACTAATTCATCACATACACCAAGTTGTTTTAGATGTAATGTGTCATTTTGTGATAAAATCTATTTTAATTTACTTAGTAGTAACTATTTTATCATTTTAACAAACATCGAACCTTAATTAAACAAACGAAAATCAAAACTATCGAATGAGACTCTTTCGTGACCGCTGGGCGGTCACGAAAGAGGGTCATTCGTGACCGTCCAGCGGTCACGAAGTAGGTTCGTGACCGCTGGGCGGTCACGAAGAAGGTTCGTGACCGCTGGGCGGTCACGAAAGACGGGGTCATTCGTGACCGCCCGGCGGTCACGAATAATATTCATAAAACAAAATTGATTTTATGGATTCATCTTGATGTGTTTATGATTTTTAACAATAAATCTCATTACTACATATGAATTGAAGTAATAAATTAGCACAACATTAGTAATAAACATATTAAAATAGCGAATTAGATGTGATTAGGCGAGTTGTGAACGAATAACCTATTTTATGTTCTACAACTAATTCATCACATACACCAAGTTGTTTTAGATGTAATGTGTCATTTTGTGATAAAATCTATTTTAATTTACTTAGTAGTAACTATTTTATCAATTTAACAAACATCGAACCTTAATTAAACAAACGAAAATCAAAACTATCGAATGAGACTCTTTCGTGACCGCTGGGCGGTCACAAAAGAGGGTCATTCGTGACCGTCCAGCGGTCACGAAGTAGGTTCGTGACCGTTGGGAGGTCACGAAGAAGGTTCGTGACCGCTGGGCGGTCACGAAAGAGGGGGTCATTCGTGACCGCCCGGCGGTCACGAATAATATTCATAAAAAAAAATTGATTTTATGGATTCATCTTGATGTGTTTATGATTTTTAACAATAAATCTCATTACTACATGTGAATTGAAGTAATAAATTAGCACAACATTAGTAATTAACATATTAAAATAGCGAATTAGATGTGATTAGGCGAGTTATGAACGAATAACCTATTTTATGTTCTACAACTAATTCATCACATACACCAAGTTGTTTTAGATGTAATGTGTCATTTTGTGATAAAATCTATTTTAATTTACTTAGTAGTAACTATTTTATCAATTTAACAAACATCGAACCTTAATTAAACAAACGAAAATCAAAACAATCGAATGAGACTCTTTCGTGACCGCTGGGCGGTCACGAAAGAGGGTCATTTGTGACCGCTCAGCGGTCACGAAGTAGGTTCGTGACCGTTGGGCGGTCACGAAGAAGGTTCGTGACCGCTGGGCGGTCATGAAAGAGGGGGTCATTCGTGACCGCCCGGCGGTCACGAATAATATTCATAAAAAAAAATTGATTTCATGGATTCATCTTGATGTGTTTATGATTTTTAACAATAAGTCTCATTACTACATGTGAATTGAAGTAATAAATTAGTACAACATTAGTAATTAACATATTAAAATAGCGAATTAGATGTGATTAGGCGTGTTATGAACGAATAACCTATTTTATGTTCTACAACTAATTCATCACATACAACAAGTTGTTTTAGATGTAATGTGTCATTTTGTGATAAAATATATTTTAATTTACTTAGTAGTAACTATTTTATCATTTTAACAAACATCGAACCTTAATTAAACAAACGAAAATCAAAACTATCGAATGAGACTCTTTCGTGACCGCTGGGCGGTCACGAAAGAGGGTCATTCGTGACCGCCCAGCGGTCACGAAGTAGGTTCGTGACCGTTGGGCGGTCACGAAGAAGGTTCGTGACCGCTGGGCGGTCATGAAAGAGGGGGTCATTCGTGACCGCCCGGCGGTCACGAATAATATTCATAAAAAAAAATTGATTTTATGGATTCATCTTGATGTGTTTATGATTTTTAACAATAAATCTCATTACTACATGTGAATTGAAGTAATAAATTAGCACAACATTAGTAATAAACATATTAAAATAGCGAATTAGATGTGATTAGGCGAGTTATGAACGAATAACCTATTTTATGTTCTACAACTAATTCATCACATACACCAAGTTGTTTTAGATGTAATGTGTCATTTTGTGATAAAATATATTTTAATTTACTTAGTAGTAACTATTTTATCAATTTAACAAACATCGAACCTTAATTAAACAAACGAAAATCAAAACTATCGAATGAGACTCTTTCGTGACTGCTGGGCGGTCACAAAAGAGGGTCGTTCGTGACCGTCCAGCGGTCACGAAGTAGGTTCGTGACCGTTGGGAGGTCACGAAGAAGGTTCGTGACCGCTGGGCGGTCACGAAAGAGGGGGTCATTCGTGACCGCCCGGCGGTCACGAATAATATTCATAAAAAAAAATTGATTTTATGGATTCATCTTGATGTGTTTATGATTTTTAACAATAAATCTCATTACTACATATGAATTGAAGTAATAAATTAGCACAACATTAGTAATTAACATATTAAAATAGCGAATTAGATGTTATTAGGCGTGTTATGAACGAATAACCTATTTTATTTTCTACAACTAATTCATCACATACACCAAGTTGTTTTAGATGTAATGTGTCATTTTGTGATAAAATCTATTTTAATTTACTTAGTAGTAACTATTTTATCATTTTAACAAACATCGAACCTTAATTAAACAAACGAAAATCAAAACTATCGAATGAGACTCTTTCGTGACCGCTGGGCGGTCACGAAAGAGGGTCATTCGTGACCGTCCAGCGGTCACGAAGTAGGTTCGTGACCGCTGGGCGGTCACGAAGAAGGTTCGTGACCGCTGGGCGGTCACGAAAGAGGGGGTCATTCGTGACCGCCCGGTGGTCACGAATAATATTCATAAAAAAAAATTGATTTTATGGATTCATCTTGATGTGTTTATGATTTTTAACAATAAATCTCATTACTACATATGAATTGAAGTAATAAATTAGCACAACATTAGTAATAAACATATTAAAATAGCGAATTAGATGTGATTAGGCGAGTTGTGAACGAATAACCTATTTTATGTTCTACAACTAATTCATCACATACACCAAGTTGTTTTAGATGTAATGTGTCATTTTGTGATAAAATCTATTTTAATTTACTTAGTAGTAACTATTTTATCAATTTAACAAACATCGAACCTTAATTAAACAAACGAAAATCAAAACTATCGAATGAGACTCTTTCGTGACCGCTGGGCGGTCACAAAAGAGGGTCATTCGTGACCGTCCAGCGGTCACGAAGTAGGTTCGTGACCGTTGGGAGGTCACGAAGAAGGTTCGTGACCGCTGGGCGGTCACGAAAGAGGGGGTCATTCGTGACCGCCCGGCGGTCACGAATAATATTCATAAAAAAAAATTGATTTTATGGATTCATCTTGATGTGTTTATGATTTTTAACAATAAATCTCATTACTACATGTGAATTGAAGTAATAAATTAGCACAACATTAGTAATTAACATATTAAAATAGCGAATTAGATGTGATTAGGCGAGTTATGAACGAATAACCTATTTTATGTTCTACAACTAATTCATCACATACACCAAGTTGTTTTAGATGTAATGTGTCATTTTGTGATAAAATCTATTTTAATTTACTTAGTAGTAACTATTTTATCAATTTAACAAACATCGAACCTTAATTAAACAAACGAAAATCAAAACAATCGAATGAGACTCTTTCGTGACCGCTGGGCGGTCACGAAAGAGGGTCATTTGTGACCGCCCAGCGGTCACGAAGTAGGTTCGTGACCGTTGGGCGGTCACGAAGAAGGTTCGTGACCGCTGGGCGGTCATGAAAGAGGGGGTCATTCGTGACCGCCCGGCGGTCACGAATAATATTCATAAAAAAAAATTGATTTCATGGATTCATCTTGATGTGTTTATGATTTTTAACAATAAGTCTCATTACTACATGTGAATTGAAGTAATAAATTAGTACAACATTAGTAATTAACATATTAAAATAGCGAATTAGATGTGATTAGGCGTGTTATGAACGAATAACCTATTTTATGTTCTACAACTAATTCATCACATACAACAAGTTGTTTTAGATGTAATGTGTCATTTTGTGATAAAATATATTTTAATTTACTTAGTAGTAACTATTTTATCATTTTAACAAACATCGAACCTTAATTAAACAAACGAAAATCAAAACTATCGAATGAGACTCTTTCGTGACCGCTGGGCGGTCACGAAAGAGGGTCATTCGTGACCGCCCAGCGGTCACGAAGTAGGTTCGTGACCGTTGGGCGGTCACGAAGAAGGTTCGTGACCGCTGGGCGGTCATGAAAGAGGGGGTTATTCGTGACCGCCCGGCGGTCACGAATAATATTCATAAAAAAAAATTGATTTTATGGATTCATCTTGATGTGTTTATGATTTTTAACAATAAGTCTCATTACTACATGTGAATTGAAGTAATAAATTAGTACAACATTAGTAATTAACATATTAAAATAGCGAATTAGATGTGATTAGGCGTGTTATGAACGAATAACCTATTTTATGTTCTACAACTAATTCATCACATACACCAAGTTGTTTTAGATGTAATGTGTCATTTTGTGATAAAATATATTTTAATTTACTTAGTAGTAACTATTTTATCAATTTAACAAACATCGAACCTTAATTAAACAAACGAAAATCAAAACTATCGAATGAGACTCTTTCGTGATCGTTGGGCGGTCACGAAAGAGGGTCATTCGTGACCGCCCAGCGGTCACGAAGTAGGTTCGTGACCGTTGGGCGGTCACGAAGAAGGTTCGTGACCGCTGGGCGGTCACGAAAGAGGGGGTCATTCGTGACCGCCCGGCGGTCACGAATAATATTCATAAAAAAAAATTGATTTTATGGATTCATCTTGATGTGTTTATGATTTTTAACAAAAAGTCTCTTTACTACATGTGAATTGAAGTAATAAATTAGTACAACATTAGTAATTAACATATTAAAATAGCGAATTAGATGTGATTAGGCGAGTTATGAACGAATAACCTATTTTATGTTCTACAACTAATTCATCACATACACCAAGTTGTTTTAGATGTAATGTGTCATTTTGTGATAAAATATATTTTAATTTACTTAGTAGTAACTATTTTATCAATTTAACAAACATCGAACCTTAATTAAACAAACGAAAATCAAAAATATCGAATGAGACTCTTTCGTGACCGCTAGGCGGTCACAAAAGAGGGTCATTCGAGACCGCCCAGCGGTCACGAAGTAGGTTCGTGACCGTTGGGCGGTCACGAAAGAGGGGGTCATTCGTGACCGCCCGACGGTCACGAATAATATTCATAAAAAAAATTTGATTTTATGGATTCATTTTGATGTGTTTATGATTTTTAACAATAAGTCTCATTACTACATGTGAATTGAAGTAATAAATTAGTACAACATTAGTAATTAACATATTAAAATAGCGAATTAGATGTGATTAGGCGTGTTATGAACGAATAACCTATTTTATGTTCTACAACTAATTCATCACATTCACCAAGTTGTTTTAGATGTAATGTGCCATTTTGTGATAAAATATATTTTAATTTACTTAGTAGTAACTATTTTATCAATTTAACAAACATCGAACCTTAATTAAACAAACGAAAATCAAAACTATCGAATGAGACTCTTTCGTGACCGTTGGGCGGTCACGAAAGAGGGTCATTCGAGACCGCCCAGCGGTCACGAAGTAGGTTCGTGACCGTTGGGCGGTCACGAAGAAGGTTCGTGACCGCTGGGCGATCACGAAAGAGGGGGTCATTCGTGACCGCCCGGCGGTCACGAATAATATTCATAAAAAAAAATTGATTTTATGGATTCATCTTGATGTGTTTATGATTTTTAACAATAAGTCTCATTACTACATGTGAATTGAAGTAATAAATTAGTACAACATTAGTAATTAACATATTAAAATAGCGAATTAGATGTGATTAGGCGTGTTATGAACGAATAACCTATTTTATGTTCTACAACTAATTCATCACATACACCAAGTTGTTTTAGATGTAATGTGTCATTTTGTGATAAAATATATTTTAATTTACTTAGTAGTAACTATTTTATCAATTTAACAAACATCGAACCTTAATTAAACAAACGAAAATCAAAACTATCGAATGAGACTCTTTCGTGATCGTTGGGCGGTCACGAAAGAGGGTCATTCGTGACCGCCCAGCGGTCACGAAGTAGGTTCGTGACCGTTGGGCGGTCACGAAGAAGGTTCGTGACCGCTGGGCGGTCACGAAAGAGGGGGTCATTCGTGACCGCCCGGCGGTCACGAATAATATTCATAAAAAAAAATTGATTTTATGGATTCATCTTGATGTGTTTATGATTTTTAACAAAAAGTCTCTTTACTACATGTGAATTGAAGTAATAAATTAGTACAACATTAGTAATTAACATATTAAAATAGCGAATTAGATGTGATTAGGCGAGTTATGAACGAATAACCTATTTTATGTTCTACAACTAATTCATCACATACACCAAGTTGTTTTAGATGTAATGTGTCATTTTGTGATAAAATATATTTTAATTTACTTAGTAGTAACTATTTTATCAATTTAACAAACATCGAACCTTAATTAAACAAACGAAAATCAAAAATATCGAATGAGACTCTTTCGTGACCGCTAGGCGGTCACAAAAGAGGGTCATTCGAGACCGCCCAGCGGTCACGAAGTAGGTTCGTGACCGTTGGGCGGTCACGAAAGAGGGGGTCATTCGTGACCGCCCGACGGTCACGAATAATATTCATAAAAAAAATTTGATTTTATGGATTCATCTTGATGTGTTTATGATTTTTAACAATAAGTCTCATTACTACATGTGAATTGAAGTAATAAATTAGTACAACATTAGTAATTAACATATTAAAATAGCGAATTAGATGTGATTAGGCGTGTTATGAACGAATAACCTATTTTATGTTCTACAACTAATTCATCACATTCACCAAGTTGTTTTAGATGTAATGTGTCATTTTGTGATAAAATATATTTTAATTTACTTAGTAGTAACTATTTTATCAATTTAACAAACATCGAACCTTAATTAAACAAACGAAAATCAAAACTATCGAATGAGACTCTTTCGTGACCGTTGGGCGGTCACGAAAGAGGGTCATTCGAGACCGCCCAGCGGTCACGAAGTAGGTTCGTGACCGTTGGGCGGTCACGAAGAAGGTTCGTGACCGCTGGGCGATCACGAAAGAGGGGGTCATTCGTGACCGCCCGGCGGTCACGAATAATATTCATAAAAAAAAATTGATTTTATGGATTCATCTTGATGTGTTTATGATTTTTAACAATAAATCTCATTACTACATGTGAATTGAAGTAATAAATTAGCACAAAATTAGTAATTAACATATTAAAATAGCGAATTAGATGTTATTAGGCGAGTTATGAACGAATAACCTATTTTATGTTCTACAACTAATTCATCACATACACCAAGTTGTTTTAGATGTAATGTGTCATTTTGTGATAAAATCTATTTTAATTTACTTAGTAGTAACTATTTTATCCATTTAACAAACATCGAACCTTAATTAAACAAACGAAAATCCAAACTATCGAATGAGACTCTTTCGTGACCGCTGGGCGGTCACGAAAGAGGGTCATTCGTGACCGTCCAGCGGTCACGAAGTAGGTTCGTGACCGTTGAGCGGTCACGAAGAAGGTTCGTGACCGCTGGGCGGTCACGAAAGAGGGGGTCATTCGTGACCGCCCGGCGGTCACGAATAATATTCATAAAAAAAAATTGATTTTATGGATTCATCTTGATGTGTTTATGATTTTTAACAATAAATCTCATTACTACATGTGAATTGAAGTAATAAATTAGCACAACATTAGTAATAAACATATTAAAATAGCGAATTAGATGTGATTAGGCGAGTTATGAACGAATAACCTATTTTATGTTCTACAACTAATTCATCACATACACCAAGTTGTTTTAGATGTAATGTGTCATTTTGTGATAAAATCTATTTTAATTTACTTAGTAGTAACTATTTTATCAATTTAACAAACATCGAACCTTAATTAAACAAACGAAAATCAAAACTATCGAATGAGACTCTTTCGTGACCGCTGGGCGGTCACGAAAGAGGGTCATTCGAGACCGTCCAGCGGTCACGAAGTAGGTTCGTGACCGTTGGGAGGTCACGAAGAATGTTCGTGACCGCTGGGCGGTCACGAAAGAGGGGGTCATTCGTGACCGCCCGGCGGTCACGAATAATATTCATAAAAAAAAATTGATTTTATGGATTCATCTTGATGTGTTTATGATTTTTAACAATAAATCTCATTACTACATGTGAATTGAAGTAATAAATTAGCACAAAATTAGTAATTAACATATTAAAATAGCGAATTAGATGTTATTAGGCGAGTTATGAACGAATAACCTATTTTATGTTCTACAACTAATTCATCACATACACCAAGTTGTTTTAGATGTAATGTGTCATTTTGTGATAAAATCTATTTTAATTTACTTAGTAGTAACTATTTTATCCATTTAACAAACATCGAACCTTAATTAAACAAACGAAAATCCAAACTATCGAATGAGACTCTTTCGTGACCGCTGGGCGGTCACGAAAGAGGGTCATTCGTGACCGTCCAGCGGTCACGAAGTAGGTTCGTGACAGTTGAGCGGTCACGAAGAAGGTTCGTGACCGCTGGGCGGTCACGAAAGAGGGGGTCATTCGTGACCGCCCGGCGGTCACGAATAATATTCACAAAAAAAATTTGATTTTATGGATTCATCTTGATGTGTTTATGATTTTTAACAATAAGTCTCATTACTACATGTGAATTGAAGTAATAAATTAGTACAACATTAGTAATTAACATATTAAAATAGCGAATTGGATGTGATTAGGCGAGTTATGAACGAATAACCTATTTTATGTTCTACAACTAATTCATCACATACACCAAGTTGTTTTATATGTAATGTGTCATTTTGTGATAAAATATATTTTAATTTACTTAGTAGTAACTATTTTATCAATTTAACAAACATCGAACCTTAATTAAACAAACGAAAATCAAAACTATCGAATGAGACTCTTTCGTGACCGCTAGGCGGTCACAAAAGAGGGTCATTCGAGACCGCCCAGCGGTCACGAAGTAGGTTCGTGACCGTTGGGCGGTCACGAAGAAGGTTCGTGACCGCTGGGCGGTCACGAAAGAGGGGGTCATTCGTGACCGCCCGGCGGTCACGAATAATATTCATAAAAAAAATTTGATTTTATGGATTCATCTTGATGTGTTTATGATTTTTAACAATAAGTCTCATTACTACATGTGAATTGAAGTAATAAATTAGTACAACATTAGTAATTAACATATTAAAATAGCGAATTAGATGTGATTAGGCGTGTTATGAACGAATAACCTATTTTATGTTCTACAACTAATTCATCACATACACCAAGTTGTTTTAGATGTAATGTGTCATTTTGTGATAAAATATATTTTAATTTACTTAGTAGTAACTATTTTATCAATTTAACAAACATCGAACCTTAATTAAACAAACAAAAATCAAAACTATCGAATGAGACTCTTTCGTGACCGTTGGGCGGTCACGAAAGAGGGTCATTCGAGACCGCCCAGCGGTCACGAAGTAGGTTCGTGACCGTTGGGCGGTCACGAAGAAGGTTCGTGACCGCTGGGCGGTCACGAAAGAGGGGGTCATTCGTGACCGCCCGGCGGTCACGAATAATATTCATAAAAAAAAAATTGATTTTATGGATTCATCTTGATGTGTTTATGATTTTTAACAATAAATCTCATTACTACATGTGAATTGAAGTAATAAATTAGTACAACATTAGTAATTAACATATTAAAATAGCGAATTAGATGTGATTAGGCGAGTTATGAACGAATAACCTATTTTATGTTCTACAACTAATTCATCACATACACGAAGTTGTTTTAGATGTAATGTGTCATTTTGTGATAAAATATATTTTAATTTACTTAGTAGTAACTATTTTATCAATTTAACAAACATCGAACCTTAATTAAACAAACGAAAATCAAAACTATCGAATGAGACTCTTTCGTGACCGCTGGGCGGTCACAAAAGAGGGTCATTCGTGACCGTCCAGCGGTCACGAAGCAGGTTCCTGACCGTTGGGAGGTCACGAAGAATGTTCGTGACCGCTGGGCGGTCACGAAAGAGGGGGTCATTCGTGACCGCCCGGCGGTCACGAATAATATTCATAAAAAAAATTGATTTTATGGATTCATCTTGATGTGTTTATGATTTTTAACAATAAAGCTCATTACTACATGTGAATTGAAGTAATAAATTAGCACAACATTAGTAATTAACATATTAAAATAGCGAATTAGATGTGATTAGGCGAGTTATTAACGAATAACCTATTTTATGTTCTACAACTAATTCATCACATACACCAAGTTGTTTTAGATGTAATGTGTCATTTTGTGATAAAATATTTTTTAATTTACTTAGTAGTAACTATTTTATCAATTTAACAAACATCGAACCTTAATTAAACAAACGAAAATCAAAACAATCGAATGAGACTATTTCGTGACCGCTGGGCGGTCACGAAAGAGGGTCATTCGTGACCGCCCGGCGGTCACGAATAATATTCATAAAAAAAATTTGATTTTATGGATTCATCTTGATGTGTTTATGATTTTTAACAATAAGTCTCATTACTACATGTGAATTGAAGTAATAAATTAGTACAACATTAGTAATTAACATATTAAAATAGCGAATTAGATGTGATTAGGCGTGTTATGAACGAATAACCTATTTTATGTTCTACAACTAATTCATCACATACACCAAGTTGTTTTAGATGTAATGTGTCATTTTGTGATAAAATATATTTTAATTTACTTAGTAGTAACTATTTTATCAATTTAACAAACATCGAACCTTAATTAAACAAACAAAAATCAAAACTATCGAATGAGACTCTTTCGTGACCGTTGGGCGGTCACGAAAGAGGGTCATTCGAGACCGCCCAGCGGTCACGAAGTAGGTTCGTGACCGTTGGGCGGTCACGAAGAAGGTTCGTGACCGCTGGGCGATCACGAAAGAGGGGGTCATTCGTGACCGACCGGCGGTCACGAATAATATTCATAAAAAAAAATTGATTTTATGGATTCATCTTGATGTGTTTATGATTTTTAACAATAAATCTCATTACTATATGTGAATTGAAGTAATAAATTAGCACAAAATTAGTAATTAACATATTAAAATAGCGAATTAGATGTTATTAGGCGAGTTATGAACGAATAACCTATTTTATGTTCTACAACTAATTCATCACATACACCAAGTTGTTTTAGATGTAATGTGTCATTTTGTGATAAAATCTATTTTAATTTACTTAGTAGTAACTATTTTATCATTTTAACAAACATCGAACCTTAATTAAACAAACGAAAATCAAAACTATCGAATGAGACTCTTTCGTGACCGCTGGGCGGTCACAAAAGAGAGGGTCATTCGTGACCGCCCGACGGTCACGAATAATATTCATAAAAAAAATTTGATTTTATGGATTCATCTTGATGTGTTTATGATTTTTAACAATAAGTCTCATTACTACATGTGAATTGAAGTAATAAATTAGTACAACATTAGTAATTAACATATTAAAATTGCGAATTAGATGTGATTAGGCGAGTTATGAACGAATAACCTATTTTATGTTCTACAACTAATTCATCACATACACCTAGTTGTTTTAGATGTAATGTGTCATTTTGTGATAAAATCTATTTTAATTTACTTAGTAGTAACTATTTTATCCATTTAACAAACATCGAACCTTAATTAAACAAACGAAAATCCAAACTATCGAATGAGACTCTTTCGTGACCGCTGGGCGGTCACGAAAGAGGGTCATTCGTGACCGTCCAGCGGTCACGAAGTAGATTCGTGACCGTTGGGCGGTCACGAAGAAGGTTCGTGACCGCTGGGCGGTCACGAAAGAGGGGGTCATTCGTGACCGCCCGGCGGTCACGAATAATATTCATAAAAAAAAATTGATTTTATGGATTCATCTTGATGTGTTTATGATTTTTAACAATAAGTCTCATTACTACATGTGAATTGAAGTAATAAATTAGTACAACATTAGTAATTAACATATTAAAATAGCGAATTAGATGTGATTAGGCGTGTTATGAACGAATAACCTATTTTATGTTCTACAACTAATTCATCACATACACCAAGTTGTTTTAGATGTAATGTGTCATTTTTTGATAAAATATATTTTAATTTACTTAGTAGTAACTATTTTATCAATTTAACAAACATCGAACCTTAATTAAACAAACGAAAATCAAAACTATCGAATGAGACTCTTTCGTGATCGTTGGGCGGTCACGAAAGAGGGTCATTCGTGACCGCCCAGCGGTCACGAAGTAGGTTTGTGACCGTTGGGCGGTCACGAAGAAGGTTCGTGACCGCTGGGCGGTCACGAAAGAGGGGGTCATTCGTGACCGCCCGGCGGTCACGAATAATATTCATAAAAAAAAATTGATTTTATGGATTCATCTTGATGTGTTTATGATTTTTAACAATAAGTCTCATTACTACATGTGAATTGAAGTAATAAATTAGCACAAAATTAGTAATTAACATATTAAAATAGCGAATTAGATGTTATTAGGCGAGTTATGAACGAATAACCTATTTTATGTTCTACAACTAATTCATCACATACACCAAGTTGTTTTAGATGTAATGTGTCATTTTGTGATAAAATCTATTTTAATTTACTTAGTAGTAACTATTTTATCATTTTAACAAACATCGAACCTTAATTAAACAAACGAAAATCAAAACTATCGAATGAGACTCTTTCGTGACCGCTGGGCGGTCACAAAAGAGAGGGTCATTCGTGACCGCCCGACGGTCACGAATAATATTCATAAAAAAAATTTGATTTTATGGATTCATCTTGATGTGCTTATGATTTTTAACAATAAGTCTCATTACTACATGTGAATTGAAGTAATAAATTAGTACAACATTAGTAATTAACATATTAAAATTGCGAATTAGATGTGATTAGGCGAGTTATGAACGAATAACCTATTTTATGTTCTACAACTAATTCATCACATACACCTAGTTGTTTTAGATGTAATGTGTCATTTTGTGATAAAATCTATTTTAATTTACTTAGTAGTAACTATTTTATCCATTTAACAAACATCGAACCTTAATTAAACAAACGAAAATCCAAACTATCGAATGAGACTCTTTCGTGACCGCTGGGCGGTCACGAAAGAGGGTCATTCGTGACCGTCCAGCGGTCACGAAGTAGGTTCGTGACCGTTGGGCGGTCACGAAGAAGGTTCGTGACCGCTGGGCGGTCACGAAAGAGGGGGTCATTCGTGACCGCCCGGCGGTCACGAATAATATTCATAAAAAAAAAATTGATTTTATGGATTCATCTTGATGTGTTTATGATTTTTAACAATAAATCTCATTACTACATGTGAATTGAAGTAATAAATTAGTACAACATTAGTAATTAACATATTAAAATAGCGAATTAGATGTGATTAGGCGAGTTATGAACGAATAACCTATTTTATGTTCTACAACTAATTTATCACATACACGAAGTTGTTTTAGATGTAATGTGCCATTTTGTGATAAAATCTATTTTAATTTACTTAGTAGTAACTATTTTATCAATTTAACAAACATCGAACCTTAATTAAACAAACGAAAATCGAAACTATCGAATGAGACTCTTTCGTGACCGCTGGGCGGTCACGAAAGAGGGTCATTCGTGACCATCCAGCGGTCACGAAGTAAGTTCGTGACTGTTGGGCGGTCACGAAGAAGGCTCGTGACCGCTGGGCGGTCACAAAAGAGGGGGTCATTCGTGACCGCCCGGCGGTCACGAATAATATTCATAAAAAAAAATTGATTTTATGGATTCATCTTGATGTGTTTATGATTTTTAACAATAAATCTCATTACTACATGTGAATTGAAATAATAAATTAGCACAACATTAGTAATTAACATATTAAAATAGCGAATTAGATGTGATTAGGCGAGTTATCAACGAATAACCTATTTTATGTTCTACAACTAATTCATCACATACACCAAGTTGATTTAGATGTAATGTGTCATTTTGTGATAAAATCTATTTTAATTTACTTAGTAGTAACTATTTTATCAATTTAACAAACATCGAACCTTAATTAAACAAACGAAAATCAAAACAATCGAATGAGACTCTTTTGTGACCGCTGGGCGGTCACGAAATAGGGTCATTCGTGACCGCCCAGCGGTCACGAAGTAGGTTCGTGACCGTTGGGCGGTCACGAAGAAGGTTCGTGACCGCTGGGCGGTCACGAAAGAGGGGGTCATTCGTGACCGCCTGGCGGTCACGAATAATATTCATAAAAAAAATTGATTTTATAGATTCATCTTGATGTGTTTATGATTTTTAACAATAAGTCTCATTACTACATGTGAATTGAAGTAATAAATTAGTACAACATTAGTAATTAACATATTAAAATAACGAATTAGATGTGATTAGGCGAGTTATGAACGAATAACCTATTTTATGTTCTACAACTAATTCATCACATACACCAAGTTGTTTTAGATGTAATGTGTCATTTTGTGATAAAATATATTTTAATTTACTTAGTAGTAACTATTTTATCAATTTAACAAACATCGAACCTTAATTAAACAAACGAAAATCAAAACTATCGAATGAGACTCTTTCGTGACCGCTGGGCGGTCACAAAAGAGGGTCATTCGAGACCGCCCAGCGGTCACGAAGTAGGTTCGTGACCGTTGGGCGGCCACGAAGAAGGTTCGTGACCGTTGGGCGGTCACGAAAGAGGGGGTCATTCGTGACCGCCCGGCGGTCACGAATAATATTCATTAAAAAAAAATTGATTTTATGGATTCATCTTGATGTGTTTATGATTTTTAACAATAAATCTCATTACTACATGTGAATTGAAGTAATAAATTAGCACAACATTAGTAATTAACATATTAAAATAGCGAATTAGATGTGATTAGGCGAGTTATGAACGAATAACCTATTTTATGTTCTACAACTAATTCATCACATACACCAAGTTGTTTTAGATGTAATGTGTCATTTTGTGATAAAATCTATTTTAATTTACTTAGTAGTAACTATTTTATCAATTTAACAAACATCGAACCTTAATTAAACAAACGAAAATCAAAACAATCGAATGAGACTCTTTCGTGACCGCTGGGCGGTCACGAAATAGGGTCATTCGTGACCGCCCAGCGGTCACGAAGTAGGTTCGTGACCGTTGGGCATTCACGAAGAAGGTTCGTGACCGCTGGGCGGTCACGAAAGAGGGGGTCATTCGTGACCGCCCGACGGTCATGAATAATATTCATAAAAAAAATAATTGATTTTATGGATTCATCATGATGTGTTTATGATTTTTTAAAATAAATCTCATTACTACATGTGAATTGAAGTAATAAATTAGCAGAACATTAGTAATTAACATATTAAAATAGCGAATTAGATGTGATTAGGCGAGTTATGAACGAATAACCTATTTTATGTTGTACAACTAATTCATCAGATACACCAAGTTGTTTTAGATGTAATGTGTCATTTTGTGATAAAATCTATTTTAATTTACTTAGTAGTAACTATTTTATCAATTTAACAAACATCGAACCTTAATTAAACAAACGAAAATCAAAACTATCGAATGAGACTCTTTCGTGACCGTTGGGCGGTCACGAAAGAGGGTCATTCGAGACCGCCCAGCGGTCACGAAGTAGGTTCGTGACCGTTGGGCGGTCACGAAGAAGGTTCGTGACCGCTGGGCGATCACGAAAGAGGGGGTCATTCGTGACCGCCCGGCGGTCACGAATAATATTCATAAAAAAAATTTGATTTTATGGATACATCTTGATGTGTTTATGATTTTTAACAATAAATCTCATTACTACATGTGAATTGAAGTAATAAATTAGCACAACATTAGTAATTAACATATTAAAATAGCGAATTAGATGTGATTAGGCGAGTTATCAACGAATAACCTATTTTATGTTCTACAACTAATTCATCACATACACCAAGTTGATTTAGATGTAATGTGTCATTTTGTGATAAAATCTATTTTAATTTACTTAGTAGTAACTATTTTATCAATTTAACAAACATCGAACCTTAATTAAACAAACGAAAATCAAAACAATCGAATGAGACTCTTTTGTGACCGCTGGGCGGTCACGAAAGAGGGTCATTCGTGACCGCCCAGCGGTCACGAAGTAGGTTCGTGACCGTTTGGCGGTCACGAAGAAGGTTCGTGACCGCTGGGCGGTCACGAAAGAGGGGGTCATTCGTGACCGCCTGGCGGTCACGAATAAAATTCATAAAAAAAAATTGATTTTATAGATTCATCTTGATGTGTTTATGATTTTTAACAATAAGTCTCATTACTACATGTGAATTGAAGTAATAAATTAGTACAACATTAGTAATTAACATATTAAAATAACGAATTAGATGTGATTAGGCGAGTTATGAACGAATAACCTATTTTATGTTCTACAACTAATTCATCACATACACCAAGTTGTTTTAGATGTAATGTGTCATTTTGTGATAAAATCTATTTTAATTTACTTAGTAGTAACTATTTTATCAATTTAACAAACATCGAACCTTAATTAAACAAACGAAAATCAAAACAATCGAATGAGACTCTTTCGTGACCGCTGGGCGGTCACGAAATAGGGTCATTCGTGACCGCCCAGCGGTCACGAAGTAGGTTCGTGACCGTTGGGCATTCACGAAGAAGGTTCGTGACCGCTGGGCGGTCACGAAAGAGGGGGTCATTCGTGACCGCCCGACGGTCATGAATAATATTCATAAAAAAAATAATTGATTTTATGGATTCATCATGATGTGTTTATGATTTTTTAAAATAAATCTCATTACTACATGTGAATTGAAGTAATAAATTAGCACAACATTAGTAATTAACATATTAAAATAGCGAATTAGATGTGATTAGGCGAGTTATGAACGAATAACCTATTTTATGTTCTACAACTAATTCATCAGATACACCAAGTTGTTTTAGATGTAATGTGTCATTTTGTGATAAAATCTATTTTAATTTACTTAGTAGTAACTATTTTATCAATTTAACAAACTTCGAACCTTAATTAAACAAACGAAAATCAAAACTATCGAATGAGACTCTTTCGTGACCGTTGGGCGGTCACGAAAGAGGGTCATTCGAGACCGCCCAGCGGTCACGAAGTAGGTTCGTGACCGTTGGGCGGTCACGAAGAAGGTTCGTGACCGCTGGGCGATCACGAAAGAGGGGGTCATTCGTGACCGCCCGGCGGTCACGAATAATATTCATAAAAAAAAATTGATTTTATGGATTCATCTTGATGTGTTTATGATTTTTAACAATAAATCTCATTACTACATGTGAATTGAAGTAATAAATTAGCACAAAATTAGTAATTAACATATTAAAATAGCGAATTAGATGTTATTAGGCGAGTTATGAACGAATAACCTATTTTATGTTCTACAACTAATTCATCACATACACCAAGTTGTTTTAGATGTAATGTGTCATTTTGTGATAAAATCTATTTTAATTTACTTAGTAGTAACTATTTTATCCATTTAACAAACATCGAACCTTAATTAAACAAACGAAAATCGAAACTATCGAATGAGACTCTTTCGTGACCGCTGGGCGGTCACGAAAGAGGGTCATTCGTGACCGTCCAGCGGTCACGAAGTAAGTTCGTGACCGTTGGGCGGTCACGAAGAAGGTTCGTGACCGCTGGGCGGTCACGAAAGAGGGGGTCATTCGTGACCGCCCGGCGGTCACGAATAATATTCATAAAAAAAAATTGATTTTATGGATACATCTTGATGTGTTTATGATTTTTAACAATAAATCTCATCACTACATGTGAATTGAAGTAATAAATTAGCACAACATTAGTAATTAACATATTAAAATAGCGAATTAGATGTGATTAGGCGAGTTATCAACGAATAACCTATTTTATGTTCTACAACTAATTCATCACATACACCAAGTTGATTTAGATGTAATGTGTCATTTTGTGATAAAATCTATTTTAATTTACTTAGTAGTAACTATTTTATCAATTTAACAAACATCGAACCTTAATTAAACAAACGAAAATCAAAACAATCGAATGAGACTCTTTTATGACCGCTGGGCGGTCACGAAAGAGGGTCATTCGTGACCGCCCAGCGGTCACGAAGTAGGTTCGTGACCGTTTGGCGGTCACGAAGAAGGTTCGTGACCGCTGGGCGGTCACGAAAGAGGGGGTCATTCGTGACCGCCTGGCGGTCACGAATAAAATTCATAAAAAAAAATTGATTTTATAGATTCATCTTGATGTGTTTATGATTTTTAACAATAAGTCTCATTACTACATGTGAATTGAAGTAATAAATTAGTACAACATTAGTAATTAACATATTAAAATAACGAATTAGATGTGATTAGGCGAGTTATGAACGAATAACCTATTTTATGTTCTACAACTAATTCATCACATACACCAAGTTGTTTTAGATGTAATGTGTCATTTTGTGATAAAATCTATTTTAATATACTTAGTAGTAACTATTTTATCAATTTAACAAACATCGAACCTTAATTAAACAAACGAAAATCAAAACAATCGAATGAGACTCTTTCGTGACCGCTGGGCGGTCACGAAATAGGGTCATTCGTGACCGCCCAGCGGTCACGAAGTAGGTTCGTGACCGTTGGGCATTCACGAAGAAGGTTCGTGACCGCTGGGCGGTCACGAAAGAGGGGGTCATTCGTGACCGCCCGACGGTCATGAATAATATTCATAAAAAAAATAATTGATTTTATGGATTCATCATGATGTGTTTATGATTTTTTAAAATAAATCTCATTACTACATGTGAATTGAAGTAATAAATTAGCACAACATTAGTAATTAACATATTAAAATAGCGAATTAGATGTGATTAGGCGAGTTATGAACGAATAACCTATTTTATGTTCTACAACTAATTCATCAGATACACCAAGTTGTTTTAGATGTAATGTGTCATTTTGTGATAAAATCTATTTTAATTTACTTAGTAGTAACTATTTTATCAATTTAACAAACTTCGAACCTTAATTAAACAAACGAAAATCAAAACTATCGAATGAGACTCTTTCGTGACCGTTGGGCGGTCACGAAAGAGGGTCATTCGAGACCGCCCAGCGGTCACGAAGTAGGTTGGTGACCGTTGGGCGGTCACGAAGAAGGTTCGTGACCGCTGGGCGATCACGAAAGAGGGGGTCATTCGTGACCGCCCGGCGGTCACGAATAATATTCATAAAAAAAAATTGATTTTATGGATTCATCTTGATGTGTTTATGATTTTTAACAATAAATCTCATTACTACATGTGAATTGAAGTAATAAATTAGCACAAAATTAGTAATTAACATATTAAAATAGCGAATTAGATGTTATTAGGCGAGTTATGAACGAATAACCTATTTTATGTTCTACAACTAATTCATCGCATACACCAAGTTGTTTTAGATGTAATGTGTCATTTTGTGATAAAATCTATTTTAATTTACTTAGTAGTAACTATTTTATCATTTTAACAAACATCGAACCTTAATTAAACAAACGAAAATCAAAACTATCGAATGAGACTCTTTCGTGACCGCTGGGCGGTCACGAAGAAGGTTCGTGACCGCTGGGCGGTCACAAAAGAGAGAGTCATTCGTGACCGCCCGACGGTCACGAATAATATTCATAAAAAAAATTTGATTTTATGGATTCATCTTGATGTGTTTATGATTTTTAACAATAAGTCTCATTACTACATGTGAATTGAAGTAATAAATTAGTACAACATTAGTAATTAACATATTAAAATTGCGAATTAGATGTGATTAGGCGAGTTATGAACGAATAACCTATTTTATGTTCTACAACTAATTCATCACATACACCTAGTTGTTTTAGATGTAATGTGTCATTTTGTGATAAAATCTATTTTAATTTACTTAGTAGTAACTATTTTATCCATTTAACAAACATCGAACCTTAATTAAACAAACGAAAATCGAAACTATCGAATGAGACTCTTTCGTGACCGCTGGGCGGTCACGAAAGAGGGTCATTCGTGACCGTCCAGCGGTCACGAAGTAAGTTCGTGACCGTTGGGCGGTCACGAAGAAGGTTCGTGACCGCTGGGCGGTCACGAAAGAGGGGGTCATTCGTGACCGCCCGGCGGTCACGAATAATATTCATAAAAAAAAATTGATTTTATGGATACATCTTGATGTGTTTATGATTTTTAACAATAAATCTCATTACTACATGTGAATTGAAGTAATAAATTAGCACAACATTAGTAATTAACATATTAAAATAGCGAATTAGATGTGATTAGGCGAGTTATCAACGAATAACCTATTTTATGTTCTACAACTAATTCATCACATACACCAAGTTGATTTAGATGTAATGTGTCATTTTGTGATAAAATCTATTTTAATTTACTTAGTAGTAACTATTTTATCAATTTAACAAACATCGAACCTTAATTAAACAAACGAAAATCAAAACAATCGAATGAGACTCTTTTGTGACCGCTGGGCGGTCACGAAAGAGGGTCATTCGTGACCGCCCAGCGGTCACGAAGTAGGTTCGTGACCGTTGGGCGGTCACGAAGAAGGTTCGTGACCGCTGGGCGGTCACGAAAGAGGGGGTCATTCGTGACCGCCTGGCGGTCACGAATAATATTCATAAAAAAAAATTGATTTTATAGATTCATCTTGATGTGTTTATGATTTTTAACAATAAGTCTCATTACTACATGTGAATTGAAGTAATAAATTAGTACAACATTAGTAATTAACATATTAAAATAACGAATTAGATGTGATTAGGCGGGTTATGAACGAATAACCTATTTTATGTTCTACAACTAATTCATCACATACACCAAGTTGTTTTAGATGTAATGTGTCATTTTGTGATAAAATATATTTTAATTTACTTAGTAGTAACTATTTTATCAATTTAACAAACATCGAACCTTAATTAAACAAACGAAAATCAAAACTATCGAATGAGACTCTTTCGTGACCGCTGGGCGGTCACAAAAGAGGGTCATTCGAGACCGCCCAGCGGTCACGAAGTAGGTTCGTGACCGTTGGGCGGTCACGAAGAAGGTTCGTGACCGCTGGGCGGTCACGAAAGAGGGGGTCATTCGTGACCGCCCGGCGGTCACGAATAATATTCATTAAAAAAAAATTGATTTTATGGATTCATCTTGATGTGTTTATGATTTTTAACAATAAATCTCATTACTACATGTGAATTGAAGTAATAAATTAGCACAACATTAGTAATTAACATATTAAAATAGCGAATTAGATGTGATTAGGCGAGTTATGAACGAATAACCTATTTTATGTTCTACAACTAATTCATCACATACACCAAGTTGTTTTAGATGTAATGTGTCATTTTGTGATAAAATCTATTTTAATTTACTTAGTAGTAACTATTTTATCAATTTAACAAACATCGAACCTTAATTAAACAAACGAAAATCAAAACAATCGAATGAGACTCTTTCGTGACCGCTGGGCGGTCACGAAATAGGGTCATTCGTGACCGCCCAGCGGTCACGAAGTAGGTTCGTGACCGTTGGGCATTCACGAAGAAGGTTCGTGACCGCTGGGCGGTCACGAAAGAGGGGGTCATTCGTGACCGCCCGACGGTCATGAATAATATTCATAAAAAAAATAATTGATTTTATGGATTCATCATGATGTGTTTATGATTTTTTAAAATAAATCTCATTACTACATGTGAATTGAAGTAATAAATTAGTACAACATTAGTAATTAACATATTAAAATAGCGAATTAGATGTGATTAGGCGAGTTATGAACGAATAACCTATTTTATGTTCTACAACTAATTCATCACATACACGAAGTTGTTTTAGATGTAATGTGTCATTTTGTGATAAAATCTATTTTAATTTACTTAGTAGTAACTATTTTATCAATTTAACAAACATCGAACCTTAATTAAACAAACGAAAATCAAAACTATCGAATGAGACTCTTTCGTGACCGCTGGGCGGTCACAAAATAGGGTCATTCGTGACCGTCCAGCGGTCACGAAGTAGGTTCGTGACCGTTGGGAGGTCACGAAGAAGGTTCGTGACCGCTGGGCGGTCACGAAAGAGGGGGTCATTCGTGACCGCCCGGCGGTCACGAATAATATTCATAAAAAAAAATTGATTTTTTGGATTCATCTTGATGTGTTTATGATTTTTAACAATAAATCTCATTACTACATGTGAATTGAAGTAATAAATTAGCACAACATTAGTAATTAACATATTAAAATAGCGAATTAGATGTGATTAGGCGAGTTATGAACGAATAACCTATTTTATGTTCTACAACTAATTCATCACATACACCAAGTTGTTTTAGATGTAATGTGTCATTTTGTGATAAAATATATTTTAATTTACTTAGTAGTAACTATTTTATCAATTTAACAAACATCGAACCTTAATTAAACAAACGAAAATCAAAACTATCGAATGAGACTCTTTCGTGACAGCTGGGCGGTCACAAAAGAGGGTCATTCGAGACCGCCCAGCGGTCACGAAGTAGGTTCGTGACCGTTGGGCGGTCACGAAGAAGGTTCGTGACCGCTGGGCGGTCACGAAAGAGGGGGTCATCCGTGACCGCCCGGCGGTCACGAATAATATTCATTAAAAAAAAATTGATTTTATGGATTCATCTTGATGTGTTTATGATTTTTAACAATAAATCTCATTACTACATGTGAATTGAAGTAATAAATTAGCACAACATTAGTAATTAACATATTAAAATAGCGAATTAGATGTGATTAGGCGAGTTATGAACGAATAACCTATTTTATGTTCTACAACTAATTCATCACATACACCAAGTTGTTTTAGATGTAATGTGTCATTTTGTGATAAAATATATTTTAATTTACTTAGTAGTAACTATTTTATCAATTTAACAAACATCGAACCTTAATTAAACAAACGAAAATCAAAACAATCGAATGAGACTCTTTCGTGACCGCTGGGCGGTCACGAAAGAGGGTCATTCGTGACCGCCCAGCGGTCACGAAGTAGGTTCGTGACCGTTGGGCATTCACGAAGAAGGTTCGTGACCGCTGGGCGGTCACGAAAGAGGGGGTCATTCGTGACCGCCCGACGGTCATGAATAATATTCATAAAAAAAATAATTGATTTTATGGATTCATCATGATGTGTTTATGATTTTTTAAAATAAATCTCATTACTACATGTGAATTGAAGTAATAAATTAGCACAACATTAGTAATTAACATATTAAAATAGCGAATTAGATGTGATTAGGCGAGTTATGAACGAATAACCTATTTTATGTTCTACAACTAATTCATCACATACACGAAGTTGTTTTAGATGTAATGTGTCATTTTGTGATAAAATCTATTTTAATTTACTTAGTAGTAACTATTTTATCAATTTAACAAACATCGAACCTTAATTAAACAAACGAAAATCAAAACTATCGAATGAGACTCTTTCGTGACCGTTGGGCGGTCACAAAAGAGGGTCATTCGAGACCGCCCAGCGGTCACGAAGTAGGTTCGTGACCGTTGGGCGGTCACGAAGAAGGTTCGTGACCGCTGGGCGATCACGAAAGAGGGGGTCATTCGTGACCGCCCGGCGGTCACGAATAATATTCATAAAAAAAAATTGATTTTATAGATTCATCTTGATGTGTTTATGATTTTTAACAATAAATCTCATTACTACATGTGAATTGAAGTAATAAATTAGCACAAAATTAGTAATTAACATATTAAAATAGCGAATTAGATGTTATTAGGCGAGTTATGAACGAATAACCTATTTTATGTTCTACAACTAATTCATCACATACACGAAGTTGTTTTAGATGTAATGTGTCATTTTGTGATAAAATCTATTTTAATTTACTTAGTAGTAACTATTTTATCAATTTAACAAACATCGAACCTTAATTAAACAAACGAAAATCAAAACTATCGAATGAGACTCTTTCGTGACCGTTGGGCGGTCACAAAAGAGGGTCATTCGAGACCGCCCAGCGGTCACGAAGTAGGTTCGTGACCGTTGGGCGGTCACGAAGAAGGTTCGTGACCGCTGGGCGGTCACGAAAGAGGGGGTCATTCGTGACCGCCCGGCGGTCACGAATAATATTCATTAAAAAAAAATTGATTTTATGGATTCATCTTGATGTGTTTATGATTTTTAACAATAAATCTCATTACTACATGTGAATTGAAGTAATAAATTAGCACAACATTAGTAATTAACATATTAAAATAGCGAATTAGATGTGATTAGGCGAGTTATGAACGAATAACCTATTTTATGTTCTACAACTAATTCATCACATACACCAAGTTGTTTTAGATGTAATGTGTCATTTTGTGATAAAATATATTTTAATTTACTTAGTAGTAACTATTTTATCAATTTAACAAACATCGAACCTTAATTAAACAAACGAAAATCAAAACAATCGAATGAGACTCTTTCGTGACCGCTGGGCGGTCACGAAAGAGGGTCATTCGTGACCGCCCAGCGGTCACGAAGTAGGTTCGTGACCGTTGGGCATTCACGAAGAAGGTTCGTGACCGCTGGGCGGTCACGAAAGAGGGGGTCATTCGTGACCGCCCGACGGTCATGAATAATATTCATAAAAAAAATAATTGATTTTATGGATTCATCATGATGTGTTTATGATTTTTTAAAATAAATCTCATTACTACATGTGAATTGAAGTAATAAATTAGCACAACATTAGTAATTAACATATTAAAATAGCGAATTAGATGTGATTAGGCGAGTTATGAACGAATAACCTATTTTATGTTCTACAACTAATTCATCACATACACGAAGTTGTTTTAGATGTAATGTGTCATTTTGTGATAAAATCTATTTTAATTTACTTAGTAGTAACTATTTTATCAATTTAACAAACATCGAACCTTAATTAAACAAACGAAAATCAAAACTATCGAATGAGACTCTTTCGTGACCGCTGGGCGGTCACAAAAGAGGGTCATTCGTGACCGTCCAGCGGTCACGAAGTAGGTTCGTGACCGTTGGGAGGTCACGAAGAAGGTTCGTGACCGCTGGGCGGTCACGAAAGAGGGGGTCATTCGTGACCGCCCGGCGGTCACGAATAATATTCATAAAAAAAATTTGATTTTATGGATTCATCTTGATGTGTTTATGATTTTTAACAATAAGTCTCATTACTACATGTGAATTGAAGTAATAAATTAGTACAACATTAGTAATTAACATATTAAAATAGCGAATTAGATGTGATTAGGTGTGTTATGAACGAATAACCTATTTTTTGTTCTACAACTAATTCATCACATACACCAAGTTGTTTTAGATGTAATGTGTCATTTTGTGATAAAATATATTTTAATTTACTTAGTAGTAACTATTTTATCAATTTAACAAACATCGAACCTTAATTAAACAAACGAAAATCAAAACTATCGAATGAGACTCTTTCGTGACCGTTGAGCGGTCACGAAAGAGGGTCATTCGAGACCGCCCAGCGGTCACGAAGTAGGTTCGTGACCGTTGGGCGGTCACGAAGAAGGTTCGTGACCGCTGGGCGATCACGAAAGAGGGGGTCATTCGTGACCGCCCGGCGGTCACGAATAATATTCATAAAAAAAAATTGATTTTATGGATTCATCTTGATGTGTTTATGATTTTTAACAATAAATCTCATTACTACATGTGAATTGAAGTAATAAATTAGCACAAAATTAGTAATTAACATATTAAAATAGCGAATTAGATGTTATTAGGCGAGTTATGAACGAATAACCTATTTTATGTTCTACAACTAATTCATCACATACACCAAGTTGTTTTAGATGTAATGTGTCATTTTGTGATAAAATCTATTTTAATTTACTTAGTAGTAACTATTTTATCATTTTAACAAACATCGAACCTTAATTAAACAAACGAAAATCAAAACTATCGAATGAGACTCTTTCGTGACCGCTGGGCGGTCACGAAAGAGGGTCATTCGTGACCGTCCAGCGGTCACGAAGTAAGTTCGTGACCGTTGGGCGGTCACGAAGAAGGTTCGTGACCGCTGGGCGGTCACGAAAGAGGGGGTCATTCGTGACCGCCTGGCGGTCACGAATAATATTCATAAAAAAAAATTGATTTTATAGATTCATCTTGATGTGTTTATGATTTTTAACAATAAGTCTCATTACTACATGTGAATTGAAGTAATAAATTAGTACAACATTAGTAATTAACATATTAAAATAACGAATTATATGTGATTAGGCGAGTTATGAACGAATAACCTATTTTATGTTCTACAACTAATTCATCACATACACCAAGTTGTTTTAGATGTAATGTGTCATTTTGTGATAAAATATATTTTAATTTACTTAGTAGTAACTATTTTATCAATTTAACAAACATCGAACCTTAATTAAACAAACGAAAATCAAAACTATCGAATGAGACTCTTTCGTGACCGCTGGGCGGTCACAAAAGAGGGTCATTCGAGACCGCCCAGCGGTCACGAAGTAGGTTCGTGACCGTTGGGCGGTCACGAAGAAGGTTCGTGACCGCTGGGCGGTCACGAAAGAGGGGGTCATTCGTGACCGCCCGGCGGTCACGAATAATATTCATTAAAAAAAAATTGATTTTATGGATTCATCTTGATGTGTTTATGATTTTTAACAATAAATCTCATTACTACATGTGAATTGAAGTAATAAATTAGCACAACATTAGTAATTAACATATTAAAATAGCGAATTAGATGTGATTAGGCGAGTTATGAACGAATAACCTATTTTATGTTCTACAACTAATTCATCACATACACCAAGTTGTTTTAGATGTAATGTGTCATTTTGTGATAAAATATATTTTAATTTACTTAGTAGTAACTATTTTATCAATTTAACAAACATCGAACCTTAATTAAACAAACGAAAATCAAAACAATCGAATGAGACTCTTTCGTGACCGCTGGGCGGTCACGAAAGAGGGTCATTCGTGACCGCCCAGCGGTCACGAAGTAGGTTCGTGACCGTTGGGCATTCACGAAGAAGGTTCGTGACCGCTGGGCGGTCACGAAAGAGGGGGTCATTCGTGACCGCCCGACGGTCATGAATAATATTCATAAAAAAAATAATTGATTTTATGGATTCATCATGATGTGTTTATGATTTTTTAAAATAAATCTCATTACTACATGTGAATTGAAGTAATAAATTAGCACAACATTAGTAATTAACATATTAAAATAGCGAATTAGATGTGATTAGGCGAGTTATGAACGAATAACCTATTTTATGTTCTACAACTAATTCATCACATACACGAAGTTGTTTTAGATGTAATGTGTCATTTTGTGATAAAATCTATTTTAATTTACTTAGTAGTAACTATTTTATCAATTTAACAAACATCGAACCTTAATTAAACAAACGAAAATCAAAACTATCGAATGAGACTCTTTCGTGACCGCTGGGCGGTCACAAAAGAGGGTCATTCGTGACCGTCCAGCGGTCACGAAGTAGGTTCGTGACCGTTGGGAGGTCACGAAGAAGGTTCGTGACCGCTGGGCGGTCACGAAAGAGGGGGTCATTCGTGACCGCCCGGCGGTCACGAATAATATTCATAAAAAAAATTTGATTTTATGGATTCATCTTGATGTGTTTATGATTTTTAACAATAAGTCTCATTACTACATGTGAATTGAAGTAATAAATTAGTACAACATTAGTAATTAACATATTAAAATAGCGAATTAGATGTGATTAGGTGTGTTATGAACGAATAACCTATTTTATGTTCTACAACTAATTCATCACATACACCAAGTTGTTTTAGATGTAATGTGTCATTTTGTGATAAAATATATTTTAATTTACTTAGTAGTAACTATTTTATCAATTTAACAAACATCGAACCTTAATTAAACAAACGAAAATCAAAACTATCGAATGAGACTCTTTCGTGACCGTTGGGCGGTCACGAAAGAGGGTCATTCGAGACCGCCCAGCGGTCACGAAGTAGGTTCGTGACCGTTGGGCGGTCACGAAGAAGGTTCGTGACCGCTGGGCGATCACGAAAGAGGGGGTCATTCGTGACCGCCTGGCGGTCACGAATAATATTCATAAAAAAAAATTGATTTTATGGATTCATCTTGATGTGTTTATGATTTTTAACAATAAATCTCATTACTACATGTGAATTGAAGTAATAAATTAGCACAAAATTAGTAATTAACATATTAAAATAGCGAATTAGATGTTATTAGGCGAGTTATGAACGAATAACCTATTTTATGTTCTACAACTAATTCATCACATACACCAAGTTGTTTTAGATGTAATGTGTCATTTTGTGATAAAATCTATTTTAATTTACTTAGTAGTAACTATTTTATCATTTTAACAAACATCGAACCTTAATTAAACAAACGAAAATCAAAACTATCGAATGAGACTCTTTCGTGACCGCTGGGCGGTCACGAAAGAGGGTCATTCGTGACCGTCCAGCGGTCACGAAGTAAGTTCGTGACCGTTGGGCGGTCACGAAGAAGGTTCGTGACCGCTGGGCGGTCACGAAAGAGGGGGTCATTCGTGACCGCCTGGCGGTCACGAATAATATTCATAAAAAAAAATTGATTTTATGGATTCATCTTGATGTGTTTATGATTTTTAACAATAAGTCTCATTACTACATGTGAATTGAAGTAATAAATTAGTACAACATTAGTAATTAACATATTAAAATAGCGAATTAGATGTGATTAGGTGTGTTATGAACGAATAACCTATTTTATGTTCTACAACTAATTCATCACATACACCAAGTTGTTTTAGATGTAATGTGTCATTTTGTGATAAAATATATTTTAATTTACTTAGTAGTAACTATTTTATCAATTTAACAAACATCGAACCTTAATTAAACAAACGAAAATCAAAACTATCGAATGAGACTCTTTCGTGACCGTTGGGCGGTCACGAAAGAGGGTCATTCGAGACCGCCCAGCGGTCACGAAGTAGGTTCGTGACCGTTGGGCGGTCACGAAGAAGGTTCGTGACCGCTGGGCGATCACGAAAGAGGGGGTCATTCGTGACCGCCTGGCGGTCACGAATAATATTCATAAAAAAAAATTGATTTTATGGATTCATCTTGATGTGTTTATGATTTTTAACAATAAATCTCATTACTACATGTGAATTGAAGTAATAAATTAGCACAAAATTAGTAATTAACATATTAAAATAGCGAATTAGATGTTATTAGGCGAGTTATGAACGAATAACCTATTTTATGTTCTACAACTAATTCATCACATACACCAAGTTGTTTTAGATGTAATGTGTCATTTTGTGATAAAATCTATTTTAATTTACTTAGTAGTAACTATTTTATCATTTTAACAAACATCGAACCTTAATTAAACAAACGAAAATCAAAACTATCGAATGAGACTCTTTCGTGACCGCTGGGCGGTCACGAAAGAGGGTCATTCGTGACCGTCCAGCGGTCACGAAGTAAGTTCGTGACCGTTGGGCGGTCACGAAGAAGGTTCGTGACCGCTGGGCGGTCACGAAAGAGGGGGTCATTCGTGACCGCCTGGCGGTCACGAATAATATTCATAAAAAAAAATTGATTTTATAGATTCATCTTGATGTGTTTATGATTTTTAACAATAAGTCTCATTACTACATGTGAATTGAAGTAATAAATTAGTACAACATTAGTAATTAACATATTAAAATAACGAATTATATGTGATTAGGCGAGTTATGAACGAATAACCTATTTTATGTTCTACAACTAATTCATCACATACACCAAGTTGTTTTAGATGTAATGTGTCATTTTGTGATAAAATATATTTTAATTTACTTAGTAGTAACTATTTTATCAATTTAACAAACATCGAACCTTAATTAAACAAACGAAAATCAAAACTATCGAATGAGACTCTTTCGTGACCGCTGGGCGGTCACAAAAGAGGGTCATTCGAGACCGCCCAGCGGTCACGAAGTAGGTTCGTGACCGTTGGGCGGTCACGAAGAAGGTTCGTGACCGCTGGGCGGTCACGAAAGAGGGGGTCATTCGTGACCGCCCGGCGGTCACGAATAATATTCATTAAAAAAAAATTGATTTTATGGATTCATCTTGATGTGTTTATGATTTTTAACAATAAATCTCATTACTACATGTGAATTGAAGTAATAAATTAGCACAACATTAGTAATTAACATATTAAAATAGCGAATTAGATGTGATTAGGCGAGTTATGAACGAATAACCTATTTTATGTTCTACAACTAATTCATCACATACACCAAGTTGTTTTAGATGTAATGTGTCATTTTGTGATAAAATATATTTTAATTTACTTAGTAGTAACTATTTTATCAATTTAACAAACATCGAACCTTAATTAAACAAACGAAAATCAAAACTATCGAATGAGACTCTTTCGTGACCGCTGGGCGGTCACGAAGAAGGTTCGTGACCGCTGGGCGGTCACAAAAGAGAGGGTCATTCGTGACCGCCCGACGGTCACGAATAATATTCATAAAAAAAATTTGATTTTATGGATTCATCTTGATGTGTTTATGATTTTTAACAATAAGTCTCATTACTACATGTGAATTGAAGTAATAAATTAGTACAACATTAGTAATTAACATATTAAAATTGCGAATTAGATGTGATTAGGCGAGTTATGAACGAATAACCTATTTTATGTTCTACAACTAATTCATCACATACACGAAGTTGTTTTAGATGTAATGTGTCATTTTGTGATAAAATCTATTTTAATTTACTTAGTAGTAACTATTTTATCAATTTAACAAACATCGAACCTTAATTAAACAAACGAAAATCAAAACTATCGAATGAGACTCTTTCGTGACCGCTGGGCGGTCACAAAAGAGGGTCATTCGTGACCGTCCAGCGGTCACGAAGTAGGTTCGTGACCGTTGGGAGGTCACGAAGAAGGTTCGTGACCGCTGGGCGGTCACGAAAGAGGGGGTCATTCGTGACCGCCCGGCGGTCACGAATAATATTCATAAAAAAAAATTGATTTTATGGATTCATCTTGATGTGTTTATGATTTTTAACAATAAATCTCATTACTACATGTGAATTGAAGTAATAAATTAGCACAACATTAGTAATTAACATATTAAAATAGCGAATTAGATGTGATTAGGCGAGTTATGAACGAATAACCTATTTTATGTTCTACAACTAATTCATCACATACACCAAGTTGTTTTAGATGTAATGTGTCATTTTGTGATAAAATATTTTTTAATTTACTTAGTAGTAACTATTTTATCAATTTAATAAACATCGAACCTTAATTAAACAAACGAAAATCAAAACAATCGAATGAGACTATTTCGTGACCGCTGGGCGGTCACGAAAGAGGGTCATTCGTGACCGCCCAGCGGTCACGAAGTAGGTTCGTGACCGTTGGGCGGTCACGAAGAAGGTTCGTGACCGCTTGGCGGTCACGAAAGAGGGGGTCATTCGTGACCGCCCGGCGGTCACGAATAATATTCATAAAAAAAATTTGATTTTATGGATTCATCTTGATGTGTTTATGATTTTTAACAATAAGTCTCATTACTACATGTGAATTGAAGTAATAAATTAGTACAACATTAGTAATTAACATATTAAAATAGCGAATTAGATGTGATTAGGTGTGTTATGAACGAATAACCTATTTTATGTTCTACAACTAATTCATCACATACACCAAGTTGTTTTAGATGTAATGTGTCATTTTGTGATAAAATATATTTTAATTTACTTAGTAGTAACTATTTTATCAATTTAACAAACATCGAACCTTAATTAAACAAACGAAAATCAAAACTATCGAATGAGACTCTTTCGTGACCGTTGGGCGGTCACGAAAGAGGGTCATTCGAGACCGCCCAGCGGTCACGAAGTAGGTTCGTGACCGTTGGGCGGTCACGAAGAAGGTTCGTGACCGCTGGGCGATCACGAAAGAGGGGGTCATTCGTGACCGCCCGGCGGTCACGAATAATATTCATAAAAAAAAATTGATTTTATGGATTCATCTTGATGTGTTTATGATTTTTAACAATAAATCTCATTACTACATGTGAATTGAAGTAATAAATTAGCACAAAATTAGTAATTAACATATTAAAATAGCGAATTAGATGTTATTAGGCGAGTTATGAACGAATAACCTATTTTATGTTCTACAACTAATTCATCACATACACCAAGTTGTTTTAGATGTAATGTGTCATTTTGTGATAAAATCTATTTTAATTTACTTAGTAGTAACTATTTTATCATTTTAACAAACATCGAACCTTAATTAAACAAACGAAAATCAAAACTATCGAATGAGACTCTTTCGTGACCGCTGGGCGGTCACGAAAGAGGGTCATTCGTGACCGTCCAGCGGTCACGAAGTAAGTTCGTGACCGTTGGGCGGTCACGAAGAAGGTTCGTGACCGCTGGGCGGTCACGAAAGAGGGGGTCATTCGTGACCGCCTGGCGGTCACGAATAATATTCATAAAAAAAAATTGATTTTATAGATTCATCTTGATGTGTTTATGATTTTTAACAATAAGTCTCATTACTACATGTGAATTGAAGTAATAAATTAGTACAACATTAGTAATTAACATATTAAAATAACGAATTATATGTGATTAGGCGAATTATGAACGAATAACCTATTTTATGTTCTACAACTAATTCATCACATACACCAAGTTGTTTTAGATGTAATGTGTCATTTTGTGATAAAATATATTTTAATTTACTTAGTAGTAACTATTTTATCAATTTAACAAACATCGAACCTTAATTAAACAAACGAAAATCAAAACTATCGAATGAGACTCTTTCGTGACCGCTGGGCGGTCACAAAAGAGGGTCATTCGAGACCGCCCAGCGGTCACGAAGTAGGTTCGTGACCGTTGGGCGGTCACGAAGAAGGTTCGTGACCGCTGGGCGGTCACGAAAGAGGGGGTCATTCGTGACCGCCCGGCGGTCACGAATAATATTCATTAAAAAAAAATTGATTTTATGGATTCATCTTGATGTGTTTATGATTTTTAACAATAAATCTCATTACTACATGTGAATTGAAGTAATAAATTAGCACAACATTAGTAATTAACATATTAAAATAGCGAATTAGATGTGATTAGGCGAGTTATGAACGAATAACCTATTTTATGTTCTACAACTAATTCATCACATACACCAAGTTGTTTTAGATGTAATGTGTCATTTTGTGATAAAATATATTTTAATTTACTTAGTAGTAACTATTTTATCAATTTAACAAACATCGAACCTTAATTAAACAAACGAAAATCAAAACTATCGAATGAGACTCTTTCGTGACCGCTGGGCGGTCACGAAGAAGGTTCGTGACCGCTGGGCGGTCACAAAAGAGAGGGTCATTCGTGACCGCCCGACGGTCACGAATAATATTCATAAAAAAAATTTGATTTTATGGATTCATCTTGATGTGTTTATGATTTTTAACAATAAGTCTCATTACTACATGTGAATTGAAGTAATAAATTAGTACAACATTAGTAATTAACATATTAAAATTGCGAATTAGATGTGATTAGGCGAGTTATGAACGAATAACCTATTTTATGTTCTACAACTAATTCATCACATACACCTAGTTGTTTTAGATGTAATGTGTCATTTTGTGATAAAATCTATTTTAATTTACTTAGTAGTAACTATTTTATCCATTTAACAAACATCGAACCTTAATTAAACAAACGAAAATCCAAACTATCGAATGAGACTCTTTCGTGACCGCTGGGCGGTCACGAAAGAGGGTCATTCGTGACCGTCCAGCGGTCACGAAGTAAGTTCGTGACCGTTGGGCGGTCACGAAGAAGGTTCGTGACCGCTGGGCGGTCACGAAAGAGGGGGTCATTCGTGACCGCCCGGCGGTCACGAATAATATTCATAAAAAAAAATTGATTTTATGGATTCATCTTGATGTGTTTATGATTTTTAACAATAAATCTCATTACTACATGTGAATTGAAGTAATAAATTAGCACAACATTAGTAATTAACATATTAAAATAGCGAATTAGATGTGATTAGGCGAGTTATCAACGAATAACCTATTTTATGTTCTACAACTAATTCATCACATACACCAAGTTGATTTAGATGTAATGTGTCATTTTGTGATAAAATCTATTTTAATTTACTTAGTAGTAACTATTTTATCAATTTAACAAACATCGAACCTTAATTAAACAAACGAAAATCAAAACAATCGAATGAGACTCTTTTGTGACCGCTGGGCGGTCACGAAAGAGGGTCATTCGTGACCGCCCAGCGGTCACGAAGTAGGTTCGTGACCGTTGGGCGGTCACGAAGAAGGTTCGTGACCGCTGGGCGGTCACGAAAGAGGGGGTCATTCGTGACCGCCTGGCGGTCACAAATAATATTCATAAAAAAAAATTGATTTTATAGATTCATCTTGATGTGTTTATGATTTTTAACAATAAGTCTCATTACTACATGTGAATTGAAGTAATAAATTAGTACAACATTAGTAATTAACATATTAAAATAACGAATTAGATGTGATTAGGCGAGTTATGAACGAATAACCTATTTTATGTTCTACAACTAATTCATCACATACACCTAGTTGTTTTAGATGTAATGTGTCATTTTGTGATAAAATCTATTTTAATTTACTTAGTAGTAACTATTTTATCCATTTAACAAACATCGAACCTTAATTAAACAAACGAAAATCCAAACTATCGAATGAGACTCTTTCGTGACCGCTGGGCGGTCACGAAAGAGGGTCATTCGTGACCGTCCAGCGGTCACGAAGTAAGTTCGTGACCGTTGGGCGGTCACGAAGAAGGTTCGTGACCGCTGGGCGGTCACGAAAGAGGGGGTCATTCGTGACCGCCTGGCGGTCACGAATAATATTCATAAAAAAAAATTGATTTTATAGATTCATCTTGATGTGTTTATGATTTTTAACAATAAGTCTCATTACTACATGTGAATTGAAGTAATAAATTAGTACAACATTAGTAATTAACATATTAAAATAACGAATTAGATGTGATTAGGCGAGTTATGAACGAATAACCTATTTTATGTTCTACAACTAATTCATCACATACACCTAGTTGTTTTAGATGTAATGTGTCATTTTGTGATAAAATCTATTTTAATTTACTTAGTAGTAACTATTTTATCCATTTAACAAACATCGAACCTTAATTAAACAAACGAAAATCCAAACTATCGAATGAGACTCTTTCGTGACCGCTGGGCGGTCACGAAAGAGGGTCATTCGTGACCGTCCAGCGGTCACGAAGTAAGTTCGTGACCGTTGGGCGGTCACGAAGAAGGTTCGTGACCGCTGGGCGGTCACGAAAGAGGGGGTCATTCGTGACCGCCCGGCGGTCACGAATAATATTCATAAAAAAAAAATTGATTTTATGGATTCATCTTGATGTGTTTATGATTTTTAACAATAAATCTCATTACTACATGTGAATTGAAGTAATAAATTAGCACAACATTAGTAATTAACATATTAAAATAGCGAATTAGATGTGATTAGGCGAGTTATCAACGAATAACCTATTTTATGTTCTACAACTAATTCATCACATACACCAAGTTGATTTAGATGTAATGTGTCATTTTGTGATAAAATCTATTTTAATTTACTTAGTAGTAACTATTTTATCAATTTAACAAACATCGAACCTTAATTAAACAAACGAAAATCAAAACAATCGAATGAGACTCTTTTGTGACCGCTGGGCGGTCACGAAAGAGGGTCATTCGTGACCGCCCAGCGGTCACAAAGTAGGTTCGTGACCGTTGGGCGGTCACGAAGAAGGTTCGTGACCGCTGGGCAGTCACGAAAGAGGGGGTCATTCGTGACCGCCTGGCGGTCACGAATAATATTCATAAAAAAAAATTGATTTTATAGATTCATCTTGATGTGTTTATGATTTTTAACAATAAGTCTCATTACTACATGTGAATTGAAGTAATAAATTAGTACAACATTAGTAATTAACATATTAAAATAACGAATTAGATGTGATTAGGCGAGTTATGAACGAATAACCTATTTTATGTTCTACAACTAATTCATCACATACACCAAGTTGTTTTAGATGTAATGTGTCATTTTGTGATAAAATATATTTTAATTTACTTAGTAGTAACTATTTTATCAATTTAACAAACATCGAACCTTAATTAAACAAACAAAAATCAAAACTATCGAATGAGACTCTTTCGTGACCGCTGGGCGGTCACAAAAGAGGGTCATTCGAGACCGCCCAGCGATCACGAAGTAGGTTCGTGACCGTTGGGCGGTCACGAAGAAGGTTCGTGACCGCTGGGCGGTCACGAAAGAGGGGGTCATTCGTGACCGCCCGGCGGTCACGAATAATATTCATTAAAAAAAAATTGATTTTATGGATTCATCTTGATGTGTTTATGATTTTTAACAATAAATCTCATTACTACATGTGAATTGAAGTAATAAATTAGCACAACATTAGTAATTAACATATTAAAATAGCGAATTAGATGTGATTAGGCGAGTTATGAACGAATAACCTATTTTATGTTCTACAACTAATTCATCACATACACCAAGTTGTTTTAGATGCAATGTGTCATTTTGTGATAAAATCTATTTTAATTTACTTAGTAGTAACTATTTTATCAATTTAACAAACATCGAACCTTAATTAAACAAACGAAAATCAAAACAATCGAATGAGACTCTTTTGTGACCGCTGGGCGGTCACGAAAGAGGGTCATTCGTGACCGCCCAGCGGTCACGAAGTAGGTTCGTGACCGTTGGGCGGTCACGAAGAAGGTTCGTGACCGCTGGGCGGTCACGAAAGAGGGGGTCATTCGTGACCGCCTGGCGGTCACGAATAATATTCATAAAAAAAAATTGATTTTATAGATTCATCTTGATGTGTTTATGATTTTTAACAATAAATCTCATTACTACATGTGAATTGAAGTAATAAATTAGCACAACATTAGTAATTAACATATTAAAATAGCGAATTAGATGTGATTAGGCGAGTTATGAACGAATAACCTATTTTATGTTCTACAACTAATTCATCACATACACCAAGTTGTTTTAGATGTAATGTGTCATTTTGTGATAAAATCTATTTTAATTTACTTAGTAGTAACTATTTTATCAATTTAACAAACAACGAACCTTAATTAAACAAACGAAAATCAAAACTATCGAATGAGACTCTTTCGTGACCGCTGGGCGGTCACAAAAGAGAGGGTCATTCGTGACCGCCCGACGGTCACGAATAATATTCATAAAAAAAAATTGATTTTATGGATTCATCTTGATGTGTTTATGATTTTTAACAATAAGTCTCATTACTACATGTGAATTGAAGTAATAAATTAGTACAACATTAGTAATTAACATATTAAAATTGCGAATTAGATGTGATTAGGCGAGTTATGAACGAATAACCTATTTTATGTTCTACAACTAATTCATCACATACACCTAGTTGTTTTAGATGTAATGTGTCATTTTGTGATAAAATCTATTTTAATTTACTTAGTAGTAACTATTTTATCCATTTAACAAACATCGAACCTTAATTAAACAAACGAAAATCCAAACTATCGAATGAGACTCTTTCGTGACCGCTGGGCGGTCACGAAAGAGGGTCATTCGTGACCGTCCAGCGGTCACGAAGTAAGTTCGTGACCGTTGGGCGGTCACGAAGAAGGTTCGTGACCGCTGGGCGGTCACGAAAGAGGGGGTCATTCGTGACCGCCCGGCGGTCACGAATAATATTCATAAAAAAAAATTGATTTTATGGATTCATCTTGATGTGTTTATGATTTTTAACAATAAATCTCATTACTACATGTGAATTGAAGTAATAAATTAGCACAACATTAGTAATTAACATATTAAAATAGCGAATTAGATGTGATTAGGCGAGTTATCAACGAATAACCTATTTTATGTTCTACAACTAATTCATCACATACACCAAGTTGATTTAGATGTAATGTGTCATTTTGTGATAAAATCTATTTTAATTTACTTAGTAGTAACTATTTTATCAATTTAACAAACATCGAACCTTAATTAAACAAACGAAAATCAAAACTATCGAATGAGACTCTTTCGTGACCGCTGGGCGGTCACAAAAGAGAGGGTCATTCGTGACCGCCCGACGGTCACGAATAATATTCATAAAAAAAAATTGATTTTATGGATTCATCTTGATGTGTTTATGATTTTTAACAATAAGTCTCATTACTACATGTGAATTGAAGTAATAAATTAGTACAACATTAGTAATTAACATATTAAAATTGCGAATTAGATGTGATTAGGCGAGTTATGAACGAATAACCTATTTTATGTTCTACAACTAATTCATCACATACACCTAGTTGTTTTAGATGTAATGTGTCATTTTGTGATAAAATCTATTTTAATTTACTTAGTAGTAACTATTTTATCCATTTAACAAACATCGAACCTTAATTAAACAAACGAAAATCCAAACTATCGAATGAGACTCTTTCGTGACCGCTGGGCGGTCACGAAAGAGGGTCATTCGTGACCGTCCAGCGGTCACGAAGTAAGTTCGTGACCGTTGGGCGGTCACGAAGAAGGTTCGTGACCGCTGGGCGGTCACGAAAGAGGGGGTCATTCGTGACCGCCCGGCGGTCACGAATAATATTCATAAAAAAAAATTGATTTTATGGATTCATCTTGATGTGTTTATGATTTTTAACAATAAATCTCATTACTACATGTGAATTGAAGTAATAAATTAGCACAACATTAGTAATTAACATATTAAAATAGCGAAATAGATGTGATTAGGCGAGTTATCAACGAATAACCTATTTTATGTTCTACAACTAATTCATCACATACACCAAGTTGATTTAGGTGTAATGTGTCATTTTGTGATAAAATCTATTTTAATTTACTTAGTAGTAACTATTTTATCAATTTAACAAACATCGAACCTTAATTAAACAAACGAAAATCAAAACAATCGAATGAGACTCTTTTGTGACCGCTGGGCGGTCACGAAAGAGGGTCATTCGTGACCGCCCAGCGGTCACGAAGTAGGTTCGTGACCGTTGGGCGGTCACGAAGAAGGTTCGTGACCGCTGGGCGGTCACGAAAGAGGGGGTCATTCGTGACCGCCCGGCGGTCACGAATAATATTCATAAAAAAAATTTGATTTTATGGATTCATCTTGATGTGTTTATGATTTTTAACAATAAGTCTCATTACTACATGTGAATTGAAGTAATAAATTAGTACAACATTAGTAATTAACATATTAAAATAACGAATTAGATGTGATTAGGCGAGTTATGAACGAATAACCTATTTTATGTTCTACAACTAATTCATCACATACACCAAGTTGTTTTAGATGTAATGTGTCATTTTGTGATAAAATCTATTTTAATTTACTTAGTAGTAACTATTTTATCAATTTAACAAACATCGAACCTTAATTAAACAAACGAAAATCAAAACAATCGAATGAGACTCTTTTGTGACCGCTGGGCGGTCACGAAAGAGGGTCATTCGTGACCGCCCAGCGGTCACGAAGTAGGTTCGTGACCGTTGGGCGGTCACGAAGAAGGTTCGTGACCGCTGGGCGGTCACGAAAGAGGGGGTCATTCGTGACCGCCCGGCGGTCACGAATAATATTCATAAAAAAAATTTGATTTTATGGATTCATCTTGATGTGTTTATGATTTTTAACAATAAGTCTCATTACTACATGTGAATTGAAGTAATAAATTAGTACAAAATTAGTAATTAACATATTAAAATAACGAATTAGATGTGATTAGGCGAGTTATGAACGAATAACCTATTTTATGTTCTACAACTAATTCATCACATACACCAAGTTGTTTTAGATGTAATGTGTCATTTTGTGATAAAATCTATTTTAATTTACTTAGTAGTAACTATTTTATCAATTTAACAAACATCGAACCTTAATTAAACAAACGAAAATCAAAACAATCGAATGAGACTCTTTCGTGACCGCTGGGCGGTCACGAAAGAGGGTCATTCGTGACCGCCCAGCGGTCACGAAGTAGGTTCGTGACCGTTGGGCATTCACGAAGAAGGTTCGTGACCGCTGGGCGGTCACGAAAGAGGGGGTCATTCGTGACCGCCCGACGGTCATGAATAATATTCATAAAAAAAATAATTGATTTTATGGATTCATCATGATGTGTTTATGATTTTTAACAATAAGTCTCATTACTACATGTGAATTGAAGTAATAAATTAGTACAACATTAGTAATTAACATATTAAAATAGCGAATTAGATGTGATTAGGCGAGTTATGAACGAATAACCTATTTTATGTTCTACAACTAATTCATCACATACACCAAGTTGTTTTAGATGTAATGTGTCATTTTGTGATAAAATATATTTTAATTTACTTAGTAGTAACTATTTTATCAATTTAACAAACATCGAACCTTAATTAAACAAACGAAAATCAAAACTATCGAATGAGACTCTTTCGTGACCGCTGGGCGGTCACAAAAGAGGGTCATTCGAGACCGCCCAGCGGTCACGAAGTAGGTTCGTGACCGTTGGGCGGTCACGAAGAAGGTTCGTGACCGCTGGGCGGTCACGAAAGAGGGGGTCATTCGTGACCGCCCGACGGTCATGAATAATATTCATAAAAAAAATAATTGATTTTATGGATTCATCATGATGTGTTTATGATTTTTAACAATAAATCTCATTACTACATGTGAATTGAAGTAATAAATTAGCACAACATTAGTAATTAACATATTAAAATAGCGAATTAGATGTGATTAGGCGAGTTATGAACGAATAACCTATTTTATGTTCTACAACTAATTCATCAGATACACCAAGTTGTTTTAGATGTAATGTGTCATTTTGTGATAAAATCTATTTTAATTTGCTTAGTAGTAACTATTTTATCAATTTAACAAACATCGAACCTTAATTAAACAAACGAAAATCAAAACTATCGAATGAGACTCTTTCGTGACCGCTGGGCGGTCACGAAAGTGGGTCATTCGTGACCGCTGGACGGTCACGAAAGATGGGGTCATTCGTGACCGCCCGGCGGTCACGAATAATATTCATAAAAAAAAATAGATTTTATGGATTCATCTTGATGTGTTTATGATTTTTAACAATAAATCTCATTACTACATGTGAATTGAAGTAATAAATTAGCACACCATTCGTAATTAACATATTAAAATAGCGAATTAGATGTGATTAGGCGAGTTATGAACGAATAACCTATTTTATGTTCTACAACTAATTCATCACATACACCAAGTTGTTTTAGATGTAATGTGTCATTTTGTGATAAAATCTATTTTAATTTACTTAGTAGTAACTATTTTATCAATTTAACAAACATCGAACCTTAATTAAACAAACGAAAATCAAAACAATCGAATGAGACTCTTTCGTGACCGTTGGGCGGTCACGAAGAAGGTTCGTGACCGCTGGGCGGTCACGAAAGAGGGGGTCATTCGTGACCGCCCGACGGTCACGAATAATATTCATAAAAAAAAAATTGATTTTATGGATTCATCTTGATGTGTTTATGATTTTTAACAATAAATCTTATTACTACATGTGAATTGAAGTAATAAATTAGTACAACATTAGTAATTAACATATTAAAATAGCGAATTAGATGTGATTAGGCGAGTTATGAACGAATAACCTATTTTATGTTCTACAACTAATTCATCACATACACCAAGTTGTTTTAGATGTAATGTGTCATTTTGTGATAAAATATATTTTAATTTACTTAGTAGTAACTATTTTATCAATTTAACAAACATCGAACCTTAATTAAACAAACGAAAATCAAAACTATCGAATGAGACTCTTTCGTGACCGCTGGGCGGTCACAAAAGATGGTCATTCGAGACCGCCCAGCGGTCACGAAGTAGGTTCGTGACCGTTGGGCGGTCACGAAGAAGGTTCGTGACCGCTGGGCGGTCACGAAAGTGGGGGTCATTCGTGACCGCCCGGCGGTCACGAATAATATTCATTAAAAAAAAATTGATTTTATGGATTCATCTTGATGTGTTTATGATTTTTAACAATAAATCTCATTACTACATGTGAATTGAGTAATAAATTAGCACAACATTAGTAATTAACATATTAAAATAGCGAATTAGATGTGATTAGGCGAGTTATGAACGAATAACCTATTTTATGTTCTACAACTAATTCATCACATACACCAAGTTGTTTTAGATGTAATGTGTCATTTTGTGATAAAATCTATTTTAATTTACTTAGTAGTAACTATTTTATCAATTTAACAAACATCGAACCTTAATTAAACAAACGAAAATCAAAACAATCGAATGAGACTCTTTCGTGACCGCTGGGCGGTCACGAAAGAGGGTCATTCGTGACCGCCCAGCGGTCACGAAGTAGGTTCGTGACCGTTGGGCGGTCACGAAGAAGGTTCGTGACCGCTGGGCGGTCACGAAAGTGGGGGTCATTCGTGACCGCCCGGCGGTCACGAATAATATTCATTAAAAAAAAATTGATTTTATGGATTCATCTTGATGTGTTTATGATTTTTAACAATAAATCTCATTACTACATGTGAATTGAGTAATAAATTAGCACAACATTAGTAATTAACATATTAAAATAGCGAATTAGATGTGATTAGGCGAGTTATGAACGAATAACCTATTTTATGTTCTACAACTAATTCATCACATACACCAAGTTGTTTTAGATGTAATGTGTCATTTTGTGATAAAATCTATTTTAATTTACTTAGTAGTAACTATTTTATCAATTTAACAAACATCGAACCTTAATTAAACAAACGAAAATCAAAACAATCGAATGAGACTCTTTCGTGACCGCTGGGCGGTCACGAAAGAGGGTCATTCGTGACCGCCCAGTGGTCACGAAGTAGGTTCGTGACCGTTGGACATTCACGAAGAAGGTTCGTGACCGCTGGGCGGTCACGAAAGAGGGGGTCATTCGTGACCGCCCGACGGTCATGAATAATATTCATAAAAAAAATAATTGATTTTATGGATTCATCATGATGTGTTTATGATTTTTAACAATAAGTCTCATTACTACATGTGAATTGAAGTAATAAATTAGCACAACATTAGTAATTAACATATTAAAATAGCGAATTAGATGTGATTAGGCGAGTTATGAACGAATAACCTATTTTATGTTCTACAACTAATTCATCACATACACCAAGTTGTTTTAGATGTAATGTGTCATTTTGTGATAAAATCTATTTTAATTTACTTAGTAGTAACTATTTTATCAATTTAACAAACATCGAACCTTAATTAAACAAACGAAAATCAAAACAATCGAATGAGACTCTTTCGTGACCGTTGGCGGTCACGAAAGAGAGGGTCATTCGTGACCGCCCGGCGGTCACGAATAATATTCATTAAAAAAAAATTGATTTTATGGATTCATCTTGATGTGTTTATGATTTTTAACAATAAATCTCATTACTACATGTGAATTGAAGTAATAAATTAACACAACATTAGTAATTAACATATTAAAATAGCGAATTAGATGTGATTAGGCGAGTTATGAACGAATAACCTATTTTATGTTCTACAACTAATTCATCACATACACCAAGTTGTTTTAGATGTAATGTGTCATTTTGTGATAAAATCTATTTTAATTTACTTAGTAGTAACTATTTTATCAATTTAACAAACATCGAACCTTAATTAAACAAACGAAAATCAAAACAATCGAATGAGACTCTTTCGTGACCGCTGGGCGGTCACGAAAGAGGGTCATTCGTGACCGCCCAGCGGTCACGAAGTAGGTTCGTGACCGTTGGGCATTCACGAAGAAGGTTCGTGACCGCTGGGCGGTCACGAAAGAGGGGGTCATTCGTGACCGCCCGACGGTCATGAATAATATTCATAAAAAAAATAATTGATTTTATGGATTCATCATGATGTGTTTATGATTTTTAACAATAAATCTCATTACTACATGTGAATTGAAGTAATAAATTAGCACAACATTAGTAATTAACATATTAAAATAGCGAATTAGATGTGATTAGGCGAGTTATGAACGAATAACCTATTTTATGTTCTACAACTAATTCATCAGATACACCAAGTTGTTTTAGATGTAATGTGTCATTTTGTGATAAAATCTATTTTAATTTACTTAGTAGTAACTATTTTATCAATTTAACAAACATCGAACCTTAATTAAACAAACGAAAATCAAAACAATCGAATGAGACTCTTTCGTGACCGTTGGGCGGTCACGAAGAAGGTTCGTGACCGCTGGGCGGTCACGAAAGAGGGGGTCATATAATATTCATAAAAAAAAAATTGATTTTATGGATTCATCTTGATGTGTTTATGATTTTTAACAATAAATCTTATTACTACATGTGAATTGAAGTAATAAATTAGTACAACATTAGTAATTAACATATTAAAATAGCGAATTAGATGTGATTCGGCGAGTTATGAACGAATAACCTATTTTATGGTCTACAACTAATTCATCACATACACCAAGTTGTTTTAGATGTAATGTGTCATTTTGTGATAAAATATATTTTAATTTACTTAGTAGTAACTATTTTATCAATTTAACAAACATCGAACCTTAATTAAACAAACGAAAATCAAAACTATCGAATGAGACTCTTTCGTGACCGCTGGGCGGTCACAAAAGAGGGTCATTCGAGACCGCCCAGCGGTCACGAAGTAGGTTCGTGACCGTTGGGCGGTCACGAAGAAGGTTCGTGACCGCTGGGCGGTCACGAAAGTGGGGGTCATTCGTGACCGCCCGGCGGTCACGAATAATATTCATTAAAAAAAAATTGATTTTATGGATTCATCTTGATGTGTTTATGATTTTTAACAATAAATCTCATTACTACATGTGAATTGAAGTAATAAATTAGCACAACATTAGTAATTAACATATTAAAATAGCGAATTAGATGTGATTAGGCGAATTATGAACGAATAACCTATTTTATGTTCTACAACTAATTCATCACATACACCAAGTTGTTTTAGATGTAATGTGTCATTTTGTGATAAAATCTATTTTAATTTACTTAGTAGTAACTATTTTATCAATTTTACAAACATCGAACCTTAATTAAACAAACGAAAATCAAAACAATCGAATGAGACTCTTTCATGACCGCTGGGCGGTCACGAAAGAGGGTCATTCGTGACCGCCCAGCGGTCATGAAGTAGGTTCGTGACCGTTGGGCATTCACGAAGAAGGTTCGTGACCGCTGGGCGGTCACGAAAGAGGGGGTCATTCGTGACCGCCCGACGGTCATGAATAATATTCATAAAAAAAATAATTGATTTTATGGATTCATCATGATGTGTTTATGATTTTTAACAATAAATCTCATTACTACATGTGAATTGAAGTAATAAATTAGCACAACATTAGTAATTAACATATTAAAATAGCGAATTAGATGTGATTAGGCGAGTTATGAACGAATAACCTATTTTATGTTCTACAACTAATTCATCAGATACACCAAGTTGTTTTAGATGTAATGTGTCATTTTGTGATAAAATCTATTTTAATTTACTTAGTAGTAACTATTTTATCAATTTAACAAACATCGAACCTTAATTAAACAAACGAAAATCAAAACTATCGAATGAGACTCTTTCGTGACCGCTGGGCGGTCACGAAAGTGGGTCATTCGTGACCGCTGGACGGTCACGAAAGATGGGGTCATTCGTGACCGCCCGGCGGTCACGAATAATATTCATAAAAAAAAATAGATTTTATGGATTCATCTTGATGTGTTTATGATTTTTAACAATAAATCTCATTACTACATGTGAATTGAAGAAATAAATTAGCACACCATTCGTAATTAACATATTAAAATAGCGAATTAGATGTGATTAGGCGAGTTATGAAAGAATAACCTATTTTATGTTCTACAACTAATTCATCACATACACCAAGTTGTTTTAGATGTAATGTGTCATTTTGTGATAAAATCTATTTTAATTTACTTAGTAGTAACTATTTTATCAATTTAACAAACATCGAACCTTAATTAAACAAACGAAAATCAAAACAATCGAATGAGACTCTTTCGTGACCGTTGGGCGGTCACGAATAAGGTTCGTGACCGCTGGGCGGTCACGAAAGAGGGGGTCATTCGTGACCGCCCGGCGGTCACGAATAATATTCATAAAAAAAAAATTGATTTTATGGATTCATCTTGATGTGTTTATGATTTTTAACAATAAATCTTATTACGACATGTGAATTGAAGTAATAAATTAGTACAACATTAGTAATTAACATATTAAAATAGCGAATTAGATGTGATTAGGCGAGTTATGAACGAATAACCTATTTTATGTTCTACAACTAATTCATCACATACACCAAGTTGTTTTAAATGTAATGTGTCATTTTGTGATAAAATATATTTTAATTTACTTAGTAGTAACTATTTTATCAATTTAACAAACATCGAACCTTAATTAAACAAACGAAAATCAAAACAATCGAATGAGACTCTTTCGTGACCGCTGGGCGGTCACGAAAGAGGGTCATTCGTGACCGCTGGGCGGTCACGAAAGAGGGTCATTCGTGACCGCCCAGCGGTCACGAAGTAGGTTCGTGACCGTTGGACATTCACGAAGAAGGTTCGTTACCGCTGGGCGGTCACGAAAGAGGGGGTCATTCGTGACCGCCCGACGGTCATGAATAATATTCATAAAAAAAATAATTGATTTTATGGATTCATCATGATGTGTTTATGATTTTTAAGAATAAGTCTCATTACTACATGTGAATTGAAGTAATAAATTAGCACAACATTAGTAATTAACATATTAAAATAGCGAATTAGATGTGATTAGGCGAGTTATGAACGAATAACCTATTTTATGTTCTACAACTAATTCATCACATACACCAAGTTGTTTTAGATGTAATGTGTCATTTTGTGATAAAATCTATTTTAATTTACTTAGTACTAACTATTTTATCAATTTAACAAACATCGAACCTTAATTAAACAAACGAAAATCAAAACAATCGAATGAGACTCTTTCGTGACCGTTGGGCGGTCACGAAGAAGGTTCGTGACCGCTGGGCGGTCACGAAAGAGGGGGTCATTCGTGACCGCCCGGCGGTCACGAATAATATTCATTAAAAAAAATTGATTTTATGGATTCATCATGATGTGTTTATGATTTTTAACAATAAGTCTCATTACTACATGTGAATTGAAGTAATAAATTAGCACAACATTAGTAATTAACATATTAAAATAGCGAATTAGATGTGATTAGGCGAGTTATGAACGAATAACCTATTTTATGTTCTACAACTAATTCATCACATACACCAAGTTGTTTTAGATGTAATGTGTCATTTTGTGATAAAATCTATTTTAATTTACTTAGTAGTAACTATTTTATCAATTTAACAAACATCGAACCTTAATTAAACAAACGAAAATCAAAACTATCGAATGAGACTCTTTAGTGACCGCTGGGCGGTCACGAAAGTGGGTCATTCGTGACCGCTGGACGGTCACGAAAGAGGGGGTCATTCGTGACCGCCCGGCGGTCACCAATAATATTCATAAAAAAAATAGATTTTATGGATTCATCTTGATGTGTTTATGATTTTTAACAATAAATCTCATTACTACATGTGAATTGAAGTAATAAATTAGCACAACATTAGTAATTAACATATTAAAATAGCGAATTAGATGTGATTAGGCGAGTTATGAACGAATAACCTATTTTATGTTCTACAACTAATTCATCACATACACCAAGTTGTTTTAGATGTAATGTGTCATTTTGTGATAAAATCTATTTTAATTTACTTAGTAGTAACTATTTTATCAATTTAACAAACATCGAACCTTAATTAAACAAACGAAAATCAAAACAATCGAATGAGACTCTTTCGTGACCGTTGGGCGGTCACGAAGAAGGTTCGTGACCGCTGGGCGGTCACGAAAGAGGGGGTCATTCGTGACCGCCCGGCGGTCACGAATAATATTCATTAAAAAAAAAATTGATTTTATGGATTCATCTTGATGTGTTTATGATTTTTAACAATAAATCTCATTACTACATGTGAATTGAAGTAATAAATTAGCACAACATTAGTAATTAACATATTAAAATAGCGAATTAGATGTGATTAGGCGAGTTATGAACGAATAACCTATTTTATGTTCTACAACTAATTCATCACATACACCAAGTTGTTTTAGATGTAATGTGTCATTTTGTGATAAAATCTATTTTAATTTATTTAGTAGTAACTATTTTATCAATTTAACAAACATCGAACCTTAATTAAACAAACGAAAATCAAAACAATCGAATGAGACTCTTTCGTGACCGCTGGGCGGTCACGAAAGAGGGTCATTCGTGACCGCCCAGCGGTCACGAAGTAGGTTCGTGACCGTTGGGCATTCACGAAGAACGTTCGTGACCGCTGGGCGGTCACGAAAGAGGGGGTCATTCGTGACCGCCCGACGGTCATGAATAATATTCATAAAAAAAATAATTGATTTTATGGATTCATCATGATGTGTTTATGATTTTTAACAATAAATCTCATTACTACATGTGAATTGAAGTAATAAATTAGCACAACATTAGTAATTAACATATTAAAATAGCGAATTAGATGTGATTAGGCGAGTTATGAACGAATAACCTATTTTATGTTCTACAACTAATTCATCAGATACACCAAGTTGTTTTAGATGTAATGTGTCATTTTGTGATAAAATCTATTTTAATTTACTTAGTAGTAACTATTTTATCAATTTAACAAACATCGAACCTTAATTAAACAAACGAAAATCAAAACAATCGAATGAGACTCTTTCGTGACCGTTGGGCGGTCACGAAGAAGGTTCGTGACCGCTGGGCGGTCACGAAAGAGGGGGTCATTCGTGACCGCCCGGCGGTCACGAATAATATTCATAAAAAAAAAATTGATTTTATGGATTCATCTTGATGTGTTTATGATTTTTAACAATAAATCTCATTACTACATGTGAATTGAAGTAATAAATTAGCACAACATTAGTAATTAACATATTAAAATAGGGAATTAGATGTGATTAGGCGAGTTATGAACGAATAACCTATTTTATGTTCTACAACTAATTCATCACATACACCAAGTTGTTTTAGATGTAATGTGTCATTTTGTGATAAAATCTATTTTAATTTACTTAGTAGTAACTATTTTATCAATTTAACAAACATCGAACCTTAATTAAACAAACGAAAATCAAAACAATCGAATGAGACTCTTTCGTGACCGCTGGGCGGTCACGAAAGAGGGTCATTCGTGACCGCCCAGCGGTCACGAAGTAGGTTCGTGACCGTTGGGCATTCACGAAGAAGGTTCGTGACCGCTGGGCGGTCACGAAAGAGGGGGTCATTCGTGACCGCCCGACGGTCATGAATAATATTCATAAAAAAAATAATTGATTTTATGGATTCATCATGATGTGTTTATGATTTTTAACAATAAGTCTCATTACTACATGTGAATTGAAGTAATAAATTAGCACAACATTAGTAATTAACATATTAAAATAGCGAATTAGATGTGATTAGGCGAGTTATGAACGAATAACCTATTTTATGTTCTACAACTAATTCATCACATACACCAAGTTGTTTTAGATGTAATGTGTCATTTTGTGATAAAATCTATTTTAATTTACTTAGTAGTAACTATTTTATCAATTTAACAAACATCGAACCTTAATTAAACAAACGAAAATCAAAACTATCGAATGAGACTCTTTCGTGACTGCTGGGCGGTCACGAAAGTGGGTCATTCGTGACCGCTGGACGGTCACGAAAGAGGGGGTCATTCGTGACCGCCCGGCGGTCACGAATAATATTCATAAAAAAAAATAGATTTTATGGATTCATCTTAATGTGTTTATGATTTTTAACAATAAATCTCATTACTACATGTGAATTGAAGTAATAAATTAGCACAACATTAGTAATTAACATATTAAAATAGCGAATTATATGTGATTAGGCGAGTTATGAACGAATAACCTATTTTATGTTCTACAACTAATTCATCACATACACCAAGTTGTTTTAGATGTAATGTGTCATTTTGTGATAAAATCTATTTTAATTTACTTAGTAGTAACTATTTTATCAATTTAACAAACATCGAACCTTAATTAAACAAACGAAAATCAAAACAATCGAATGAGACTCTTTCGTGACCGTTGGGCGGTCACGAAGAAGGTTCGTGACCGCTGGGCGGTCACGAAAGAGGGGGTCATTCGTGACCGCCCGGCGGTCACGAATAATATTCATTAAAAAAAAATTGATTTTATGGATTCATCTTGATGTGTTTATGATTTTTAACAATAAATCTCATTACTACATGTGAATTGAAGTAATAAATTAGCACAACATTAGTAATTAACATATTAAAATAGCGAATTAGATGTGATTAGGCGAGTTATGAACGAATAACCTATTTTATGTTCTACAACTAATTCATCACATACACCAAGTTGTTTTAGATGTAATGTGTCATTTTGTGATAAAATCTATTTTAATTTACTTAGTAGTAACTATTTTATCAATTTAACAAACATCGAACCTTAATTAAACAAACGAAAATCAAAACAATCGAATGAGACTCTTTCGTGACCGCTGGGCGGTCACGAAAGAGGGTCATTCGTGACTGCCCAGCGGTCACGAAGTAGGTTCGTGACCGTTGGGCATTCACGAAGAAGGTTCGTGACCGCTGGGCGGTCACGAAAGAGGGGGTCATTCGTGACCGCCCGACGGTCATGAATAATATTCATAAAAAAAATAATTGATTTTATGGATTCATCATGATGTGTTTATGATTTTTAACAATAAATCTCATTACTACATGTGAATTGAAGTAATAAATTAGCACAACATTAGTAATTAACATATTAAAATAGCGAATTAGATGTGATTAGGCGAGTTATGAACGAATAACCTATTTTATGTTCTACAACTAATTCATCACATACACCAAGTTGTTTTAGATGTAATGTGTCATTTTGTGATAAAATCTATTTTAATTTACTTAGTAGTAACTATTTTATCAATTTAACAAACATCGAACCTTAATTAAACAAACGAAAATCAAAACAATCGAATGAGACTCTTTCGTGACCGTTGGGCGGTCACGAAGAAGGTTCGTGACCGCTGGGCGGTCACGAAAGAGGGGGTCATTAGTGACCGCCCGGCGGTCACGAATAATATTCATAAAAAAAAATTGATTTTATGGATTCATCTTGATGTGTTTATGATTTTTAACAATAAATCTCATTACTACATGTGAATTGAAGTAATAAATTAGCACAACATTAGTAATTAACATATTAAAATAGCGAATTAGATGTGATTAGGCGAGTTATGAACGAATAACCTATTTTATGTTCTACAACTAATTCATCACATACACCAAGTTGTTTTAGATGTAATGTGTCATTTTGTGATAAAATCTATTTTAATTTACTTAGTAGTAACTATTTTATCAATTTAACAAACATCGAACCTTAATTAAACAAACAAAAATCAAAACAATCGAATGAGACTCTTTCGTGACCGCTGGGCGGTCACAAAAGAGGGTCATTCGTGACCGTCCAGCGGTCACGAAGTAGGTTCGTGACCGTTGGGAGGTCACGAAAAAGGTTCGTGACCGCTGGGCGGTCACGAAAGAGGGGGTCATTCGTGACCGCCCGGCGGTCACGAATAATATTCATAAAAAAAATTTGATTTTATGGATTCATCTTGATGTGTTTATGATTTTTAACAATAAGTCTCATTACTACATGTGAATTGAAGTAATAAATTAGTACAACATTAGTAATTAACATATTAAAATAGCGAATTAGATGTGATTAGGCGAGTTATGAACGAATAACCTATTTTTTGTTCTACAACTAATTCATCACATAAACGAAGTTGTTTTAGATGTAATGTGTCATTTTGTGATAAAATCTATTTTAATTTACTTAGTAGTAACTATTTTATCAATTTAACAAACATCGAACCTTAATTAAACAAACGAAAATCAAAACTATCGAATGAGACTCTTTCGTGACCGCTGGGCGGTCACAAAAGAGGGTCATTCGTGACCGTCCAGCGGTCACGAAGTAGGTTCGTGACCGTTGGGAGGTCACGAAAAAGGTTCGTGACCGCTGGGCGGTCACGAAAGAGGGGGTCATTCGTGACCGCCCGACGGTCATGAATAATATTCATAAAAAAAATAATTGATTTTATGGATTCATCATGATGTGTTTATGATTTTTAACAATAAATCTCATTACTACATGTGAATTGAAGTAATAAATTAGCACAACATTAGTAATTAACATATTAAAATAGCGAATTAGATGTGATTAGGCGAGTTATGAACGAATAACCTATTTTATGTTCTACAACTAATTCATCACATACACCAAGTTGTTTTAGATGTAATGTGTCATTTTGTGATAAAATCTATTTTAATTTACTTAGTAGTAACTATTTTATCAATTTAACAAACATCGAACCTTAATTAAACAAACGAAAATCAAAACAATCGAATGAGACTCTTTCGTGACCGTTGGGCGGTCACGAAGAAGGTTCGTGACCGCTGGGCGGTCACGAAAGAGGGGGTCATTAGTGACCGCCCGGCGGTCACGAATAATATTCATAAAAAAAAATTGATTTTATGGATTCATCTTGATGTGTTTATGATTTTTAACAATAAATCTCATTACTACATGTGAATTGAAGTAATAAATTAGCACAACATTAGTAATTAACATATTAAAATAGCGAATTAGATGTGATTAGGCGAGTTATGAACGAATAACCTATTTTATGTTCTACAACTAATTCATCACATACACCAAGTTGTTTTAGATGTAATGTGTCATTTTGTGATAAAATCTATTTTAATTTACTTAGTAGTAACTATTTTATCAATTTAACAAACATCGAACCTTAATTAAACAAACAAAAATCAAAACAATCGAATGAGACTCTTTCGTGACCGCTGGGCGGTCACAAAAGAGGGTCATTCGTGACCGTCCAGCGGTCACGAAGTAGGTTCGTGACCGTTGGGAGGTCACGAAAAAGGTTCGTGACCGCTGGGCGGTCACGAAAGAGGGGGTCATTCGTGACCGCCCGGCGGTCACGAATAATATTCATAAAAAAAATTTGATTTTATGGATTCATCTTGATGTGTTTATGATTTTTAACAATAAGTCTCATTACTACATGTGAATTGAAGTAATAAATTAGTACAACATTAGTAATTAACATATTAAAATAGCGAATTAGATGTGATTAGGCGAGTTATGAACGAATAACCTATTTTTTGTTCTACAACTAATTCATCACATAAACGAAGTTGTTTTAGATGTAATGTGTCATTTTGTGATAAAATCTATTTTAATTTACTTAGTAGTAACTATTTTATCAATTTAACAAACATCGAACCTTAATTAAACAAACGAAAATCAAAACTATCGAATGAGACTCTTTCGTGACCGCTGGGCGGTCACAAAAGAGGGTCATTCGTGACCGTCCAGCGGTCACGAAGTAGGTTCGTGACCGTTGGGAGGTCACGAAAAAGGTTCGTGACCGCTGGGCGGTCACGAAAGAGGGGGTCATTCGTGACCGCCCGGCGGTCACGAATAATATTCATAAAAAAAATTGATTTTATGGATTCATCTTGATGTGTTTATGATTTTTAACAATAAATCTCATTACTACATGTGAATTGAAGTAATAAATTAGCACAACATTAGTAATTAACATATGAAAATAGCGAATTAGATGTGATTAGGCGAGTTATGAACGAATAACCTATTTTATGTTCTACAACTAATTAATCACATACACCAAGTTGTTTTAGATGTAATGTGTCATTTTGTGATAAAATCTATTTTAATTTACTTAGTAGTAACTATTTTATCAATTTAACAAACATCGAACCTTAATTAAACAAACGAAAATCAAAACAATCGAATGAGACTCTTTCTTGACCGCTGGGCGGTCACGAAAGAGGGTCATTCGTGACCGCCCAGCGGCCACGAAGTAGGTTCGTGACCGTTGGGCGGTCACGAAGAAGGTTCGTGACCGCTGGGCGGTCACGAAAGAGGGGGTCATTCGTGACCGCCCGGCGGTCACGAATAATATTCATAAAAAAAAATTGATTTTATGGATTCATCTTGATGTGTTTATGATTTTTAACAATAAGTCTCATTACTACATGTGAATTGAAGTAATAAATTAGTACAACATTAGTAATTAACATATTAAAATAGCGAATTAGATGTGATTAGGCGTGTTATGAACGAATAACCTATTTTATGTTCTACAACTAATTCATCACATACACCAAGTTGTTTTAGATGTAATGTGTCATTTTGTGATAAAATATATTTTAATTTACTTAGTAGTAACTATTTTATCAATTTAACAAACATCGAACCTTAATTAAACAAACGAAAATCAAAACTATCGAATGAGACTCTTTCGTGACCGCTGGGCGGTCACAAAAGAGGGTCATTCGAGACCGCCCAGCGGTCACGAAGTAGGTTCGTGACCGTTGGGCGGTCACGAAAGAGGGGGTCATTCGTGACCGCTCGGCGGTCACGAATAATATTCATAAAAAAAATTGATTTTATGGATTCATCTTGATGTGTTTATGATTTTTAACAATAAATCTCATTACTACATGTGAATTGAAGTAATAAATTAGCACAACATTAGTAATTAACATATTAAAATAGCGAAATAGATGTGATTAGGCGTGTTATGAACGAATAACCTATTTTATGTTCTACAACTAATTCATCACATACACCAAGTTGTTTTAGATGTAATGTGTCATTTTGTGATAAAATATATTTTAATTTACTTAGTAGTAACTATTTTATCAATTTAACAAACATCGAACCTTAATTCAACAAACGAAAATCAAAACTATCGAATGAGACTCTTTCGTGACCGCTGGGCGGTCACAAAAGAGGGTCATTCGAGACCGCCCAGCGGTCACGAAGTAGGTTCGTGACCGTTAGGCGGTCACGAAGAAGGTTCGTGACCGCTGGGCGGTCACGAAAGAGGGGGTCATTCGTGACCGCTCGGCGGTCACGAATAATATTCATAAAAAAAATTGATTTTATGGATTCATCTTGATGTGTTTATGATTTTTAACAATAAATCTCATTACTACATGTGAATTGAAGTAATAAATTAGCACAACATTAGTAATTAACATATTAAAATAGCGAATTAGATGTGATTAGGCGAGTTATGAACGAATAACCTATTTTATGTTCTACAACTAATTAATCACATACACCAAGTTGTTTTAGATGTAATGTGTCATTTTGTGATAAAATCTATTTTAATTTACTTAGTAGTAACTATTTTATCAATTTAACAAACATCGAACCTTAATTAAACAAACGAAAATCAAAACTATCGAATGAGACTCTTTCGTGACCGTTGGGCGGTCACGAAAGAGGGTCATTCGAGACCGCACAGCGGTCACGAAGTAGGTTCGTGACCGTTGGGCGGTCACGAAGAAGGTTCGTGACCGCTGGGCGGTCACGAAAGAGGGGGTCATTCGTGACCGCCCGGCGGTCACGAATAATATTCATAAAAAAAAATTGATTTTATGGATTCATCTTGATGTGTTTATGATTTTTAACAATAAATCTCATTACTACATGTGAATTGAAGTAATAAATTAGCACAACATTAGTAATTAACATATTAAAATAGCGAATTAGATGTGATTAGGCGAGTTATGAACGAATAACCTATTTTATGTTCTACAACTAATTAATCACATACACCAAGTTGTTTTAGATGTAATGTGTCATTTTGTGATAAAATCTATTTTAATTTACTTAGTAGTAACTATTTTATCAATTTAACAAACATCGAACCTTAATTAAACAAACGAAAATCAAAACAATCGAATGAGACTCTTTCTTGACCGCTGGGCGGTCACGAAAGAGGGTCATTCGTGACCGCCCAGCGGTCACGAAGTAGGTTCGTGACCGTTGGGCGGTCACGAAGAAGGTTCGTGACCGCTGGGCGGTCACGAAAGAGGGGGTCATTCGTGACCGCCCGGCGGTCACGAATAATATTCATAAAAAAAAATTGATTTTATGGATTCATCTTGATGTGTTTATGATTTTTAACAATAAGTCTCATTACTACATGTGAATTGAAGTAATAAATTAGTACAACATTAGTAATTAACATATTAAAATAGCGAATTAGATGTGATTAGGCGTGTTATGAACGAATAACCTATTTTATGTTCTACAACTAATTCATCACATACACCAAGTTGTTTTAGATGTAATGTGTCATTTTGTGATAAAATATATTTTAATTTACTTAGTAGTAACTATTTTATCAATTTAACAAACATCGAACCTTAATTAAACAAACGAAAATCAAAACTATCGAATGAGACTCTTTCGTGACCGCTGGGCGGTCACAAAAGAGGGTCATTCGAGACCGCCCAGCGGTCACGAAGTAGGTTTGTGACCGTTAGGCGGTCACGAAGAAGGTTCGTGACCGCTGGGCGGTCACGAAAGAGGGGGTCATTCGTGACCGCTCGGCGGTCACGAATAATATTCATAAAAAAAATTGATTTTATGGATTCATCTTGATGTGTTTATGATTTTTAACAATAAATCTCATTACTACATGTGAATTGAAGTAATAAATTAGCACAACATTAGTAATTAACATATTAAAATAGCGAATTAGATGTGATTAGGCGAGTTATGAACGAATAACCTATTTTATGTTCTACAACTAATTAATCACATACACCAAGTTGTTTTAGATGTAATGTGTCATTTTGTGATAAAATCTATTTTAATTTACTTAGTAGTAACTATTTTATCAATTTAACAAACATCGAACCTTAATTAAACAAACGAAAATCAAAACTATCGAATGAGACTCTTTCGTGACCGTTGGGCGGTCACGAAAGAGGGTCATTCGAGACCGCACAGCGGTCACGAAGTAGGTTCGTGACCGTTGGGCGGTCACGAAGAAGGTTCGTGACCGCTGGGCGGTCACGAAAGAGGGGGTCATTCGTGACCGCCCGGCGGTCACGAATAATATTCATAAAAAAAAATTGATTTTATGGATTCATCTTGATGTGTTTATGATTTTTAACAATAAATCTCATTACTACATGTGAATTGAAGTAATAAATTAGCACAACATTAGTAATTAACATATTAAAATAGCGAATTAGATGTGATTAGGCGAGTTATGAACGCATAACCTATTTTATGTTCTACAACTAATTCATCACATACACCAAGTTGTTTTAGATGTAATGTGTCATTTTGTGATAAAATCTATTTTAATTTACTTAGTAGTAACTATTTTATCAATTTAACAAACATCGAACCTTAATTAAACAAACGAAAATCAAAACAATCGAATGAGACTCTTTCGTGACCGTTGGGCGGTCACGAAGAAGGTTCGTGACCGCTGGGCGGTCACGAAAGAGGGGGTCATTCGTGACCGCCCGGCGGTCACGAATAATATTCATTAAAAAAAAATTGATTTTATGGATTCATCTTGATGTGTTTATGATTTTTAACAATAAATCTCATTACTACATGTGAATTGAAGTAATAAATTAGCACAACATTAGTAATTAACATATTAAAATAGCGAATTAGATGTGATTAGGCGAGTTATGAACGAATAACCTATTTTATGTTCTACAACTAATTCATCACATACACCAAGTTGTTTTAGATGTAATGTGTCATTTTGTGATAAAATCTATTTTAATTTACTTAGTAGTAACTATTTTATCAATTTAACAAACATCGAACCTTAATTAAACAAACGAAAATCAAAACTATCGAATGAGACTCTTTCGTGACCGCTGGGCGGTCACAAAAGAGGGTCATTCGTGACCGTCCAGCGGTCACGAAGTAGGTTCGTGACCGTTGGGAGGTCACGAAAAAGGTTCGTGACCGCTGGGCGGTCACGAAAGAGGGGGTCATTCGTGACCGCCCGGCGGTCACGAATAATATTCATAAAAAAAATTGATTTTATGGATTCATCTTGATGTGTTTATGATTTTTAACAATAAATCTCATTACTACATGTGAATTGAAGTAATAAATTAGCACAACATTAGTAATTAACATATGAAAATAGCGAATTAGATGTGATTAGGCGAGTTATGAACGAATAACCTATTTTATGTTCTACAACTAATTAATCACATACACCAAGTTGTTTTAGATGTAATGTGTCATTTTGTGATAAAATCTATTTTAATTTACTTAGTAGTAACTATTTTATCAATTTAACAAACATCGAACCTTAATTAAACAAACGAAAATCAAAACTATCGAATGAGACTCTTTCGTGACCGTTGGGCGGTCACGAAAGAGGGTCATTCGAGACCGCACAGCGGTCACGAAGTAGGTTCGTGACCGTTGGGCGGTCACGAAGAAGGTTCGTGACCGCTGGGCGGTCACGAAAGAGGGGGTCATTCGTGACCGCCCGGCGGTCACGAATAATATTCATAAAAAAAAATTGATTTTATGGATTCATCTTGATGTGTTTATGATTTTTAACAATAAATCTCATTACTACATGTGAATTGAAGTAATAAATTAGCACAACATTAGTAATTAACATATTAAAATAGCGAATTAGATGTGATTAGGCGAGTTATGAACGAATAACCTATTTTATGTTCTACAACTAATTCATCACATACACCAAGTTGTTTTAGATGTAATGTGTCATTTTGTGATAAAATCTATTTTAATTTACTTAGTAGTAACTATTTTATCAATTTAACAAACATCGAACCTTAATTAAACAAACGAAAATCAAAACAATCGAATGAGACTCTTTCGTGACCGTTGGGCGGTCACGAAGAAGGTTCGTGACCGCTGGGCGGTCACGAAAGAGGGGGTCATTCGTGACCGCCCGGCGGTCACGAATAATATTCATTAAAAAAAAATTGATTTTATGGATTCATCTTGATGTGTTTATGATTTTTAACAATAAATCTCATTACTACATGTGAATTGAAGTAATAAATTAGCACAACATTAGTAATTAACATATTAAAATAGCGAATTAGATGTGATTAGGCGAGTTATGAACGAATAACCTATTTTATGTTCTACAACTAATTCATCACATACACCAAGTTGTTTTAGATGTAATGTGTCATTTTGTGATAAAATCTATTTTAATTTACTTAGTAGTAACTATTTTATCAATTTAACAAACATCGAACCTTAATTAAACAAACGAAAATCAAAACTATCGAATGAGACTCTTTCGTGACCGCTGGGCGGTCACAAAAGAGGGTCATTCGTGACCGTCCAGCGGTCACGAAGTAGGTTCGTGACCGTTGGGAGGTCACGAAAAAGGTTCGTGACCGCTGGGCGGTCACGAAAGAGGGGGTCATTCGTGACCGCCCGGCGGTCACGAATAATATTCATAAAAAAAATTGATTTTATGGATTCATCTTGATGTGTTTATGATTTTTAACAATAAATCTCATTACTACATGTGAATTGAAGTAATAAATTAGCACAACATTAGTAATTAACATATGAAAATAGCGAATTAGATGTGATTAGGCGAGTTATGAACGAATAACCTATTTTATGTTCTACAACTAATTAATCACATACACCAAGTTGTTTTAGATGTAATGTGTCATTTTGTGATAAAATCTATTTTAATTTACTTAGTAGTAACTATTTTATCAATTTAACAAACATCGAACCTTAATTAAACAAACGAAAATCAAAACAATCGAATGAGACTCTTTCTTGACCGCTGGGCGGTCACGAAAGAGGGTCATTCGTGACCGCCCAGCGGTCACGAAGTAGGTTCGTGACCGTTGGGCGGTCACGAAGAAGGTTCGTGACCGCTGGGCGGTCACGAAAGAGGGGGTCATTCGTGACCGCCCGGCGGTCACGAATAATATTCATAAAAAAAAATTGATTTTATGGATTCATCTTGATGTGTTTATGATTTTTAACAATAAGTCTCATTACTACATGTGAATTGAAGTAATAAATTAGTACAACATTAGTAATTAACATATTAAAATAGCGAATTAGATGTGATTAGGCGTGTTATGAACGAATAACCTATTTTATGTTCTACAACTAATTCATCACATACACCAAGTTGTTTTAGATGTAATGTGTCATTTTGTGATAAAATATATTTTAATTTACTTAGTAGTAACTATTTTATCAATTTAACAAACATCGAACCTTAATTAAACAAACGAAAATCAAAACTATCGAATGAGACTCTTTCGTGACCGCTGGGCGGTCACAAAAGAGGGTCATTCGAGACCGCCCAGCGGTCACGAAGTAGGTTCGTGACCGTTGGGCGGTCACGAAGAAGGTTCGTGACCGCTGGGCGGTCACGAAAGAGGGGGTCATTCGTGACCGCTCGGCGGTCACGAATAATATTCATAAAAAAAATTGATTTTATGGATTCATCTTGATGTGTTTATGATTTTTAACAATAAATCTCATTACTACATGTGAATTGAAGTAATAAATTAGCACAACATTAGTAATTAACATATTAAAATAGCGAATTAGATGTGATTAGGCGTGTTATGAACGAATAACCTATTTTATGTTCTACAACTAATTCATCACATACACCAAGTTGTTTTAGATGTAATGTGTCATTTTGTGATAAAATATATTTTAATTTACTTAGTAGTAACTATTTTATCAATTTAACAAACATCGAACCTTAATTAAACAAACGAAAATCAAAACTATCGAATGAGACTCTTTCGTGACCGCTGGGCGGTCACAAAAGAGGGTCATTCGAGACCGCCCAGCGGTCACGAAGTAGGTTCGTGACCGTTAGGCGGTCACGAAGAAGGTTCGTGACCGCTGGGCGGTCACGAAAGAGGGGGTCATTCGTGACCGCTCGGCGGTCACGAATAATATTCATAAAAAAAATTGATTTTATGGATTCATCTTGATGTGTTTATGATTTTTAACAATAAATCTCATTACTACATGTGAATTGAAGTAATAAATTAGCACAACATTAGTAATTAACATATTAAAATAGCGAATTAGATGTGATTAGGCGAGTTATGAACGAATAACCTATTTTATGTTCTACAACTAATTAATCACATACACCAAGTTGTTTTAGATGTAATGTGTCATTTTGTGATAAAATCTATTTTAATTTACTTAGTAGTAACTATTTTATCAATTTAACAAACATCGAACCTTAATTAAACAAACGAAAATCAAAACTATCGAATGAGACTCTTTCGTGACCGTTGGGCGGTCACGAAAGAGGGTCATTCGAGACCGCACAGCGGTCACGAAGTAGGTTCGTGACCGTTGGGCGGTCACGAAGAAGGTTCGTGACCGCTGGGCGGTCACGAAAGAGGGGGTCATTCGTGACCGCCCGGCGGTCACGAATAATATTCATAAAAAAAAATTGATTTTATGGATTCATCTTGATGTGTTTATGATTTTTAACAATAAATCTCATTACTACATGTGAATTGAAGTAATAAATTAGCACAACATTAGTAATTAACATATTAAAATAGCGAATTAGATGTGATTAGGCGAGTTATGAACGAATAACCTATTTTATGTTCTACAACTAATTAATCACATACACCAAGTTGTTTTAGATGTAATGTGTCATTTTGTGATAAAATCTATTTTAATTTACTTAGTAGTAACTATTTTATCAATTTAACAAACATCGAACCTTAATTAAACAAACGAAAATCAAAACAATCGAATGAGACTCTTTCTTGACCGCTGGGCGGTCACGAAAGAGGGTCATTCGTGACCGCCCAGCGGTCACGAAGTAGGTTCGTGACCGTTGGGCGGTCACGAAGAAGGTTCGTGACCGCTGGGCGGTCACGAAAGAGGGGGTCATTCGTGACCGCCCGGCGGTCACGAATAATATTCATAAAAAAAAATTGATTTTATGGATTCATCTTGATGTGTTTATGATTTTTAACAATAAATCTCATTACTACATGTGAATTGAAGTAATAAATTAGCACAACATTAGTAATTAACATATTAAAATAGCGAATTAGATGTGATTAGGCGAGTTATGAACGAATAACCTATTTTATGTTCTACAACTAATTCATCACATACACCAAGTTGTTTTAGATGTAATGTGTCATTTTGTGATAAAATCTATTTTAATTTACTTAGTAGTAACTATTTTATCAATTTAACAAACATCGAACCTTAATTAAACAAACGAAAATCAAAACAATCGAATGAGACTCTTTCGTGACCGTTGGGCGGTCACGAAGAAGTTTCGTGACCGCTGGGCGGTCACGAAAGAGGGGGTCATTCGTGACCGCCCGGCGGTCACGAATAATATTCATTAAAAAAAAATTGATTTTATGGATTCATCTTGATGTGTTTATGATTTTTAACAATAAATCTCATTACTACATGTGAATTGAAGTAATAAATTAGCACAACATTAGTAATTAACATATTAAAATAGCGAATTAGATGTGATTAGGCGAGTTATGAACGAATAACCTATTTTATGTTCTACAACTAATTCATCACATACACCAAGTTGTTTTAGATGTAATGTGTCATTTTGTGATAAAATATATTTTAATTTACTTAGTAGTAACTATTTTATCAATTTAACAAACATCGAACCTTAATTAAACAAACGAAAATCAAAACTATCGAATGAGACTCTTTCGTGACCGCTGGGCGGTCACAAAAGAGGGTCATTCGAGACCGCCCAGCGGTCACGAAGTAGGTTCGTGACCGTTGGGCGGTCACGAAGAAGGTTCGTGACCGCTGGGCGGTCACGAAAGAGGGGGTCATTCGTGACCGCTCGGCGGTCACGAATAATATTCATAAAAAAAATTGATTTTATGGATTCATCTTGATGTGTTTATGATTTTTAACAATAAATCTCATTACTACATGTGAATTGAAGTAATAAATTAGCACAACATTAGTAATTAACATATTAAAATAGCGAATTAGATGTGATTAGGCGTGTTATGAACGAATAACCTATTTTATGTTCTACAACTAATTCATCACATACACCAAGTTGTTTTAGATGTAATGTGTCATTTTGTGATAAAATATATTTTAATTTACTTAGTAGTAACTATTTTATCAATTTAACAAACATCGAACCTTAATTAAACAAACGAAAATCAAAACTATCGAATGAGACTCTTTCGTGACCGCTGGGCGGTCACAAAAGAGGGTCATTCGAGACCGCCCAGCGGTCACGAAGTAGGTTCGTGACCGTTAGGCAGTCACGAAGAAGGTTCGTGACCGCTGGGCGGTCACGAAAGAGGGGGTCATTCGTGACCGCTCGGCGGTCACGAATAATATTCATAAAAAAAATTGATTTTATGGATTCATCTTGATGTGTTTATGATTTTTAACAATAAATCTCATTACTACATGTGAATTGAAGTAATAAATTAGCACAACATTAGTAATTAACATATTAAAATAGCGAATTAGATGTGATTAGGCGAGTTATGAACGAATAACCTATTTTATGTTCTACAACTAATTAATCACATACACCAAGTTGTTTTAGATGTAATGTGTCATTTTGTGATAAAATCTATTTTAATTTACTTAGTAGTAACTATTTTATCAATTTAACAAACATCGAACCTTAATTAAACAAACGAAAATCAAAACTATCGAATGAGACTCTTTCGTGACCGTTGGGCGGTCACGAAAGAGGGTCATTCGAGACCGCACAGCGGTCACGAAGTAGGTTCGTGACCGTTGGGCGGTCACGAAGAAGGTTCGTGACCGCTGGGCGGTCACGAAAGAGGGGGTCATTCGTGACCGCCCGGCGGTCACGAATAATATTCATAAAAAAAAATTGATTTTATGGATTCATCTTGATGTGTTTATGATTTTTAACAATAAATCTCATTACTACATGTGAATTGAAGTAATAAATTAGCACAACATTAGTAATTAACATATTAAAATAGCGAATTAGATGTGATTAGGCGAGTTATGAACGAATAACCTATTTTATGTTCTACAACTAATTAATCACATACACCAAGTTGTTTTAGATGTAATGTGTCATTTTGTGATAAAATCTATTTTAATTTACTTAGTAGTAACTATTTTATCAATTTAACAAACATCGAACCTTAATTAAACAAACGAAAATCAAAACAATCGAATGAGACTCTTTCTTGACCGCTGGGCGGTCACGAAAGAGGGTCATTCGTGACCGCCCAGCGGTCACGAAGTAGGTTCGTGACCGTTGGGCGGTCACGAAGAAGGTTCGTGACCGCTGGGCGGTCACGAAAGAGGGGGTCATTCGTGACCGCCCGGCGGTCACGAATAATATTCATAAAAAAAAATTGATTTTATGGATTCATCTTGATGTGTTTATGATTTTTAACAATAAATCTCATTACTACATGTGAATTGAAGTAATAAATTAGCACAACATTAGTAATTAACATATTAAAATAGCGAATTAGATGTGATTAGGCGAGTTATGAACGAATAACCTATTTTATGTTCTACAACTAATTCATCACATACACCAAGTTGTTTTAGATGTAATGTGTCATTTTGTGATAAAATCTATTTTAATTTACTTAGTAGTAACTATTTTATCAATTTAACAAACATCGAACCTTAATTAAACAAACGAAAATCAAAACAATCGAATGAGACTCTTTCGTGACCGTTGGGCGGTCACGAAGAAGTTTCGTGACCGCTGGGCGGTCACGAAAGAGGGGGTCATTCGTGACCGCCCGGCGGTCACGAATAATATTCATTAAAAAAAAATTGATTTTATGGATTCATCTTGATGTGTTTATGATTTTTAACAATAAATCTCATTACTACATGTGAATTGAAGTAATAAATTAGCACAACATTAGTAATTAACATATTAAAATAGCGAATTAGATGTGATTAGGCGAGTTATGAACGAATAACCTATTTTATGTTCTACAACTAATTCATCACATACACCAAGTTGTTTTAGATGTAATGTGTCATTTTGTGATAAAATCTATTTTAATTTACTTAGTAGTAACTATTTTATCAATTTAACAAACATCGAACCTTAATTAAACAAACGAAAATCAAAACAATCGAATGAGACTCTTTCGTGACCGCTGGGCGGTCACGAAAGAGGGTCATTCGTGACTGCCCAGCGGTCACGAAGTAGGTTCGTGACCGTTGGGAGGTCACGAAAAAGGTTCGTGACCGCTGGGCGGTCACGAAAGAGGGGGTCATTCGTGACCGCCCGGCGGTCACGAATAATATTCATAAAAAAAATTGATTTTATGGATTCATCTTGATGTGTTTATGATTTTTAACAATAAATCTCATTACTACATGTGAATTGAAGTAATAAATTAGCACAACATTAGTAATTAACATATTAAAATAGCGAATTAGATGTGATTAGGCGAGTTATGAACGAATAACCTATTTTATGTTCTACAACTAATTAATCACATACACCAAGTTGTTTTAGATGTAATGTGTCATTTTGTGATAAAATCTATTTTAATTTACTTAGTAGTAACTATTTTATCAATTTAACAAACATCGAACCTTAATTAAACAAACGAAAATCAAAACAATCGAATGAGACTCTTTCTTGACCGCTGGGCAGTCACGAAAGAGGGTCATTCGTGACCGCCCAGCGGTCACGAAGTAGGTTCGTGACCGTTGGGCGGTCACGAAGAAGGTTCGTGACCGCTGGGCGGTCACGAAAGAGGGGATCATTCGTGACCGCCCGGCGGTCTCGAATAATATTCATAAAAAAAAATTGATTTTATGGATTCATCTTGATGTGTTTATGATTTTTAACAATAAGTCTCATTACTACATGTGAATTGAAGTAATAAATTAGTACAACATTAGTAATTAACATATTAAAATAGCGAATTAGATGTGATTAGGCGTGTTATGAACGAATAACCTATTTTATGTTCTACAACTAATTCATCACATACACCAAGTTGTTTTAGATGTAATGTGTCATTTTGTGATAAAATATATTTTAATTTACTTAGTAGTAACTATTTTATCAATTTAACAAACATCGAACCTTAATTAAACAAACGAAAATCAAAACTATCGAATGAGACTCTTTCGTGACCGCTGGGCGGTCACAAAAGAGGGTCATTCGAGACCGCCCAGCGGTCACGAAGTAGGTTCGTGACCGTTGGGCGGTCACGAAGAAGGTTCGTGACCGCTGGGCGGTCACGAAAGAGGGGGTCATTCGTGACCGCTCGGCGGTCACGAATAATATTCATAAAAAAAATTGATTTTATGGATTCATCTTGATGTGTTTATGATTTTTAACAATAAATCTCATTACTACATGTGAATTGAAGTAATAAATTAGCACAACATTAGTAATTAACATATTAAAATAGCGAATTAGATGTGATTAGGCGTGTTATGAACGAATAACCTATTTTATGTTCTACAACTAATTCATCACATACACCAAGTTGTTTTAGATGTAATGTGTCATTTTGTGATAAAATATATTTTAATTTACTTAGTAGTAACTATTTTATCAATTTAACAAACATCGAACCTTAATTAAACAAACGAAAATCAAAACTATCGAATGAGACTCTTTCGTGACCGCTGGGCGGTCACAAAAGAGGGTCATTCGAGACCGCCCAGCGGTCACGAAGTAGGTTCGTGACCGTTGGGCGGTCACGAAGAAGGTTCGTGACCGCTGGGCGGTCACGAAAGAGGGGGTCATTCGTGACCGCCCGGCGGTCACGAATAATATTCATTAAAAAAAATTTGATTTTATGGATTCATCTTGATGTGTTTATGATTTTTAGCAATAAATCTCATTACTACATGTGAATTGAAGTAATAAATTAGCACAACATTAGTAATTAACATATTAAAATAGCGAATTAGATGTGATTAGGCGAGTTATGAACGAATAACCTATTTTATGTTCTACAACTAATTCATCACATACACCAAGTTGTTTTAGATGTAATGTGTCATTTTGTGATAAAATCTATTTTAATTTACTTAGTAGTAACTATTTTATCAATTTAACAAACATCGAACCTTAACTAAACAAACGAAAATCAAAACAATCGAATGAGACTCTTTCGTGACCGCTGGGCGGTCACAAAAGTGGGTCATTCGTGACCGCTGGACGGTCACGAAAGAGGGGGTCATTCGTGACCGCCCGGCGGTCACGAATAATATTCATAAAAAAAAATAGATTTTATGGATTCATCTTGATGTGTTTATGATTTTTAACAATAAATCTCATTACTACATGTGAATTGAAGTAATAAATTAGCACAACATTAGTAATTAACATATTAAAATAGCGAATTAGATGTGATTAGGCGAGTTATGAACGAATAACCTATTTTATGTTCTACAACTAATTCATCACATACACCAAGTTGTTTTAGATGTAATGTGTCATTTTGTGATAAAATCTATTTTAATTTACTTAGTAGTAACTATTTTATCAATTTAACAAACATCGAACCTTAATTAAACAAACGAAAATCAAAACAATCGAATGAGACTCTTTCTTGACCGCTGGGCGGTCACGAAAGCGGGTCATTCGTGACCGCCCAGCGGTCACGAAGTAGGTTCGTGACCGTTGGGCGGTCACGAAGAAGGTTCGTGACCGCTGGGCGGTCACGAAAGAGGGGGTCATTCGTGACCGCCCGGCGGTCACGAATAATATTCATAAAAAAAAATTGATTTTATGGATTCATCTTGATGTGTTTATAATTTTTAACAATATGTCTCATTACTACATGTGAATTGAAGTAATAAATTAGTACAACATTAGTAATTAAAATATTAAAATAGCGAATTAGATGTGATTAGGCGTGTTATGAACGAATAACCTATTTTATGTTCTACAACTAATTCATCACATACACCAAGTTGTTTTAGATGTAATGTGTCATTTTGTGATAAAATATATTTTAATTTACTTAGTAGTAACTATTTTATCAATTTAACAAACATCGAACCTTAATTAAACAAACGAAAATCAAAACTATCGAATGAGACTCTTTCGTGACCGTTGGGCGGTCACGAAAGAGGGTCATTCGAGACCGCCCAGCGGTCACGAAGTAGGTTCGTGACCGTTGGGCGGTCACGAAGAAGGTTCGTGACCGCTGGGCGGTCACGAAAGAGGGGGTCATTCGTGACCGCCCGGCGGTCACGAATAATATTCATAAAAAAAAAATTGATTTTATGGATTCATCTTGATGTGTTTATGATTTTTAACAATAAATCTCATTACTACATGTGAATTGAAGTAATAAATTAGCACAAGATTAGTAATTAACATATTAAAATAGCGAATTAGATGTGATTAGGCGTGTTATGAACGAATAACCTATTTTATGTTCTACAACTAATTCATCACATACACCAAGTTGTTTTAGATGTAATGTGTCATTTTGTGATAAAATATATTTTAATTTACTTAGTAGTAACTATTTTATCAATTTAACAAACATCGAACCTTAATTAAACAAACGAAAATCAAAACTATCGAATGAGACTCTTTCGTGACCGTTGGGCGGTCACGAAAGAGGGTCATTCGAGACCGCCCAGCGGTCACGAAGTAGGTTCGTGACCGTTGGGCGGTCACGAAGAAGGTTCGTGACCGCTGGGCGGTCACGAAAGAGGGGGTCATTCGTGACCGCCCGGCGGTCACGAATAATATTCATAAAAAAAAAATTGATTTTATGGATTCATCTTGATGTGTTTATGATTTTTAACAATAAATCTCATTATTACATGTGAATTGAAGTAATAAATTAGTACAACATTAGTAATTAACATATTAAAATAGCGAATTAGATGTGATTAGGCGAGTTATGAACGAATAACCTATTTTATGTTCTACAACTAATTCATCACATACACAAAGTTGTTTTAGATGTAATGTGTCATTTTGTGATAAAATCTATTTTAATTTACTTAGTAGTAACTATTTTATCAATTTAACAAACATCGAACCTTAATTAAACAAACGAAAATCAAAACTATCGAATGAGACTCTTTCGTGACCGCTGGGCGGTCACGAAAGTGGGTCATTCGTGACCGCTGGACGGTCACGAAAGAGGGGGTCATTCGTGACCGCCCGGCGGTCACGAATAATATTCATAAAAAAAAAATAGATTTTATGGATTCATCTTGATGTGTTTATGATTTTTAACAATAAATCTCATTACTACATGTGAATTGAAGTAATAAATTAGCACAACATTAGTAATTAACATATTAAAATAGCGAATTAGATGTGATTAGGCGAGTTATGAACGAATAACCTATTTTATGTTCTACAACTAATTCATCACATACACCAAGTTGTTTTAGATGTAATGTGTCATTTTGTGATAAAATCTATTTTAATTTACTTAGTAGTAACTATTTTATCAATTTAACAAACATCGAACCTTAATTAAACAAACGAAAATCAAAACAATCGAATGAGACTCTTTCGTGACCGCTGGGCGGTCACGAAAAAGGGTCATTCGTGACCGCCCAGCGGTCACGAAGTAGGTTCGTGACCGTTGTGCATTCACGAAGAAGGTTCGTGACCGCTGGGCGGTCACGAAAGAGGGGGTCATTCGTGACCGCCCGACTGTCATGAATAATATTCATAAAAAAAATAATTGATTTTATGGATTCATCATGATGTGTTTATGATTTTTAACAATAAATCTCATTACTACATGTGAATTGAAGTAATAAATTAGCACAACATTAGTAATTAACATATTAAAATAGCGAATTAGATGTGATTAGGCGAGTTATGAACGAATAACCTATTTTATGTTCTACAACTAATTCATCACATACACAAAGTTGTTTTAGATGTAATGTGTCATTTTGTGATAAAATCTATTTTAATTTACTTAGTAGTAACTATTTTATCAATTTAACAAACATCAAACCTTAATTAAACAAACGAAAATCAAAACTATCGAACGAGACTCTTTCGTGACCGCTGGGCGGTCACGAAAGTGGGTCATTCGTGACCGCTGGACGGTCACGAAAGAGGGGGTCATTCGTGACCGCCCGGCGGTCACGAATAATATTCATAAAAAAAATTTGATTTTATGGATTCATCTTGATGTGTTTATGATTTTTAACAATAAGTCTCATTACTACATGTGAATTGAAGTAATAAATTAGTACAACATTAGTAATTAACATATTAAAATAGCGAATTAGATGTGATTAGGCGTGTTATGAACGAATAACCTATTTTATGTTCTACAACTAATTCATCACATACACCAAGCTGTTTTAGATGTAATGTGTCATTTTGTGATAAAATATATTTTAATTTACTTAGTAGTAACTATTTTATCAATTTAACAAACATCGAACCTTAATTAAACAAACGAAAATCAAAACTATCGAATGAGACTCTTTCGTGACCGTTGGGCGGTCACGAAAGAGGGTCATTCGAGACCGCCCAGCGGTCACGAAGTAGGTTCGTGACCGTTGGGCGGTCACGAAGAAGGTTCGTGACCGCTGGGCGGTCACGAAAGAGGGGGTCATTCGTGACCGCCCGGCGGTCACGAATAATATTCATAAAAAAAAAATTGATTTTATGGATTCATCTTGATGTGTTTATGATTTTTAACAATAAATCTCATTATTACATGTGAATTGAAGTAATAAATTAGTACAACATTAGTAATTAACATATTAAAATAGCGAATTAGATGTGATTAGGCGAGTTATGAACGAATAACCTATTTTATGTTCTACAACTAATTCATCACATACACAAAGTTGTTTTAGATGTAATGTGTCATTTTGTGATAAAATCTATTTTAATTTACTTAGTAGTAACTATTTTATCAATTTAACAAACATCGAACCTTAATTAAACAAACGAAAATCAAAACTATCGAATGAGACTCTTTCGTGACCGCTGGGCGGTCACGAAAGTGGGTCATTCGTGACCGCTGGACGGTCACGAAAGAGGGGGTCATTCGTGACCGCCCGGCGGTCACGAATAATATTCATAAAAAAAAAATAGATTTTATGGATTCATCTTGATGTGTTTATGATTTTTAACAATAAATCTCATTACTACATGTGAATTGAAGTAATAAATTAGCACAACATTAGTAATTAACATATTAAAATAGCGAATTAGATGTGATTAGGCGAGTTATGAACGAATAACCTATTTTATGTTCTACAACTAATTCATCACATACACCAAGTTGTTTTAGATGTAATGTGTCATTTTGTGATAAAATCTATTTTAATTTACTTAGTAGTAACTATTTTATCAATTTAACAAACATCGAACCTTAATTAAACAAACGAAAATCAAAACAATCGAATGAGACTCTTTCGTGACCGCTGGGCGGTCACGAAAAAGGGTCATTCGTGACCGCCCAGCGGTCACGAAGTAGGTTCGTGACCGTTGTGCATTCACGAAGAAGGTTCGTGACCGCTGGGCGGTCACGAAAGAGGGGGTCATTCGTGACCGCCCGACTGTCATGAATAATATTCATAAAAAAAATAATTGATTTTATGGATTCATCATGATGTGTTTATGATTTTTAACAATAAATCTCATTACTACATGTGAATTGAAGTAATAAATTAGCACAACATTAGTAATTAACATATTAAAATAGCGAATTAGATGTGATTAGGCGAGTTATGAACGAATAACCTATTTTATGTTCTACAACTAATTCATCACATACACAAAGTTGTTTTAGATGTAATGTGTCATTTTGTGATAAAATCTATTTTAATTTACTTAGTAGTAACTATTTTATCAATTTAACAAACATCAAACCTTAATTAAACAAACGAAAATCAAAACTATCGAACGAGACTCTTTCGTGACCGCTGGGCGGTCACGAAAGTGGGTCATTCGTGACCGCTGGACGGTCACGAAAGAGGGGGTCATTCGTGACCGCCCGGCGGTCACGAATAATATTCATAAAAAAAATTTGATTTTATGGATTCATCTTGATGTGTTTATGATTTTTAACAATAAGTCTCATTACTACATGTGAATTGAAGTAATAAATTAGTACAACATTAGTAATTAACATATTAAAATAGCGAATTAGATGTGATTAGGCGTGTTATGAACGAATAACCTATTTTATGTTCTACAACTAATTCATCACATACACCAAGCTGTTTTAGATGTAATGTGTCATTTTGTGATAAAATATATTTTAATTTACTTAGTAGTAACTATTTTATCAATTTAACAAACATCGAACCTTAATTAAACAAACGAAAATCAAAACTATCGAATGAGACTCTTTCGTGACCGTTGGGCGGTCACGAAAGAGGGTCATTCGAGACCGCCCAGCGGTCACGAAGTAGGTTCGTGACCGTTGGGCGGTCACGAAGAAGGTTCGTGACCGCTGGGCGGTCACGAAAGAGGGGGTCATTCGTGACCGCCCGGCGGTCACGAATAATATTCATAAAAAAAAAATTGATTTTATGGATTCATCTTGATGTGTTTATGATTTTTAACAATAAATCTCATTATTACATGTGAATTGAAGTAATAAATTAGTACAACATTAGTAATTAACATATTAAAATAGCGAATTAGATGTGATTAGGCGAGTTATGAACGAATAACCTATTTTATGTTCTACAACTAATTCATCACATACACAAAGTTGTTTTAGATGTAATGTGTCATTTTGTGATAAAATCTATTTTAATTTACTTAGTAGTAACTATTTTATCAATTTAACAAACATCGAACCTTAATTAAACAAACGAAAATCAAAACTATCGAATGAGACTCTTTCGTGACCGCTGGGCGGTCACGAAAGTGGGTCATTCGTGACCGCTGGACGGTCACGAAAGAGGGGGTCATTCGTGACCGCCCGGCGGTCACGAATAATATTCATAAAAAAAAAATAGATTTTATGGATTCATCTTGATGTGTTTATGATTTTTAACAATAAATCTCATTACTACATGTGAATTGAAGTAATAAATTAGCACAACATTAGTAATTAACATATTAAAATAGCGAATTAGATGTGATTAGGCGAGTTATGAACGAATAACCTATTTTATGTTCTACAACTAATTCATCACATACACCAAGTTGTTTTAGATGTAATGTGTCATTTTGTGATAAAATCTATTTTAATTTACTTAGTAGTAACTATTTTATCAATTTAACAAACATCGAACCTTAATTAAACAAACGAAAATCAAAACAATCGAATGAGACTCTTTCGTGACCGCTGGGCGGTCACGAAAGAGGGTCATTCGTGACCGCCCAGCGGTCACGAAGTAGGTTCGTGACCGTTGGGCATTCACGAAGAAGGTTCGTGACCGCTGGGCGGTCACGAAAGAGGGGGTCATTCGTGACCGCCCGACTGTCATGAATAATATTCATAAAAAAAATAATTGATTTTATGGATTCATCATGATGTGTTTATGATTTTTAACAATAAATCTCATTACTACATGTGAATTGAAGTAATAAATTAGCACAACATTAGTAATTAACATATTAAAATAGCGAATTAGATGTGATTAGGCGAGTTATGAACGAATAACCTATTTTATGTTCTACAACTAATTCATCACATACACAAAGTTGTTTTAGATGTAATGTGTCATTTTGTGATAAAATCTATTTTAATTTACTTAGTAGTAACTATTTTATCAATTTAACAAACATCAAACCTTAATTAAACAAACGAAAATCAAAACTATCGAACGAGACTCTTTCGTGACCGCTGGGCGGTCACGAAAGTGGGTCATTCGTGACCGCTGGACGGTCACGAAAGAGGGGGTCATTCGTGACCGCCCGGCGGTCACGAATAATATTCATAAAAAAAATTTGATTTTATGGATTCATCTTGATGTGTTTATGATTTTTAACAATAAGTCTCATTACTACATGTGAATTGAAGTAATAAATTAGTACAACATTAGTAATTAACATATTAAAATAGCGAATTAGATGTGATTAGGCGTGTTATGAACGAATAACCTATTTTATGTTCTACAACTAATTCATCACATACACCAAGCTGTTTTAGATGTAATGTGTCATTTTGTGATAAAATATATTTTAATTTACTTAGTAGTAACTATTTTATCAATTTAACAAACATCGAACCTTAATTAAACAAACGAAAATCAAAACTTTCGAATGAGACTCTTTCGTGACCACTGGGCGGTCACAAAAGAGGGTCATTCGATACCGCCCAGCGGTCACGAAGTAGGTTCGTGACCGTTGGGCGGTCACGAAGAAGGTTCGTGACCGCTGGGCGGTCACGAAATAGGGGGTCATTCGTGACCGCCCGGCGGTCACGAATAATATTCATAAAAAAAATTGATTTTATGGATTCATCTTGATGTGTTTATGATTTTTAACAATAAATCTCATTACTACATGTGAATTGAAGTAATAAATTAGTACAACATTAGTAATTAACATATTAAAATAGCGAATTAGATGTGATTAGGCGAGTTATGAACGAATAACCTATTTTTTGTTCTACAACTAATTCATCACATAAACGAAGTTGTTTTAGATGTAATGTGTCATTTTGTGATAAAATCTATTTTAATTTACTTAGTAGTAACTATTTTATCAATTTAACAAACATCGAACCTTAATTAAACAAACGAAAATCAAAACTATAGAATGAGACTCTTTCGTGACCGCTGGGCGGTCACAAAAGAGGGTCATTCGTGACCGTCCAGCGGTCACGAAGTAGGTTCGTGACCGTTGGGAGGTCACGAAAAAGGTTCGTGACCGCTGGGCGGTCACGAAAGAGGGGGTCATTCGTGACCGCCCGGCGGTCACGAATAATATTCATAAAAAAAATTGATTTTATGGATTCATCTTGATGTGTTTATGATTTTTAACAATAAATCTCATTACTACATGTGAATTGAAGTAATAAATTAGTACAACATTAGTAATTAACATATTAAAATAGCGAATTAGATGTGATTAGGCGAGTTATGAACGAATAACCTATTTTATGTTCTACAACTAATTCATCACATACACCAAGTTGTTTTAGATGTAATGTGTCATTTTGTGATAAAATATATTTTAATTTACTTAGTAGTAACTATTTTATCAATTTAACAAACATCGAACCTTAATTAAACAAACGAAAATCAAAACTATCGAATGAGACTCATTCGTGACCGCTGGGCGGTCACAAAAGAGGGTCATTCGAGACCGCCCAGCGGTCACGAAGTAGGTTCGTGACCGTTGGGCGGTCACGAAGAAGGTTCGTGACCGCTGGGCGGTCACGAAAGAGGGGGTCATTCGTGACCGCCCGGCGGTCACGAATAATATTCATTAAAAAAAAATTGATTTTATGGATTCATCTTGATGTGTTTATGATTTTTAACAATAAATCTCATTACTACATGTGAATTGAAGTAATAAATTAGCACAACATTAGTAATTAACATATTAAAATAGCGAATTAGATGTGATTAGGCGAGTTATGAACGAATAACCTATTTTATGTTCTACAACTAATTCATCACATACACCAAGTTGTTTTAGATGTAATGTGTCATTTTGTGATAAAATCTATTTTAATTTACTTAGTAGTAACTATTTTATCAATTTAACAAACATCGAACCTTAATTAAACAAACGAAAATCAAAACTATCGAATGAGACTCTTTCGTGACCGCTGGGCGGTCACGAAAGTGGGTCATTCGTGACCGCTGGACGGTCACGAAAGAGGGGGTCATTCGTGACCGCCCGGCGGTCACGAATAATATTCATAAAAAAAAATAGATTTTATGGATTCATCTTGATGTGTTTATGATTTTTAACAATAAATCTCATTACTACATGTGAATTGAAGTAATAAATTAGCACAACATTAGTAATTAACATATTAAAATAGCGAATTAGATGTGATTAGGCGAGTTATGAACGAATAACCTATTTTATGTTCTACAACTAATTCATCACATACACCAAGTTGTTTTAGATGTAATGTGTCATTTTGTGATAAAATCTATTTTAATTTACTTAGTAGTAACTATTTTATCAATTTAACAAACATCGAACCTTAATTAAACAAACGAAAATCAAAACAATCGAATGAGACTCTTTCGTGACCGTTGGGCGGTCACGAAGAAGGTTCGTGACCGCTGGGCGGTCACGAAAGAGGGGGTCATTCGTGACCGCCCGACGGTCATGAATAATATTCATAAAAAAAAAATAGATTTTATGGATTCATCTTGATGTGTTTATGATTTTTAACAATAAATCTCATTACTACATGTGAATTGAAGTAATAAATTAGCACAACATTAGTAATTAACATATTAAAATAGCGAATTAGATGTGATTAGGCGAGTTATGAACGAATAACCTATTTTATGTTCTACAACTAATTCATCACATACACCAAGTTGTTTTAGATGTAATGTGTCATTTTGTGATAAAATCTATTTTAATTTACTTAGTAGTAACTATTTTATCAATTTAACAAACATCGAACCTTAATTAAACAAACAAAAATCAAAACAATCGAATGAGACTCTTTCGTGACCGCTGGGCGGTCACGAAAGAGGGTCATTCGTGACCGCCCAGCGGTCACGAAGTAGGTTCGTGACCGTTGGGCGGTCACGAAGAAGGTTCGTGACCGCTGGGCGGTCACGAAAGAGGGGGTCATTCGTGACCGCCCGGCGGTCACGAATAATATTCATAAAAAAAATTGATTTTATGGATTCATCTTGATGTGTTTATGATTTTTAACAATAAATCTCATTACTACATGTGAATTGAAGTAATAAATTAGTACAACATTAGTAATTAACATATTAAAATAGCGAATTAGATGTGATTAGGCGAGTTATGAACGAATAACCTATTTTATGTTCTACAACTAATTCATCACATACACCAAGTTGTTTTAGATGTAATGTGTCATTTTGTGATAAAATCTATTTTAATTTACTTAGTAGTAACTATTTTATCAATTTAACAAACATCGAACCTTAATTAAACAAACAAAAATCAAAACAATCGAATGAGACTCTTTCGTGACCGCTGGGCGGTCACGAAAGAGGGTCATTCGTGACCGCCCAGCGGTCACGAAGTAGGTTCGTGACCGTTGGGCGGTCACGAAGAAGGTTCGTGACCGCTGGGCGGTCACGAAAGAGGGGGTCATTCGTGACCGCCCGGCGGTCACGAATAATATTCATAAAAAAAATTGATTTTATGGATTCATCTTGATGTGTTTATGATTTTTAACAATAAATCTCATTACTACATGTGAATTGAAGTAATAAATTAGTACAACATTAGTAATTAACATATTAAAATAGCGAATTAGATGTGATTAGGCGAGTTATGAACGAATAACCTATTTTTTGTTCTACAACTAATTCATCACATAAACGAAGTTGTTTTAGATGTAATGTGTCATTTTGTGATAAAATCTATTTTAATTTACTTAGTAGTAACTATTTTATCAATTTAACAAACATCGAACCTTAATTAAACAAACGAAAATCAAAACTATCGAATGAGACTCTTTCGTGACCACTGGGCGGTCACAAAAGAGGGTCATTCGATACCGCCCAGCGGTCACGAAGTAGGTTCATGACCGTTGGGCGGTCACGAAGAAGGTTCGTGACCGCTGGGCGGTCCAAAAAGAGGGTCATTCGTGACCGTCCAGCGGTCACGAAGTAGGTTCGTGACCGTTGGGAGGTCACGAAAAAGGTTCGTGACCGCTGGGCGGTCACGAAAAAGGTTCGTGACCGCTGGGCGGTCACGAAAGAGGGGGTCATTCGTGACCGCCCGGCGGTCACGAATAATATTCATAAAAAAAATTGATTTTATGGATTCATCTTGATGTGTTTATGATTTTTAACAATAAATCTCATTACTACATGTGAATTGAAGTAATAAATTAGCACAACATTAGTAATTAACATATTAAAATAGCGAATTAGATGTGATTAGGCGAGTTATGAACGAATAACCTATTTTATGTTCTACAACTAATTCATCACATACACCAAGTTGTTTTAGATGTAATGTGTCATTTTGTGATAAAATCTATTTTAATTTACTTAGTAGTAACTATTTTATCAATTTAACAAACATCGAACCTTAATTAAACAAACAAAAATCAAAACAATCGAATGAGACTCTTTCGTGACCGCTGGGCGGTCACGAAAGAGGGTCATTCGTGACCGCCCAGCGGTCACGAAGTAGGTTCGTGACCGTTGGGCGGTCACGAAGAAGGGTCGTGACCGCTGGGCGGTCACGAAAGAGGGGGTCATTCGTGACCGCCCGGCGGTCACGAATAATATTCATAAAAAAAATTGATTTTATGGATTCATCTTGATGTGTTTATGATTTTTAACAATAAATCTCATTACTACATGTGAATTGAAGTAATAAATTAGTACAACATTAGTAATTAACATATTAAAATAGCGAATTAGATGTGATTAGGCGAGTTATGAACGAATAACCTATTTTTTGTTCTACAACTAATTCATCACATAAACGAAGTTGTTTTAGATGTAATGTGTCATTTTGTGATAAAATCTATTTTAATTTACTTAGTAGTAACTATTTTATCAATTTAACAAACATCGAACCTTAATTAAACAAACGAAAATCAAAACTATCGAATGAGACTCTTTCGTGACCACTGGGCGGTCACAAAAGAGGGTCATTCGATACCGCCCAGCGGTCACGAAGTAGGTTCATGACCGTTGGGCGGTCACGAAGAAGGTTCGTGACCGCTGGGCGGTCCAAAAAGAGGGTCATTCGTGACCGTCCAGCGGTCACGAAGTAGGTTCGTGACCGTTGGGAGGTCACGAAAAAGGTTCGTGACCGCTGGGCGGTCACGAAAGAGGGGGTCATTCGTGACCGCCCGGCGGTCACGAATAATATTCATAAAAAAAATTGATTTTATGGATTCATCTTGATGTGTTTATGATTTTTAACAATAAATCTCATTACTACATGTGAATTGAAGTAATAAATTAGTACAACATTAGTAATTAACATATTAAAATAGCGAATTAGATGTGATTAGGCGAGTTATGAACGAATAACCTATTTTATGTTGTACAACTAATTCATCACATACACCAAGTTGTTTTAGATGTAATGTGTCATTTTGTGATAAAATATATTTTAATTTACTTAGTAGTAACTATTTTATCAATTTAACAAACATCGAACCTTAATTAAACAAACGAAAATCAAAACTATCGAATGAGACTCTTTCGTGACCGCTGGGCGGTCACAAAAGAGGGTCATTCGAGACCGCCCAGCGGTCACGAAGTAGGTTCATGACCGTTGGGCGGTCACGAAGAAGGTTCGTGACCGCTGGGCGGTCACGAAAGAGGGGGTCATTCGTGACCGCCCGGCGGTCACGAATAATATTCATTAAAAAAAATTTGATTTTATGGATTCATCTTGATGTGTTTATGATTTTTAACAATAAATCTCATTACTACATGTGAATTGAAGTAATAAGTTAGCACAACATTAGTAATTAACATATTAAAATAGCGAATTAGATGTGATTAGGCGAGTTATGAACGAATAACCTATTTTATGTTCTACAACTAATTCATCACATACACCAAGTTGTTTTAGATGTAATGTGTCATTTTGTGATAAAATCTATTTTAATTTACTTAGTAGTAACTATTTTATCAATTTAACAAACATCTAACCTTAATTAAACAAACAAAAATCAAAACAATCGAATGAGACTCTTTCGTGACCGCTGGGCGGTCACGAAAGAGGGTCATTCGTGACCGCCCAGCGGTCACGAAGTAGGTTCGTGACCGTTGGGCATTCACGAAGAAGGTTCGTGACCGCTGGGCGGTCACGAAAGAGGGGGTCATTCGTGACCGCCCGACTGTCATGAATAATATTCATAAAAAAAATAATTGATTTTATGGATTCATCATGATGTGTTTATGATTTTTAACAATAAATCTCATTACTACATGTGAATTGAAGTAATAAATTAGCACAACATTAGTAATTAACATATTAAAATAGCGAATTAGATGTGATTAGGCGAGTTATGAACGAATAATCTATTTTATGTTCTACAACTAATTCATCACATACACCAAGTTGTTTTAGATGTAATGTGTCATTTTGTGATAAAATCTATTTTAATTTACTTAGTAGTAACTATTTTATCAATTTAACAAACATCGAACCTTAATTAAACAAACGAAAATCAAAACTATCGAATGAGACTCTTTCGTGACCGCTGGGCGGTCACGAAAGTGGGTCATTCGTGACCGCTGGACGGTCACGAAAGAGGGGGTCATTCGTGACCGCCCGGCGGTCACGAATAATATTCATAAAAAAAAATAGATTTTATGGATTCATCTTGATGTGTTTATGATATTTAACAATAAATCTCATTACTACATGTGAATTGAAGTAATAAATTAGCACAACATTAGTAATTAACATATTAAAATAGCGAATTAGATGTGATTAGGCGAGTTATGAACGAATAACCTATTTTATGTTCTACAACTAATTCATCACATACACCAAGTTGTTTTAGATGTAATGTGTCATTTTGTGATAAAATCTATTTTAATTTACTTAGTAGTAACTATTTTATCAATTTAACAAACATCGAACCTTAATTAAACAAACGAAAATCAAAACAATCGAATGAGACTCTTTCGTGACCGTTGGGCGGTCACGAAGAAGGTTCGTGACCGCTGGGCGGTCACGAAAGAGGGGGTCATTCGTGACCGCCCGGCGGTCACGAATAATATTCATAAAAAAAAAATTGATTTTATGGATTCATCTTGATGTGTTTATGATTTTTAACAATAAATCTCATTACTACATGTGAATTGAAGTAATAAATTAGCACAACATTAGTAATTAACATATTAAAATAGCGAATTAGATGTGATTAGGCGAGTTATGAACGAATAACCTATTTTATGTTCTACAACTAATTCATCACATACACCAAGTTGTTTTAGATGTAATGTGTCATTTTGTGATAAAATCTATTTTAATTTACTTAGTAGTAACTATTTTATCAATTTAACAAACATCGAACCTTAATTAAACAAACAAAAATCAAAACAATCGAATGAGACTCTTTCGTGACCGCTGGGCGGTCACGAAAGAGGGTCATTCGTGACCGCCCAGCGGTCACGAAGTAGGTTCGTGACCGTTGGGCGGTCATGAAGAAGGTTCGTGACCGCTGGGCGGTCACGAAAGAGGGGGTCATTCGTGACCGCCCGGCTGTCACGAATAATATTCATAAAAAAAATTGATTTTATGGATTCATCTTGATGTGTTTATGATTTTTAACAATAAATCTCATTACTACATGTGAATTGAAGTAATAAATTAGTACAACATTAGTAATTAACATATTAAAATAGCGAATTAGATGTGATTAGGCGAGTTATGAACGAATAACCTATTTTTTGTTCTACAACTAATTCATCACATAAACGAAGTTGTTTTAGATGTAATGTGTCATTTTGTGATAAAATCTATTTTAATTTACTTAGTAGTAACTATTTTATCAATTTAACAAACATCGAACCTTAATTAAACAAACGAAAATCAAACTATCGAATGAGACTCTTTCGTGACCGCTGGGCGGTCACAAAAGAGGGTCATTCGTGACCGTCCAGCGGTCACGAAGTAGGTTCGTGACCGTTGGGAGGTCACGAAAAAGGTTCGTGACCGCTGGGCGGTCACGAAAGAGGGGGTCATTCGTGACCGCCCGGCGGTCACGAATAATATTCATAAAAAAAATTTGATTTTATGGATTCATCTTGATGTGTTTATGATTTTTAACAATAAGTCTCATTACTACATGTGAATTGAAGTAATAAATTAGTACAACATTAGTAATTAACATATTAAAATAGCGAATTAGATGTGATTAAGCGTGTTATGAACGAATAACCTATTTTATGTTCTACAACTAATTCATCACATACACCAAGTTGTTTTAGATGTAATGTGTCATTTTGTGATAAAATCTATTTTAATTTACTTAGTAGTAACTATTTTATCAATTTAACAAACATCGAACCTTAATTAAACAAACGAAAATCAAAATAATCGAATGAGACTCTTTCTTGACCGCTGGGCGGTCACGAAAGAGGGTCATTCGTGACCGCCCAGCGGTCACGAAGTAGGTTCGTGACCGTTGGGCGGTCACGAAGAAGGTTCGTGACCGCTGGGCGGTCACGAAAGAGGGGGTCATTCGTGACCGCCCGGCGGTCCCGAATAATATTCATAAAAAAAATTTGATTTTATGGATTCATCTTGATGTGTTTATGATTTTTAACAATAAGTCTCATTACTACATGTGAATTGAAGTAATAAATTAGTACAACATTAGTAATTAACATATTAAAATAGCGAATTAGATGTGATTAGGCGTGTTATGAACGAATAACCTATTTTATGTTCTACAACTAATTCATCACATACACCAAGTTGTTTTAGATGTAATGTGTCATTTTGTGATAAAATATATTTTAATTTACTTAGTAGTAACTATTTTATCAATTTAACAAACATCGAACCTTAATTAAACAAACGAAAATCAAAACTATCGAATGAGACTCTTTCGTGACCGCTGGGCGGTCACAAAAGAGGGTCATTCGAGACCGCCCAGCGGTCACGAAGTAGGTTCGTGACCGTTGGGCGGTCACGAAGAAGGTTCGTGACCGCTGGGCGGTCACGAAAGAGGGGGTCATTCGTGACCGCCCGGCGGTCACGAATAATATTCATAAAAAAAATTGATTTTATGGATTCATCTTGATGTGTTTATGATTTTTAACAATAAATCTCATTACTACATGTGAATTGAAGTAATAAATTAGCACAACATTAGTAATTAAAATATTAAAATAGCGAATTAGATGTTATTAGGCGAGTTATGAACGAATAACCTATTTTATGTTCTACAACTAATTCATCACATACACGAAGTTGTTTTAGATGTAATGTGTCATTTTGTGATAAAATATATTTTAATTTACTTAGTAGTAACTATTTTATCAATTTAACAAACAATGAACCTTAATTAAACAAACGAAAACCAAAACTATCGAATGAGACTCTTTCGTGACCGCTGGGCGGTCACAAAAGAGGGTCATTCGAGACCGCCCAGCGGTCACGAAGTAGGTTCGTGACCGTTGGGCGGTCACGAAGAAGGTTCGTGACCGCTGGGCGGTCACGAAAGAGGGGGTCATTCGTGACCGCCCGGCGGTCACGAATAATATTCATAAAAAAAATTTGATTTTATGGATTCATCTTGATGTGTTTATGATTTTTAACAATAAGTCTCATTACTACATGTGAATTGAAGTAATAAATTAGTACAACATTAGTAATTAACATATTAAAATAGCGAATTAGATGTCATTAGGCAAGTTATGAACGAATAACCTATTTTATGTTCTACAACTAATTCATCACATACACCAAGTTGTTTTAGATGTAATGTGTCATTTTGTGATAAAATATATTTTAATTTACTTAGTAGTAACTATTTTATCAATTTAACAAACATCGAACCTTAATTAAACAAACGAAAATCAAAACTATCGAATGAGACTCTTTCGTGACCGTTGGGCGGTCACGAAAGAGGGTCATTCGAGACCGCCCAGCGGTCACGAAGTAGGTTCGTGACCGTTGGGCGGTCACGAAGAAGGTTCGTGACCGCTGGGCGGTCACGAAAGAGGGGGTCATTCGTGACCGCCCGGCGGTCACGAATAATATTCATAAAAAAAATTTGATTTTATGGATTCATCTTGATGTGTTTATGATTTTTAACAATAAGTCTCATTACTACATGTGAATTGAAGTAATAAATTAGTACAACATTAGTAATTAACATATTAAAATAGCGAATTAGATGTCATTAGGCAAGTTATGAACGAATAACCTATTTTATGTTCTACAACTAATTCATCACATACACCAAGTTGTTTTAGATGTAATGTGTCATTTTGTGATAAAATCTATTTTAATTTACTTAGTAGTAACTATTTTATCAATTTAACAAACATCGAACCTTAATTAAACAAACGAAAATCAAAACAATCGAATGAGACTCTTTCGTGACCGCTGGGCGGTCACGAAAGAGGGTCATTCGTGACCGCCCAGCGGTCACGAAGTAGGTTCGTGACCGTTGGGCGGTCACGAAGAAGGTTCGTGACCGCTGGGCGGTCACGAAAGAGGGGGTCATTCGTGACCGCCCGGCGGTCACGAATAATATTCATAAAAAAAATTTGATTTTATGGATTCATCTTGATGTGTTTATGATTTTTAACAATAAGTCTCATTACTACATGTGAATTGAAGTAATAAATTAGTACAACATTAGTAATTAACATATTAAAATAGCGAATTAGATGTGATTAGGCGTGTTATGAACGAATAACCTATTTTATGTTCTACAACTAATTCATCACATACACCAAGTTGTTTTAGATGTAATGTGTCATTTTGTGATAAAATATATTTTAATTTACTTAGTAGTAACTATTTTATCAATTTAACAAACATCGAACCTTAATTAAACAAACGAAAATCAAAACTATCGAATGAGACTCTTTTGTGACCGTTGGGCGGTCACGAAAGAGGGTCATTCGAGACCGCCCAACGGTCACGAAGTAGGTTCGTGACCGTTGGGCGGTCACGAAGAAGGTTCGTGACCGCTGGGCGGTCACGAAAGAGGGGGTCATTCGTGACCGCCCGGCGGTCACGAATAATATTCATAAAAAAAAATTGATTTTATGGATTCATCTTGATGTGTTTATGATTTTTTACAATAAATCTCATTACTACATGTGAATTGAAGTAATAAATTAGCACAACATTAGTAATTAAAATATTAAAATAGCGAATTAGATGTTATTAGGCGAGTTATGAACGAATAACCTATTTTATGTTCTACAACTAATTCATCACATACACGAAGTTGTTTTAGATGTAATGTGTCATTTTGTGATAAAATATATTTTAATTTACTTAGTAGTAACTATTTTATCAATTTAACAAACAATGAACCTTAATTAAACAAACGAAAACCAAAACTATCGAATGAGACTCTTTCGTGACCGCTGGGCGGTCACAAAAGAGGGTCATTCGAGACCGCCCAGCGGTCACGAAGTAGGTTCGTGACCGTTGGGCGGTCACGAAGAAGCTTCGTGACCGCTGGGCGGTCACGAAAGAGGGGGTCATTCGTGACCGCCCGGCGGTCACGAATAATATTCATAAAAAAAATTTGATTTTATGGATTCATCTTGATGTGTTTATGATTTTTAACAATAAGTCTCATTACTACATGTGAATTGAAGTAATAAATTAGTACAACATTAGTAATTAACATATTAAAATAGCGAATTAGATGTCATTAGGCAAGTTATGAACGAATAACCTATTTTATGTTCTACAACTAATTCATCACATACACCAAGTTGTTTTAGATGTAATGTGTCATTTTGTGATAAAATCTATTTTAATTTACTTAGTAGTAACTATTTTATCAATTTAACAAACATCGAACCTTAATTAAACAAACGAAAATCAAAACAATCGAATGAGACTCTTTCGTGACCGCTGGGCGGTCACGAAAGAGGGTCATTCGTGACCGTTGGGCGGTCACGAAGTAGGTTCGTGACCGTTGGGCGGTCACGAAGAAGGTTCGTGACCGCTGGGCGGTCACGAAGAAGGTTCGTGACCGCTGGGCGGTCACGAAAGAGGGGGTCATTCGTGACCGCCCGGCGGTCACGAATAATATTCATAAAACAAATTTGATTTTATGGATTCATCTTGATGTGTTTATGATTTTTAACAATAAGTCTCATTACTACATGTGAATTGAAGTAATAAATTAGTACAACATTAGTAATTAACATATTAAAATAGCGAATTAGATGTGATTAGGCGTGTTATGAACGAATAACCTATTTTATGTTCTACAACTAATTCATCACATACACCAAGTTGTTTTAGATGTAATGTGTCATTTTGTGATAAAATATATTTTAATTTACTTAGTAGTAACTATTTTATCAATTTAACAAACATCGAACCTTAATTAAACAAACGAAAATCAAAACTATTGAATGAGACTCTTTCGTGACCGCTGGGCGGTCACAAAAGAGGGTCATTCGAGACCGCCCAGCGGTCACGAAGTAGGTTCGTGACCGTTGGGCGGTCACGAAGAAGGTTCGTGACCGCTGGGCGGTCACGAAAGAGGGGGTCATTCGTGACCGCCCGGCGGTCACGAATAATATTCATAAAAAAAATTTGATTTTATGGATTCATCTTGATGTGTTTATGATTTTTTACAATAAATCTCATTACTACATGTGAATTGAAGTAATAAATTAGCACAACATTAGTAATTAAAATATTAAAATAGCGAATTAGATGTTATTAGGCGAGTTATGAACGAATAACCTATTTTATGTTCTACAACTAATTCATCACATACACGAAGTTGTTTTAGATGTAATGTGTCATTTTGTGATAAAATATATTTTAATTTACTTAGTAGTAACTATTTTATCAATTTAACAAACAATGAACCTTAATTAAACAAACGAAAACCAAAACTATCGAATGAGACTCTTTCGTGACCGCTGGGCTGTCACAAAAGAGGGTCATTCGAGACCGCCCAGCGGTCACGAAGTAGGTTCGTGACCGTTGGGCGGTCACGAAGAAGGTTCGTGACCGCTGGGCGGTCACGAAAGAGGGGGTCATTCGTGACCGCCCGGCGGTCACGAATAATATTCATTAAAAAAAATTGATTTTATGGATTCATCTTGATGTGTTTATGATTTTTAACAATAAGTCTCATTACTACATGTGAATTGAAGTAATAAATTAGTACAACATTAGTAATTAACATATTAAAATAGCGAATTAGATGTGATTAGGCGTGTTATGAACGAATAACCTATTTTATGTTCTACAACTAATTCATCACATACACCAAGTTGTTTTAGATGTAATGTGTCATTTTGTGATAAAATCTATTTTAATTTACTTAGTAGTAACTATTTTATCAATTTAACAAACATCGAACCTTAATTAAACAAACGAAAATCAAAACAATCGAATGAGACTCTTTCGTGACCGCTGGGCGGTCACGAAAGAGGGTCATTCGTGACCGCCCAGCGGTCACGAAGAAGGTTCGTGACCGCTGGGCGATCACGAAAGAGGGGGTCATTCGTGACCGCCCGGCGGTCACGAATAATATTCATAAAAAAAAATTGATTTTATGGATTCATCTTGATGTGTTTATGATTTTTTACAATAAATCTCATTACTACATGTGAATTGAAGTAATAAATTAGCACAACATTAGTAATTAATATATTAAAATAGCGAATTAGATGTTATTAGGCGAGTTATGAACGAATAACCTATTTTATGTTTTACATCTAATTCATCACATACACCAAGTTGTTTTCGATGTAATGTGTCATTTTGTGATAAAATCTATTTTAATTTACTTAGTAGTAACTATTTTATCATTTTAACAAACATCGAACCTTAATTAAACAAACGAAAATCAAAACTATCGAATGAGACTCCCAGCGGTCACGAAGAAGGTTCGTGACCGCTGGGCGGTCACAAAAGAGAGGGCCATTCGTGACCGCCCGGCGGTCACGAATAATATTCATAAAAAAAAATTTGATTTTATGGATTCATCTTGATGTGTTTATGATTTTTAACAATAAGTCTCATTACTACATGTGAATTGAAGTAATAAATTAGTACAACATTAGTAATTAACATATTAAAATAGCGACATAGATGTGATTAGGCGAATTATGAACGAATAACCTATTTTATGTTCTACAACTAATTCATCACATACACGAAGTTGTTTTAGATGTAATGTGTCATTTTGTGATAAAATCTATTTTAATTTACTTAGTAGTAACTATTTTATCAATTTAACAAACATCGAACCTTAATTAAACAAACGAAAATTAAAACTATCGAATGAGACTCTTTCGTGACCGCTGGGCGGTCACAAAAGAGGGTCATTCGTGACCGTCCAGCGGTCACGAAGTAGGTTCGTGACCGTTGGGAGGTCACGAAGAAGGTTCGTGACCGCTGGGCGATCACGAAAGAGGGGGTCATTCGTGACCGCCCGGCGGTCACGAATAATATTCATAAACAAAATTGATTTTATGGATTCATCTTGATGTGTTTATGATTTTTAACAATAAATCTCATTACTACATGTGAATTGAAGTAATAAATTAGCACAACATTAGTAATTAACATATTAAAATAGCGAATTAGATGTTATTAGGCGAGTTATGAACGAATAACCTATTTTATGTTCTACAACTAATTCATCACATACACCAAGTTGTTTTAGATGTAATGTGTCATTTCGTGATAAAATCTATTTTAATTTACTTAGTAGTAACTATTTTATCATTTTAACAAACATCGAACCTTAATTAAACAAACGAAAATCAAAACTATCGAATGAGACTGTTTCGTGACCGCTGGGCGGTCACAAAAGAGAGGGCCATTCGTGACCGCCCGACGGTCACAATCTATTTTAATTTACTTAGTAGTAACTATTTTATCAATTTAACAAACATCGAACCTTAATTAAACAAACGAAAATCAAAACTATCGAATGAGACTCTTTCGTGACCGCTGGGCGGTCACAAAAGAGGGTCATTCGAGACCGCCGAGCGGTCACGAAGTAGGTTCGTGACCGTTGGGCGGTCACGAAGAAGGTTCGTGACCGCTGGGCGGTCACGAAAGAGGGGGTCATTCGTGACCGCCCGGCGGTCACGAATAATATTCATAAAAAAAAAATTGATTTAATGGATTCATCTTGATGTGTTTATGATTTTTAACAATAAATCTCATTACTACATGTGAATTGAAGTAATAAATTAGTACAACATTAGTAATTAACATATTAAAATAGCGACATAGATGTGATTAGGCGAGTTATGAACGAATAACCTATTTTATGTTCTACAACTAATTCATCACATACACGAAGTTGTTTTAGATGTAATGTGTCATTTTGTGATAAAATCTATTTTAATTTACTTAGTAGTAACTATTTTATCAATTTAACAAACATCGAACCTTAATTAAACAAACGAAAATTAAAACTATCGAATGAGACTCTTTCGTGACCGCTGGGCGGTCACAAAAGAGGGTCATTCGTGACCGTCCAGCGGTCACGAAGTAGGTTCGTGACCGTTGGGAGGTCACGAAGAAGGTTCGTGACCGCTGGGCGATCACGAAAGAGGGGGTCATTCGTGACCGCCCGGCGGTCACGAATAATATTCATAAAAAAAATTGATTTTATGGATTCATCTTGATGTGTTTATGATTTTTAACAATAAATCTCATTACTACATGTGAATTGAAGTAATAAATTAGCACAACATTAGTAATTAACATATTAAAATAGCGAATTAGATGTTATTAGGCGAGTTATGAACGAATAACCTATTTTATGTTCTACAACTAATTCATCACATACACCAAGTTGTTTTAGATGTAATGTGTCATTTCGTGATAAAATCTATTTTAATTTACTTAGTAGTAACTATTTTATCATTTTAACAAACATCGAACCTTAATTAAACAAACGAAAATCAAAACTATCGAATGAGACTCTTTCGTGACCGCTGGGCAGTCACGAAGAAGGTTCGTGACCGCTGGGCGGTCACAAAAGAGAGGGCCATTCGTGACCGCCCGACGGTCACAATCTATTTTAATTTACTTAGTAGTAACTATTTTATCAATTTAACAAACATCGAACCTTAATTAAACAAACGAAAATCAAAACTATCGAATGAGACTCTTTCGTGACCGCTGGGCGGTCACAAAAGAGGGTCATTCGAGACCGCCCAGCGGTCACGAAGTAGGTTCGTGACCGTTGGGCGGTCACGAAGAAGGTTCGTGACCGCTGGGCGGTCACGAAAGAGGGGGTCATTCGTGACCGCCCGGCGGTCACGAATAATATTCATAAAAAAAAAATTGATTTTATGGATTCATCTTGATGTGTTTATGATTTTTAACAATAAATCTCATTACTACATGTGAATTGAAGTAATAAATTAGTACAACATTAGTAATTAACATATTAAAATAGCGACATAGATGTGATTAGGCGAGTTATGAACGAATAACCTATTTTATGTTCTACAACTAATTCATCACATACACGAAGTTGTTTTAGATGTAATGTGTCATTTTGTGATAAAATCTATTTTAATTTACTTAGTAGTAACTATTTTATCAATTTAACAAACATCGAACCTTAATTAAACAAACGAAAATTAAAACTATCGAATGAGACTCTTTCGTGACCGCTGGGCGGTCACAAAAGAGGGTCATTCGAGACCGCCCAGCGGTCACGAAGTAGGTTCGTGACCGTTGGGCGGTCACGAAGAAGGTTCGTGACCGCTGGGCGGTCACGAAAGAGGGGGTCATTCGTGACCGCCCGGCGGTCACGAATAATATTCATAAAAAAAATTTGATTTTATGGATTCATCTTGATGTGTTTATGATTTTTAACAATAAGTCTCATTACTACATGTGAATTGAAGTAATAAATTAGTACAACATTAGTAATTAACATATTAAAATAGCGAATTAGATGTCATTAGGCAAGTTATGAACGAATAACCTATTTTATGTTCTACAACTAATTCATCACATACACCAAGTTGTTTTAGATGTAATGTGTCATTTTGTGATAAAATCTATTTTAATTTACTTAGTAGTAACTATTTTATCAATTTAACAAACATCGAACCTTAATTAAACAAACGAAAATCAAAACAATCGAATGAGACTCTTTCGTGACCGCTGGGCGGTCACGAAAGAGGGTCATTCGTGACCGCCCAGCGGTCACGAAGTAGGTTCGTGACCGTTGGGCGGTCACGAAGAAGGTTCGTGACCGCTGGGCGGTCACGAAAGAGGGGGTCATTCGTGACCGCCCGGCGGTCACGAATAATATTCATAAAAAAAAATTGATTTTATGGATTCATCTTGATGTGTTTATGATTTTTTACAATAAATCTCATTACTACATGTGAATTGAAGTAATAAATTAGCACAACATTAGTAATTAAAATATTAAAATAGCGAATTAGATGTTATTAGGCGAGTTATGAACGAATAACCTATTTTATGTTCTACAACTAATTCATCACATACACGAAGTTGTTTTAGATGTAATGTGTCATTTTGTGATAAAATATATTTTAATTTACTTAGTAGTAACTATTTTATCAATTTAACAAACAATGAACCTTAATTAAACAAACGAAAACCAAAACTATCGAATGAGACTCTTTCGTGACCGCTGGGCGGTCACAAAAGAGGGTCATTCGAGACCGCCCAGCGGTCACGAAGTAGGTTCGTGACCGTTGGGCGGTCACGAAGAAGGTTCGTGACCGCTGGGCGGTCACGAAAGAGGGGGTCATTCGTGACCGCCCGGCGGTCACGAATAATATTCATAAAAAAAATTTGATTTTATGGATTCATCTTGATGTGTTTATGATTTTTAACAATAAGTCTCATTACTACATGTGAATTGAAGTAATAAATTAGTACAACATTAGTAATTAACATATTAAAATAGCGAATTAGATGTCATTAGGCAAGTTATGAACGAATAACCTATTTTATGTTCTACAACTAATTCATCACATACACCAAGTTGTTTTAGATGTAATGTGTCATTTTGTGATAAAATCTATTTTAATTTACTTAGTAGTAACTATTTTATCAATTTAACAAACATCGAACCTTAATTAAACAAACGAAAATCAAAACAATCGAATGAGACTCTTTCGTGACCGCTGGGCGGTCACGAAAGAGGGTCATTCGTGACCGTTGGGCGGTCACGAAGTAGGTTCGTGACCGTTGGGCGGTCACGAAGAAGGTTCGTGACCGCTGGGCGGTCACGAAGAAGGTTCGTGACCGCTGGGCGGTCACGAAAGAGGGGGTCATTCGTGACCGCCCGGCGGTCACGAATAATATTCATAAAACAAATTTGATTTTATGGATTCATCTTGATGTGTTTATGATTTTTAACAATAAGTCTCATTACTACATGTGAATTGAAGTAATAAATTAGTACAACATTAGTAATTAACATATTAAAATAGCGAATTAGATGTGATTAGGCGTGTTATGAACGAATAACCTATTTTATGTTCTACAACTAATTCATCACATACACCAAGTTGTTTTAGATGTAATGTGTCATTTTGTGATAAAATATATTTTAATTTACTTAGTAGTAACTATTTTATCAATTTAACAAACATCGAACCTTAATTAAACAAACGAAAATCAAAACTATTGAATGAGACTCTTTCGTGACCGCTGGGCGGTCACAAAAGAGGGTCATTCGAGACCGCCCAGCGGTCACGAAGTAGGTTCGTGACCGTTGGGCGGTCACGAAGAAGGTTCGTGACCGCTGGGCGGTCACGAAAGAGGGGGTCATTCGTGACCGCCCGGCGGTCACGAATAATATTCATAAAAAAAATTTGATTTTATGGATTCATCTTGATGTGTTTATGATTTTTTACAATAAATCTCATTACTACATGTGAATTGAAGTAATAAATTAGCACAACATTAGTAATTAAAATATTAAAATAGCGAATTAGATGTTATTAGGCGAGTTATGAACGAATAACCTATTTTTTGTTCTACAACTAATTCATCACATACACGAAGTTGTTTTAGATGTAATGTGTCATTTTGTGATAAAATATATTTTAATTTACTTAGTAGTAACTATTTTATCAATTTAACAAACAATGAACCTTAATTAAACAAACGAAAACCAAAACTATCGAATGAGACTCTTTCGTGACCGCTGGGCGGTCACAAAAGAGGGTCATTCGAGACCGCCCAGCGGTCACGAAGTAGGTTCGTGACCGTTGGGCGGTCACGAAGAAGGTTCGTGACCGCTGGGCGGTCACGAAAGAGGGGGTCATTCGTGACCGCCCGGCGGTCACGAATAATATTCATAAAAAAAATTTGATTTTATGGATTCATCTTGATGTGTTTATGATTTTTAACAATAAGTCTCATTACTACATGTGAATTGAAGTAATAAATTAGTACAACATTAGTAATTAACATATTAAAATAGCGAATTAGATGTGATTAGGCGTGTTATGAACGAATAACCTATTTTATGTTCTACAACTAATTCATCACATACACCAAGTTGTTTTAGATGTAATGTGTCATTTTGTGATAAAATCTATTTTAATTTACTTAGTAGTAACTATTTTATCAATTTAACAAACATCGAACCTTAATTAAACAAACGAAAATCAAAACAATCGAATGAGACTCTTTCGTGACCGCTGGGCGGTCACGAAAGAGGGTCATTCGTGACCGTTGGGCGGTCACGAAGTAGGTTCGTGACCGTTGGGCGGTCACGAAGAAGGTTCGTGACCGCTGGGCGGTCACGAAGAAGGTTCGTGACCGCTGGGCGGTCACGAAAGAGGGGGTCATTCGTGACCGCCCGGCGGTCACGAATAATATTCATAAAACAAATTTGATTTTATGGATTCATCTTGATGTGTTTATGATTTTTAACAATAAGTCTCATTACTACATGTGAATTGAAGTAATAAATTAGTACAACATTAGTAATTAACATATTAAAATAGCGAATTAGATGTGATTAGGCGTGTTATGAACGAATAACCTATTTTATGTTCTACAACTAATTCATCACATACACCAAGTTGTTTTAGATGTAATGTGTCATTTTGTGATAAAATATATTTTAATTTACTTAGTAGTAACTATTTTATCAATTTAACAAACATCGAACCTTAATTAAACAAACGAAAATCAAAACTATTGAATGAGACTCTTTCGTGACCGCTGGGCGGTCACAAAAGAGGGTCATTCGAGACCGCCCAGCGGTCACGAAGTAGGTTCGTGACCGTTGGGCGGTCACGAAGAAGGTTCGTGACCGCTGGGCGGTCACGAAAGAGGGGGTCATTCGTGACCGCCCGGCGGTCACGAATAATATTCATAAAAAAAATTTGATTTTATGGATTCATCTTGATGTGTTTATGATTTTTTACAATAAATCTCATTACTACATGTGAATTGAAGTAATAAATTAGCACAACATTAGTAATTAAAATATTAAAATAGCGAATTAGATGTTATTAGGCGAGTTATGAACGAATAACCTATTTTATGTTCTACAACTAATTCATCACATACACGAAGTTGTTTTAGATGTAATGTGTCATTTTGTGATAAAATATATTTTAATTTACTTAGTAGTAACTATTTTATCAATTTAACAAACAATGAACCTTAATTAAACAAACGAAAACCAAAACTATCGAATGAGACTCTTTCGTGACCGCTGGGCGGTCACAAAAGAGGGTCATTCGAGACCGCCCAGCGGTCACGAAGTAGGTTCGTGACCGTTGGGCGGTCACGAAGAAGGTTCGTGACCGCTGGGCGGTCACGAAAGAGGGGGTCATTCGTGACCGCCTGGCGGTCACGAATAATATTCATAAAAAAAATTTGATTTTATGGATTCATCTTGATGTGTTTATGATTTTTAACAATAAGTCTCATTACTACATGTGAATTGAAGTAATAAATTAGTACAACATTAGTAATTAACATATTAAAATAGCGAATTAGATGTGATTAGGCGTGTTATGAACGAATAACCTATTTTATGTTCTACAACTAATTCATCACATACACCAAGTTGTTTTAGATGTAATGTGTCATTTTGTGATAAAATCTATTTTAATTTACTTAGTAGTAACTATTTTATCAATTTAACAAACATCGAACCTTAATTAAACAAACGAAAATCAAAACAATCGAATGAGACTCTTTCGTGACCGCTGGGCGGTCACGAAAGAGGGTCATTCGTGACCGCCCAGCGGTCACGAAGAAGGTTCGTGACCGCTGGGCGATCACGAAAGAGGGGGTCATTCGTGACCGCCCGGCGGTCACGAATAATATTCATAAAAAAAAATTGATTTTATGGATTCATCTTGATGTGTTTATGATTTTTTACAATAAATCTCATTACTACATGTGAATTGAAGTAATAAATTAGCACAACATTAGTAATTAACATATTAAAATAGCGAATTAGATGTTATTAGGCGAGTTATGAACGAATAACCTATTTTATGTTCTACAACTAATTCATCACATACACCAAGTTGTTTTAGATGTAATGTGTCATTTTGTGATAAAATCTATTTTAATTTACTTAGTAGTAACTATTTTATCAATTTAACAAACATCGAACCTTAATTAAACAAACGAAAATCAAAACAATCGAATGAGACTCTTTCGTGACCGCTGGGCGGTCACGAAAGAGGGTCATTCGTGACCGTTGGGCGGTCACGAAGTAGGTTCGTGACCGTTGGGCGGTCACGAAGAAGGTTCGTGACCGCTGGGCGGTCACGAAGAAGGTTCGTGACCGCTGGGCGGTCACGAAAGAGGGGGTCATTCGTGACCGCCCGGCGGTCACGAATAATATTCATAAAACAAATTTGATTTTATGGATTCATCTTGATGTGTTTATGATTTTTAACAATAAGTCTCATTACTACATGTGAATTGAAGTAATAAATTAGTACAACATTAGTAATTAACATATTAAAATAGCGAATTAGATGTGATTAGGCGTGTTATGAACGAATAACCTATTTTATGTTCTACAACTAATTCATCACATACACCAAGTTGTTTTAGATGTAATGTGTCATTTTGTGATAAAATATATTTTAATTTACTTAGTAGTAACTATTTTATCAATTTAACAAACATCGAACCTTAATTAAACAAACGAAAATCAAAACTATTGAATGAGACTCTTTCGTGACCGCTGGGCGGTCACAAAAGAGGGTCATTCGAGACCGCCCAGCGGTCACGAAGTAGGTTCGTGACCGTTGGGCGGTCACGAAGAAGGTTCGTGACCGCTGGGCGGTCACGAAAGAGGGGGTCATTCGTGACCGCCCGGCGGTCACGAATAATATTCATAAAAAAAATTTGATTTTATGGATTCATCTTGATGTGTTTATGATTTTTTACAATAAATCTCATTACTACATGTGAATTGAAGTAATAAATTAGCACAACATTAGTAATTAAAATATTAAAATAGCGAATTAGATGTTATTAGGCGAGTTATGAACGAATAACCTATTTTATGTTCTACAACTAATTCATCACATACACGAAGTTGTTTTAGATGTAATGTGTCATTTTGTGATAAAATATATTTTAATTTACTTAGTAGTAACTATTTTATCAATTTAACAAACAATGAACCTTAATTAAACAAACGAAAACCAAAACTATCGAATGAGACTCTTTCGTGACCGCTGGGCGGTCACAAAAGAGGGTCATTCGAGACCGCCCAGCGGTCACGAAGTAGGTTCGTGACCGTTGGGCGGTCACGAAGAAGGTTCGTGACCGCTGGGCGGTCACGAAAGAGGGGGTCATTCGTGACCGCCTGGCGGTCACGAATAATATTCATAAAAAAAATTTGATTTTATGGATTCATCTTGATGTGTTTATGATTTTTAACAATAAGTCTCATTACTACATGTGAATTGAAGTAATAAATTAGTACAACATTAGTAATTAACATATTAAAATAGCGAATTAGATGTGATTAGGCGTGTTATGAACGAATAACCTATTTTATGTTCTACAACTAATTCATCACATACACCAAGTTGTTTTAGATGTAATGTGTCATTTTGTGATAAAATCTATTTTAATTTACTTAGTAGTAACTATTTTATCAATTTAACAAACATCGAACCTTAATTAAACAAACGAAAATCAAAACAATCGAATGAGACTCTTTCGTGACCGCTGGGCGGTCACGAAAGAGGGTCATTCGTGACCGCCCAGCGGTCACGAAGAAGGTTCGTGACCGCTGGGCGATCACGAAAGAGGGGGTCATTCGTGACCGCCCGGCGGTCACGAATAATATTCATAAAAAAAAATTGATTTTATGGATTCATCTTGATGTGTTTATGATTTTTTACAATAAATCTCATTACTACATGTGAATTGAAGTAATAAATTAGCACAACATTAGTAATTAACATATTAAAATAGCGAATTAGATGTTATTAGGCGAGTTATGAACGAATAACCTATTTTATGTTTTACATCTAATTCATCACATACACCAAGTTGTTTTCGATGTAATGTGTCATTTTGTGATAAAATCTATTTTAATTTACTTAGTAGTAACTATTTTATCATTTTAACAAACATCGAACCTTAATTAAACAAACGAAAATCAAAACTATCGAATGAGACTCCCAGCGGTCACGAAGAAGGTTCGTGACCGCTGGGCGGTCACAAAAGAGAGGGCCATTCGTGACCGCCCGGCGGTCACGAATAATATTCATAAAAAAAAATTTGATTTTATGGATTCATCTTGATGTGTTTATGATTTTTAACAATAAGTCTCATTACTACATGTGAATTGAAGTAATAAATTAGTACAACATTAGTAATTAACATATTAAAATAGCGACATAGATGTGATTAGGCGAGTTATGAACGAATAACCTATTTTATGTTCTACAACTAATTCATCACATACACGAAGTTGTTTTAGATGTAATGTGTCATTTTGTGATAAAATCTATTTTAATTTACTTAGTAGTAACTATTTTATCAATTTAACAAACATCGAACCTTAATTAAACAAACGAAAATTAAAACTATTGAATGAGACTCTTTCGTGACCGCTGGGCGGTCACAAAAGAGGGTCATTCGTGACCGTCCAGCGGTCACGAAGTAGGTTCGTGACCGTTGGGAGGTCACGAAGAAGGTTCGTGACCGCTGGGCGATCACGAAAGAGGGGGTCATTCGTGACCGCCCGGCGGTCACGAATAATATTCATAAAAAAAATTGATTTTATGGATTCATCTTGATGTGTTTATGATTTTTAACAATAAATCTCATTACTACATGTGAATTGAAGTAATAAATTAGCACAACATTAGTAATTAACATATTAAAATAGCGAATTAGATGTTATTAGGCGAGTTATGAACGAATAACCTATTTTATGTTCTACAACTAATTCATCACATACACCAAGTTGTTTTAGATGTAATGTGTCATTTCGTGATAAAATCTATTTTAATTTACTTAGTAGTAACTATTTTATCATTTTAACAAACATCGAACCTTAATTAAACAAACGAAAATCAAAACTATCGAATGAGACTCTTTCGTGACCGCTGGGCAGTCACGAAGAAGGTTCGTGACCGCTGGGCGGTCACAAAAGAGAGGGCCATTCGTGACCGCCCGACGGTCACAATCTATTTTAATTTACTTAGTAGTAACTATTTTATCAATTTAACAAACATCGAACCTTAATTAAACAAACGAAAATCAAAACTATCGAATGAGACTCTTTCGTGACCGCTGGGCGGTCACAAAAGAGGGTCATTCGAGACCGCCCAGCGGTCACGAAGTAGGTTCGTGACCGTTGGGCGGTCACGAAGAAGGTTCGTGACCGCTGGGCGGTCACGAAAGAGGGGGTCATTCGTGACCGCCCGGCGGTCACGAATAATATTCATAAAAAAAAAATTGATTTTATGGATTCATCTTGATGTGTTTATGATTTTTAACAATAAATCTCATTACTACATGTGAATTGAAGTAATAAATTAGTACAACATTAGTAATTAACATATTAAAATAGCGACATAGATGTGATTAGGCGAGTTATGAACGAATAACCTATTTTATGTTCTACAACTAATTCATCACATACACGAAGTTGTTTTAGATGTAATGTGTCATTTTGTGATAAAATCTATTTTAATTTACTTAGTAGTAACTATTTTATCAATTTAACAAACATCGAACCTTAATTAAACAAACGAAAATTAAAACAATCGAATGAGACTCTTTCGTGACCGCTGGGCGGTCACGAAAGAGGGTCATTCGTGACCGTCCAGCGGTCACGAAGTAGGTTCGTGACCGTTGGGAGGTCACGAAGAAGGTTCGTGACCGCTGGGCGATCACGAAAGAGGGGGTCATTCGTGACCGCCCGGCGGTCACGAATAATATTCATAAAAAAAATTGATTTTATGGATTCATCTTGATGTGTTTATGATTTTTAACAATAAATCTCATTACTACATGTGAATTGAAGTAATAAATTAGCACAACATTAGTAATTAACATATTAAAATAGCGAATTAGATGTTATTAGGCGAGTTATGAACGAATAACCTATTTTATGTTCTACAACTAATTCATCACATACACCAAGTTGTTTTAGATGTAATGTGTCATTTCGTGATAAAATCTATTTTAATTTACTTAGTAGTAACTATTTTATCATTTTAACAAACATCGAACCTTAATTAAACAAACGAAAATCAAAACTATCGAATGAGACTCTTTCGTGACCGCTGGGCAGTCACGAAGAAGGTTCGTGACCGCTGGGCGGTCACAAAAGAGAGGGCCATTCGTGACCGCCCGACGGTCACAATCTATTTTAATTTACTTAGTAGTAACTATTTTATCAATTTAACAAACATCGAACCTTAATTAAACAAACGAAAATCAAAACTATCGAATGAGACTCTTTCGTGACCGTTGGGCGGTCACGAAAGAGGGTTATTCGAGACCGCCCAGCGGTCACGAAGTAGGTTCGTGACCGTTGGGCGGTCACGAAGAAGGTTCGTGACCGCTGGGCGATCACGAAAGAGGGGGTCATTCGTGACCGCCCGGCGGTCACGAATAATATTCATAAAACAAAATTGATTTTATGGATTCATCTTGATGTGTTTATGATTTTTAACAATAAATATCATTACTACATGTGAATTGAAGTAATAAATTAGCACAACATTAGTAATTAACATATTAAAATAGCGAATTAGATGTTATTAGGCGAGTTATGAACGAATAACCTATTTTATGTTCTACAACTAATTCATCACATACACCAAGTTGTTTTAGATGTAATGTGTCATTTCGTGATAAAATCTATTTTAATTTACTTAGTAGTAACTATTTTATCATATTAACAAACATCGAACCTTAATTAAACAAACGAAAATCAAAACTATCGAATGAGACTCTTTCGTGACCGCTGGGCAGTCACGAAGAAGGTTCGTGACCGCTGGGCGGTCACAAAAGAGAGGGCCATTCGTGACCGCCCGACGGTCACGAATAATATTCGTAAAAAAAAATTTGATTTTATGGATTCATCTTGATGTGTTTATGATTTTTAACAATAAGTCTCATTACTACATGTGAATTGAAGTAATAAATTAGTACAACATTAGTAATTAACATATTAAAATTGCGAATTAGATGTGATTAGGCGAGTTATGAACGAATAACCTATTTTATCTTCTACAACTAATTCATCACATACACCTAGTTGTTTTAGATGTAATGTGTCATTTTGTGATAAAATCTATTTTAATTTACTTAGTAGTAACTATTTTATCATTTTAACAAACATCGAACCTTAATTAAACAAACGAAAATCAAAACTATCGAATGAGACTCCCAGCGGTCACGAAGAAGGTTCGTGACCGCTGGGTGGTCACAAAAGAGAGGGCCATTCGTGACCGCCAGACGGTCACGAATAATATTCATAAAAAAAATTTGATTTTATGGATTCATCTTGATGTGTTTATGATTTTTAACAATAAGTCTCATTATTACATGTGAATTGAAGTAATAAATTAGTACAACATTAGTAATTAACATATTAAAATAGCGAATTAGATGTGATTAGGCGAGTTATGAACGAATAACCTATTTTATGTTCTACAACTAATTCATCACATACACCAAGTTGTTTTAGATGTAATGTGTCATTTTGTGATAAAATATATTTTAATTTACTTAGTAGTAACTATTTTATCAATTTAACAAACATCGAACCTTAATTAAACAAACGAAAACCAAAACTATCGAATGAGACTCTTTCGTGACCGCTGGGCGGTCACAAAAGAGGGTCATTCGAGACCGCCCAGCGGTCACGAAGTAGGTTCGTGACCGTTGGGCGGTCACGAAGAAGGTTCGTGACCGCTGGGCGATCACGAAAGAGGGGGTCATTCGTGACCGCCCGGCGGTCACGAATAATATTCATAAAAAAAAATTGATTTTATGGATTCATCTTGATGTGTTTATGATTTTTTACAATAAATCTCATTACTACATGTGAATTGAAGTAATAAATTAGCACAACATTAGTAATTAACATATTAAAATAGCGAATTAGATGTTATTAGGCGAGTTATGAACGAATAACCTATTTTATGTTTTACATCTAATTCATCACATACACCAAGTTGTTTTCGATGTAATGTGTCATTTTGTGATAAAATCTATTTTAATTTACTTAGTAGTAACTATTTTATCATTTTAACAAACATCGAACCTTAATTAAACAAACGAAAATCAAAACTATCGAATGAGACTCCCAGCGGTCACGAAGAAGGTTCGTGACCGCTGGGCGGTCACAAAAGAGAGGGCCATTCGTGACCGCCCGGCGGTCACGAATAATATTCATAAAAAAAAATTTGATTTTATGGATTCATCTTGATGTGTTTATGATTTTTAACAATAAGTCTCATTACTACATGTGAATTGAAGTAATAAATTAGTACAACATTAGTAATTAACATATTAAAATAGCGACATAGATGTGATTAGGCGAGTTATGAACGAATAACCTATTTTATGTTCTACAACTAATTCATCACATACACGAAGTTGTTTTAGATGTAATGTGTCATTTTGTGATAAAATCTATTTTAATTTACTTAGTAGTAACTATTTTATCAATTTAACAAACATCGAACCTTAATTAAACAAACGAAAATTAAAACTATCGAATGAGACTCTTTCGTGACCGCTGGGCGGTCACAAAAGAGGGTCATTCGTGACCGTCCAGCGGTCACGAAGTAGGTTCGTGACCGTTGGGAGGTCACGAAGAAGGTTCGTGACCGCTGGGCGATCACGAAAGAGGGGGTCATTCGTGACCGCCCGGCGGTCACGAATAATATTCATAAAAAAAATTGATTTTATGGATTCATCTTGATGTGTTTATGATTTTTAACAATAAATCTCATTACTACATGTGAATTGAAGTAATAAATTAGCACAACATTAGTAATTAACATATTAAAATAGCGAATTAGATGTTATTAGGCGAGTTATGAACGAATAACCTATTTTATGTTCTACAACTAATTCATCACATACACCAAGTTGTTTTAGATGTAATGTGTCATTTCGTGATAAAATCTATTTTAATTTACTTAGTAGTAACTATTTTATCATTTTAACAAACATCGAACCTTAATTAAACAAACGAAAATCAAAACTATCGAATGAGACTCTTTCGTGACCGCTGGGCAGTCACGAAGAAGGTTCGTGACCGCTGGGCGGTCACAAAAGAGAGGGCCATTCGTGACCGCCCGACGGTCACGAATAATATTCGTAAAAAAAAATTTGATTTTATGGATTCATCTTGATGTGTTTATGATTTTTAACAATAAGTCTCATTACTAAATGTGAATTGAAGTAATAAATTAGTACAACATTAGTAATTAACATATTAAAATTGCGAATTAGATGTGATTAGGCGAGTTATGAACGAATAACCTATTTTATGTTCTACAACTAATTCATCACATACACCTAGTTGTTTTAGATGTAATGTGTCATTTTGTGATAAAATCTATTTTAATTTACTTAGTAGTAACTATTTTATCATTTTAACAAACATCGAACCTTAATTAAACAAACGAAAATCAAAACTATCGAATGAGACTCCCAGCGGTCACGAAGAAGGTTCGTGACCGCTGGGTGGTCACAAAAGAGAGGGCCATTCGTGACCGCCCGGCGGTCACGAATAATATTCATAAAAAAAATTTTGATTTTATGGATTCATCTTGATGTGTTTATGATTTTTAACAATAAGTCTCATTACTACATGTGAATTGAAGTAATAAATTAGTACAACATTAGTAATTAACATATTAAAATAGCGAATTAGATGTGATTAGGCGAGTTATGAACGAATAACCTATTTTATGTTCTACAACTAATTCATCACATACACCAAGTTGTTTTAGATGTAATGTGTCATTTTGTGATAAAATATATTTTCATTTACTTAGTAGTAACTATTTTATCAATTTAACAAACATCGAACCTTAATTAAACAAACGAAAACCAAAACTATCGAATGAGACTCTTTCGTGACCGCTGGGCGGTCACAAAAGAGGGTCATTCGAGACCGCCCAGCGGTCACGAATTAGGTTCGTGACCGTTGGGCGGTCACGAAGAAGGTTCGTGACCGCTGGGCGATCACGAAAGAGGGGGTCATTCGTGACCGCCCGGCGGTCACGAATAATATTCATAAAAAAAAATTGATTTTATGGATTCATCTTGATGTGTTTATGATTTTTTACAATAAATCTCATTACTACATGTGAATTGAAGTAATAAATTAGTACAACATTAGTAATTAACATATTAAAATAGCGAATTAGATGTTATTAGGCGAGTTATGAACGAATAACCTATTTTTTGTTTTACATCTAATTCATCACATACACCAAGTTGTTTTCGATGTAATGTGTCATTTTGTGATAAAATCTATTTTAATTTACTTAGTAGTAACTATTTTATCATTTTAACAAACATCGAACCTTAATTAAACAAACGAAAATCAAAACTATCGAATGAGACTCCCAGCGGTCACGAAGAAGGTTCGTGACCGCTGGGCGGTCACAAAAGAGAGGGCCATTCGTGACCGCCCGGCGGTCACGAATAATATTCATAAAAAAAAATTTGATTTTATGGATTCATCTTGATGTGTTTATGATTTTTAACAATAAGTCTCATTACTACATGTGAATTGAAGTAATAAATTAGTACAACATTAGTAATTAACATATTAAAATAGCGACATAGATGTGATTAGGCGAGTTATGAACGAATAACCTATTTTATGTTCTACAACTAATTCATCACATACACGAAGTTGTTTTAGATGTAATGTGTCATTTTGTGATAAAATCTATTTTAATTTACTTAGTAGTAACTATTTTATCAATTTAACAAACATCGAACCTTAATTAAACAAACGAAAATTAAAACTATCGAATGAGACTCTTTCGTGACCGCTGGGCGGTCACAAAAGAGGGTCATTCGGGACCGTCCAGCGGTCACGAAGTAGGTTCGTGACCGTTGGGAGGTCACGAAGAAGGTTCGTGACCGCTGGGCGGTCACGAAAGAGGGGGTCATTCGTGACCGCCCGGCGGTCACGAATAATATTCATAAAAAAAAATTGATTTTATGGATTCATCTTGATGTGTTTATGATTTTTAACAATAAATCTCATTACTACATGTGAATTGAAGTAATAAATTAGTACAACATTAATAATTAACATATTAAAATAGCGAATTAGATGTGATTAGGCGTGTTATGAACGAATAACCTATTTTATGTTCTACAACTAATTCATCACATACACCAAGTTGTTTTAGATGTAATGTGTCATTTTGTGATAAAATATATTTTAATTTACTTAGTAGTAACTATTTTATCAATTTAACAAACATCGAACCTTAATTAAACAAACGAAAATCAAAACTATCGAATGAGACTCTTTCGTGACCGTTGGGCGGTCACGAAAGAGGGTCATTCGAGACCGCCCAGCGGTCACGAAGTAGGTTCGTGACCGTTGGGCGGTCACGAAGAAGGTTCGTGACCGCTGGGCGATCACGAAAGAGGGGGTCATTCGTGACCGCCCGGCGGTCACGAATAATATTCATAAAAAAAAATTGATTTTATGGATTCATCTTGATGTGTTTATGATTTTTAACAATAAATCTCATTACTACATGTGAATTGAAGTAATAAATTAGCACAACATTAGTAATTAACATATTAAAATAGCGAATTAGATGTTATTAGGCGAGTTATGAACGAATAACCTATTTTATGTTCTACAACTAATTCATCACATACACCAAGTTGTTTTAGATGTAATGTGTCATTTCGTGATAAAATCTATTTTAATTTACTTAGTAGTAACTATTTTATCATTTTAACAAACATCGAACCTTAATTAAACAAACGAAAATCAAAACTATCGAATGAGACTCTTTCGTGACCGATGGGCAGTCACGAAGAAGGTTCGTGACCGCTGGGCGGTCACAAAAGAGAGGGCCATTCGTGACCGCCCGACGGTCACGAATAATATTCGTAAAAAAAAATTTGATTTTATGGATTCATCTTGATGTGTTTATGATTTTTAACAATAAGTCTCATTACTACATGTGAATTGAAGTAATAAATTAGTACAACATTAGTAATTAACATATTAAAATTGCGAATTAGATGTGATTAGGCGAGTTATGAACGAATAACCTATTTTATGTTCTACAACTAATTCATCACATACACCTAGTTGTTTTAGATGTAATGTGTCATTTTGTGATAAAATCTATTTTAATTTACTTAGTAGTAACTATTTTATCATTTTAACAAACATCGAACCTTAATTAAACAAACGAAAATCAAAACTATCGAATGAGACTCCCAGCGGTCACGAAGAAGGTTCGTGACCGCTGGGTGGTCACAAAAGAGAGGGCCATTCGTGACCGCCCGGCGGTCACGAATAATATTCATAAAAAAAAATTTGATTTTATGGATTCATCTTGATGTGTTTATGATTTTTAACAATAAGTCTCATTACTACATGTGAATTGAAGTAATAAATTAGTACAACATTAGTAATTAACATATTAAAATAGCGAATTAGATGTGATTAGGCGAGTTATGAACGAATAACCTATTTTATGTTCTACAACTAATTCATCACATACACCAAGTTGTTTTAGATGTAATGTGTCATTTTGTGATAAAATATATTTTAATTTACTTAGTAGTAACTATTTTATCAATTTAACAAACATCGAACCTTAATTAAACAAACGAAAACCAAAACTATCGAATGAGACTCTTTCGTGACCGCTGGGCGGTCACAAAAGAGGGTCATTCGAGACCGCCCAGCGGTCACGAAGTAGGTTCGTGACCGTTGGGCGGTCACGAAGAAGGTACGTGACTGCTGGGCGATCACGAAAGAGGGGGTCATTCGTGACCGCCCGGCGGTCACGAATAATATTCATAAAAAAAAATTGATTTTATGGATTCATCTTGATGTGTTTATGATTTTTTACAATAAATCTCATTACTACATGTGAATTGAAGTAATAAATTAGCACAACATTAGTAATTAACATATTAAAATAGCGAATTAGATGTTATTAGGCGAGTTATGAACGAATAACCTATTTTATGTTTTACATCTAATTCATCACATACACCAAGTTGTTTTCGATGTAATGTGTCATTTTGTGATAAAATCTATTTTAATTTACTTAGTAGTAACTATTTTATCATTTTAACAAACATCGAACCTTAATTAAACAAACGAAAATTAAAACTATCGAATGAGACTCTTTCGTGACCGCTGGGCGGTCACAAAAGAGGGTCATTCGTGACCGTCCAGCGGTCACGAAGTAGGTTCGTGACCGTTGGGAGGTCACGAAGAAGGTTCGTGACCGCTGGGCGGTCACGAAAGAGGGGGTCATTCGTGACCGCCCGGCGGTCACGAATAATATTCATAAAAAAAAATTGATTTTATGGATTCATCTTGATGTGTTTATGATTTTTAACAATAAATCTCATTACTACATGTGAATTGAAGTAATAAATTAGTACAACATTAGTAATTAACATATTAAAATAGCGAATTAGATGTGATTAGGCGTGTTATGAACGAATAACCTATTTTATGTTCTACAACTAATTCATCACATACACCAAGTTGTTTTAGATGTAATGTGTCATTTTGTGATAAAATATATTTTAATTTACTTAGTAGTAACTATTTTATCAATTTAACAAACATCGAACCTTAATTAAACAAACGAAAATCAAAACTATCGAATGAGACTCTTTCGTGACCGTTGGGCGGTCACGAAAGAGGGTCATTCGAGACCGCCCAGCGGTCACGAAGTAGGTTCGTGACCGTTGGGCGGTCACGAAGAAGGTTCGTGACCGCTGGGCGATCACGAAAGAGGGGGTCATTCGTGACCGCCCGGCGGTCACGAATAATATTCATAAAAAAAAATTGATTTTATGGATTCATCTTGATGTGTTTATGATTTTTAACAATAAATCTCATTACTACATGTGAATTGAAGTAATAAATTAGCACAACATTAGTAATTAACATATTAAAATAGCGAATTAGATGTTATTAGGCGAGTTATGAACGAATAACCTATTTTATGTTCTACAACTAATTCATCACATACACCAAGTTGTTTTAGATGTAATGTGTCATTTCGTGATAAAATCTATTTTAATTTACTTAGTAGTAACTATTTTATCATTTTAACAAACATCGAACCTTAATTAAACAAACGAAAATCAAAACTATCGAATGAGACTCTTTCGTGACCGATGGGCAGTCACGAAGAAGGTTCGTGACCGCTGGGCGGTCACAAAAGAGAGGGCCATTCGTGACCGCCCGACGGTCACGAATAATATTCGTAAAAAAAAATTTGATTTTATGGATTCATCTTGATGTGTTTATGATTTTTAACAATAAGTCTCATTACTACATGTGAATTGAAGTAATAAATTAGTACAACATTAGTAATTAACATATTAAAATTGCGAATTAGATGTGATTAGGCGAGTTATGAACGAATAACCTATTTTATGTTCTACAACTAATTCATCACATACACCTAGTTGTTTTAGATGTAATGTGTCATTTTGTGATAAAATCTATTTTAATTTACTTAGTAGTAACTATTTTATCATTTTAACAAACATCGAACCTTAATTAAACAAACGAAAATCAAAACTATCGAATGAGACTCCCAGCGGTCACGAAGAAGGTTCGTGACCGCTGGGTGGTCACAAAAGAGAGGGCCATTCGTGACCGCCCGGCGGTCACGAATAATATTCATAAAAAAAAATTTGATTTTATGGATTCATCTTGATGTGTTTATGATTTTTAACAATAAGTCTCATTACTACATGTGAATTGAAGTAATAAATTAGTACAACATTAGTAATTAACATATTAAAATAGCGAATTAGATGTGATTAGGCGAGTTATGAACGAATAACCTATTTTATGTTCTACAACTAATTCATCACATACACCAAGTTGTTTTAGATGTAATGTGTCATTTTGTGATAAAATATATTTTAATTTACTTAGTAGTAACTATTTTATCAATTTAACAAACATCGAACCTTAATTAAACAAACGAAAACCAAAACTATCGAATGAGACTCTTTCGTGACCGCTGGGCGGTCACAAAAGAGGGTCATTCGAGACCGCCCAGCGGTCACGAAGTAGGTTCGTGACCGTTGGGCGGTCACGAAGAAGGTACGTGACTGCTGGGCGATCACGAAAGAGGGGGTCATTCGTGACCGCCCGGCGGTCACGAATAATATTCATAAAAAAAAATTGATTTTATGGATTCATCTTGATGTGTTTATGATTTTTTACAATAAATCTCATTACTACATGTGAATTGAAGTAATAAATTAGCACAACATTAGTAATTAACATATTAAAATAGCGAATTAGATGTTATTAGGCGAGTTATGAACGAATAACCTATTTTATGTTTTACATCTAATTCATCACATACACCAAGTTGTTTTCGATGTAATGTGTCATTTTGTGATAAAATCTATTTTAATTTACTTAGTAGTAACTATTTTATCATTTTAACAAACATCGAACCTTAATTAAACAAACGAAAATTAAAACTATCGAATGAGACTCTTTCGTGACCGCTGGGCGGTCACAAAAGAGGGTCATTCGTGACCGTCCAGCGGTCACGAAGTAGGTTCGTGACCGTTGGGAGGTCACGAAGAAGGTTCGTGACCGCTGGGCGGTCACGAAAGAGGGGGTCATTCGTGACCGCCCGGCGGTCACGAATAATATTCATAAAAAAAAATTGATTTTATGGATTCATCTTGATGTGTTTATGATTTTTAACAATAAATCTCATTACTACATGTGAATTGAAGTAATAAATTAGTACAACATTAGTAATTAACATATTAAAATAGCGAATTAGATGTGATTAGGCGTGTTATGAACGAATAACCTATTTTATGTTCTACAACTAATTCATCACATACACCAAGTTGTTTTAGATGTAATGTGTCACTTTGTGATAAAATATATTTTAATTTACTTAGTAGTAACTATTTTATCAATTTAACAAACATCGAACCTTAATTAAACAAACGAAAATCAAAACTATCGAATGAGACTCTTTCGTGACCGTTGGGCGGTCACGAAAGAGGGTCATTCGAGACCGCCCAGCGGTCACGAAGTAGGTTCGTGACCGTTGGGCGGTCACGAAGAAGGTTCGTGACCGCTGGGCGATCACGAAAGAGGGGGTCATTCGTGACCGCCCGGCGGTCACGAATAATATTCATAAAAAAAAATTGATTTTATGGATTCATCTTGATGTGTTTATGATTTTTAACAATAAATCTCATTACTACATGTGAATTGAAGTAATAAATTAGCACAACATTAGTAATTAACATATTAAAATAGCGAATTAGATGTTATTAGGCGAGTTATGAACGAATAACCTATTTTATGTTCTACAACTAATTCATCACATACACCAAGTTGTTTTAGATGTAATGTGTCATTTCGTGATAAAATCTATTTTAATTTACTTAGTAGTAACTATTTTATCATTTTAACAAACATCGAACCTTAATTAAACAAACGAAAATCAAAACTATCGAATGAGACTCTTTCGTGACCGATGGGCAGTCACGAAGAAGGTTCGTGACCGCTGGGCGGTCACAAAAGAGAGGGCCATTCGTGACCGCCCGACGGTCACGAATAATATTCGTAAAAAAAAATTTGATTTTATGGATTCATCTTGATGTGTTTATGATTTTTAACAATAAGTCTCATTACTACATGTGAATTGAAGTAATAAATTAGTACAACATTAGTAATTAACATATTAAAATTGCGAATTAGATGTGATTAGGCGTGTTATGAACGAATAACCTATTTTATGTTCTACAACTAATTCATCACATACACCAAGTTGTTTTAGATGTAATGTGTCATTTTGTGATAAAATATATTTTAATTTACTTAGTAGTAACTATTTTATCAATTTAACAAACATCGAACCTTAATTAAACAAACGAAAACCAAAACTATCGAATGAGACTCTTTCGTGACCGCTGGGCGGTCACAAAAGAGGGTCATTCGAGACCGCCCAGCGGTCACGAAGTAGGTTCGTGACCGTTGGGCGGTCACGAAGAAGGTACGTGACTGCTGGGCGATCACGAAAGAGGGGGTCATTCGTGACCGCCCGGCGGTCACGAATAATATTCATAAAAAAAAATTGATTTTATGGATTCATCTTGATGTGTTTATGATTTTTTACAATAAATCTCATTACTACATGTGAATTGAAGTAATAAATTAGCACAACATTAGTAATTAACATATTAAAATAGCGAATTAGATGTTATTAGGCGAGTTATGAACGAATAACCTATTTTATGTTTACATCTAATTCATCACATACACCAAGTTGTTTTCGATGTAATGTGTCATTTTGTGATAAAATCTATTTTAATTTACTTAGTAGTAACTATTTTATCATTTTAACAAACATCGAACCTTAATTAAACAAACGAAAATCAAAACTATCGAATGAGACTCCCAGCGGTCACGAAGAAGGTTCGTGACCGCTGGGCGGTCACAAAAGAGAGGGCCATTCGTGACCGCCCGGCGGTCACGAATAATATTCATAAAAAAAAATTTGATTTTATGGATTCATCTTGATGTGTTTATGATTTTTAACAATAAGTCTCATTACTACATGTGAATTGAAGTAATAAATTAGTACAACATTAGTAATTAACATATTAAAATAGCGAATTAGATGTGATTAGGCGAGTTATGAACGAATAACCTATTTTATGTTCTACAACTAATTCATCACATACACCAAGTTGTTTTAGATGTAATGTGTCATTTTGTGATAAAATATATTTTAATTCACTTAGTAGTAACTATTTTATCAATTTAACAAACATCGAACCTTAATTAAACAAACGAAAACCAAAACTATCGAATGAGACTCTATCGTGACCGCTGGGCGGTCACAAAAGAGGGTCATTCGAGACCGCCCAGCGGTCACGAAGTAGGTTCGTGGCCGTTGGGCGGTCACGAAGAAGGTTCGTGACCGCTGGGCGATCACGAAAGAGGGGGTCATTCGTGACCGCCCGGCGGTCACTAATAATATTCATAAAAAAAAATTGATTTTATAGATTCATCTTGATGTGTTTATGATTTTTTACAATAAATCTCATTACTACATGTGAATTGAAGTAATAAATTAGCACAACATTAGTAATTAACATATTAAAATAGCGAATTAGATGTTATTAGGCGAGTTATGAACGAATAACCTATTTTATGTTTTACATCTAATTCATCACATACACCAAGTTGTTTTCGATGTAATGTGTCATTTTGTGATAAAATCTATTTTAATTTACTTAGTAGTAACTATTTTATCATTTTAACAAACATCGAACCTTAATTAAACAAACGAAAATCAAAACTATCGAATGAGACTCTTTCGTGACCGTTGGGCGGTCACGAAAGAGGGTCATTCGAGACCGCCCAGCGGTCACGAAGTAGGTTCGTGACCGTTGGGCGGTCACGAAGAAGGTTCGTGACCGCTGGGCGATCACGAAAGAGGGGGTCATTCGTGACCGCCCGGCGGTCACGAATAATATTCATAAAAAAAAATTGATTTTATGGATTCATCTTGATGTGTTTATGATTTTTTACAATAAATCTCATTACTACATGTGAATTGAAGTAATAAATTAGCACAACATTAGTAATTAACATATTAAAATAGCGAATTAGATGTTATTAGGCGAGTTATGAACGAATAACCTATTTTATGTTTTACATCTAATTCATCACATACACCAAGTTGTTTTCGATGTAATGTGTCATTTTGTGATAAAATCTATTTTAATTTACTTAGTAGTAACTATTTTATCATTTTAACAAACATCGAACCTTAATTAAACAAACGAAAATCAAAACTATCGAATGAGACTCCCAGCGGTCACGAAGAAGGTTCGTGACCGCTGGGCGGTCACAAAAGAGAGGGCCATTCGTGACCGCCCGGCGGTCACGAATAATATTCATAAAAAAAAATTTGATTTTATGGATTCATCTTGATGTGTTTATGATTTTTAACAATAAGTCTCATTACTACATGTGAATTGAAGTAATAAATTAGTACAACATTAGTAATTAACATATTAAAATAGCGAATTAGATGTGATTACGCGAGTTATGAACGAATAACCTATTTTATGTTCTACAACTAATTCATCACATACACCAAGTTGTTTTAGATGTAATGTGTCATTTTGTGATAAAATATATTTTAATTTACTTAGTAGTAACTATTTTATCAATTTAACAAACATCGAACCTTAATTAAACAAACGAAAACAAAAACTATCGAATGAGACTCTTTCGTGACCGCTGGGCGGTCACAAAAGAGGGTCATTCGAGACCGCCCAGCGGTCACGAAGTAGGTTCGTGACCGTTGGGCGGTCACGAAGAAGGTTCGTGACCACTGGGCGGTCACGAAAGAGGGGGTCATTCGTGACCGCCCGACGGTCACGAATAATATTCATAAAAAAAAATTTGATTTTATGGATTTATCTTGATGTGTTTATGATTTTTAACAATAAATCTCATTACTACATGTGAATTGAAGTAATAAATTAGTACAACATTAGTAATTAACATATTAAAATAGCGACATAGATGTGATTAGGCGAGTTATGAACGAATAACCTATTTTATGTTCTACAACTAATTCATCACATACACCAAGTTGTTTTAGATGTAATGTGTCATTTTGTGATAAAATCTATTTTAATTTACTTAGTAGTAACTATTTTATCAATTTAACAAACATCGAACCTTAATTAAACAAACGAAAATTAAAACTATCGAATGAGACTCTTTCGTGACCGCTGGGCGGTCACAAAAGAGGGTCATTCGTGACCGTCCAGCGGTCACGAAGTAGGTTCGTGACCGTTGGGAGGTCACGAAGAAGGTTCGTGACCGCTGGGCGGTCACGAAAGAGGGGGTCATTCGTGACCGCCCGGCGGTCACGAATAATATTCATAAAAAAAATTTGATTTTATGGATTCATCTTGATGTGTTTATGATTTTTAACAATAAGTCTCATTACTACATGTGAATTGAAGTAATAAATTAGTACAACATTAGTAATTAACATATTAAAATAGCGAATTAGATGTGATTAGGCGTGTTATGAACGAATAACCTATTTTATGTTCTACAACTAATTCATCACATACACCAAGTTGTTTTAGATGTAATGTGTCATTTTGTGATAAAATATATTTTAATTTACTTAGTAGTAACTATTTTATCAATTTAACAAACATCGAACCTTAATTAAACAAACGAAAATCAAAACTATCGAATGAGACTCTTTCGTGACCGTTGGGCGGTCACGAAAGAGGGTCATTCGAGACCGCCCAGCGGTCACGAAGTAGGTTCGTGACCATTGGGCGGTCACGAAGAAGGTTCGTGACCGCTGGGCGATCATGAAAGAGGGGGTCATTCGTGACCGCCCGGCGGTCACGAATAATATTCATAAAAAAAAATTGATTTTATGGATTCATCTTGATGTGTTTATGATTTTTAACAATAAATCTCATTACTACATGTGAATTGAAGTAATAAATTAGCACAACATTAGTAATTAACATATTAAAATAGCGAATAAGATGTTATTAGGCGAGTTATGAACGAATAACCTATTTTATGTTCTACAACTAATTCATCACATACACCAAGTTGTTTTAGATGTAATGTGTCATTTCGTGATAAAATCTATTTTAATTTACTTAGTAGTAACTATTTTATCATTTTAACAAACATCGAACCTTAATTAAACAAACGAAAATCAAAACTATCGAATGAGACTCTTTCATGACCGCTGGGCGGTCACGAAGAAGGTTCGTGACCGCTGGGCGGTCACAAAAGAGAGGGCCATTCGTGACCGCCCGACGGTCACGAATAATATTCATAAAAAAAAAATTGATTTTATGGATTCATCTTGATGTGTTTATGATTTTTAACAATAAGTCTCATTACTACATGTGAATTGAAGTAATAAATTAGCACAACATTAGTAATTAACATATTAAAATAGCGAATTAGATGTTATTAGGCGAGTTATGAACGAATAACCTATTTTATGTTCTACAACTAATTCATCACATACACCAAGTTGTTTTAGATGTAATGTGTCATTTCGTGATAAAATCTATTTTAATTTACTTAGTAGTAACTATTTTATCATTTTAACAAACATCGAACCTTAATTAAACAAACGAAAATCAAAACTATCGAATGAGACTCTTTCGTGACCGATGGGCAGTCACGAAGAAGGTTCGTGACCGCTGGGCGGTCACAAAAGAGAGGGCCATTCGTGACCGCCCGACGGTCACGAATAATATTCGTAAAAAAAAATTTGATTTTATGGATTCATCTTGATGTGTTTATGATTTTTAACAATAAGTCTCATTACTACATGTGAATTGAAGTAATAAATTAGTACAACATTAGTAATTAACATATTAAAATTGCGAATTAGATGTGATTAGGCGAGTTATGAACGAATAACCTATTTTATGTTCTACAACTAATTCATCACATACACCAAGTTGTTTTAGATGTAATGTGTCATTTTGTGATAAAATATATTTTAATTTACTTAGTAGTAACTATTTTATCAATTTAACAAACATCGAACCTTAATTAAACAAACGAAAACCAAAACTATCGAATGAGACTCTTTCGTGACCGCTGGGCGGTCACAAAAGAGGGTCATTCGAGACCGCCCAGCGGTCACGAAGTAGGTTCGTGACCGTTGGGCGGTCACGAAGAAGGTACGTGACTGCTGGGCGATCACGAAAGAGGGGGTCATTCGTGACCGCCCGGCGGTCACGAATAATATTCATAAAAAAAAATTGATTTTATGGATTCATCTTGATGTGTTTATGATTTTTTACAATAAATCTCATTACTACATGTGAATTGAAGTAATAAATTAGCACAACATTAGTAATTAACATATTAAAATAGCGAATTAGATGTTATTAGGCGAGTTATGAACGAATAACCTATTTTATGTTTACATCTAATTCATCACATACACCAAGTTGTTTTCGATGTAATGTGTCATTTTGTGATAAAATCTATTTTAATTTACTTAGTAGTAACTATTTTATCATTTTAACAAACATCGAACCTTAATTAAACAAACGAAAATCAAAACTATCGAATGAGACTCCCAGCGGTCACGAAGAAGGTTCGTGACCGCTGGGCGGTCACAAAAGAGAGGGCCATTCGTGACCGCCCGGCGGTCACGAATAATATTCATAAAAAAAAATTTGATTTTATGGATTCATCTTGATGTGTTTATGATTTTTAACAATAAGTCTCATTACTACATGTGAATTGAAGTAATAAATTAGTACAACATTAGTAATTAACATATTAAAATAGCGAATTAGATGTGATTAGGCGAGTTATGAACGAATAACCTATTTTATGTTCTACAACTAATTCATCACATACACCAAGTTGTTTTAGATGTAATGTGTCATTTTGTGATAAAATATATTTTAATTCACTTAGTAGTAACTATTTTATCAATTTAACAAACATCGAACCTTAATTAAACAAACGAAAACCAAAACTATCGAATGAGACTCTATCGTGACCGCTGGGCGGTCACAAAAGAGGGTCATTCGAGACCGCCCAGCGGTCACGAAGTAGGTTCGTGGCCGTTGGGCGGTCACGAAGAAGGTTCGTGACCGCTGGGCGATCACGAAAGAGGGGGTCATTCGTGACCGCCCGGCGGTCACTAATAATATTCATAAAAAAAAATTGATTTTATAGATTCATCTTGATGTGTTTATGATTTTTTACAATAAATCTCATTACTACATGTGAATTGAAGTAATAAATTAGCACAACATTAGTAATTAACATATTAAAATAGCGAATTAGATGTTATTAGGCGAGTTATGAACGAATAACCTATTTTATGTTTTACATCTAATTCATCACATACACCAAGTTGTTTTCGATGTAATGTGTCATTTTGTGATAAAATCTATTTTAATTTACTTAGTAGTAACTATTTTATCATTTTAACAAACATCGAACCTTAATTAAACAAACGAAAATCAAAACTATCGAATGAGACTCTTTCGTGACCGTTGGGCGGTCACGAAAGAGGGTCATTCGAGACCGCCCAGCGGTCACGAAGTAGGTTCGTGACCGTTGGGCGGTCACGAAGAAGGTTCGTGACCGCTGGGCGATCACGAAAGAGGGGGTCATTCGTGACCGCCCGGCGGTCACGAATAATATTCATAAAAAAAAATTGATTTTATGGATTCATCTTGATGTGTTTATGATTTTTTACAATAAATCTCATTACTACATGTGAATTGAAGTAATAAATTAGCACAACATTAGTAATTAACATATTAAAATAGCGAATTAGATGTTATTAGGCGAGTTATGAACGAATAACCTATTTTATGTTTTACATCTAATTCATCACATACACCAAGTTGTTTTCGATGTAATGTGTCATTTTGTGATAAAATCTATTTTAATTTACTTAGTAGTAACTATTTTATCATTTTAACAAACATCGAACCTTAATTAAACAAACGAAAATCAAAACTATCGAATGAGACTCCCAGCGGTCACGAAGAAGGTTCGTGACCGCTGGGCGGTCACAAAAGAGAGGGCCATTCGTGACCGCCCGGCGGTCACGAATAATATTCATAAAAAAAAATTTGATTTTATGGATTCATCTTGATGTGTTTATGATTTTTAACAATAAGTCTCATTACTACATGTGAATTGAAGTAATAAATTAGTACAACATTAGTAATTAACATATTAAAATAGCGAATTAGATGTGATTACGCGAGTTATGAACGAATAACCTATTTTATGTTCTACAACTAATTCATCACATACACCAAGTTGTTTTAGATGTAATGTGTCATTTTGTGATAAAATATATTTTAATTTACTTAGTAGTAACTATTTTATCAATTTAACAAACATCGAACCTTAATTAAACAAACGAAAACAAAAACTATCGAATGAGACTCTTTCGTGACCGCTGGGCGGTCACAAAAGAGGGTCATTCGAGACCGCCCAGCGGTCACGAAGTAGGTTCGTGACCGTTGGGCGGTCACGAAGAAGGTTCGTGACCACTGGGCGGTCACGAAAGAGGGGGTCATTCGTGACCGCCCGACGGTCACGAATAATATTCATAAAAAAAAATTTGATTTTATGGATTTATCTTGATGTGTTTATGATTTTTAACAATAAATCTCATTACTACATGTGAATTGAAGTAATAAATTAGTACAACATTAGTAATTAACATATTAAAATAGCGACATAGATGTGATTAGGCGAGTTATGAACGAATAACCTATTTTATGTTCTACAACTAATTCATCACATACACCAAGTTGTTTTAGATGTAATGTGTCATTTTGTGATAAAATCTATTTTAATTTACTTAGTAGTAACTATTTTATCAATTTAACAAACATCGAACCTTAATTAAACAAACGAAAATTAAAACTATCGAATGAGACTCTTTCGTGACCGCTGGGCGGTCACAAAAGAGGGTCATTCGTGACCGTCCAGCGGTCACGAAGTAGGTTCGTGACCGTTGGGAGGTCACGAAGAAGGTTCGTGACCGCTGGGCGGTCACGAAAGAGGGGGTCATTCGTGACCGCCCGGCGGTCACGAATAATATTCATAAAAAAAATTTGATTTTATGGATTCATCTTGATGTGTTTATGATTTTTAACAATAAGTCTCATTACTACATGTGAATTGAAGTAATAAATTAGTACAACATTAGTAATTAACATATTAAAATAGCGAATTAGATGTGATTAGGCGTGTTATGAACGAATAACCTATTTTATGTTCTACAACTAATTCATCACATACACCAAGTTGTTTTAGATGTAATGTGTCATTTTGTGATAAAATATATTTTAATTTACTTAGTAGTAACTATTTTATCAATTTAACAAACATCGAACCTTAATTAAACAAACGAAAATCAAAACTATCGAATGAGACTCTTTCGTGACCGTTGGGCGGTCACGAAAGAGGGTCATTCGAGACCGCCCAGCGGTCACGAAGTAGGTTCGTGACCATTGGGCGGTCACGAAGAAGGTTCGTGACCGCTGGGCGATCATGAAAGAGGGGGTCATTCGTGACCGCCCGGCGGTCACGAATAATATTCATAAAAAAAAATTGATTTTATGGATTCATCTTGATGTGTTTATGATTTTTAACAATAAATCTCATTACTACATGTGAATTGAAGTAATAAATTAGCACAACATTAGTAATTAACATATTAAAATAGCGAATAAGATGTTATTAGGCGAGTTATGAACGAATAACCTATTTTATGTTCTACAACTAATTCATCACATACACCAAGTTGTTTTAGATGTAATGTGTCATTTCGTGATAAAATCTATTTTAATTTACTTAGTAGTAACTATTTTATCATTTTAACAAACATCGAACCTTAATTAAACAAACGAAAATCAAAACTATCGAATGAGACTCTTTCATGACCGCTGGGCGGTCACGAAGAAGGTTCGTGACCGCTGGGCGGTCACAAAAGAGAGGGCCATTCGTGACCGCCCGACGGTCACGAATAATATTCATAAAAAAAAAATTGATTTTATGGATTCATCTTGATGTGTTTATGATTTTTAACAATAAGTCTCATTACTACATGTGAATTGAAGTAATAAATTAGTACAACATTAGTAATTAACATATTAAAATTGCGAATTAGATGTGATTAGGCGAATTATGAACGAATAACCTATTTTATGTTCTACAACTAATTCATCACATACACCTAGTTGTTTTAGATGTAATGTGTCATTTCGTGATAAAATCTATTTTAATTTACTTAGTAGTAACTATTTTATCATTTTAACAAACATCGAACCTTAATTAAACAAACGAAAATCAAAACAATCGAATGAGACTCTTTCGTGACCGTTGGGCGGTCACGAAGAAGGTTCGTGACCGCTGGGCGGTCACGAAAAAGGGGGTCATTCGTGACCGCCCGGCGGTCACGAATAATATTCATAAAAAAAAAATTGATTTTATGGATTCATCTTGATGTGTTTATGATTTTTAACAATAAATCTCATTACTACATGTGAATTGAAGTAATAAATTAGCACAACATTAGTAATTAACATATTAAAATAGCGAATTAGATGTGATTAGGCGAGTTATGAACGAATAACCTATTTTATGTTCTACAACTAATTCATCACATACACCAAGTTGTTTTAGATGTAATGTGTCATTTTGTGATAAAATCTATTTTAATTTACTTAGTAGTAACTATTTTATCAATTTAACAAACATCGAACCTTAATTAAACAAACGAAAATCAAAACAATCGAATGAGACTCTTTCGTGACCGCTGGGCGGTCACGAAAGAGGGTCATTCGTGACTGCCCAGCGGTCACGAAGTAGGTTCGTGACCTTTGGGCAGTCACGAAGAAGGTTCGTGACCGCTGGGCGGTCACAAAATAGGGGGTCATTCGTGACCGCCCGACGGTCATGAATAATATTCATAAAAAAAATAATTGATTTTATGGATTCATCATGATGTGTTTATGATTTTTAACAATAAATCTCATTACTACATGTGAATTGAAGTAATAAATTAGCACAACATTAGTAATTAACATATTAAAATAGCGAATTAGATGTGTTTAGGCGAGTTATGAACGAATAACCTATTTTATGTTCTACAACTAATTCATCACATACACCAAGTTGTTTTAGATGTAATGTGTCATTTTGTGATAAAATCTATTTTAATTTACTTAGTAGTAACTATTTTATCAATTTAACAAACATCGAACCTTAATTAAACAAACGAAAATCAAAACTATCGAATGAGACTCTTTCGTGACCGCTGGGCGGTCACAAAAGAGGGTCATTCGTGACCGTCCAGCGGTCACGAAGTAGGTTCGTGACCGTTGGGAGGTCACGAAGAAGGTTCGTGACTGCTGGGCGGTCACGAAAGAGGGGGTCATTCGTGACCGCCCGGCGGTCACGAATAATATTCATAAAAAAAATTTGATTTTATGGATTCATCTTGATGTGTTTATGATTTTTAACAATAAGTCTCATTACTACATGTGAATTGAAGTAATAAATTAGTACAACATTAGTAATTACCATATTAAAATAGCGAATTAGATGTGATTAGGCGTGTTATGAACGAATAACCTATTTTATGTTCTACAACTAATTCATCACATACACCAAGTTGTTTTAGATGTAATGTGTCATTTTGTGATAAAATATATTTTAATTTACTTAGTAGTAACTATTTTATCAATTTAACAAACATCGAACCTTAATTAAACAAACGAAAATCAAAACTATCGAATGAGACTCTTTCGTGACCGTTGGGCGGTCACGAAAGAGGGTCATTCGAGAACGCCCAGCGGTCACGAAGTAGGTTCGTGACCGTTGGGCGGTCACGAAGAAGGTTCGTGACCGCTGGGCGATCACGAAAGAGGGGGTCATTCGTGACCGCCCGGCGGTCACGAATAATATTCATAAAAAAAAATTGATTTTATGGATTCATCTTGATGTGTTTATGATATTTAACAATAAATCTCATTACTACATGTGAATTGAAGTAATAAATTAGCACAACATTAGTAATTAACATATTAAAATAGCGAATTAGATGTTATTAGGCGAGTTATGAACGAATAACCTATTTTATGTTCTACAACTAATTCATCACATACACCAAGTTGTTTTAGATGTAATGTGTCATTTTGTGATAAAATCTATTTTAATTTACTTAGTAGTAACTATTTTATCCATTTAACAAACATCGAACCTTAATTAAACAAACGAAAATCAAAACTATCGAATGAGACTCTTTCGTGACCGCTGGGCGGTCACAAAAGAGGGTCATTCGAGACCGCCCAGCGGTCACGAAGAAGGTTCGTGACCGCTGGGCGGTCACGAAAGAGGGGGTCATTCGTGACCGCCCGACGGTCATGAATAATATTCATAAAAAAAATAATTGATTTTATGGATTCATCATGATGTGTTTATGATTTTTAACAATAAATCTCATTACTACATGTGAATTGAAGTAATAAATTAGCACAACATTAGTAATTAACATATTAAAATAGCGAATTAGATGTGATTAGGCGAGTTATGAACGAATAACCTATTTTATGTTCTACAACTAATTCATCACATACACCAAGTTGTTTTAGATGATATGTGTCATTTTGTGATAAAATCTATTTTAATTTACTTAGTAGTAACTATTTTATCAATTTAACAAACATCGAACCTTAATTAAACAAACGAAAATCAAAACTATCGAATGAGACTCTTTCGTGACCGCTGGGCGGTCACGAAAGTGGGTCATTCGTGACCGCTGGACGGTCACGAAAGAGGGGGTCATTCGTGACCGCCCGGCGGTCACGAATAATATTCATAAAAAAAAATAGATTTTATGGATTCATCTTGATGTGTTTATGATTTTTAACAATAAATCTCATTACTACATGTGAATTGAAGTAATAAATTAGCACAACATTAGTAATTAACATATTAAAATAGCGAATTAGATGTGATTAGGCAAGTTATGAACGAATAACCTATTTTATGTTCTACAACTAATTCATCACATACACCAAGTTGTTTTAGATGTAATGTGTCATTTTGTGATAAAATCCATTTTAATTTACTTAGTAGTAACTATTTTATCAATTTAACAAACATCGAACCTTAATTAAACAAACGAAAATCAAAACAATCGAATGAGACTCTTTCGTGACCGTTGGGCGGTCACGAAGAAGGTTCGTGACCGTTGGGCGGTCACGAAAGAGGGGGTCATTCGTGACCGCCCGGCGGTCACGAATAATATTCATAAAAAAAAAATTGATTTTATGGATTCATCTTGATGTGTTTATGATTTTTAACAATAAATCTCATTTCTACATGTGAATTGAAGTAATAAATTAGCACAACATTAGTAATTAACATATTAAAATAGCGAATTAGATGTGATTAGGCGAGTTATGAACGAATAACCTATTTTATGTTCTACAACTAATTCATCACATACACGAAGTTGTTTTAGATGTAATGTGTCATTTTGTGATAAAATCTATTTTAATTTACTTAGTAGTAACTATTTTATCAATTTAACAAACATCGAACCTTAATTAAACAAACGAAAATCAAAACTATCGAATGAGACTCTTTCGTGACCGCTGGGCGGTCACGAAAGTGGGTCATTCGTGACCGCTGGACGGTCACGAAAGAGGGGGTCATTCGTGACCGCCCGACGGTCACGAATAATATTCATAAAAAAAAATAGATTTTATGGATTCATCTTGATGTGTTTATGATTTTTAACAATAAATCTCATTACTACATGTGAATTGAAGTAATAAATTAGCACAACATTAGTAATTAACATATTAAAATAGCGAATTAGATGTGATTAGGCGAGTTATGAACGAATAACCTATTTTATGTTCTACAACTAATTCATCACATACACCAAGTTGTTTTAGATGTAATGTGTCATTTTGTGATAAAATCCATTTTAATTTACTTAGTAGTAACTATTTTATCAATTTAACAAACATCGAACCTTAATTAAACAAACGAAAATCAAAACAATCGAATGAGACTCTTTCGTGACCGTTGGGCGGTCACGAAGAAGGTTCGTGACCGTTGGGCGGTCACGAAAGAGGGGGTCATTCGTGACCGCCCGGCGGTCACGAATAATATTCATAAAAAAAAATTGATTTTATGGATTCATCTAGATGTGTTTATGATTTTTAACAATAAATTTCATTACTACATGTGAATTGAAGTAATAAATTAGCACAACATTAGTAATTAACATATTAAAATAGCGAATTAGATGTGATTAGGCGAGTTATGAACGAATAACCTATTTTATGTTCTACAACTAATTCATCACATATACCTAGTTGTTTTAGATGTAATGTGTCATTTTGTGATAAAATCTATTTTAATTTACTTAGTAGTAACTATTTTATCCATTTAACAAACATCGAACCTTAATTAAACAAACGAAAATCAAAACAATCGAATGAGACTCTTTCGTGACCGTTGGGCGGTCACGAAGAAGGTTCGTGACCGTTGGGCGGTCACGAAAGAGGGGGTCATTCGTGACCGCCCGGCGGTCACGAATAATATTCATAAAAAAAAAATTGATTTTATGGATTCATCTTGATGTGTTTATGATTTTTAACAATAAATCTCATTACTACATGTGAATTGAAGTAATAAATTAGCACAACATTAGTAATTAACATATTAAAATAGCGAATTAGATGTGATTAGGCGAGTTATGAACGAATAACCTATTTTATGTTCTACAACTAATTCATCACATACACGAAGTTGTTTTAGATGTAATGTGTCATTTTGTGATAAAATCTATTTTAATTTACTTAGTAGTAACTATTTTATCAATTTAACAAACATCGAACCTTAATTAAACAAACGAAAATCAAAACTATCGAATGAGACTCTTTCGTGACCGCTGGGCGGTCACGAAAGTGGGTCATTCGTGACCGCTGGACGGTCACGAAAGAGGGGGTCATTCGTGACCGCCCGGCGGTCACGAATAATATTCATAAAAAAAAATAGATTTTATGGATTCATCTTGATGTGTTTATGATTTTTAACAATAAATCTCATTACTACATGTGAATTGAAGTAATAAATTAGCACAACATTAGTAATTAACATATTAAAATAGCGAATTAGATGTGATTAGGCGAGTTATGAACGAATAACCTATTTTATGTTCTACAACTAATTCATCACATACACCAAGTTGTTTTAGATGTAATGTGTCATTTTGTGATAAAATCTATTTTAATTTACTTAGTAGTAACTATTTTATCAATTTAACAAACATCGAACCTTAATTAAACAAACGAAAATCAAAACTATCGAATGAGACTCTTTCGTGACCGTTGGGCGGTCACGAAAGAGGGTCATTCGAGACCGCCCAGCGGTCACGAAGTAGGTTCGTGACCGTTGGGCGGTCACGAAGAAGGTTCGTGACCGCTGGGCGATCATGAAAGAGGGGGTCATTCGTGACCGCCCGGCGGTCACGAATAATATTCATAAAAAAAAATTGATTTTATGGATTCATCTTGATGTGTTTATGATTTTTAACAATAAATCTCATTACTACATGTGAATTGAAGTAATAAATTAGCACAACATTAGTAATTAACATATTAAAATAGCGAATAAGATGTTATTAGGCGAGTTATGAACGAATAACCTATTTTATGTTCTACAACTAATTCATCACATACACCAAGTTGTTTTAGATGTAATGTGTCATTTCGTGATAAAATCTATTTTAATTTACTTAGTAGTAACTATTTTATCATTTTAACAAACATCGAACCTTAATTAAACAAACGAAAATCAAAACTATCGAATGAGACTCTTTCATGACCGCTGGGCGGTCACGAAGAAGGTTCGTGACCGCTGGGCGGTCACAAAAGAGAGGGCCATTCGTGACCGCCCGACGGTCACGAATAATATTCATAAAAAAAAAATTGATTTTATGGATTCATCTTGATGTGTTTATGATTTTTAACAATAAGTCTCATTACTACATGTGAATTGAAGTAATAAATTAGTACAACATTAGTAATTAACATATTAAAATTGCGAATTAGATGTGATTAGGCGAATTATGAACGAATAACCTATTTTATGTTCTACAACTAATTCATCACATACACCTAGTTGTTTTAGATGTAATGTGTCATTTCGTGATAAAATCTATTTTAATTTACTTAGTAGTAACTATTTTATCATTTTAACAAACATCGAACCTTAATTAAACAAACGAAAATCAAAACAATCGAATGAGACTCTTTCGTGACCGTTGGGCGGTCACGAAGAAGGTTCGTGACCGCTGGGCGGTCACGAAAAAGGGGGTCATTCGTGACCGCCCGGCGGTCACGAATAATATTCATAAAAAAAAAATTGATTTTATGGATTCATCTTGATGTGTTTATGATTTTTAACAATAAATCTCATTACTACATGTGAATTGAAGTAATAAATTAGCACAACATTAGTAATTAACATATTAAAATAGCGAATTAGATGTGATTAGGCGAGTTATGAACGAATAACCTATTTTATGTTCTACAACTAATTCATCACATACACCAAGTTGTTTTAGATGTAATGTGTCATTTTGTGATAAAATCTATTTTAATTTACTTAGTAGTAACTATTTTATCAATTTAACAAACATCGAACCTTAATTAAACAAACGAAAATCAAAACTATCGAATGAGACTCTTTCGTGACCGTTGGGCGGTCACGAAAGAGGGTCATTCGAGACCGCCCAGCGGTCACGAAGTAGGTTCGTGACCGTTGGGCGGTCACGAAGAAGGTTCGTGACCGCTGGGCGATCATGAAAGAGGGGGTCATTCGTGACCGCCCGGCGGTCACGAATAATATTCATAAAAAAAAATTGATTTTATGGATTCATCTTGATGTGTTTATGATTTTTAACAATAAATCTCATTACTACATGTGAATTGAAGTAATAAATTAGCACAACATTAGTAATTAACATATTAAAATAGCGAATAAGATGTTATTAGGCGAGTTATGAACGAATAACCTATTTTATGTTCTACAACTAATTCATCACATACACCAAGTTGTTTTAGATGTAATGTGTCATTTCGTGATAAAATCTATTTTAATTTACTTAGTAGTAACTATTTTATCATTTTAACAAACATCGAACCTTAATTAAACAAACGAAAATCAAAACTATCGAATGAGACTCTTTCATGACCGCTGGGCGGTCACGAAGAAGGTTCGTGACCGCTGGGCGGTCACAAAAGAGAGGGCCATTCGTGACCGCCCGACGGTCACGAATAATATTCATAAAAAAAAATTGATTTTATGGATTCATCTTGATGTGTTTATGATTTTTAACAATAAGTCTCATTACTACATGTGAATTGAAGTAATAAATTAGTACAACATTAGTAATTAACATATTAAAATTGCGAATTAGATGTGATTAGGCGAATTATGAACGAATAACCTATTTTATGTTCTACAACTAATTCATCACATACACCTAGTTGTTTTAGATGTAATGTGTCATTTCGTGATAAAATCTATTTTAATTTACTTAGTAGTAACTATTTTATCATTTTAACAAACATCGAACCTTAATTAAACAAACGAAAATCAAAACAATCGAATGAGACTCTTTCGTGACCGTTGGGCGGTCACGAAGAAGGTTCGTGACCGCTGGGCGGTCACGAAAAAGGGGGTCATTCGTGACCGCCCGGCGGTCACGAATAATATTCATAAAAAAAAAATTGATTTTATGGATTCATCTTGATGTGTTTATGATTTTTAACAATAAATCTCATTACTACATGTGAATTGAAGTAATAAATTAGCACAACATTAGTAATTAACATATTAAAATAGCGAATTAGATGTGATTAGGCGAGTTATGAACGAATAACCTATTTTATGTTCTACAACTAATTCATCACATACACCAAGTTGTTTTAGATGTAATGTGTCATTTTGTGATAAAATCTATTTTAATTTACTTAGTAGTAACTATTTTATCAATTTAACAAACATCGAACCTTAATTAAACAAACGAAAATCAAAACAATCGAATGAGACTCTTTCGTGACCGCTGGGCGGTCACGAAAGAGGGTCATTCGTGACTGCCCAGCGGTCACGAAGTAGGTTCGTGACCTTTGGGCAGTCACGAAGAAGGTTCGTGACCGCTGGGCGGTCACAAAATAGGGGGTCATTCGTGACCGCCCGACGGTCATGAATAATATTCATAAAAAAAATAATTGATTTTATGGATTCATCATGATGTGTTTATGATTTTTAACAATAAATCTCATTACTACATGTGAATTGAAGTAATAAATTAGCACAACATTAGTAATTAACATATTAAAATAGCGAATTAGATGTGATTAGGCGAGTTATGAACGAATAACCTATTTTATGTTCTACAACTAATTCATCACATACACCAAGTTGTTTTAGATGTAATGTGTCATTTTGTGATAAAATCTATTTTAATTTACTTAGTAGTAACTATTTTATCAATTTAACAAACATCGAACCTTAATTAAACAAACGAAAATCAAAACTATCGAATGAGACTCTTTCGTGACCGCTGGGCGGTCACAAAAGAGGGTCATTCGTGACCGTCCAGCGGTCACGAAGTAGGTTCGTGACCGTTGGGAGGTCACGAAGAAGGTTCGTGACTGCTGGGCGGTCACGAAAGAGGGGGTCATTCGTGACCGCCCGGCGGTCACGAATAATATTCATAAAAAAAATTTGATTTTATGGATTCATCTTGATGTGTTTATGATTTTTAACAATAAGTCTCATTACTACATGTGAATTGAAGTAATAAATTAGTACAACATTAGTAATTACCATATTAAAATAGCGAATTAGATGTGATTAGGCGTGTTATGAACGAATAACCTATTTTATGTTCTACAACTAATTCATCACATACACCAAGTTGTTTTAGATGTAATGTGTCATTTTGTGATAAAATATATTTTAATTTACTTAGTAGTAACTATTTTATCAATTTAACAAACATCGAACCTTAATTAAACAAACGAAAATCAAAACTATCGAATGAGACTCTTTCGTGACCGTTGGGCGGTCACGAAAGAGGGTCATTCGAGACCGCCCAGCGGTCACGAAGTAGGTTCGTGACCGTTGGGCGGTCACGAAGAAGGTTCGTGACCGCTGGGCGATCACGAAAGAGGGGGTCATTCGTGACCGCCCGGCGGTCACGAATAATATTCATAAAAAAAAATTGATTTTATGGATTCATCTTGATGTGTTTATGATATTTAACAATAAATCTCATTACTACATGTGAATTGAAGTAATAAATTAGCACAACATTAGTAATTAACATATTAAAATAGCGAATTAGATGTTATTAGGCGAGTTATGAACGAATAACCTATTTTATGTTCTACAACTAATTCATCACATACACCAAGTTGTTTTAGATGTAATGTGTCATTTTGTGATAAAATCTATTTTAATTTACTTAGTAGTAACTATTTTATCATTTTAACAAACATCGAACCTTAATTAAACAAACGAAAATCAAAACTATCGAATGAGACTCTTTCGTGACCGCTGGGCGGTCACGAAGAAGGTTCGTGACCGCTGGGCGGTCACAAAAGAGAGGGCCATTCGTGACCGCCCGACGGTCACGAATAATATTCATAAAAAAAAATTTGATTTTATGGATTCATCTTGATGTGTTTATGATTTTTAACAATAAGTCTCATTACTACATGTGAATTGAAGTAATAAATTAGTACAACATTAGTAATTAACATATTAAAATTGCGAATTAGATGTGATTAGGCGAGTTATGAACGAATAACCTATTTTATGTTCTACAACTAATTCATCACATACACCTAGTTGTTTTAGATGTAATGTGTCATTTTGTGATAAAATCTATTTTAATTTACTTAGTAGTAACTATTTTATCCATTTAACAAACATCGAACCTTAATTAAACAAACGAAAATCAAAACTATCGAATGAGACTCTTTCGTGACCGCTGGGCGGTCACAAAAGAGGGTCATTCGAGACCGCCCAGCGGTCACGAAGAAGGTTCGTGACCGCTGGGCGGTCACGAAAGAGGGGGTCATTCGTGACCGCCCGACGGTCATGAATAATATTCATAAAAAAAATAATTGATTTTATGGATTCATCATGATGTGTTTATGATTTTTAACAATAAATCTCATTACTACATGTGAATTGAAGTAATAAATTAGCACAACATTAGTAATTAACATATTAAAATAGCGAATTAGATGTGATTAGGCGAGTTATGAACGAATAACCTATTTTATGTTCTACAACTAATTCATCACATACACCAAGTTGTTTTAGATGATATGTGTCATTTTGTGATAAAATCTATTTTAATTTACTTAGTAGTAACTATTTTATCAATTTAACAAACATCGAACCTTAATTAAACAAACGAAAATCAAAACTATCGAATGAGACTCTTTCGTGACCGCTGGGCGGTCACGAAAGTGGGTCATTCGTGACCGCTGGACGGTCACGAAAGAGGGGGTCATTCGTGACCGCCCGGCGGTCACGAATAATATTCATAAAAAAAAATAGATTTTATGGATTCATCTTGATGTGTTTATGATTTTTAACAATAAATCTCATTACTACATGTGAATTGAAGTAATAAATTAGCACAACATTAGTAATTAACATATTAAAATAGCGAATTAGATGTGATTAGGCAAGTTATGAACGAATAACCTATTTTATGTTCTACAACTAATTCATCACATACACCAAGTTGTTTTAGATGTAATGTGTCATTTTGTGATAAAATCCATTTTAATTTACTTAGTAGTAACTATTTTATCAATTTAACAAACATCGAACCTTAATTAAACAAACGAAAATCAAAACAATCGAATGAGACTCTTTCGTGACCGTTGGGCGGTCACGAAGAAGGTTCGTGACCGTTGGGCGGTCACGAAAGAGGGGGTCATTCGTGACCGCCCGGCGGTCACGAATAATATTCATAAAAAAAAAATTGATTTTATGGATTCATCTTGATGTGTTTATGATTTTTAACAATAAATCTCATTACTACATGTGAATTGAAGTAATAAATTAGCACAACATTAGTAATTAACATATTAAAATAGCGAATTAGATGTGATTAGGCGAGTTATGAACGAATAACCTATTTTATGTTCTACAACTAATTCATCACATACACGAAGTTGTTTTAGATGTAATGTGTCATTTTGTGATAAAATCTATTTTAATTTACTTAGTAGTAACTATTTTATCAATTTAACAAACATCGAACCTTAATTAAACAAACGAAAATCAAAACTATCGAATGAGACTTTTTCGTGACCGCTGGGCGGTCACGAAAGTGGGTCATTCGTGACCGCTGGACGGTCACGAAAGAGGGGGTCATTCGTGACCGCCCGGCGGTCACGAATAATATTCATAAAAAAAAATAGATTTTATGGATTCATCTTGATGTGTTTATGATTTTTAACAATAAATCTCATTACTACATGTGAATTGAAGTAATAAATTAGCACAACATTAGTAATTAACATATTAAAATAGCGAATTAGATGTGATTAGGCGAGTTATGAACGAATAACCTATTTTATGTTCTACAACTAATTCATCACATACACCAAGTTGTTTTAGATGTAATGTGTCATTTTGTGATAAAATCCATTTTAATTTACTTAGTAGTAACTATTTTATCAATTTAACAAACATCGAACCTTAATTAAACAAACGAAAATCAAAACAATCGAATGAGACTCTTTCGTGACCGTTGGGCGGTCACGAAGAAGGTTCGTGACCGTTGGGCGGTCACGAAAGAGGGGGTCATTCGTGACCGCCCGGCGGTCACGAATAATATTCATAAAAAAAAATTGATTTTATGGATTCATCTAGATGTGTTTATGATTTTTAACAATAAATTTCATTACTACATGTGAATTGAAGTAATAAATTAGCACAACATTAGTAATTAACATATTAAAATAGCGAATTAGATGTGATTAGGCGAGTTATGAACGAATAACCTATTTTATGTTCTACAACTAATTCATCACATATACCTAGTTGTTTTAGATGTAATGTGTCATTTTGTGATAAAATCTATTTTAATTTACTTAGTAGTAACTATTTTATCCATTTAACAAACATCGAACCTTAATTAAACAAACGAAAATCAAAACAATCGAATGAGACTCTTTCGTGACCGTTGGGCGGTCACGAAGAAGGTTCGTGACCGTTGGGCGGTCACGAAAGAGGGGGTCATTCGTGACCGCCCGGCGGTCACGAATAATATTCATAAAAAAAAAATTGATTTTATGGATTCATCTTGATGTGTTTATGATTTTTAACAATAAATCTCATTACTACATGTGAATTGAAGTAATAAATTAGCACAACATTAGTAATTAACATATTAAAATAGCGAATTAGATGTGATTAGGCGAGTTATGAACGAATAACCTATTTTATGTTCTACAACTAATTCATCACATACACGAAGTTGTTTTAGATGTAATGTGTCATTTTGTGATAAAATCTATTTTAATTTACTTAGTAGTAACTATTTTATCAATTTAACAAACATCGAACCTTAATTAAACAAACGAAAATCAAAACTATCGAATGAGACTCTTTCGTGACCGCTGGGCGGTCACGAAAGTGGGTCATTCGTGACCGCTGGACGGTCACGAAAGAGGGGGTCATTCGTGACCGCCCGGCGGTCACGAATAATATTCATAAAAAAAAATAGATTTTATGGATTCATCTTGATGTGTTTATGATTTTTAACAATAAATCTCATTACTACATGTGAATTGAAGTAATAAATTAGCACAACATTAGTAATTAACATATTAAAATAGCGAATTAGATGTGATTAGGCGAGTTATGAACGAATAACCTATTTTATGTTCTACAACTAATTCATCACATACACCAAGTTGTTTTAGATGTAATGTGTCATTTTGTGATAAAATCTATTTTAATTTACTTAGTAGTAACTATTTTATCAATTTAACAAACATCGAACCTTAATTAAACAAACGAAAATCAAAACAATCGAATGAGACTCTTCCGTGACCGCTGGGCGGTCACGAAAGAGGGTCATTCGTGACCGCCCAGCGGTCACGAAGTAGGTTCGTGACCGTTGGGCAGTCACGAAGAAGGTTCGTGACAGCTGGGCGGTCACAAAAGAGGGGGTCATTCGTGACCGCCCGACGGTCATGAATAATATTCATAAAACAAATAATTGATTTTATGGATTCATCATGATGTGTTTATGATTTTTAACAATAAATCTCATTACTACATGTGAATTGAAGTAATAAATTAGCACAACATTAGTAATTAACATATTAAAATAGCGAATTAGGTGTGATTAGGCGAGTTATGAACGAATAACCTATTTTATGTTCTACAACTAATTCATCGCATACACCAAGTTGTTTTAGATGTAATGTGTCATTTTGTGATAAAATCTATTTTAATTTACTTAGTAGTAACTATTTTATCAATTTAACAAACATCGAACCTTAATTAAACAAACGAAAATCAAAACTATCGAATGAGACTCTTTCGTGACCGCTGGGCGGTCACGAAAGAGGGTCATTCGAGACCGCCCAGCGGTCACGAAGTAGGTTCGTGACCGTTGGGCGGTCACGAAGAAGGTTCGTGACCGCTGGGCGATCACGAAAGAGGGGGTCATTCGTGACCGCACGGCGGTCACGAATAATATTCATAAAAAAAAATTTGATTTTATGGATTCATCTTGATGTGTTTATGATTTTTAACAATAAGTCTCATTACTACATGTGAATTGAAGTAATAAATTAGTACAACATTAGTAATTAACATATTAAAATTGCGAATTAGATGTGATTAGGCGAGTTATGAACGAATAACCTATTTTATGTTCTACAACTAATTCATCACATACACCTAGTTGTTTTAGATGTAATGTGTCATTTTGTGATAAAATCTATTTTAATTTACTTAGTAGTAACTATTTTATCAATTTAACAAACATCGAACCTTAATTAAACAAACGAAAATCAAAACTATCGAATGAGACTCTTTCGTGACCGCTGGGTGGTCACAAAAGAGGGTCATTCGAGACCGCCCAGCGGTCACGAAGTAGGTTCGTGACCGTTGGGCGGTCACGAAGAAGGTTCGTGACCGCTGGGCGGTCACGAAAGAGGGGGTCATTCGTGACCGCCCGGCGGTCACGAATAATATTCATTAAAAAAAAATTGATTTTATGTATTCATCTTGATGTGTTTTTGATTTTTAACAATAAATCTCATTACTACATGTGAATTGAAGTAATAAATTAGCACAACATTAGTAATTAACATATTAAAATAGCGAATTAGGTGTGATTAGGCGAGTTATGAACGAATAACCTATTTTATGTTCTACAACTAATTCATCGCATACACCAAGTTGTTTTAGATGTAATGTGTCATTTTGTGATAAAATCTATTTTAATTTACTTAGTAGTAACTATTTTATCAATTTAACAAACATCGAACCTTAATTAAACAAACGAAAATCAAAACTATCGAATGAGACTCTTTCGTGACCGCTGGGCGGTCACGAAAGAGGGTCATTCGAGACCGCCCAGCGGTCACGAAGTAGGTTCGTGACCGTTGGGCGGTCACGAAGAAGGTTCGTGACCGCTGGGCGATCACGAAAGAGGGGGTCATTCGTGACCGCACGGCGGTCACGAATAATATTCATAAAAAAAAATTTGATTTTATGGATTCATCTTGATGTGTTTATGATTTTTAACAATAAGTCTCATTACTACATGTGAATTGAAGTAATAAATTAGTACAACATTAGTAATTAACATATTAAAATTGCGAATTAGATGTGATTAGGCGAGTTATGAACGAATAACCTATTTTATGTTCTACAACTAATTCATCACATACACCTAGTTGTTTTAGATGTAATGTGTCATTTTGTGATAAAATCTATTTTAATTTACTTAGTAGTAACTATTTTATCAATTTAACAAACATCGAACCTTAATTAAACAAACGAAAATCAAAACTATCGAATGAGACTCTTTCGTGACCGCTGGGTGGTCACAAAAGAGGGTCATTCGAGACCGCCCAGCGGTCACGAAGTAGGTTCGTGACCGTTGGGCGGTCACGAAGAAGGTTCGTGACCGCTGGGCGGTCACGAAAGAGGGGGTCATTCGTGACCGCCCGGCGGTCACGAATAATATTCATTAAAAAAAAATTGATTTTATGTATTCATCTTGATGTGTTTTTGATTTTTAACAATAAATCTCATTACTACATGTGAATTGAAGTAATAAATTAGCACAACATTAGTAATTAACATATTAAAATAGCGAATTAGATGTGATTAGGCGAGTTATGAACGAATAACCTATTTTATGTTCTACAACTAATTCATCACATACACCAAGTTGTTTTAGATGTAATGTGTCATTTTGTGATAAAATATATTTTAATTTACTTAGTAGTAACTATTTTATCAATTTAACAAACATCGAACCTTAATTAAACAAACGAAAATCAAAACTATCGAATGAGACTCTTTCGTGACCGCTGGGCGGTCACGAAAGAACGTCATTCGTGACCGTCCAGCGGTCACGAAGTAGGTTCGTGACCGTTGGGCGGTCATGAAGAAGGTTCGTGACCGCTGGGCGGTCACGAAGAAGGTTCGTGACCGCTGGGCGGTCACGAAAGAGGGGGTCATTCGTGACCGCCCGGCGGTCACGAATAATATTCATAAAAAAAATTTGATTTTATGGATTCATCTTGATGTGTTTATGATTTTTAACAATAAGTCTCATTACTACATGTGAATTGAAGTAATAAATTAGTACAACATTAGTAATTAACATATTAAAATAGCGAATTAGATGTGATTAGACGAGTTATGAACGAATAACCTATTTTATGTTCTACAACTAATTCATCACATACACCAAGTTGTTTTAGATGTAATGTGTCATTTTGTGATAAAATATATTTTAATTTACTTAGTAGTAACTATTTTATCAATTTAACAAACATCGAACCTTAATTAAACAAACGAAAATCAAAACTATCGAATGAGACTCTTTCGTGACCGCTGGGTGGTCACAAAAGAGGGTCATTCGAGACCGCCCAGCGGTCACGAAGTAGGTTCGTGACCGTTGGGCGGTCACGAAGAAGGTTCGTGACCGCTGGGCGGTCACGAAAGAGGGGGTCATTCGTGACCGCCCGGCGGTCACGAATAATATTCATTAAAAAAAAATTGATTTTATGGATTCAGCTTGATGTGTTTTTCATTTTTAACAATAAATCTCATTACTACATGTGAATTGAAGTAATAAATTAGCACAACATTAGTAATTAACATATTAAAATAGCGAATTAGATGTGATTAGGCGAGTTATGAACGAATAACCTATTTTATGTTCTACAACTAATTCATCACATACACCAAGTTGTTTTAGATGTAATGTGTCATTTTGTGATAAAATCTATTTTAATTTACTTAGTAGTAACTATTTTATCAATTTAACAAACATCGAACCTTAATTAAACAAACGAAAATCAAAACAATCGAATGAGACTCTTTCGTGACCGCTGGGCGGTCACGAAAGAGGGTCATTCGTGACCACCCAGCGGTCACGAAGTAGGTTCGTGACCGTTGGGCAGTCACGAAGAAGGTTCGTGACCGCTGGGCGGTCACGAAAGAGGGGGTCATTCGTGACCGCCCGACGGTCATGAATAATATTCATAAAAAAAATAATTGATTTTATGGATTAATCATGATGTGTTTATGATTTTTAACAATAAATCTCATTACTACATGTGAATTGAAGTAATAAATTAGCACAACATTAGTAATTAACATATTAAAATAGCGAATTAGATGTGATTAGGCGAGTTATGAACGAATAACCTATTTTATGTTCTACAACTAATTCATCACATACACCAAGTTGTTTTAGATGATATGTGTCATTTTGTGATAAAATCTATTTTAATTTACTTAGTAGTAACTATTTTATCAATTTAACAAACATCGAACCTTAATTAAACAAACGAAAATCAAAACTATCGAATTAGACTCTTTCGTGACCGCTGGGCGGTCACGAAAGTGGGTCATTCGTGACCGCTGGACGGTCACGAAAGAGGGGGTCATTCGTGACCGCCCGACGGTCACGAATAATATTCATAAAAAAAAATAGATTTTATGGATTCATCTTGATGTGTTTATGATTTTTAACAATAAATCTCATTACTACATGTGAATTGAAGTAATAAATTAGCACAACATTAGTAATTAACATATTAAAATAGCGAATTAGATGTGATTAGGCGAGTTATGAACGAATAACCTATTTTATGTTCTACAACTAATTCATCACATACACCAAGTTGTTTTAGATGTAATGTGTCATTTTGTGATAAAATCTATTTTAATTTACTTAGTAGTAACTATTTTATCAATTTAACAAACATCGAACCTTAATTAAACAAACGAAAATCAAAACAATCGAATGAGACTCTTTCGTGACCGCTGGGCGGTCACGAAAGAGGGTCATTCGTGACCACCCAGCGGTCACTAAGTAGGTTCGTGACCGTTGGGCAGTCACGAAGAAGGTTCGTGACCGCTGGGCGGTCACGAAAGAGGGGGTCATTCGTGACCGCCGGGCGGTCACGAATAATATTCATAAAAAAAAATTGATTTTAGGGATTCATCTTGATGTGTTTATGATTTTTAACAATAAGTCTCATTACTACATGTGAATTGAAGTAATAAATTAGTACAACATTAGTAATTAACATATTAAACTACCGAACTAGATGTGATTAGGCGAGTTATGAACGAATAACCTATTTTATGTTCTACAACTAATTCATCACATACACCAAGTTGTTTTAGATGTAATGTGTCATTTTGTGATAAAATATATTTTAATTTACTTAGTAGTAACTATTTTATCAATTTAACAAACATCGAACCTTAATTAAACAAACGAAAATCAAAACTATCGAATGAGACTCTTTCGTGACCGCTGGGTGGTCACAAAAGAGGGTCATTCGAGACCGCCCAGCGGTCACGAAGTAGGTTCGTGACCGTTGGGCGGTCACGAAGAAAAGAGGGGGTCATTCGTGACCGCCCGGCGGTCACGAATAATATTCATTAAAAAAAAATTGATTTTATGGATTCATCTTGATGTGTTTTTGATTTTTAACAATAAATCTCATTACTACATGTGAATTGAAGTAATAAATTAGCACAACATTAGTAATTAACATATTAAAATAGCGAATTAGATGTGATTAGGCGAGTTATGAACGAATAACCTATTTTATGTTCTACAACTAATTCATCACATACACCAAGTTGTTTTAGATGTAATGTGTCATTTTGTGATAAAATCTATTTTAATTTACTTAGTAGTAACTATTTTATCAATTTAACAAACATCGAACCTTAATTAAACAAACGAAAATCAAAACAATCGAATGAGACTCTTTCGTGACCGCTGGGCGGTCACGAAAGAGGGTCATTCGTGACCACCCAGCGGTCACGAAGTAGGTTCGTGACCGTTGGGCAGTCACGAAGAAGGTTCGTGACCGCTGGGCGGTCACGAAAGAGGGGGTCATTCGTGACCGCCCGACGGTCATGAATAATATTTATAAAAAAAATAATTGATTTTATGGATTAATCATGATGTGTTTAAGATTTTTAACAATAAATCTCATTACTACATGTGAATTGAAGTAATAAATTAGCACAACATTAGTAATTAACATATTAAAATAGCGAATTAGATGTGATTAGGCGAGTTATGAACGAATAACCTGTTTTATGTTCTACAACTAATTCATCACATACACCAAGTTGTTTTAGATGATATGTGTCATTTTGTGATAAAATCTATTTTAATTTACTTAGTAGTAACTATTTTATCAATTTAACAAACATCGAACCTTAATTAAACAAACGAAAATCAAAACTATCGAATTAGACTCTTTCGTGACCGCTGGGCGGTCACGAAAGTGGGTCATTCGTGACCGCTGGACGGTCACGAAAGAGGGGGTCATTCGTGACCGCCCGACGGTCACGAATAATATTCATAAAAAAAAATAGATTTTATGGATTCATCTTGATGTGTTTATGATTTTTAACAATAAATCTCATTACTACATGTGAATTGAAGTAATAAATTAGCACAACATTAGTAATTAACATATTAAAATAGCGAATTAGATGTGATTAGGCGAGTTATGAACGAATAACCTATTTTATGTTCTACAACTAATTCATCACATACACCAAGTTGTTTTAGATGTAATGTGTCATTTTGTGATAAAATCTATTTTAATTTACTTAGTAGTAACTATTTTATCAATTTAACAAACATCGAACCTTAATTAAACAAACGAAAATCAAAACCATCGAATGAGACTCTTTCGTGACCGTTGGGCGGTCACGAAAGAGGGGGTCATTCGTGACCGCCCGGCGGTCACGAATAATATTCATAAAAAAATATTGATTTTATGGATTCATCTTGATGTGTTTATGATTTTTAAAAATAAATCTCATTACTACATGTGAATTGAAGTAATAAATTAGCACAACATTAGTAATTAACATATTAAAATAGCGAATTAGATGTGATTAGGCGAGTTATGAACGAATAACCTATTTTATGTTCTACAACTAATTCATCACATACACCAAGTTGTTTTAGATGTAATGTGTCATTTTGTGATAAAATCTATTTTAATTTACTTAGTAGTAACTATTTTATCAATTTAACAAACATCGAACCTTAATTAAACAAACGAAAATCAAAACAATCGAATGAGACTCTTTCGTGACCGTTGGGCGGTCACGAAAGAGGGTCATTCATGACCGCCCAGCGGTCACGAAGTAGGTTCGTGACCGTTGGGCAGTCACGAAGAAGGTTCGTGACCGTTGGGCAGTCACGAAGAAGGTTCGTGACCGCTGGGCGGTCACAAAAGAGGGGGTCATTCGTGACCGCCCGACGGTCATGAATAATATTCATAAAAAAAATAATTGATTTTATGGATTCATCATGATGTGTTTATGATTTTTAACAATAAATCTCATTACTACATGTGAATTGAAGTAATAAATTAGCACAACATTAGTAATTAACATATTAAAATAGCGAATTAGATGTGATTAGGCGAGTTATGAACGAATAACCTATTTTATGTTCTACAACTAATTCATCACATACACCAAGTTGTTTTAGATGTAATGTGTCATTTTGTGATAAAATCTATTTTAATTTACTTAGTAGTAACTATTTTATCAATTTAACAAACATCGAACCTTAATTAAACAAACGAAAATCAAAACCATCGAATGAGACTCTTTCGTGACCGTTGGGCAGTCACGAAGAAGGTTCGTGACCGCTGGGCGGTCACGAAAGAGGGGGTCATTCGTGACCGCCCGACGGTCATGAATAATATTCATAAAAAAAATAATTGATTTTATGGATTAATCATGACGTGTTTATGATTTTTAACAATAAATCTCATTACTACATGGGAATTGAAGTAATAAATTAGCACAACATTAGTAATTAACATATTAAAATAGCGAATTAGATGTGATTAGGCGAGTTATGAACGAATAACCTATTTTATGTTCTACAACTAATTCATCACATACACCAAGTTGTTTTAGATGATATGTGTCATTTTGTGATAAAATCTATTTTAATTTACTTAGTAGTAACTATTTTATCAATTTAACAAACATCGAACCTTAATTAAACAAACGAAAATCAAAACTATCGAATTAGACTCTTTCGTGACCGCTGGGCGGTCACGAAAGTGGGTCATTCGTGACCGCTGGACGGTCACGAAAGAGGGGGTCATTCGTGACCGCCCGACGGTCACGAATAATATTCATAAAAAAAAATAGATTTTATGGATTCATCTTGATGTGTTTATGATTTTTAACAATAAATCTCATTACTACATGTGAATTGAAGTAATAAATTAGCACAACATTAGTAATTAACATATTAAAATAGCGAATTAGATGTGATTAGGCGAGTTATGAACGAATAACCTATTTTATGTTCTACAACTAATTCATCACATACACCAAGTTGTTTTAGATGTAATGTGTCATTTTGTGATAAAATCTATTTTAATTTACTTAGTAGTAACTATTTTATCAATTTAACAAACATCGAACCTTAATTAAACAAACGAAAATCAAAACAATCGAATGAGACTCTTTCGTGACCGCTGGGCGGTCACGAAAGAGGGTCATTCGTGACCACCCAGCGGTCACGAAGTAGGTTCGTGACCGTTGGGCAGTCACGAAGAAGGTTCGTGACCGCTGGGCGGTCACGAAAGAGGGGGTCATTCGTGACCGCCGGGCGGCCACGAATAATATTCATAAAAAAAAATTGATTTTATGGATTCATCTTGATGTGTTTATGATTTTTAACAATAAGTCTCATTACTACATGTGAATTGAAGTAATAAATTAGTACAACATTAGTAATTAACATATTAAAATAGCGAACTAGATGTGATTAGGCGAGTTATGAACGAATAACCTATTTTATGTTCTACAACTAATTCATCACATACACCAAGTTGTTTTAGATGTAATGTGTCATTTTGTGATAAAATATATTTTAATTTACTTAGTAGTAACTATTTTATAAATTTAACAAACATCGAACCTTAATTAAACAAACGAAAATCAAAACTATCGAATGAGACTCTTTCGTGACCGCTGGGTGGTCACAAAAGAGGGTCATTCGAGACCGCCCAGCGGTCACGAAGTAGGTTCGTGACCGTTGGGCGGTCACGAAGAAAAGAGGGGGTCATTCGTGACCGCCCGGCGGTCACGAATAATATTCATTAAAAAAAAATTGATTTTATGGATTCATCTTGATGTGTTTTTGATTTTTAACAGTAAATCTCATTACTACATGTGAATTGAAGTAATAAATTAGCACAACATTAGTAATTAACATATTAAAATAGCGAATTAGATGTGATTAGGCGAGTTATGAACGAATAACCTATTTTATGTTCTACAACTAATTCATCACATACACCAACTTGTTTTAGATGTAATGTGTCATTTTGTGATAAAATCTATTTTAATTTACTTAGTAGTAACTATTTTATCAATTTAACAAACATCGAACCTTAATTAAACAAACGAAAATCAAAACAATCGAATGAGACTCTTTCGTGACCGCTGGGCGGTCACGAAAGAGGGTCATTCGTGACCGCCCAGCGGTCACGAAGTAGGTTCGTGACCGTTGGGCAGTCACGAAGAAGGTTCGTGACCGCTGGGCGGTCACGAAAGAGGGGGTCATTCGTGACCGCCCGACGGTCATGAATAATATTCATAAAAAAAATAATTGATTTTATGGATTAATCATGATGTGTTTATGATTTTTAACAATAAATCTCATTACTACATGTGAATTGAAGTAATAAATTAGCACAACATTAGTAATTAACATATTAAAATAGCGAATTAGATGTGATTAGGCGAGTTATGAACGAATAACCTATTTTATGTTCTACAACTAATTCATCACATACACCAAGTTGTTTTAGATGATATGTGTCATTTTGTGATAAAATCTATTTTAATTTACTTAGTAGTAACTATTTTATCAATTTAACAAACATCGAACCTTAATTAAACAAACGAAAATCAAAACTATCGAATTAGACTCTTTCGTGACCGCTGGGCGGTCACGAAAGTGGGTCATTCGTGACCGCTGGACGGTCACGAAAGAGGGGGTCATTCGTGACCGCCCGGCGGTCACGAATAATATTCATAAAAAAAAATAGATTTTATGGATTCATCTTGATGTGTTTATGATTTTTAACAATAAATCTCATTACTACATGTGAATTGAAGTAATAAATTAGCACAACATTAGTAATTAACATATTAAAATAGCGAATTAGATGTGATTAGGCGAGTTATGAACGAATAACCTATTTTATGTTCTACAACTAATTCATCACATACACCAAGTTGTTTTAGATGTAATGTGTCATTTTGTGATAAAATCTATTTTAATTTACTTAGTAGTAACTATTTTATCAATTTAACAAACATCGAACCTTAATTAAACAAACGAAAATCAAAACCATCGAATGAGACTCTTTCGTGACCGTTGGGCGGTCACGAAGAAGGTTCGTGACCGCTGGGCGGTCACGAAAGAGGGGGTCATTCGTGACCGCCCGGCGGTCACGAATAATATTCATAAAAAAAAAATTGATTTTATGGATTCATCTTGATGTGTTTATGATTTTTAACAATAAATCTCATTACTACATGTGAATTGAAGTAATAAATTAGCACAACATTAGTAATTAACATATTAAAATAGCGAATTAGATGTGATTAGGCGAGTTATGAACGAATAACCTATTTTATGTTCTACAACTAATTCATCATATACACCAAGTTGTTTTAGATGTAATGTGTCATTTTGTGATAAAATCTATTTTAATTTACTTAGTAGTAACTATTTTATCAATTTAACAAACATCGAACCTTAATTAAACAAACGAAAATCAAAACAATCGAATGAGACTCTTTCGTGACCGCTGGGCGGTCACGAAAGAGGGTCATTCATGACCGCCCAGCGGTCACGAAGTAGGTTCGTGACCGTTGGGCAGTCACGAAGAAGGTTCGTGACCGTTGGGCAGTCACGAAGAAGGTTCGTGACCGCTGGGCGGTCACAAAAGAGGGGGTCATTCGTGACCGCCCGACGGTCATGAATAATATTCATAAAAAAAATAATTGATTTTATGGATTCATCATGATGTGTTTATGATTTTTAACAATAAATCTCATTACTACATGTGAATTGAAGTAATAAATTAGCACAACATTAGTAATTAACATATTAAAATAGCGAATTAGATGTGATTAGGCGAGTTATGAACGAATAACCTATTTTATGTTCTACAACTAATTCATCACATACACCAAGTTGTTTTAGATGATATGTGTCATTTTGTGATAAAATCTATTTTAATTTACTTAGTAGTAACTATTTTATCAATTTAACAAACATCGAACCTTAATTAAACAAACGAAAATCAAAACTATCGAATTAGACTCTTTCGTGACCGCTGGGCGGTCACGAAAGTGGGTCATTCGTGACCGCTGGACGGTCACGAAAGAGGGGGTCATTCGTGACCGCCCGGCGGTCACGAATAATATTCATAAAAAAAAATAGATTTTATGGATTCATCTTGATGTGTTTATGATTTTTAACAATAAATCTCATTACTACATGTGAATTGAAGTAATAAATTAGCACAACATTAGTAATTAACATATTAAAATAGCGAATTAGATGTGATTAGGCGAGTTATGAACGAATAACCTATTTTATGTTCTACAACTAATTCATCACATACACCAAGTTGTTTTAGATGTAATGTGTCATTTTGTGATAAAATCTATTTTAATTTACTTAGTAGTAACTATTTTATCAATTTAACAAACATCGAACCTTAATTAAACAAACGAAAATCAAAACCATCGAATGAGACTCTTTCGTGACCGTTGGGCGGTCACGAAGAAGGTTCGTGACCGCTGGGCGGTCACGAAAGAGGGGGTCATTCGTGACCGCCCGGCGGTCACGAATAATATTCATAAAAAAAAAATTGATTTTATGGATTCATCTTGATGTGTTTATGATTTTTAACAATAAATCTCATTACTACATGTGAATTGAAGTAATAAATTAGCACAACATTAGTAATTAACATATTAAAATAGCGAATTAGATGTGATTAGGCGAGTTATGAACGAATAACCTATTTTATGTTCTACAACTAATTCATCACATACACCAAGTTGTTTTAGATGTAATGTGTCATTTTGTGATAAAATCTATTTTAATTTACTTAGTAGTAACTATTTTATCAATTTAACAAACATCGAACCTTAATTAAACAAACGAAAATCAAAACCATCGAATGAGACTCTTTCGTGACCGTTGGGCGGTCACGAAGAAGGTTCGTGACCGCTGGGCGGTCACGAAAGAGGGGGTCATTCGTGACCGCCCGGCGGTCACGAATAATATTCATAAAAAAAAAATTGATTTTATGGATTCATCTTGATGTGTTTATGATTTTTAACAATAAATCTCATTACTACATGTGAATTGAAGTAATAAATTAGCACAACATTAGTAATTAACATATTAAAATAGCGAATTAGATGTGATTAGGCGAGTTATGAACGAATAACCTATTTTATGTTCTACAACTAATTCATCATATACACCAAGTTGTTTTAGATGTAATGTGTCATTTTGTGATAAAATCTATTTTAATTTACTTAGTAGTAACTATTTTATCAATTTAACAAACATCGAACCTTAATTAAACAAACGAAAATCAAAACAATCGAATGAGACTCTTTCGTGACCGCTGGGCGGTCACGAAAGAGGGTCATTCATGACCGCCCAGCGGTCACGAAGTAGGTTCGTGACCGTTGGGCAGTCACGAAGAAGGTTCGTGACCGTTGGGCAGTCACGAAGAAGGTTCGTGACCGCTGGGCGGTCACAAAAGAGGGGGTCATTCGTGACCGCCCGACGGTCATGAATAATATTCATAAAAAAAATAATTGATTTTATGGATTCATCATGATGTGTTTATGATTTTTAACAATAAATCTCATTACTACATGTGAATTGAAGTAATAAATTAGCACAACATTAGTAATTAACATATTAAAATAGCGAATTAGATGTGATTAGGCGAGTTATGAACGAATAACCTATTTTATGTTCTACAACTAATTCATCACATACACCAAGTTGTTTTAGATGATATGTGTCATTTTGTGATAAAATCTATTTTAATTTACTTAGTAGTAACTATTTTATCAATTTAACAAACATCGAACCTTAATTAAACAAACGAAAATCAAAACTATCGAATTAGACTCTTTCGTGACCGCTGGGCGGTCACGAAAGTGGGTCATTCGTGACCGCTGGACGGTCACGAAAGAGGGGGTCATTCGTGACCGCCCGGCGGTCACGAATAATATTCATAAAAAAAAATAGATTTTATGGATTCATCTTGATGTGTTTATGATTTTTAACAATAAATCTCATTACTACATGTGAATTGAAGTAATAAATTAGCACAACATTAGTAATTAACATATTAAAATAGCGAATTAGATGTGATTAGGCGAGTTATGAACGAATAACCTATTTTATGTTCTACAACTAATTCATCACATACACCAAGTTGTTTTAGATGTAATGTGTCATTTTGTGATAAAATCTATTTTAATTTACTTAGTAGTAACTATTTTATCAATTTAACAAACATCGAACCTTAATTAAACAAACGAAAATCAAAACCATCGAATGAGACTCTTTCGTGACCGTTGGGCGGTCACGAAGAAGGTTCGTGACCGCTGGGCGGTCACGAAAGAGGGGGTCATTCGTGACCGCCCGGCGGTCACGAATAATATTCATAAAAAAAAAATTGATTTTATGGATTCATCTTGATGTGTTTATGATTTTTAACAATAAATCTCATTACTACATGTGAATTGAAGTAATAAATTAGCACAACATTAGTAATTAACATATTAAAATAGCGAATTAGATGTGATTAGGCGAGTTATGAACGAATAACCTATTTTATGTTCTACAACTAATTCATCACATACACCAAGTTGTTTTAGATGTAATGTGTCATTTTGTGATAAAATCTATTTTAATTTACTTAGTAGTAACTATTTTATCAATTTAACAAACATCGAACCTTAATTAAACAAACGAAAATCAAAACAATCGAATGAGACTCTTTCGTGACCGCTGGGCGGTCACGAAAGAGGGTCATTCATGACCGCCCAGCGGTCACGAAGTAGGTTCGTGACCGTTGGGCAGTCACGAAGAAGGTTCGTGACCGTTGGGCAGTCACGAAGAAGGTTCGTGACCGCTGGGCGGTCACAAAAGAGGGGGTCATTCGTGACCGCCCGACGGTCATGAATAATATTCATAAAAAAAATAATTGATTTTATGGATTCATCATGATGTGTTTATGATTTTTAACAATAAATCTCATTACTACATGTGAATTGAAGTAATAAATTAGCACAACATTAGTAATTAACATATTAAAATAGCGAATTAGATGTGATTAGGCGAGTTATGAACGAATAACCTATTTTATGTTCTACAACTAATTCATCACATACACCAAGTTGTTTTAGATGATATGTGTCATTTTGTGATAAAATCTATTTTAATTTACTTAGTAGTAACTATTTTATCAATTTAACAAACATCGAACCTTAATTAAACAAACGAAAATCAAAACTATCGAATTAGACTCTTTCATGACCGCTGGGCGGTCACGAAAGAGGGTCATTCGTGACCGCCCAGCGGTCACGAAGTAGGTTCGTGACCGTTGGGCAGTCACGAAGAAGGTTCGTGACCGCTGGGCGGTCACGAAAGAGGGGGTCATTCGTGACCGCCCGACGGTCATTAATAATATTCATAAAAAAAATAATTGATTTTATGGATTCATCATGATGTGTTTATGATTTTTAACAATAAATCTCATTACTACATGTGAATTGAAGTAATAAATTAGCACAACATTAGTAATTAACATATTAAAATAGCGAATTAGATGTGATTAGGCGAGTTATGAACGAATAACCTATTTTATGTTCTACAACTAATTCATCACATACACGAAGTTGTTTTAGATGTAATGTGTCATTTTGTGATAAAATCTATTTTAATTTACTTAGTAGTAACTATTTTATCAATTTAACAAACATCGAACCTTAATTAAACAAACGAAAATCAAAACAATCGAATGAGACTCTTTCGTGACCGCTGGGCGGTCACGAAAGAGGGTCATTCGTGACCGCCCGACGGTCATGAATAATATTCATAAAAAAAATAATTGATTTTATGGATTCATCATGATGTGTTTATGATTTTTAACAATAAATCTCATTACTACATGTGAATTGAAGTAATAAATTAGCACAACATTAGTAATTAACATATTAAAATAGCGAATTAGATGTGATTAGGCGAGTTATGAACGAATAACCTATTTTATGTTCTACAACTAATTCATCACATACACCAAGTTGTTTTAGATGTAATGTGTCATTTTGTGATAAAATCTATTTTAATTTACTTAGTAGTAACTATTTTATCAATTTAACAAACATCGAACCTTAATTAAACAAACGAAAATCAAAACTATCGAATGAGACTCTTTCGTGACCGCTGGGCGGTCACGAAAGTGGGTCATTCGTGACCGCTGGACGGTCACGAAAGAGGGGGTCATTCGTGACCGCCCGGCGGTCACGAATAATATTCATAAAAAAAAATAGATTTTATGGATTCATCTTGATGTGTTTATGATTTTTAACAATAAATCTCATTACTACATGTGAATTGAAGTAATAAATTAGCACAACATTAGTAATTAACATATTAAAATAGCGAATTAGATGTGATTAGGCGAGTTATGAACGAATAACCTATTTTATGTTCTACAACTAATTCATCACATACACGAAGTTGTTTTAGATGTAATGTGTCATTTTGTGATAAAATCTATTTTAATTTACTTAGTAGTAACTATTTTATCAATTTAACAAACATCGAACCTTAATTAAACAAACGAAAATCAAAACAATCGAATGAGACTCTTTCATGACCGCTGGGCGGTCACGAAAGAGGGTCATTCGTGACCGCCCAGCGGTCACGAAGTAGGTTCGTGACCGTTGGGCAGTCACGAAGAAGGTTCGTGACCGCTGGGCGGTCACGAAAGAGGGGGTCATTCGTGACCGCCCGACGGTCATTAATAATATTCATAAAAAAAATAATTGATTTTATGGATTCATCATGATGTGTTTATGATTTTTAACAATAAATCTCATTACTACATGTGAATTGAAGTAATAAATTAGCACAACATTAGTAATTAACATATTAAAATAGCGAATTAGATGTGATTAGGCGAGTTATGAACGAATAACCTATTTTATGTTCTACAACTAATTCATCACATACACGAAGTTGTTTTAGATGTAATGTGTCATTTTGTGATAAAATCTATTTTAATTTACTTAGTAGTAACTATTTTATCAATTTAACAAACATCGAACCTTAATTAAACAAACGAAAATCAAAACAATCGAATGAGACTCTTTCGTGACCGCTGGGCGGTCACGAAAGAGGGTCATTCGTGACCGCCCAGCGGTCACGAAGTAGGTTCGTGACCGTTGGGCAGTCACGAAGAAGGTTCGTGACCGCTGGGCGGTCACAAAAGAGGGGGTCATTCGTGACCGCCCGACGGTCATGAATAATATTCATAAAAGAAATAATTGATTTTATGGATTCATCATGATGTGTTTATGATTTTTAACAATAAATCTCATTACTACATGTGAATTGAAGTAATAAATTAGCACAACATTAGTAATTAACATATTAAAATAGCGAATTAGATGTGATTAGGCGAGTTATGAACGAATAACCTATTTTATGTTCTACAACTAATTCATCACATACACCAAGTTGTTTTAGATGTAATGTGTCATTTTGTGATAAAATCTATTTTAATTTACTTAGTAGTAACTATTTTATCAATTTAACAAACATCGAACCTTAATTAAACAAACGAAAATCAAAACTATCGAATGAGACTCTTTCGTGACTGCTGGGCGGTCACGAAAGTGGGTCATTCGTGACCGCTGGACGGTCACGAAAGAGGGGGTCATTCGTGACCGCCCGGCGGTCACGAATAATATTCATAAAAAAAAATAGATTTTATGGATTCATCTTGATGTGTTTATGATTTTTAACAATAAATCTCATTACTACATGTGAATTGAAGTAATAAATTAGCACAACATTAGTAATTAACATATTAAAATAGCGAATTAGATGTGATTAGGCGAGTTATGAACGAATAACCTATTTTATGTTCTACAACTAATTCATCACATACACCAAGTTGTTTTAGATGTAATGTGTCATTTTGTGATAAAATCTATTTTAATTTACTTAGTAGTAACTATTTTATCAATTTAACAAACATCGAACCTTAATTAAACAAACGAAAATCAAAACTATCGAATGAGACTCTTTCGTGACCGCTGGGCGGTCACGAAAGTGGGTCATTCGTGACCGCTGGACGGTCACGAAAGAGATGGTCATTCGTGACCGCCCGGCGGTCACGAATAATATTCATAAAAAAAAATTGATTTTATGGATTCATCTTGATGTGTTTATGATTTTTAACAATAAGTCTCATTACTACATGTGAATTGAAGTAATAAATTAGTACAACATTAGTAATTAACATATTAAAATTGCGAATTAGATGTGATTAGGCGAGTTATGAACGAATAACCTATTTTATGTTCTACAACTAATTCATCACATACACCTAGTTGTTTTAGATGTAATGTGTCATTTTGTGATAAAATCTATTTTAATTTACTTAGTAGTAACTATTTTATCCATTTAACAAACATCGAACCTTAATTAAACAAACGAAAATCAAAACTATCGAATGAGACTCTTTCGTGACCGCTGGGCGGTCACGAAAGAGGGTCATTCGTGACCGCCCAGCGGTCACGAAATAGGTTCGTGACCGTTGGGCGGTCACGAAGAAGGTTCGTGACCGCTGGGCGGTCACGGAAGAGGGGGTCATTCGTGACCGCCCGGCGGTCACGAATAATATTCATAAAAAAAAATTTGATTTTATGGATTCATCTTGATGTGTTTATGATTTTTAACAATAAATCTCATTACTACATGTGAATTGAAGTAATAAATTAGCACAACATTAGTAATTAACATATTAAAATAGCGAATTAGATGTGATTAGGCGAGTTATGAACGAATAACCTATTTTATGTTCTACAACTAATTCATCACATACACCAAGTTGTTTTAGATGTAATGTGTCATTTTGTGATAAAATCTATTTTAATTTACTTAGTAGTAACTATTTTATCAATTTAACAAACATCGAACCTTAATTAAACAAACGAAAATCAAAACAATCGAATGAGACTCTTTCATGACCGCTGGGCGGTCACGAAAGAGGGTCATTCGTGACCGCCCAGCGGTCACGAAGTAGGTTCGTGACCGTTGGGCAGTCACGAAGAAGGTTCGTGACCGCTTGGCGGTCACGAAAGAGGGGGTCATTCGTGACCGCCCGACGGTCATGATTAATATTCATAAAAAAAATAATTAATTTTATGGATTCATCATGATGTGTTTATGATTTTTAACAATAAATCTCATTACTACATGTGAATTGAAGTAATAAATTAGCACAACATTAGTAATTAACATATTAAAATAGCGAATTAGATGTGATTAGGCGAGTTATGAACGAATAACCTATTTTATGTTCTACAACTAATTCATCACATACACCAAGTTGTTTTAGATGTAATTTGTCATTTTGTGATAAAATCTATTTTAATTTACTTAGTAGTAACTATTTTATCAATTTAACAAACATCGAACCTTAATTAAACAAACGAAAATCAAAACTATCGAATGAGACTCTTTCGTGACCGCTGGGCGGTCACGAAAGTGGGTCATTCGTGACCGCTGGACGGTCACGAAAGAGATGGTCATTCATGACCGCCCGGCGGTCACGAATAATATTCATAAAAAAAAAATAGATTTTATGGATTCATCTTGATGTGTTTATGATTTTTAACAATAAATCTCATTACTACATGTGAATTGAAGTAATAAATTAGCATAACATTAGTAATTAACATATTAAAATAGCGAATTAGATGTGATTAGGCGAGTTATGAACGAATAACCTATTTTATGTTCTACAACTAATTCATCACATACACGAAGTTGTTTTAGATGTAATGTGTCATTTTGTGATAAAATCTATTTTAATTTACTTAGTAGTAACTATTTTATCAATTTAACAAACATCGAACCTTAATTAAACAAATGAAAATCAAAACTATCGAATGAGACTCTTTCGTGACCGCTGGGCGGTCACGAAAGAGGGTCATTCGTGACCGCCCAGTGGTCACGAAGTAGGTTCGTGACCGTTGGGCGGTCACGAAGAAGGTTCGTGACCGCTGGGCGGTCACGAAAGAGGGGGTCATTCGTGACCGCCCGGCGGTCACGAATAATATTCATAAAAAAAAAAATTGATTTTATGGATTCATCTTGATGTGTTTATGATTTTTAACAATAAATCTCATTACTACATGTGAATTGAAGTAATAAATTAGCACAACATTAGCAATTAACATATTAAAATAGTGAATTAGATGTTATTAGGCGAGTTATGAACGAATAACCTATTTTATGTTCTACAACTAATTCATCACATACACCAAGTTGTTTTAGATGTAATGTGTCATTTTGTGATAAAATCTATTTTAATTTACTTAGTAGTAACTATTTTATCATTTTAACAAACATCGAACCTTAATTAAACAAACGAAAATCAAAACTATCGAATGAGACTCTTTCGTGACCGCTGGGCGGTCACAAAAGAGAGGGCCATTCGTGACCGCCCGGCGGTCACGAATAATATTCATAAAAAAAAATTTGATTTTATGGATTCATCTTGACGTGTTTATGATTTTTAACAATAAGTCTCATTACTACATGTGAATTGAAGTAATAAATTAGTACAACATTAGTAATTAACGTATTAAAATTGCGAATTAGATGTGATTAGGCGAGTTATGAACGAATAACCTATTTTATGTTCTACAACTAATTCATCACATACACCTAGTTGTTTTAGATGTAATGTGTCATTTTGTGATAAAATCTATTTTAATTTACTTAGTAGTAACTATTTTATCAATTTAACAAACATCGAACCTTAATTAAACAAACGAAAATCAAAACTATCGAATGAGACTCTTTCGTGACTGCTGGGCGGTCACGAAAGTGGGTCATTCGTGACCGCCCGGCGGTCACGAATAATATTCATAAAAAAAAATAGATTTTATGGATTCATCTTGATGTGTTTATGATTTTTAACAATAAATCTCATTACTACATGTGAATTGAAGTAATAAATTAGCACAACATTAGTAATTAACATATTAAAATAGCGAATTAGATGTGATTAGGCGAGTTATGAACGAATAACCTATTTTATGTTCTACAACTAATTCATCACATACACGAAGTTGTTTTAGATGTAATGTGTCATTTTGTGATAAAATCTATTTTAATTTACTTAGTAGTAACTATTTTATCAATTTAACAAACATCGAACCTTAATTAAACAAACGAAAATCAAAACTATCGAATGAGACTCTTTCGTGACTGCTGGGCGGTCACGAAAGTGGGTCATTCATGACCGCCCAGCGGTCACGAAGTAGGGGGTCATTCGTGACCGCCCGGCGGTCACGAATAATATTCATAAAAAAAAATTTGATTTTATGGATTCATCTTGATGTGTTTATGATTTTTAACAATAAATCTCATTACTACATGTGAATTGAAGTAATAAATTAGCACAACATTAGTAATTAACATATTAAAATAGCGAATTAGATGTGATTAGGCGAGTTATGAACGAATAACCTATTTTATGTTCTACAACTAATTCATCACATACACCAAGTTGTTTTAGATGTAATGTGTCATTTTGTGATAAAATCTATTTTAATTTACTTAGTAGTAACTATTTTATCAATTTAACAAACATCGAACCTTAATTAAACAAACGAAAATCAAAACAATCGAATGAGACTCTTTCATGACCGCTGGGCGGTCACGAAAGAGGGTCATTCGTGACCGCCCAGTGGTCACGAAGTAGGTTCGTGACCGTTGGGCGGTCACGAAGAAGGTTCGTGACCGCTGGGCGGTCACGAAAGAGGGGGTCATTCGTGACCGCCCGGCGGTCACGAATAATATTCATAAAAAAAAAATTTGATTTTATGGATTCATCTTGATGTGTTTATGATTTTTAACAATAAATCTCATTACTACATGTGAATTGAAGTAATAAATTAGCACAACATTAGCAATTAACATTTTAAAATAGTGAATTAGATGTTATTAGGCGAGTTATGAACGAATAACCTATTTTATGTTCTACAACTAATTCATCACATACACCAAGTTGTTTTAGATGTAATGTGTCATTTTGTGATAAAATCTATTTTAATTTACTTAGTAGTAACTATTTTATCATTTTAACAAACATCGAACCTTAATTAAACAAACGAAAATCAAAACTATCGAATGAGACTCTTTCGTGACCGCTGGGCGGTCACAAAAGAGAGGGCCATTCGTGACCGCCCGGCGGTCACGAATAATATTCATAAAAAAAAATTTGATTTTATGGATTCATCTTGACGTGTTTATGATTTTTAACAATAAGTCTCATTACTACATGTGAATTGAAGTAATAAATTAGTACAACATTAGTAATTAACGTATTAAAATTGCGAATTAGATGTGATTAGGCGAGTTATGAACGAATAACCTATTTTATGTTCTACAACTAATTCATCACATACACCTAGTTGTTTTAGATGTAATGTGTCATTTTGTGATAAAATCTATTTTAATTTACTTAGTAGTAACTATTTTATCAATTTAACAAACATCGAACCTTAATTAAACAAACGAAAATCAAAACTATCGAATGAGACTCTTTCGTGACCGCTGGGCGGTCACGAAAGTGGGTCATTCGTGACCGCCCAGCGGTCACGAAGTAGGTTCGTGACCGTTGGGCGGTCACGAAGAAGGTTCGTGACCGCTGGGCGGTCACGAAAGAGGGGGTCATTCGTGACCGCCCGGCGGTCACGAATAATATTCATAAAAAAAAAATTTGATTTTATGGATTCATCTTGATGTGTTTATGATTTTTAACAATAAATCTCATTACTACATGTGAATTGAAGTAATAAATTAGCACAACATTAGTAATTAACATATTAAAATAGCGAATTAGATGTGATTAGGCGAGTTATGAACGAATAACCTATTTTATGTTCTACAACTAATTCATCACATACACCAAGTTGTTTTAGATGTAATGTGTCATTTTGTGATAAAATCTATTTTAATTTACTTAGTAGTAACTATTTTATCAATTTAACAAACATCGAACCTTAATTAAACAAACGAAAATCAAAACTATCGAATGAGACTCTTTCGTGACCGCTGGGCGGTCACGAAAGTGGGTCATTCGTGACCGCTGGACGGTCACGAAAGAGATGGTCATTCGTGACCGCCCGGCGGTCACGAATAATATTCATAAAAAAAAAAAAGATTTTATGGATTCATCTTGATGTGTTTATGATTTTTAACAATAAATCTCATTACTACATGTGAATTGAAGTAATAAATTAGCACAACATTAGCAATTAACATATTAAAATAGTGAATTAGATGTTATTAGGCGAGTTATGAACGAATAACCTATTTTATGTTCTACAACTAATTCATCACATACACCAAGTTGTTTTAGATGTAATGTGTCATTTTGTGATAAAATCTATTTTAATTTACTTAGTAGTAACTATTTTATCATTTTAACAAACATCGAACCTTAATTAAACAAACGAAAATCAAAACTATCGAATGAGACTCTTTCGTGACCGCTCGGGGGTCACAAAAGAGAGGGCCATTCGTGACCGCCCGGCGGTCACGAATAATATTCATAAAAAAAAAATTGATTTTATGGATTCATCTTGACGTGTTTATGATTTTTAACAATAAGTCTCATTACTACATGTGAATTGAAGTAATAAATTAGTACAACATTAGTAATTAACGTATTAAAATTGCGAATTAGATGTGATTAGGCGAGTTATGAACGAATAACCTATTTTATGTTCTACAACTAATTCATCACATACACCTAGTTGTTTTAGATGTAATGTGTCATTTTGTGATAAAATCTATTTTAATTTACTTAGTAGTAACTATTTTATCAATTTAACAAACATCGAACCTTAATTAAACAAACGAAAATCAAAACAATCGAATGAGACTCTTTCATGACCGCTGGGCGGTCACGAAAGAGGGTCATTCGTGACCGCCCAGCGGTCACGAAGTAGGTTCGTGACCGTTGGGCAGTCACGAAGAAGGTTCGTGACCGCTGGGCGGTCACGAAAGAGGGGGTCATTCGTGACCGCCCGACGGTCATGATTAATATTCATAAAAAAAATAATTGATTTTATGGATTCATCATGATGTGTTTATGATTTTTAACAATAAATCTCATTACTACATGTGAATTGAAGTAATAAATTAGCACAACATTAGTAATTAACATATTAAAATAGCGAATTAGATGTGATTAGGCGAGTTATGAACGAATAACCTATTTTATGTTCTACAACTAATTCATCACATACACCAAGTTGTTTTAGATGTAATGTGTCATTTTGTGATAAAATCTATTTTAATTTACTTAGTAGTAACTATTTTATCAATTTAACAAACATCGAACCTTAATTAAACAAACGAAAATCAAAACTATCGAATGAGACTCTTTTGTGACCGCTGGGCGGTCACGAAAGTGGGTCATTCGTGACCGCTGGACGGTCACGAAAGAGATGGTCATTCGTGACCGCCCGGCGGTCATGAATAATATTCATAAAAAAAAAAAAGATTTTATGGATTCATCTTGATGTGTTTATGATTTTTAACAATAAATCTCATTACTACATGTGAATTGAAGTAATAAATTAGCACAACATTAGCAATTAACATATTAAAATAGTGAATTAGATGTTATTAGGCGAGTTATGAACGAATAACCTATTTTATGTTCTACAACTAATTCATCACATACACCAAGTTGTTTTAGATGTAATGTGTCATTTTGTGATAAAATCTATTTTAATTTACTTAGTAGTAACTATTTTATCATTTTAACAAACATCGAACCTTAATTAAACAAACGAAAATCAAAACTATCGAATGAGACTCTTTCGTGACCGCTGGGGGGTCACAAAAGAGAGGGCCATTCGTGACCGCCCGGCGGTCACGAATAATATTCATAAAAAAAAATTTGATTTTATGGATTCATCTTGACGTGTTTATGATTTTTAACAATAAGTCTCATTACTACATGTGAATTGAAGTAATAAATTAGTACAACATTAGTAATTAACGTATTAAAATTGCGAATTAGATGTGATTAGGCGAGTTATGAACGAATAACCTATTTTATGTTCTACAACTAATTCATCACATACACCTAGTTGTTTTAGATGTAATGTGTCATTTTGTGATAAAATCTATTTTAATTTACTTAGTAGTAACTATTTTATCAATTTAACAAACATCGAACCTTAATTAAACAAACGAAAATCAAAACAATCGAATGAGACTCTTTCATGACCGCTGGGCGGTCACGAAAGAGGGTCATTCGTGACCGCCCAGCGGTCACGAAGTAGGTTCGTGACCGTTGGGCAGTCACGAAGAAGGTTCGTGACCGCTGGGCGGTCACGAAAGAGGGGGTCATTCGTGACCGCCCGACGGTCATGATTAATATTCATAAAAAAAATAATTGATTTTATGGATTCATCATGATGTGTTTATGATTTTTAACAATAAATCTCATTACTACATGTGAATTGAAGTAATAAATTAGCACAACATTAGCAATTAACATATTAAAATAGTGAATTAGATGTGATTAGGCGAGTTATGAACGAATAACCTATTTTATGTTCTACAACTAATTCATCACATACACCAAGTTGTTTTAGATGTAATGTGTCATTTTGTGATAAAATCTATTTTAATTTACTTAGTAGTAACTATTTTATCATTTTAACAAACATCGAACCTTAATTAAACAAACGAAAATCAAAACTATCGAATGAGACTCTTTCGTGACCGCTGGGGGGTCACAAAAGAGAGGGCCATTCGTGACCGCCCGGCGGTCACGAATAATATTCATAAAAAAAAATTTGATTTTATGGATTCATCTTGACGTGTTTATGATTTTTAACAATAAGTCTCATTACTACATGTGAATTGAAGTAATAAATTAGTACAACATTAGTAATTAACGTATTAAAATTGCGAATTAGATGTGATTAGGCGAGTTATGAACGAATAACCTATTTTATGTTCTACAACTAATTCATCACATACACCTAGTTGTTTTAGATGTAATGTGTCATTTTGTGATAAAATCTATTTTAATTTACTTAGTAGTAACTATTTTATCAATTTAACAAACATCGAACCTTAATTAAACAAACGAAAATCAAAACTATCGAATGAGACTCTTTCGTGACTGCTGGGCGGTCACGAAAGTGGGTCATTCGTGACCGCCCGGCGGTCACGAATAATATTCATAAAAAAAAATAGATTTTATGGATTCATCTTGATGTGTTTATGATTTTTAACAATAAATCTCATTACTACATGTGAATTGAAGTAATAAATTAGCACAACATTAGTAATTAACATATTAAAATAGCGAATTAGATGTGATTAGGCGAGTTATGAACGAATAACCTATTTTATGTTCTACAACTAATTCATCACATACACCAAGTTGTTTTAGATGTAATGTGTCATTTTGTGATAAAATCTATTTTAATTTACTTAGTAGTAACTATTTTATCAATTTAACAAACATCGAACCTTAATTAAACAAACAAAAATCAAAACAATCGAATGAGACTCTTTCATGACCGCTGGGCGGTCACGAAAGAGGGTCATTCGTGACCGCCCAGCGGTCACGAAGTAGGTTCGTGACCGTTGGGCAGTCACGAAGAAGGTTCGTGACCGCTGGGCGGTCACGAAAGAGGGGTCATTCGTGACCGCCCGACGGTCATGAATAATATTCATAAAAAAAATAATTGATTTTATGGATTCATCATGATGTGTTTATGATTTTTAACAATAAATCTCATTACTACATGTGAATTGAAGTAATAAATTAGCACAACTATGTAATTAACATATTAAAATAGCGAATTAGATGTGATTAGGCGAGTTATGAACGAATAACCTATTTTATGTTCTACAACTAATTCATCACATACACCAAGTTGTTTTAGATGTAATGTGTCATTTTGTGATAAAATCTATTTTAATTTACTTAGTAGTAACTATTTTATCAATTTAACAAACATCGAACCTTAATTAAACAAACGAAAATCAAAACTATCGAATGAGACTCTTTCGTGACCGCTGGGCGGTCACGAAAGTGGGTCATTCGTGACCGCTGGACGGTCACGAAAGAGATGGTCATTCGTGACCGCCCGGCGGTCACGAATAATATTCATAAAAAAAAAATAGATTTTATGGATTCATCTTGATGTGTTTATGATTTTTAACAATAAATCTCATTACTACATGTGAATTGAAGTAATAAATTAGCACAACATTAGTAATTAACATATTAAAATAGCGAATTAGATGTGATTAGGCGAGTTATGAACGAATAACCTATTTTATGTTCTACAACTAATTCATCACATACACGAAGTTGTTTTAGATGTAATGTGTCATTTTGTGATAAAATCTATTTTAATTTACTTAGTAGTAACTATTTTATCAATTTAACAAACATCGAACCTTAATTAAACAAACGAAAATCAAAACTATCGAATGAGACTCTTTCGTGACCGCTGGGCGGTCACGAAAGAGGGTCATTCGTGACCGCCCAGTGGTCACGAAGTAGGTTCGTGACCGTTGGGCGGTCACGAAGAAGGTTCGTGACCGGTGGGCGGTCACGAAAGAGGGGGTCATTCGTGACCGCCCGGCGGTCACGAATAATATTCATAAAAAAAAAATTGATTTTATGGATTCATCTTGATGTGTTTATGATTTTTAACAATAAATCTCATTACTACATGTGAATTGAAGTAATAAATTAGCACAACATTAGCAATTAACATATTAAATAGTGAATTAGATGTTATTAGGCGAGTTATGAACGAATAACCTATTTTATGTTCTACAACTAATTCATCACATACACCAAGTTGTTTTAGATGTAATGTGTCATTTTGTGATAAAATCTATTTTAATTTACTTAGTAGTAACTATTTTATCATTTTAACAAACATCGAACCTTAATTAAACAAACGAAAATCAAAACTATCGAATGAGACTCTTTCGTGACCGCTGGGCGGTCACAAAAGAGAGGGCCATTCGTGACCGCCCGGCGGTCACGAATAATATTCATAAAAAAAAATTTGATTTTATGGATTTATCTTGATGTGTTTATGATTTTTAACAATAAGTCTCATTACTACATGTGAATTGAAGTAATAAATTAGTACAACATTAGTAATTAACGTATTAAAATTGCGAATTAGATGTGATTAGGCGAGTTATGAACGAATAACCTATTTTATGTTCTACAACTAATTGATCACATACACCTAGTTGTTTTAGATGTAATGTTTCATTTTGTGATAAAATCTATTTTAATTTACTTAGTAGTAACTATTTTATCAATTTAACAAACATCGAACCTTAATTAAACAAACGAAAATCAAAACTATCGAATGAGACTCTTTCGTGACCGCTGGGCGGTCACGAAAGAGGGTCATTCGTGACCGCCCAGTGGTCACGAAGTAGGTTCGTGACCGTTGGGCGGTCACGAAGAAGGTTCGTGACCGCTGGGCGGTCACGAAAGAGGGGGTCATTCGTGACCGCCCGGCGGTCACGAATAATATTCATAAAAAAAAAAATTGATTTTATGGATTCATCTTGATGTGTTTATGATTTTTAACAATAAATCTCATTACTACGTGTGAATTGAAGTAATAAATTAGCACAACATTAGCAATTAACATATTAAAATAGTGAATTAGATGTTATTAGGCGAGTTATGAACGAATAACCTATTTTATGTTCTACAACTAATTCATCACATACACCAAGTTGTTTTAGATGTAATGTGTCATTTTGTGATAAAATCTATTTTAATTTACTTAGTAGTAACTATTTTATCATTTTAACAAACATCGAACCTTAATTAAACAAACGAAAATCAAAACTATCGAATGAGACTCTTTCGTGACCGCTGGGCGGTCACAAAAGAGAGGGCCATTCGTGACCGCCCGACGGTCACGAATAATATTCATAAAAAAAAATTTGATTTTATGGATTCATCTTGATGTGTTTATGATTTTTAACAATAAGTCTCATTACTACATGTGAATTGAAGTAATAAATTAGTACAACATTAGTAATTAACGTATTAAAATTGCGAATTAGATGTGATTAGGCGAGTTATGAACGAATAACCTATTTTATGTTCTACAACTAATTCATCACATACACCTAGTTGTTTTAGATGTAATGTGTCATTTTGTGATAAAATCTATTTTAATTTACTTAGTAGTAACTATTTTATCAATTTAACAAACATCGAACCTTAATTAAACAAACGAAAATCAAAACAATCGAATGAGACTCTTTCATGACCGCTGGGCGGTCACGAAAGAGGGTCATTCGTGACCGCCCAGCGGTCACGAAGTAGGTTCGTGACCGTTGGGCAGTCACGAAGAAGGTTCGTGACCGCTGGGCGGTCACGAAAGAGGGGTCATTCGTGACCGCCCGACGGTCATGAATAATATTCATAAAAAAAATAATTGATTTTATGGATTCATCATGATGTGTTTATAATTTTTAACAATAAATCTCATTACTACATGTGAATTGAAGTAATAAATTAGCACAACATTAGTAATTAACATATTAAAATAGCGAATTAGATGTGATTAGGCGAGTTATGAACGAATAACCTATTTTATGTTCTACAACTAATTCATCACATACACGAAGTTGTTTTAGATGTAATGTGTCATTTTGTGATAAAATCTATTTTAATTTACTTAGTAGTAACTATTTTATCAATTTAACAAACATCGAACCTTAATTAAACAAACGAAAATCAAAACTATCGAATGAGACTCTTTCGTGACCGCTGGACGGTCACGAAAGAGGGTCATTCGTGACCGCCCAGCGGTCACGAAGTAGATTCGTGACCGTTGGGCGTTCACGAAGAAGGTTCGTGACCGCTGGGCGGTCACGAAAGAGGGGGTCATTCGTGACCGCCCGGCGGTCACGAATAATATTCATAAAAAAAAAATTTATTTTATGGATTCATCTTGATGTCTTTATGATTTTTAACAATAAATCTCATTACTACATGTGAATTGAAGTAATAAATTAGCACAACATTAGCAATTAACATATTAAAATAGTGAATTAGATGTTATTAGGCGAGTTATGAACGAATAACCTATTTTATGTTCTACAACTAATTCATCACATACACCAAGTTGTTTTAGATGTAATGTGTCATTTTGTGATAAAATCTATTTTAATTTACTTAGTAGTAACTATTTTATCATTTTAACAAACATCGAACCTTAATTAAACAAACGAAAATCAAAACTATCGAATGAGACTCTTTCGTGACCGCTGGGCGGTCACGAAGAAGGTTCGTGACCGCTGGGCGGTCACAAAAGAGAGGGCCATTCGTGACCGCCCGGCGGTCACGAATAATATTCATAAAAAAAATTTTGATTTTATGGATTCATCTTGATGTGTTTATGATTTTTAACAATAAGTCTCATTACTACATGTGAATTGAAGTAATAAATTAGTACAACATTAGTAATTAACATATTAAAATTGCGAATTAGATGTGATTAGGCGAGTTATGAACGAATAACCTATTTTATGTTCTACAACTAATTCATCACATACACCTAGTTGTTTTAGATGTAATGTGTCATTTTGTGATAAAATCTATTTTAATTTACTTAGTAGTAACTATTTTATCCATTTAACAAACATCGAACCTTAATTAAACAAACGAAAATCAAAACTATCGAATGAGACTCTTTCGTGACCGTTGGGCGGTCACGAAAGAGGGTCATTCGTGACCGCCCAGCGGTCACGAAGTAGGTTCGTGACCGTTGGGCAGTCACGAAGAAGGTTCGTGACTGCTGGGCGGTCACGAAAGAGGAGGTCATTCGTGACCGCCCGACGGTCATGAATAATATTCATAAAAAAAATAATTGATTTTATGGATTCATCATGATGTGTTTATGATTTTTAACAATAAATCTCATTACTACATGTGAATTGAAGTAATAAATTAGCACAACATTAGTAATTAACATATTAAAATAGCGAATTAGATGTGATTAGGCGAGTTATGAACGAATAACCTATTTTATGTTCTACAACTAATTCATCACATACACCAAGTTGTTTTAGATGTAATGTGTCATTTTGTGATAAAATCTATTTTAATTTACTTAGTAGTAACTATTTTATCAATTTAACAAACATCGAACCTTAATTAAACAAACGAAAATCAAAACAATCGAATGAGACTCTTTCATGACCGCTGGGCGGTCACGAAAGAGGGTCATTCGTGACCGCCCAGCGGTCACGAAGTAGGTTCGTGACCGTTGGGCAGTCACGAAGAAGGTTCGTGACCGCTGGGCGGTCACGAAAGAGGGGTCATTCGTGACCGCCCGACGGTCATGAATAATATTCATAAAAAAAATAATTGATTTTATGGATTCATCATGATGTGTTTATAATTTTTAACAATAAATCTCATTACTACATGTGAATTGAAGTAATAAATTAGCACAACATTAGTAATTAACATATTAAAATAGCGAATTAGATGTGATTAGGCGAGTTATGAACGAATAACCTATTTTATGTTCTACAACTAATTCATCACATACACGAAGTTGTTTTAGATGTAATGTGTCATTTTGTGATAAAATCTATTTTAATTTACTTAGTAGTAACTATTTTATCAATTTAACAAACATCGAACCTTAATTAAACAAACGAAAATCAAAACTATCGAATGAGACTCTTTCGTGACCGCTGGACGGTCACGAAAGAGGGTCATTCGTGACCGCCCAGCGGTCACGAAGTAGATTCGTGACCGTTGGGCGTTCACGAAGAAGGTTCGTGACCGCTGGGCGGTCACGAAAGAGGGGGTCATTCGTGACCGCCCGGCGGTCACGAATAATATTCATAAAAAAAAAAATTGATTTTATGGATTCATCTTGATGTCTTTATGATTTTTAACAATAAATCTCATTACTACATGTGAATTGAAGTAATAAATTAGCACAACATTAGCAATTAACATATTAAAATAGTGAATTAGATGTTATTAGGCGAGTTATGAACGAATAACCTATTTTATGTTCTACAACTAATTCATCACATACACCAAGTTGTTTTAGATGTAATGTGTCATTTTGTGATAAAATCTATTTTAATTTACTTAGTAGTAACTATTTTATCATTTTAACAAACATCGAACCTTAATTAAACAAACGAAAATCAAAACTATCGAATGAGACTCTTTCGTGACCGCTGGGCGGTCACGAAGAAGGTTCGTGACCGCTGGGCGGTCACGAAGAAGGTTCGTGACCGCTGGGCGGTCACAAAAGAGAGGGCCATTCGTGACCGCCCGGCGGTCACGAATAATATTCATAAAAAAAATTTTGATTTTATGGATTCATCTTGATGTGTTTATGATTTTTAACAATAAGTCTCATTACTACATGTGAATTGAAGTAATAAATTAGTACAACATTAGTAATTAACATATTAAAATTGCGAATTAGATGTGATTAGGCGAGTTATGAACGAATAACCTATTTTATGTTCTACAACTAATTCATCACATACACCTAGTTGTTTTAGATGTAATGTGTCATTTTGTGATAAAATCTATTTTAATTTACTTAGTAGTAACTATTTTATCCATTTAACAAACATCGAACCTTAATTAAACAAACGAAAATCAAAACTATCGAATGAGACTCTTTCGTGACCGTTGGGCGGTCACGAAAGAGGGTCATTCGTGACCGCCCAGCGGTCACGAAGTAGGTTCGTGACCGTTGGGCAGTCACGAAGAAGGTTCGTGACTGCTGGGCGGTCACGAAAGAGGAGGTCATTCGTGACCGCCCGACGGTCATGAATAATATTCATAAAAAAAATAATTGATTTTATGGATTCATCATGATGTGTTTATGATTTTTAACAATAAATCTCATTACTACATGTGAATTGAAGTAATAAATTAGCACAACATTAGTAATTAACATATTAAAATAGCGAATTAGATGTGATTAGGCGAGTTATGAACGAATAACCTATTTTATGTTCTACAACTAATTCATCACATACACGAAGTTGTTTTAGATGTAATGTGTCATTTTGTGATAAAATCTATTTTAATTTACTTAGTAGTAACTATTTTATCAATTTAACAAACATCGAACCTTAATTAAACAAACGAAAATCAAAACTATCGAATGAGACTCTTTCGTGACCGCTGGGCGGTCACGAAAGTGGGTCATTCGTGACCGCCCAGCGGTCACGAAGTAGGTTCGTGACCGTTGGGCGGTCACGAAGAAGGTTCGTGACCGCTGGGCGGTCACGAAAGAGGGGGTCATTCGTGACCGCCCGGCGGTCACGAATAATATTCATAAAAAAAAAAATTGATTTTATGGATTCATCTTGATGTGTTTATGATTTTTAACAATAAATCTCATTACTACATGTGAATTGAAGTAATAAATTAGCACAACATTAGTAATTAACATATTAAAATAGCGAATTAGATGTGATTAGGCGAGTTATGAACGAATAACCTATTTTATGTTATACAACTAATTCATCACATACACCAAGTTGTTTTAGATGTAATGTGTCATTTTGTGATAAAATCTATTTTAATTTACTTAGTAGTAACTATTTTATCAATTTAACAAACATCGAACCTTAATTAAACAAACGAAAATCAAAACAATCGAATTAGACTCTTTCATGACCGCTGGGCGGTCACGAAAGAGGGTCATTCGTGACCGCCCAGCGGTCACGAAGTAGGTTCGTGACCGTTGGGCAGTCACGAAGAAGGTTCGTGACCGCTGGGCGGTCACGAAAGAGGGGGTCATTCGTGACCGCCCGACGGTCATGAATAATATTCATAAAAAAAATAATTGATTTTATGGATTCATCATGATGTGTTTATGATTTTTAACAATAAATCTCATTACTACATGTGAATTGAAGTAATAAATTAGCACAACATTAGTAATTAACATATTAAAATAGCGAATTAGATGTGATTAGGCGAGTTATGAACGAATAACCTATTTTATGTTCTACAACTAATTCATCACATACACCAAGTTGTTTTAGATGTAATGTGTCATTTTGTGATAAAATCTATTTTAATTTACTTAGTAGTAACTATTTTATCAATTTAACAAACATCGAACCTTAATTAAACAAACGAAAATCAAAACTATCGAATGAGACTCTTTCGTGACCGCTGGGCGGTCACGAAAGTGGGTCATTCGTGACCGCCCAGCGGTCACGAAGAAGGTTCGTGACCGCTGGCGGTCACGAAAGAGGGGGTCATTCGTGACCGCCCGGCGGTCACGAATAATATTCATAAAAAAAAAAATTGATTTTATGGATTCATCTTGATGTGTTTATGATTTTTAACAATAAATCTCATTACTACATGTGAATTGAAGTAATAAATTAGCACAACATTAGTAATTAACATATTAAAATAGCGAATTAGATGTGATTAGGCGAGTTATGAACGAATAACCTATTTTATGTTCTACAACTAATTCATCACATACACCAAGTTGTTTTAGATGTAATGTGTCATTTTGTGATAAAATCTATTTTAATTTACTTAGTAGTAACTATTTTATCAATTTAACAAACATCGAACCTTAATTAAACAAACGAAAATCAAAACAATCGAATGAGACTCTTTCGTAACCGCTGGGCGGTCACGAAGAAGGTTCGTGACCGCTGGGCGGTCACAAAAGAGAGGGCCATTCGTGACCGCCCGGCGGTCACGAATAATATTCATAAAAAAAAATTTGATTTTATGGATTCATCTTGATGTGTTTATGATTTTTAACAATAAGTCTCATTACTACATGTGAATTGAAGTAATAAATTAGCACAACATTAGTAATTAACATATAAAAATAGCGAATTAGATGTGATTAGGCGACTTATGAACGAATAACCTATTTTATGTTCTACAACTAATTCATCACATACACGAAGTTGTTTTAGATGTAATGTGTCATTTTGTGATAAAATATATTTTAATTTACTTAGTAGTAACTATTTTATCAATTTAACAAACATCGAACCTTAATTAAACAAACGAAAATCAAAACTATCGAATGAGACTCTTTCGTGACCGCTGGGCGGTCACGAAAGAGGGTCATTCGTGACCGCCCAGCGGTCACGAAGTAGGTTCTTGACCGTTGAGCGGTCACGAAAGAGGGGGTCATTCGTGACCGCCCGGCGGTCACGAATAAAATTCATAAAAAAAAAATTTGATTTTATGGATTCATCTTGATGTGTTTATGATTTTTAACAATAAATCTCATTACTACATGTGAATTGAAGTAATAAATTAGCACAACATTAGTAATTAACATATTAAAATAGCGAATTAGATGTGATTAGGCGAGTTATGAACGAATAACCTATTTTATGTTCTACAACTAATTCATCACATACACCAAGTTGTTTTAGATGTAATGTGTCATTTTGTGATAAAATCTATTTTAATTTACTTAGTAGTAACTATTTTATCAATTTAACAAACATCGAACCTTAATTAAACAAACGAAAATCAAAACAATCGAATGAGACTCTTTCATGACCGCTGGGCGGTCACGAAAGAGGGTCATTCGTGACCGCCCAGCGGTCACGAAGTAGGTTCGTGACCGTTGGGCAGTCACGAAGAAGGTTCGTGACCGCTGGGCGGTCACGAAAGAGGGGGTCATTCGTGACCGCCCGACGGTCATGAATAATATTCATAAAAAAAATAATTGATTTTATGGATTCATCATGATGTGTTTATGATTTTTAACAATAAATCTCATTACTACATGTGAATTGAAGTAATAAATTAGCACAACATTAGTAATTAACATATTAAAATAGCGAATTAGATGTGATTAGGCGAGTTATGAACGAATAACCTATTTTATGTTCTACAACTAATTCATCACATACACGAAGTTGTTTTAGATGTAATGTGTCATTTTGTGATAAAATCTATTTTAATTTACTTAGTAGTAACTATTTTATCAATTTAACAAACATCGAACCTTAATTAAACAAACAAAAATCAAAACTATCGAATGAGACTCTTTCGTGACCGCTGGACGGTCACGAAAGAGGGTCATTCGTGACCGCCCAGCGGTCACGAAGTAGGTTCGTGACCGTTGGGCGTTCACGAAGAAGGTTCGTGACCGCTGGGCGGTCACGAAAGAGGGGGTCATTCGTGACCGCCCGACGGTCATGAATAATATTCATAAAAAAAATAATTGATTTTATGGATTCATCATGATGTGTTTATGATTTTTAACAATAAATCTCATTACTACATGTGAATTGAAGTAATAAATTAGCACAACATTAGTAATTAACATATTAAAATAGCGAATTAGATGTGATTAGGCGAGTTATGAACGAATAACCTATTTTATGTTCTACAACTAATTCATCACATACACGAAGTTGTTTTAGATGTAATGTGTCATTTTGTGATAAAATCTATTTTAATTTACTTAATAGTAACTATTTTATCAATTTAACAAACATCGAACCTTAATTAAACAAACAAAAATCAAAACTATCGAATGAGACTCTTTCGTGACCGCTGGACGGTCACGAAAGAGGGTCATTCGTGACCGCCCAGCGGTCACGAAGTAGGTTCGTGACCGTTGGGCGTTCACGAAGAAGGTTCGTGACCGCTGGGCGGTCACGAAAGAGGGGGTCATTCGTGACCGCCCGGCGGTCACGAATAATATTCATAAAAAATTTTTTGATTTTATGGATTCATCTTGATGTGTTTATGATTTTTAACAATAAGTCTCATTACTACATGTGAATTGAAGTAATAAATTAGTACAACATTAGTAATTAACATATTAAAATTGCGAATTAGATGTGATTAGGCGAGTTATGAACGAATAACCTATTTTATGTTCTACAACTAATTCATCACATACACCTAGTTGTTTTAGATGTAATGTGTCATTTTGTGATAAAATCTATTTTAATTTACTTAGTAGTAACTATTTTATCCATTTAACAAACATCGAACCTTAATTAAACAAACGAAAATCAAAACTATCGAATGAGACTCTTTCGTGACCGTTGGGCGGTCACGAAAGAGGGTCATTCGTGACCGCCCAGCGGTCACGAAGTAGGTTCGTGACCGTTGGGCAGTCACGAAGAAGGTTCGTGACCGCTGGGCGGTCACGAAAGAGGAGGTCATTCGTGACCGCCCGACGGTCATGAATAATATTCATAAAAAAAATAATTGATTTTATGGATTCATCATGATGTGTTTATGATTTTTAACAATAAGTCTCATTACTACATGTGAATTGAAGTAATAAATTAGTACAACATTAGTAATTAACATATTAAAATAGCGAATTAGATGTGATTAGGCGAGTTATGAACGAATAACCTATTTTATGTTCTACAACTAATTCATAACATACACCAAGTTGTTTTAGATGTAATGTGTCATTTTGTGATAAAATCTATTTTAATTTACTTAGTAGTAACTATTTTATCAATTTAACAAACATCTAACCTTAATTAAACAAACGAAAATCAAAACTATCGAATGAGACTCTTTCGCGACCGCTGGGCGGTCACGAAAGTGGGTCATTCGTGACCGCTGGACGGTCACGAAAGAGGGGGTCATTCGTGACCGCCCGGCGGTCACGAATAATATTCATAAAAAAAAAATAGATTTTATGGATTCATCTTGATGTGTTTATGATTTTTAACAATAAATCTCATTACTACATGTGAATTGAAGTAATAAATTAGCACAACATTAGTAATTAACATATTAAAATAGCAAATTAGATGTGATTAGGCGAGTTATGAACGAATAACCTATTTTATGTTCTACAACTAATTCATCCCATACACGAAGTTGTTTTAGATGTAATGTGTCATTTTGTGATAAAATCTCTTTTAATTTACTTAGTAGTAACTATTTTATCAATTTAACAAACATCGAACTTTAATTAAACAAACGAAAATCAAAACTATCGAATGAGACTCTTTCGTGACCGCTGGGCGGTCACGAAAGTGGGTCATTCGTGACCGCTGGACGGTCACGAAAGAGGGGGTCATTCGTGACCGCCCAGCGGTCACGAATAATATTCATAAAAAAAAAATAGATTTTATGGATTCATCTTGATGTGTTTATGATTTTTAACAATAAATCTCATTACTACATGTGAATTGAAGTAATAAATTAGCACAACATTAGTAATTAACATATTAAAATAGCAAATTAGATGTGATTAGGCGAGTTATGAACGAATAACCTATTTTATGTTCTACAACTAATTCATCACATACACCAAGTTGTTTTAGATGTAATGTGTCATTTTGTGATAAAATCTATTTTAATTTACTTAGTAGTAACTATTTTATCAATTTAACAAACATCGAACCTTAATTAAACAAACGAAAATCAAAACTATCGAATGAGACTCTTTCTTGACCGTTGGGCGGTCACGAAAGAGGGTCATTCGTGACCGCCCAGCGGTCACGAAGTAGGTTCGTGACCGTTGGGCGGTCACGAAAGAGGGGGTCATTCGTGACCGCCCGGCGGTCACGAATAAAATTCATAAAAAAAAAAATTGATTTTATGGATTCATCTTGATGTGTTTATGATTTTTAACAATAAATCTCATTACTACATGTGAATTGAAGTAATAAATTAGCACAACATTAGTAATTAACATATTAAAATAGAGAATTAGATGTTATTAGGCGAGTTATGAACGAATAACCTATTTTATGTTCTACAACTAATTCATCACATACACCAAGTTGTTTTAGATGTAATGTGTCATTTTGTGATAAAATCTATTTTAATTTACTTAGTAGTAACTATTTTATCATTTTAACAAACATCGAACCTTAATTAAACAAACAAAAATCAAAACTATCGAATGAGACTCTTTCGTGACCGCTGGGCGGTCACGAAAGTGGGTCATTCGTGACCGCTGGACGGTCACGAAAGAGGGGGTCATTCGTGACCGCCCGGCGGTCACGAATAATATTCATAAAAAAAAATAGATTTTATGGATTCATCTTGATGTGTTTATGATTTTTAACAATAAATCTCATTACTACATGTGAATTGAAGTAATAAATTAGCACAACATTAGTAATTAACATATTAAAATAGCAAATTAGATGTGATTAGGCGAGTTATGAACGAATAACCTATTTTATGTTCTACAACTAATTCATCACATACACGAAGTTGTTTTAGATGTAATGTGTCATTTTGTGATAAAATCTATTTTAATTTACTTAGTAGTAACTATTTTATCAATTTAACAAACATCGAACCTTAATTAAACAAACGAAAATCAAAACTATCGAATGGGACTCTTTCGTGACCGCTGGGCGGTCACGAAAGTGGGTCATTCGTGACCGCTGGACGGTCACGAAAGAGGGGGTCATTCGTGACCGCCCAGCGGTCACGAATAATATTCATAAAAAAAAATAGATTTTATGGATTCATCTTGATGTGTTTATGATTTTTAACAATAAATCTCATTACTACATGTGAATTGAAGTAATAAATTAGCACAACATTAGTAATTAACATATTAAAATAGCAAATTAGATGTGATTAGGCGAGTTATGAACGAATAACCTATTTTATGTTCTACAACTAATTCATCACATACACCAAGTTGTTTTAGATGTAATGTGTCATTTTGTGATAAAATCTATTTTAATTTACTTAGTAGTAACTATTTTATCAATTTAACAAACATCGAACCTTAATTAAACAAACGAAAATCAAAACTATCGAATGAGACTCTTTCTTGACCGTTGGGCGGTCACGAAAGAGGGTCATTCGTGACCGCCCAGCGGTCATGAAGTAGGTTCGTGACCGTTGGGCGGTCACGAAAGAGGGGGTCATTCGTGACCGCCCGGCGGTCACGAATAAAATTCATAAAAAAAAAAATTGATTTTATGGATTCATCTTGATGTGTTTATGATTTTTAACAATAAATCTCATTACTACATGTGAATTGAAGTAATAAATTAGCACAACATTAGTAATTAACATATTAAAATAGAGAATTAGATGTTATTAGGCGAGTTATGAACGAATAACCTATTTTATGTTCTACAACTAATTCATCACATACACCAAGTTGTTTTAGATGTAATGTGTCATTTTGAGATAAAATCTATTTTAATTTACTTAGTAGTAACTATTTTATCATTTTAACAAACATCGAACCTTAATTAAACAAACAAAAATCAAAACTATCGAATGAGACTCTTTCATGACCGCTGGGCGGTCACGAAAGTGGGTCATTCGTGACCGCTGGACAGTCACGAAAGAGGGGGTCATTCGTGACCGCCCGGCGGTCACGAATAATATTCATTAAAAAAAAATAGATTTTATGGATTCATCTTGATGTGTTTATGATTTTTAACAATAAATCTCATTACTACATGTGAATTGAAGTAATAAATTAGCACAACATTAGTAATTAACATATTAAAATAGCGAATTCGATGTGATTAGGCGAGTTATGAACGAATAACCTATTTTATGTTCTACAACTAATTCATCACATACACCAAGTTGTTTTAGATGTAATGTGTCATTTTGTGATAAAATATATTTTAATTTACTTAGTAGTAACTATTTTATCAATTTAACAAACATCGAACCTTAATTAAACAAACGAAAATCAAAACAATCGAATGAGACTCTTTCATGACCGCTGGGCGGTCACGAAAGAGGGTCATTCGTGACCGCCCAGCGGTCACGAAGTAGGTTCGTGACCGTTGGGCAGTCACGAAGAAGGTTCGTGACCGCTGGGCGGTCACGAAAGAGGGGGTCATTCGTGACCGCCCGACGGTCATGAATAATATTCATAAAAAAAATAATTGATTTTATGGATTCATCATGATGTGTTTATGATTTTTAACAATAAATCTCATTACTACATGTGAATTGAAGTAATAAATTAGCACAACATTAGTAATTAACATATTAAAATAGCGAATTAGATGTGATTAGGCGAGTTATGAACGAATAACCTATTTTATGTTCTACAACTAATTCATAACATACACCAAGTTGTTTTAGATGTAATGTGTCATTTTGTGATAAAATCTATTTTAATTTACTTAGTAGTAACTATTTTATCAATTTAACAAACATCTAACCTTAATTAAACAAACGAAAATCAAAACTATCGAATGAGACTCTTTCGCGACCGCTGGGCGGTCACGAAAGTGGGTCATTCGTGACCGCTGGACGGTCACGAAAGAGGGGGTCATTCGTGACCGCCCGGCGGTCACGAATAATATTCATAAAAAAAAAATAGATTTTATGGATTCATCTTGATGTGTTTATGATTTTTAACAATAAATCTCATTACTACATGTGAATTGAAGTAATAAATTAGCACAACATTAGTAATTAACATATTAAAATAGCAAATTAGATGTGATTAGGCGAGTTATGAACGAATAACCTATTTTATGTTCTACAACTAATTCATCCCATACACGAAGTTGTTTTAGATGTAATGTGTCATTTTGTGATAAAATCTATTTTAATTTACTTAGTAGTAACTATTTTATCAATTTAACAAACATCGAACTTTAATTAAACAAACGAAAATCAAAACTATCGAATGAGACTCTTTCGTGACCGCTGGGCGGTCACGAAAGTGGGTCATTCGTGACCGCTGGACGGTCACGAAAGAGGGGGTCATTCGTGACCGCCCAGCGGTCACGAATAATATTCATAAAAAAAAAATAGATTTTATGGATTCATCTTGATGTGTTTATGATTTTTAACAATAAATCTCATTACTACATGTGAATTGAAGTAATAAATTAGCACAACATTAGTAATTAACATATTAAAATAGCAAATTAGATGTGATTAGGCGAGTTATGAACGAATAACCTATTTTATGTTCTACAACTAATTCATCACATACACCAAGTTGTTTTAGATGTAATGTGTCATTTTGTGATAAAATCTATTTTAATTTACTTAGTAGTAACTATTTTATCAATTTAACAAACATCGAACCTTAATTAAACAAACGAAAATCAAAACTATCGAATGAGACTCTTTCTTGACCGTTGGGCGGTCACGAAAGAGGGTCATTCGTGACCGCCCAGCGGTCACGAAGTAGGTTCGTGACCGTTGGGCGGTCACGAAAGAGGGGGTCATTCGTGACCGCCCGGCGGTCACGAATAAAATTCATAAAAAAAAAAATTGATTTTATGGATTCATCTTGATGTGTTTATGATTTTTAACAATAAATCTCATTACTACATGTGAATTGAAGTAATAAATTAGCACAACATTAGTAATTAACATATTAAAATAGAGAATTAGATGTTATTAGGCGAGTTATGAACGAATAACCTATTTTATGTTCTACAACTAATTCATCACATACACCAAGTTGTTTTAGATGTAATGTGTCATTTTGTGATAAAATCTATTTTAATTTACTTAGTAGTAACTATTTTATCATTTTAACAAACATCGAACCTTAATTAAACAAACAAAAATCAAAACTATCGAATGAGACTCTTTCGTGACCGCTGGGCGGTCACGAAAGTGGGTCATTCGTGACCGCTGGACGGTCACGAAAGAGGGGGTCATTCGTGACCGCCCGGCGGTCACGAATAATATTCATAAAAAAAAATAGATTTTATGGATTCATCTTGATGTGTTTATGATTTTTAACAATAAATCTCATTACTACATGTGAATTGAAGTAATAAATTAGCACAACATTAGTAATTAACATATTAAAATAGCAAATTAGATGTGATTAGGCGAGTTATGAACGAATAACCTATTTTATGTTCTACAACTAATTCATCACATACACGAAGTTGTTTTAGATGTAATGTGTCATTTTGTGATAAAATCTATTTTAATTTACTTAGTAGTAACTATTTTATCAATTTAACAAACATCGAACCTTAATTAAACAAACGAAAATCAAAACTATCGAATGGGACTCTTTCGTGACCGCTGGGCGGTCACGAAAGTGGGTCATTCGTGACCGCTGGACGGTCACGAAAGAGGGGGTCATTCGTGACCGCCCATCGGTCACGAATAATATTCATAAAAAAAAATAGATTTTATGGATTCATCTTGATGTGTTTATGATTTTTAACAATAAATCTCATTACTACATGTGAATTGAAGTAATAAATTAGCACAACATTAGTAATTAACATATTAAAATAGCAAATTAGATGTGATTAGGCGAGTTATGAACGAATAACCTATTTTATGTTCTACAACTAATTCATCACATACACCAAGTTGTTTTAGATGTAATGTGTCATTTTGTGATAAAATCTATTTTAATTTACTTAGTAGTAACTATTTTATCAATTTAACAAACATCGAACCTTAATTAAACAAACGAAAATCAAAACTATCGAATGAGACTCTTTCTTGACCGTTGGGCGGTCACGAAAGAGGGTCATTCGTGACCGCCCAGCGGTCATGAAGTAGGTTCGTGACCGTTGGGCGGTCACGAAAGAGGGGGTCATTCGTGACCGCCCGGCGGTCACGAATAAAATTCATAAAAAAAAAAATTGATTTTATGGATTCATCTTGATGTGTTTATGATTTTTAACAATAAATCTCATTACTACATGTGAATTGAAGTAATAAATTAGCACAACATTAGTAATTAACATATTAAAATAGAGAATTAGATGTTATTAGGCGAGTTATGAACGAATAACCTATTTTATGTTCTACAACTAATTCATCACATACACCAAGTTGTTTTAGATGTAATGTGTCATTTTGAGATAAAATCTATTTTAATTTACTTAGTAGTAACTATTTTATCATTTTAACAAACATCGAACCTTAATTAAACAAACAAAAATCAAAACTATCGAATGAGACTCTTTCATGACCGCTGGGCGGTCACGAAAGTGGGTCATTCGTGACCGCTGGACAGTCACGAAAGAGGGGGTCATTCGTGACCGCCCGGCGGTCACGAATAATATTCATTAAAAAAAAATAGATTTTATGGATTCATCTTGATGTGTTTATGATTTTTAACAATAAATCTCATTACTACATGTGAATTGAAGTAATAAATTAGCACAACATTAGTAATTAACATATTAAAATAGCGAATTCGATGTGATTAGGCGAGTTATGAACGAATAACCTATTTTATGTTCTACAACTAATTCATCACATACACCAAGTTGTTTTAGATGTAATGTGTCATTTTGTGATAAAATATATTTTAATTTACTTAGTAGTAACTATTTTATCAATTTAACAAACATCGAACCTTAATTAAACAAACGAAAATCAAAACAATCGAATGAGACTCTTTCATGACCGCTGGGCGGTCACGAAAGAGGGTCATTCGTGACCGCCCAGCGGTCACGAAGTAGGTTCGTGACCGTTGGGCAGTCACGAAGAAGGTTCGTGACCGCTGGGCGGTCACGAAAGAGGGGGTCATTCGTGACCGCCCGACGGTCATGAATAATATTCATAAAAAAAATAATTGATTTTATGGATTCATCATGATGTGTTTATGATTTTTAACAATAAATCTCATTACTACATGTGAATTGAAGTAATAAATTAGCACAACATTAGTAATTAACATATTAAAATAGCGAATTAGATGTGATTAGGCGAGTTATGAACGAATAACCTATTTTATGTTCTACAACTAATTCATCACATACACCAAGTTGTTTTAGATGTAATGTGTCATTTTGTGATAAAATCTATTTTAATTTACTTAGTAGTAACTATTTTATCATTTTAACAAACATCGAACCTTAATTAAACAAACAAAAATCAAAACTATCGAATGAGACTCTTTCATGACCGCTGGGCGGTCACGAAAGTGGGTCATTCGTGACCGCTGGACAGTCACGAAAGAGGGGGTCATTCGTGACCGCCCGGCGGTCACGAATAATATTCATTAAAAAAAAATAGATTTTATGGATTCATCTTGATGTGTTTATGATTTTTAACAATAAATCTCATTACTACATGTGAATTGAAGTAATAAATTAGCACAACATTAGTAATTAACATATTAAAATAGCGAATTCGATGTGATTAGGCGAGTTATGAACGAATAACCTATTTTATGTTCTACAACTAATTCATCACATACACCAAGTTGTTTTAGATGTAATGTGTCATTTTGTGATAAAATATATTTTAATTTACTTAGTAGTAACTATTTTATCAATTTAACAAACATCGAACCTTAATTAAACAAACGAAAATCAAAACAATCGAATGAGACTCTTTCATGACCGCTGGGCGGTCACGAAAGAGGGTCATTCGTGACCGCCCAGCGGTCACGAAGTAGGTTCGTGACCGTTGGGCAGTCACGAAGAAGGTTCGTGACCGCTGGGCGGTCACGAAAGAGGGGGTCATTCGTGACCGCCCGACGGTCATGAATAATATTCATAAAAAAAATAATTGATTTTATGGATTCATCATGATGTGTTTATGATTTTTAACAATAAATCTCATTACTACATGTGAATTGAAGTAATAAATTAGCACAACATTAGTAATTAACATATTAAAATAGCGAATTAGATGTGATTAGGCGAGTTATGAACGAATAACCTATTTTATGTTCTACAACTAATTCATCACATACACGAAGTTGTTTTAGATGTAATGTGTCATTTTGTGATAAAATCTATTTTAATTTACTTAGTAGTAACTATTTTATCAATTTAACAAACATCGAACCTTAATTAAACAAACAAAAATCAAAACTATCGAATGAGACTCTTTCGTGACCGCTGGACGGTCACGAAAGAGGGTCATTCGTGACCGCCCAGCGGTCACGAAGTAGGTTCGTGACCGTTGGGCGTTCACGAAGAAGGTTCGTGACCGCTGGGCGGTCACGAAAGAGGGGGTCATTCGTGACCGCCCGACGGTCATGAATAATATTCATAAAAAAAATAATTGATTTTATGGATTCATCATGATGTGTTTATGATTTTTAACAATAAATCTCATTACTACATGTGAATTGAAGTAATAAATTAGCACAACATTAGTAATTAACATATTAAAATAGCGAATTAGATGTGATTAGGCGAGTTATGAACGAATAACATATTTTATGTTCTACAACTAATTCATCACATACACGAAGTTGTTTTAGATGTAATGTGTCATTTTGTGATAAAATCTATTTTAATTTACTTAGTAGTAACTATTTTATCAATTTAACAAACATCGAACCTTAATTAAACAAACAAAAATCAAAACTATCGAATGAGACTCTTTCGTGACCGCTGGACGGTCACGAAAGAGGGTCATTCGTGACCGCCCAGCGGTCACGAAGTAGGTTCGTGACCGTTGGGCGTTCACGAAGAAGGTTCGTGACCGCTGGGCGGTCACGAAAGAGGGGGTCATTCGTGACCGCCCGGCGGTCACGAATAATATTCATAAAAAAAATTTTGATTTTATGGATTCATCTTGATGTGTTTATGATTTTTAACAATAAGTCTCATTACTACATGTGAATTGAAGTAATAAATTAGTACAACATTAGTAATTAACATATTAAAATTGCGAATTAGATGTGATTAGGCGAGTTGAACGAATAACCTATTTTATGTTCTACAACTAATTCATCACATACACCTAGTTGTTTTAGATGTAATGTGACATTTTGTGATAAAATCTATTTTAATTTACTTAGTAGTAACTATTTTATCCATTTAACAAACATCGAACCTTAATTAAACAAACGAAAATCAAAACTATCGAATGAGACTCTTTCGTGACCGTTGGGCGGTCACGAAAGAGGGTCATTCGTGACCGCCCAACGGTCACGAAGTAGGTTCGTGACCGTTGGGCAGTCACGAAGAAGGTTCGTGACCGCTGGGCGGTCACGAAAGAGGAGGTCATTCGTGACCGCCCGACGGTCATGAATAATATTCATAAAAAAAATAATTGATTTTATGGATTCATCATGATGTGTTTATGATTTTTAACAATAAATCTCATTACTACATGTGAATTGAAGTAATAAATTAGCACAACATTAGTAATTAACATATTAAAATAGCGAATTAGATGTGATTAGGCGAGTTATGAACGAATAACCTATTTTATGTTCTACAACTAATTCATAACATACACCAAGTTGTTTTAGATGTAATGTGTCATTTTGTGATAAAATCTATTTTAATTTACTTAGTAGTAACTATTTTATCATTTTAACAAACATCGAACCTTAATTAAACAAACAAAAATCAAAACTATCGAATGAGACTCTTTCATGACCGCTGGGCGGTCACGAAAGTGGGTCATTCGTGACCGCTGGACAGTCACGAAAGAGGGGGTCATTCGTGACCGCCCGGCGGTCACGAATAATATTCATTAAAAAAAAATAGATTTTATGGATTCATCTTGATGTGTTTATGATTTTTAACAATAAATCTCATTACTACATGTGAATTGAAGTAATAAATTAGCACAACATTAGTAATTAACATATTAAAATAGCGAATTCGATGTGATTAGGCGAGTTATGAACGAATAACCTATTTTATGTTCTACAACTAATTCATCACATACACCAAGTTGTTTTAGATGTAATGTGTCATTTTGTGATAAAATATATTTTAATTTACTTAGTAGTAACTATTTTATCAATTTAACAAACATCGAACCTTAATTAAACAAACGAAAATCAAAACAATCGAATGAGACTCTTTCATGACCGCTGGGCGGTCACGAAAGAGGGTCATTCGTGACCGCCCAGCGGTCACGAAGTAGGTTCGTGACCGTTGGGCAGTCACGAAGAAGGTTCGTGACCGCTGGGCGGTCACGAAAGAGGGGGTCATTCGTGACCGCCCGACGGTCATGAATAATATTCATAAAAAAAATAATTGATTTTATGGATTCATCATGATGTGTTTATGATTTTTAACAATAAATCTCATTACTACATGTGAATTGAAGTAATAAATTAGCACAACATTAGTAATTAACATATTAAAATAGCGAATTAGATGTGATTAGGCGAGTTATGAACGAATAACCTATTTTATGTTCTACAACTAATTCATCACATACACGAAGTTGTTTTAGATGTAATGTGTCATTTTGTGATAAAATCTATTTTAATTTACTTAGTAGTAACTATTTTATCAATTTAACAAACATCGAACCTTAATTAAACAAACAAAAATCAAAACTATCGAATGAGACTCTTTCGTGACCGCTGGACGGTCACGAAAGAGGGTCATTCGTGACCGCCCAGCGGTCACGAAGTAGGTTCGTGACCGTTGGGCGTTCACGAAGAAGGTTCGTGACCGCTGGGCGGTCACGAAAGAGGGGGTCATTCGTGACCGCCCGACGGTCATGAATAATATTCATAAAAAAAATAATTGATTTTATGGATTCATCATGATGTGTTTATGATTTTTAACAATAAATCTCATTACTACATGTGAATTGAAGTAATAAATTAGCACAACATTAGTAATTAACATATTAAAATAGCGAATTAGATGTGATTAGGCGAGTTATGAACGAATAACATATTTTATGTTCTACAACTAATTCATCACATACACGAAGTTGTTTTAGATGTAATGTGTCATTTTGTGATAAAATCTATTTTAATTTACTTAGTAGTAACTATTTTATCAATTTAACAAACATCGAACCTTAATTAAACAAACAAAAATCAAAACTATCGAATGAGACTCTTTCGTGACCGCTGGACGGTCACGAAAGAGGGTCATTCGTGACCGCCCAGCGGTCACGAAGTAGGTTCGTGACCGTTGGGCGTTCACGAAGAAGGTTCGTGACCGCTGGGCGGTCACGAAAGAGGGGGTCATTCGTGACCGCCCGGCGGTCACGAATAATATTCATAAAAAAAATTTTGATTTTATGGATTCATCTTGATGTGTTTATGATTTTTAACAATAAGTCTCATTACTACATGTGAATTGAAGTAATAAATTAGTACAACATTAGTAATTAACATATTAAAATTGCGAATTAGATGTGATTAGGCGAGTTGAACGAATAACCTATTTTATGTTCTACAACTAATTCATCACATACACCTAGTTGTTTTAGATGTAATGTGACATTTTGTGATAAAATCTATTTTAATTTACTTAGTAGTAACTATTTTATCCATTTAACAAACATCGAACCTTAATTAAACAAACGAAAATCAAAACTATCGAATGAGACTCTTTCGTGACCGTTGGGCGGTCACGAAAGAGGGTCATTCGTGACCGCCCAGCGGTCACGAAGTACGTTCGTGACCGTTGGGCAGTCACGAAGAAGGTTCGTGACCGCTGGGCGGTCACGAAAGAGGAGGTCATTCGTGACCGCCCGACGGTCATGAATAATATTCATAAAAAAAATAATTGATTTTATGGATTCATCATGATGTGTTTATGATTTTTAACAATAAATCTCATTACTACATGTGAATTGAAGTAATAAATTAGCACAACATTAGTAATTAACATATTAAAATAGCGAATTAGATGTGATTAGGCGAGTTATGAACGAATAACCTATTTTATGTTCTACAACTAATTCATAACATACACCAAGTTGTTTTAGATGTAATGTGTCATTTTGTGATAAAATCTATTTTAATTTACTTAGTAGTAACTATTTTATCAATTTAACAAACATCGAACCTTAATTAAACAAACGAAAATCAAAACTATCGAATGAGACTCTTTCGCGACCGCTGGGCGGTCACGAAAGTGGGTCATTCGTGACCGCTGGACGGTCACGAAAGAGGGGGTCATTCGTGACCGCCCGGCGGTCACGAATAATATTCATAAAAAAAAATAGATTTTATGGATTCATCTTGATGTGTTTATGATTTTTAACAATAAATCTCATTACTACATGTGAATTGAAGTAATAAATTAGCACAACATTAGTAATTAACATATTAAAATAGCAAATTAGATGTGATTAGGCGAGTTATGAACGAATAACCTATTTTATGTTCTACAACTAATTCATCACATACACGAAGTTGTTTTAGATGTAATGTGTCATTTTGTGATAAAATCTATTTTAATTTACTTAGTAGTAACTATTTTATCAATTTAACAAACATCGAACCTTAATTAAACAAACGAAAATCAAAACTATCGAATGAGACTCTTTCGTGACCGCTGGGCGGTCACGGAAGTGGGTCATTCGTGACCGCTGGACGGTCACGAAAGAGGGGGTCATTCGTGACCGCCCGGCGGTCACGAATAATATTCATAAAAAAAAATAGATTTTATGGATTCATCTTGATGTGTTTATGCTTTTTAACAATAAATCTCATTACTACATGTGAATTGAAGTAATAAATTAGCAAAACATTAGTAATTAACATATTAAAATAGCAAATTAGATGTGATTAGGCGAGTTATGAACGAATAACCTATTTTATGTTCTACAACTAATTCATCACATACACCAAGTTGTTTTAGATGTAATGTGTCATTTTGTGATAAAATCTATTTTAATTTACTTAGTAGTAACTATTTTATCAATTTAACAAACATCGAACCTTAATTAAACAAACGAAAATCAAAACTATCGAATGAGACTCTTTCGTGACCGCTGGGCGGTCACGAAAGAGGGTCATTCGTGACCGCCCAGCGGTCACGAAGTAGGTTCGTGACCGTTGGGCGGTCACGAAAGAGGGGGTCATTCGTGACCGCCCGGCGGTCACGAATAAAATTCATAAAAAAAAATTTTGATTTTATGGATTCATCTTGATGTGTTTATGATTTTTAACAATAAATCTCATTACTACATGTGAATTGAAGTAATAAATTAGCACAACATTAGTAATTAACATATTAAAATAGAGAATTAGATGTTATTAGGCGAGTTATGAACGAATAACCTATTTTATGTTCTACAACTAATTCATCACATACACCAAGTTGTTTTAGATGTAACGTGTCATTTTGTGATAAAATCTATTTTAATTTACTTAGTAGTAACTATTTTATCATTTTAACAAACATCGAACCTTAATTAAACAAACGAAAATCAAAACTATCGAATGAGACTCTTTCGTGACCGCTGGGCGGTCACGAAAGTGGGTCATTCGTGACCGCTGGACGGTCACGAAAGAGGGGGTCATTCGTGACCGCCCGGCGGTCACGAATAATATTCCTAAAAAAAAATAGATTTTATGGATTCATCTTGATGTGTTTATGATTTTTAACAATAAATCTCATTACTACATGTGAATTGAAGTAATAAATTAGCACAACATTAGTAATTAACATATTAAAATAGCAAATTAGATGTGATTAGGCGAGTTATGAACGAATAACCTATTTTATGTTCTACAACTAATTCATCACATACACGAAGTTGTTTTAGATGTAATGTGTCATTTTGTGATAAAATCTATTTTAATTTACTTAGTAGTAACTATTTTATCAATTTAACAAACATCGAACCTTAATTAAACAAACAAAAATCAAAACTATCGAATGAGACTCTTTCGTGACCGCTGGGCGGTCACGAAGAAGGTTCGAGACCGCTGGGCGGTCACAAAAGAGAGGGCCATTCGTGACCGCCCGGCGGTCACGAATAATATTCATAAAAAAAAATTTGATTTTATGGATTCATCTTGATGTGTTTATGATTTTTAACAATAAGTCTCATTACTACATGTGAATTGAAGTAATAAATTAGTACAACATTAGTAATTAACATATTAAAATAGCGAATTAGATGTGATTAGGCGAGTTATGAACGAATAACCTATTTTATGTTCTACAACTAATTCATCACATACACCAAGTTGTTTTAGATGTAATGTGTCATTTTGTGATAAAATCTATTTTAATTTACTTAGAAGTAACTATTTTATCAATTTAACAAACATCGAACCTTAATTAAACAAACGAAAATCAAAACTATCGAATGAGACTCTTTCGTGACCGCTGGGCGGTCACGAAAGAGGGTCATTCGTGACCGCCGAGCGGTCACGAAGTAGGTTCGTGACCGCTGGGCGGTCACGAAGAAGGTTCGTGACCGCTGGGCGGTCACGAAAGAGGGGGTCATTCATGACCGCCCGGCGGTCACGAATAATATTCATAAAAAAAATTTGATTTTATGGATTCATCTTGATGTGTTTATGATTTTTAACAATAAATCTCATTACTACATCTGAATTGAAGTAATAAATTAGCACAACATTAGTAATTAACATATTAAAATAGCGAATTAGATGTGATTAGGCGAGTTATGAACGAATAACCTATTTTATGTTCTACAACTAATTCATCACATACACCAAGTTGTTTTAGATGTAATGTGTCATTTTGTGATAAAATCTATTTTAATTTACTTAGTAGTAACTATTTTATCATTTTAACAAACATCGAACCTTAATTAAACAAACGAAAATCAAAACTATCGAATGAGACTCTTTCGTGACCGCTGGGCGGTCACAAAGAAGGTTCGTGACCGCTGGGCGGTCACAAAAGAGAGGGCCATTCGTGACCGCCCGACGGTCACGAATAATACTCATAAAAAAAAATTTGATTTTATGGATTCATCTTGATGTGTTTATGATTTTTAACAATAAATCTCATTACTACATGTGAATTGAAAAAATAAATTACCACAACATTAGTAATTAACATATTAAAATAGCGAATTAGATGTGATTAGGCGAGTTATGAACGAATACCCTATTTTATGTTCTACAACTAATTCATCACATACACCAAGTTGTTTTAGATGTAATGTGTCATTTTGTGATAAAATCTATTTTAATTTACTTAGTAGTAACTATTTTATTATTTTAACAAACATCGAACCTTAATTAAACAAACGAAAATCAAAACTATCGAATGAGACTCTTTCGTGACCGTTGGGCGGTCACGAAGAAGGTTCGAGACCGCTGGGCGGTCACAAAAGAGAGGGCCATTCGTGACCGCCCGGCGGTCACAAATAATATTCATAAAAAAAAATTTGATTTTATGGATTCATCTTGATGTGTTTATGATTTTTAACAATAAATCTCATTACTACATGTGAATTGAAGAAATAAATTAGCACAACATTAGTAATTAACATATTAAAATAGCGAATTAGATGTGATTAGGCGAGTTATGAACGAATAACCTATTTTATGTTCTACAACTAATTCATCACATACACCAAGTTGTTTTAGATGTAATGTGTTATTTTGTGATAAAATCTATTTTAATTTACTTAGTAGTAACTATTTTATCATTTGAACAAACATCGAACCTTAATTAAACAAACGAAAATCAAAACTATCGAATGAGACTCTTTCGTGACCGCTGGGCGGTCACGAAGAAGGTTCGAGACCGCTGGGCGGTCACGAAAGAGGGGGTCATTCGTGACCGCCCGGCGGTCACGAATAATATTCATAAAAAAAATTTGATTTTATGGATTCATCTTGATGTGTTTATGATTTTTAACAATAAATCTCATTACTACATGTGAATTGAAGTAATAAATTAGCACAACATTAGTAATTAACATATTAAAATAGCGAATTAGATGTGATTAGGCGAGTTATGAACGAATAACCTATTTTATGTTCTACAACTAATTCATCACATACACCAAGTTGTTTTGGATGTAATGTGTCATTTTGTGATAAAATCTATTTTAATTTACTTAGTAGTAACTATTTTATCAATTTAACAAACATCGAACCTTAATTAAACAAACGAAAATCAAACCTATCGAATGAGACTCTTTCGTGACCGCTGGGCGGTCACGAAAGAGGGTCATTCGTGACCGCCCAGCGGTCACGAATAATATTCATAAAAAAAAATTTGACTTTATGGATTCATCTTGATGTGTTTATGATTTTTAACAATAAGTCTCATTACTACATGTGAATTGAAGTAATAAATTAGCACAACATTAGTAATTAACATATTAAAATAGAGAATTAGATGTTATTAGGCGAGTTATGAACGAATAACCTATTTTATGTTCTACAACTAATTCATCACATACACCAAGTTGTTTTAGATGTAATGTGTCATTTTGTGATAAAATCTATTTTAATTTACTTAGTAGTAACTATTTTATCATTTTAACAAACATCGAACCTTAATTAAACAAACGAAAATCAAAACTGTCGAATGAGACTCTTTCGTGACCGCTGGGCGGTCACGAAAGTAGGTCATTCGTGACCGCTGGACGGTCACGAAAGAGGGGGTCATTCGTGACCGCCCGGCGGTCACGAATAATATTCATAAAAAAAAATAGATTTTATGGATTCATCTTGATGTGTTTATGATTTTTAACAATAAATCTCATTACTACATGTGAATTGAAGTAATAAATTAGCACAACATTAGTAATTAACATATTAAAATAGCAAATTAGATGTGATTAGGCGAGTTATGAACGAATAACCTATTTTATGTTCTACAACTAATTCATCACATACACGAAGTTGTTTTAGATGTAATGTGTCATTTTGTGATAAAATCTATTTTAATTTACTTAGTAGTAACTATTTTATCAATTTAACAAACATCGAACCTTAATTAAACAAACGAAAATCAAAACTATCGAATGAGACTCTTTCGTGACCGTTGGGCGGTCACGAAGAAGGTTCGAGACCGCTGGGCGGTCACAAAAGAGAGGGCCATTCGTGACCGCCCGGCGGTCACGAATAATATTCATAAAAAAAATTTTGATTTTATGGATTCATCTTGATGTGTTTATGATTTTTAACAATAAGTCTCATTACTACATGTGAATTGAAGTAATAAATTAGTACAACATTAGTAATTAACATATTAAAATAGCGAATAAGATGTGATTAGGCGAGTTATGAACGAACAACCTATTTTATGTTCTACAACTAATTCATCACATACACCAAGTTGTTTTAGATGTAATGTGTCATTTTGTGATAAAATCTATTTTAATTTACTTAGTAGTAACTATTTTATCATTTGAACAAACATCGAACCTTAATTAAACAAACGAAAATCAAAACTATCGAATGAGACTCTTTCGTGACCGCTGGGCGGTCACGAAGAAGGTTCGAGACCGCTGGGCGGTCACGAAAGAGGGGGTCATTCGTGACCGCCCGGCGGTCACGAATAATATTCATAAAAAAAATTTGATTTTATGGATTCATCTTGATGTGTTTATGATTTTTAACAATAAATCTCATTACTACATGTGAATTGAAGTAATAAATTAGCACAACATTAGTAATTAACATATTAAAATAGCGAATTAGATGTGATTAGGCGAGTTATGAACGAATAACCTATTTTATGTTCTACAACTAATTCATCACATACACCAAGTTGTTTTAGATGTAATGTGTCATTTTGTGATAAAATCTATTTTAATTTACTTAGTAGTAACTATTTTATCATTTTAACAAACATCGAACCTTAATTAAACAAACGAAAATCAAAACTGTCGAATGAGACTCTTTCGTGACCGCTGGGCGGTCACGAAAGTAGGTCATTCGTGACCGCTGGACGGTCACGAAAGAGGGGGTCATTCGTGACCGCCCGGCGGTCACGAATAATATTCATAAAAAAAAATAGATTTTATGGATTCATCTTGATGTGTTTATGATTTTTAACAATAAATCTCATTACTACATGTGAATTGAAGTAATAAATTAGCACAACATTAGTAATTAACATATTAAAATAGCAAATTAGATGTGATTAGGCGAGTTATGAACGAATAACCTATTTTATGTTCTACAACTAATTCATCACATACACGAAGTTGTTTTAGATGTAATGTGTCATTTTGTGATAAAATCTATTTTAATTTACTTAGTAGTAACTATTTTATCAATTTAACAAACATCGAACCTTAATTAAACAAACGAAAATCAAAACTATCGAATGAGACTCTTTCGTGACCGTTGGGCGGTCACGAAGAAGGTTCGAGACCGCTGGGCGGTCACAAAAGAGAGGGCCATTCGTGACCGCCCGGCGGTCACGAATAATATTCATAAAAAAAATTTTGATTTTATGGATTCATCTTGATGTGTTTATGATTTTTAACAATAAGTCTCATTACTACATGTGAATTGAAGTAATAAATTAGTACAACATTAGTAATTAACATATTAAAATAGCGAATAAGATGTGATTAGGCGAGTTATGAACGAACAACCTATTTTATGTTCTACAACTAATTCATCACATACACCAAGTTGTTTTAGATGTAATGTGTCATTTTGTGATAAAATCTATTTTAATTTACTTAGTAGTAACTATTTTATCATTTGAACAAACATCGAACCTTAATTAAACAAACGAAAATCAAAACTATCGAATGAGACTCTTTCGTGACCGCTGGGCGGTCACGAAGAAGGTTCGAGACCGCTGGGCGGTCACGAAAGAGGGGGTCATTCGTGACCGCCCGGCGGTCACGAATAATATTCATAAAAAAAATTTGATTTTATGGATTCATCTTGATGTGTTTATGATTTTTAACAATAAATCTCATTACTACATGTGAATTGAAGTAATAAATTAGCACAACATTAGTAATTAACATATTAAAATAGCGAATTAGATGTGATTAGGCGAGTTATGAACGAATAACCTATTTTATGTTCTACAACTAATTCATCACATACACCAAGTTGTTTTGGATGTAATGTGTCATTTTGTGATAAAATCTATTTTAATTTACTTAGTAGTAACTATTTTATCAATTTAACAAACATCGAACCTTAATTAAACAAACGAAAATCAAACCTATCGAATGAGACTCTTTCGTGACCGCTGGGCGGTCACGAAAGAGGGTCATTCGTGACCGCCCAGCGGTCACGAATAATATTCATAAAAAAAAATTTGACTTTATGGATTCATCTTGATGTGTTTAGGATTTTTAACAATAAGTCTCATTACTACATGTGAATTGAAGTAATAAATTAGCACAACATTAGTAATTAACATATTAAAATAGAGAATTAGATGTTATTAGGCGAGTTATGAACGAATAACCTATTTTATGTTCTACAACTAATTCATCACATACACCAAGTTGTTTTAGATGTAATGTGTCATTTTGTGATAAAATCTATTTTAATTTACTTAGTAGTAACTATTTTATCATTTTAACAAACATCGAACCTTAATTAAACAAACGAAAATCAAAACTGTCGAATGAGACTCTTTCGTGACCGCTGGGCGGTCACGAAAGTAGGTCATTCGTGACCGCTGGACGGTCACGAAAGAGGGGGTCATTCGTGACCGCCCGGCGGTCACGAATAATATTCATAAAAAAAAATAGATTTTATGGATTCATCTTGATGTGTTTATGATTTTTAACAATAAATCTCATTACTACATGTGAATTGAAGTAATAAATTAGCACAACATTAGTAATTAACATATTAAAATAGCAAATTAGATGTGATTAGGCGAGTTATGAACGAATAACCTATTTTATGTTCTACAACTAATTCATCACATACACGAAGTTGTTTTAGATGTAATGTGTCATTTTGTGATAAAATCTATTTTAATTTACTTAGTAGTAACTATTTTATCAATTTAACAAACATCGAACCTTAATTAAACAAACGAAAATCAAAACTATCGAATGAGACTCTTTCGTGACCGTTGGGCGGTCACGAAGAAGGTTCGAGACCGCTGGGCGGTCACAAAAGAGAGGGCCATTCGTGACCGCCCGGCGGTCACGAATAATATTCATAAAAAAAATTTGATTTTATGGATTCATCTTGATGTGTTTATGATTTTTAACAATAAATCTCATTACTACATGTGAATTGAAGTAATAAATTAGCACAACATTAGTAATTAACATATTAAAATAGCGAATTAGATGTGATTAGGCGAGTTATGAACGAATAACCTATTTTATGTTCTACAACTAATTCATCACATACACCAAGTTGTTTTAGATGTAATGTGTCATTTTGTGATAAAATCTATTTTAATTTACTTAGTAGTAACTATTTTATCATTTTAACAAACATCGAACCTTAATTAAACAAACGAAAATCAAAACTATCGAATGAGACTCTTTCGTGACCGCTGGGCGGTCACAAAGAAGGTTCGTGACCGCTGGGCGGTCACAAAAGAGAGGGCCATTCGTGACCGCCCGGCGGTCACGAATAATATTCATAAAAAAAAATTTGATTTTATGGATTCATCTTGATGTGTTTATGATTTTTAACAATAAATCTCATTACTACATGTGAATTGAAAAAATAAATTAGCACAACATTAGTAATTAACATATTAAAATAGCGAATTAGATGTGATTAGGCGAGTTATGAACGAATAACCTATTTTATGTTCTACAACTAATTCATCACATACACCAAGTTGTTTTAGATGTAATGTGTCATTTTGTGATAAAATCTATTTTAATTTACTTAGTAGTAACTATTTTATTATTTTAACAAACATCGAACCTTAATTAAACAAACGAAAATCAAAACTATCGAATGAGACTCTTTCGTGACCGCTGGGCGGTCACGAAGAAGGTTCGAGACCGCTGGGCGGTCACAAAAGAGAGGGCCATTCGTGACCGCCCGGCGGTCACGAATAATATTCATAAAAAAAAATTTGATTTTATGGATTCATCTTGATGTGTTTATGATTTTTAACAATAAATCTCATTACTACATGTGAATTGAAAAAATAAATTAGCACAACATTAGTAATTAACATATTAAAATAGCGAATTAGATGTGATTAGGCGAGTTATGAACGAATAACCTATTTTATGTTCTACAACTAATTCATCACATACACCAAGTTGTTTTAGATGTAATGTGTCATTTTGTGATAAAATCTATTTTAATTTACTTAGTAGTAACTATTTTATTATTTTAACAAACATCGAACCTTAATTAAACAAACGAAAATCAAAACTATCGAATCAGACTCTTTCGTGACCGCTGGGCGGTCACGAAGAAGGTTCGAGACCGCTGGGCGGTCACAAAAGAGAGGGCCATTCGTGACCGCCCGGCGGTCACGAATAATATTCATAAAAAAAAATTTGATTTTATGGATTCATCTTGATGTGTTTATGATTTTTAACAATAAATCTCATTACTACATGTGAATTGAAGAAATAAATTAGCACAACATTAGTAATTAACATATTAAAATAGCGAATTAGATGTGATTAGGCGAGTTATGAACGAATAACCTATTTTATGTTCTACAACTAATTCATCACATACACCAAGTTGTTTTAGATGTAATGTGTCATTTTGTGATAAAATCTATTTTAATTTACTTAGTAGTAACTATTTTATTATTTTAACAAACATCGAACCTTAATTAAACAAACGAAAATCAAAACTATCGAATGAGACTCTTTCGTGACCGCTGGGCGGTCACGAAGAAGGTTCGAGACCGCTGGGCGGTCACAAAAGAGAGGGCCATTCGTGACCGCCCGGCGGTCACGAATAATATTCATAAAAAAAAATTTGATTTTATGGATTCATCTTGATGTGTTTATGATTTTTAACAATAAATCTCATTACTACATGTGAATTGAAAAAATAAATTAGCACAACATTAGTAATTAACATATTAAAATAGCGAATTAGATGTGATTAGGCGAGTTATGAACGAATAACCTATTTTATGTTCTACAACTAATTCATCACATACACCAAGTTGTTTTAGATGTAATGTGTCATTTTGTGATAAAATCTATTTTAATTTACTTAGTAGTAACTATTTTATTATTTTAACAAACATCGAACCTTAATTAAACAAACGAAAATCAAAACTATCGAATCAGACTCTTTCGTGACCGCTGGGCGGTCACGAAGAAGGTTCGAGACCGCTGGGCGGTCACAAAAGAGAGGGCCATTCGTGACCGCCCGGCGGTCACGAATAATATTCATAAAAAAAAATTTGATTTTATGGATTCATCTTGATGTGTTTATGATTTTTAACAATAAGTCTCATTACTACATGTGAATTGAAGTAATAAATTAGTACAACATTAGTAATTAACATATTAAAATAGCGAATTAGATGTGATTAGGCGAGTTATGAACGAATAACCTATTTTATGTTCTACAACTAATTCATCACATACACCAAGTTGTTTTAGATGTAATGTGTCATTTTGTGATAAAATCTATTTTAATTTACTTAGTAGTAACTATTTTATCAATTTAACAAATATCGAACCTTAATTAAACAAACGAAAATCAAAACAATCGAATGAGACTCTTTCGTGACCGCTGGGCGGTCACGAAAGAGGGTCATTTGTGACCGCCCAGCGGTCACGAAGTAGGTTCGTGACCGCTGGGCGGTCACGAAAGAGGGGGTCATTCGTGACCGCCCGGCGGTCACGAATAATATTCATAAAAAAAATTTGATTTTATGGATTCATCTTGATGTGTTTATGATTTTTAACAATAAATCTCATTACTACATGTGAATTGAAGAAATAAATTAGCACAACATTAGTAATTAACATATTAAAATAGCGAATTAGATGTGATTAGGCGAGTTATGAACGAATAACCTATTTTATGTTCTACAACTAATTCATCACATACACCAAGTTGTTTTAGATGTAATGTGTCATTTTGTGATAAAATCTATTTTAATTTACTTAGTAGTAACTATTTTAACATTTTAACAAACATCGAACCTTAATTAAACAAACGAAAATCAAAACTATCGAATGAGACTCTTTCGTGACCGCTGGGCGGTCACGAAGAAGGTTCGAGACCGCTGGGCGGTCACGAAAGAGAGGGCCATTCGTGACCGCCCGGCGGTCACGAATAATATTCATAAAAAAAAATTTGATTTTATGGATTCATCTTGATGTGTTTATGATTTTTAACAATAAATCTCATTACTACATGTGAATTGAAGAAATAAATTAGCACAACATTAGTAATTAACATATTAAAATAGCGAATTAGATGTGATTAGGCGAGTTATGAACGAATAACCTATTTTATGTTCTACAACTAATTCATCACATACACCAAGTTGTTTTAGATGTAATGTGTCATTTTGTGATAAAATCTATTTTAATTTACTTAGTAGTAACTATTTTATCATTTTAACAAACATCGAACCTTAATTAAACAAACGAAAATCAAAACTATCGAATGAGACTCTTTCGTGACCGCTGGGCGGTCACGAAGAAGGTTCGAGACCGCTGGGCGGTCACAAAAGAGAGGGCCATTCGTGACCGCCCGGCGGTCACGAATAATATTCATAAAAAAAAATTGATTTTATGGATTCATCTTGATGTGTTTATGATTTTTAACAATAAGTCTCATTACTACATGTGAATTGAAGTAATAAATTAGTACAACATTAGTAATTAACATATTAAAATAGCGAATTAGATGTGATTAGGCGAGTTATGAACGAATAACCTATTTTATGTTCTACAACTAATTCATCACATACACCAAGTTGTTTTAGATGTAATGTGTCATTTTGTGATAAAATCTATTTTAATTTACTTAGTAGTAACTATTTTATCAATTTAACAAACATCGAACCTTAATTAAACAAACGAAAATCAAAACAATCGAATGAGACTCTTTCGTGACCGCTGGGCGGTCACGAAAGAGGGTCATTTGTGACCGCCCAGCGGTCACGAAGTAGGTTCGTGACCGCTGGGCGGTCACGAAGAAGGTTCGTGACCGCTGGGCGGTCACGAAAGAGGGGGTCATTCGTGACCGCCCGGCGGTCACGAATAATATTCATAAAAAAAATTTGATTTTATGGATTCATCTTGATGTGTTTATGATTTTTAACAATAAATCTCATTACTACATGTGAATTGAAGTAATAAATTAGCACAACATTAGTAATTAACATATTAAAATAGCGAATTAGATGTGATTAGGCGAGTTATGAACGAATAACCTATTTTATGTTCTACAACTAATTCATCACATACACCAAGTTGTTTTAGATGTAATGTGTCATTTTGTGATAAAATCTATTTTAATTTACTTAGTAGTAACTATTTTATCATTTTAACAAACATCGAACCTTAATTAAACAAACAAAAATCAAAACTATCGAATGAGACTCTTTCGTGACCGCTGGGCGGTCACGGAAGTGGGTCATTCGTGACCGCTCGACGGTCACGAAAGAGGGGGTCATTCGTGACCGCCCGGCGGTCACGAATAATATTCATAAAAAAAAATAGATTTTATGGATTCATCTTGATGTGTTTATGATTTTTAACAATAAATCTCATTACTACATGTGAATTGAAGTAATAAATTAGCACAACATTAGTAATTAACATATTAAAATAGCAAATTAGATGTGATTAGGCGAGTTATGAACGAATAACCTATTTTATGTTCTACAACTAATTCATCACATACACCAAGTTGTTTTAGATGTAATGTGTCATTTTGTGATAAAATCTATTTTAATTTACTTAGTAGTAACTATTTTATCAATTTAACAAACATCGAACCTTAATTAAACAAACGAAAATCAAAACTATCGAATGAGACTCCTTCTTGACCGTTGGGCGGTCACGAAAGAGGGTCATTCGTGACCGCCCAGCGGTCATGAAGTAGGTTCGTGACCGTTGGGCGGTCACGAAAGAGGGGGTCATTCGTGACCGCCCGGCGGTCACGAATAAAATTCATAAAAAAAAAAATTGATTTTATGGATTCATCTTGATGTGTTTATGATTTTTAACAATAAATCTCATTACTACATGTGAATTGAAGTAATAAATTAGCACAACATTAGTAATTAACATATTAAAATAGAGAATTAGATGTTATTAGGCGAGTTATGAACGAATAACCTATTTTATGTTCTACAACTAATTCATCACATACACCAAGTTGTTTTAGATGTAATGTGTCATTTTGAGATAAAATCTATTTTAATTTACTTAGTAGTAACTATTTTATCATTTTAACAAACATCGAACCTTAATTAAACAAACAAAAATCAAAACTATCGAATGAGACTCTTTCATGACCGCTGGGCGGTCACGAAAGTGGGTCATTCGTGACCGCTGGACAGTCACGAAAGAGGGGGTCATTCGTGACCGCCCGGCGGTCACGAATAATATTCATTAAAAAAAATAGATTTTATGGATTCATCTTGATGTGTTTATGATTTTTAACAATAAATCTCATTACTACATGTGAATTGAAGTAATAAATTAGCACAACATTAGTAATTAACATATTAAAATAGCGAATTAGATGTGATTAGGCGAGTTATGAACGAATAACCTATTTTATGTTCTACAACTAATTCATCACATACACGAAGTTGTTTTAGATGTAATGTGTCATTTTGTGATAAAATCTATTTTAATTTACTTAGTAGTAACTATTTTATCAATTTAACAAACATCGAACCTTAATTAAACAAACAAAAATCAAAACTATCGAATGAGACTCTTTCGTGACCGCTGGACGGTCACGAAAGAGGGTCATTCGTGACCGCCCAGCGGTCACGAAGTAGGTTCGTGACCGTTGGGCGTTCACGAAGAAGGTTCGTGACCGCTGGGCGGTCACGAAAGAGGGGGTCATTCGTGACCGCCCGACGGTCATGAATAATATTCATAAAAAAAATAATTGATTTTATGGATTCATCATGATGTGTTTATGATTTTTAACAATAAATCTCATTACTACATGTGAATTGAAGTAATAAATTAGCACAACATTAGTAATTAACATATTAAAATAGCGAATTAGATGTGATTAGGCGAGTTATGAACGAATAACATATTTTATGTTCTACAACTAATTCATCACATACACGAAGTTGTTTTAGATGTAATGTGTCATTTTGTGATAAAATCTATTTTAATTTACTTAGTAGTAACTATTTTATCAATTTAACAAACATCGAACCTTAATTAAACAAACAAAAATCAAAACTATCGAATGAGACTCTTTCGTGACCGCTGGACGGTCACGAAAGAGGGTCATTCGTGACCGCCCAGCGGTCACGAAGTAGGTTCGTGACCGTTGGGCGTTCACGAAGAAGGTTCGTGACCGCTGGGCGGTCACGAAAGAGGGGGTCATTCGTGACCGCCCGGCGGTCACGAATAATATTCATAAAAAAAATTTTGATTTTATGGATTCATCTTGATGTGTTTATGATTTTTAACAATAAGTCTCATTACTACATGTGAATTGAAGTAATAAATTAGTACAACATTAGTAATTAACATATTAAAATTGCGAATTAGATGTGATTAGGCGAGTTGAACGAATAACCTATTTTATGTTCTACAACTAATTCATCACATACACCTAGTTGTTTTAGATGTAATGTGACATTTTGTGATAAAATCTATTTTAATTTACTTAGTAGTAACTATTTTATCCATTTAACAAACATCGAACCTTAATTAAACAAACGAAAATCAAAACTATCGAATGAGACTCTTTCGTGACCGTTGGGCGGTCACGAAAGAGGGTCATTCGTGACCGCCCAGCGGTCACGAAGTAGGTTCGTGACCGTTGGGCAGTCACGAAGAAGGTTCGTGACCGCTGGGCGGTCACGAAAGAGGAGGTCATTCGTGACCGCCCGACGGTCATGAATAATATTCATAAAAAAAATAATTGATTTTATGGATTCATCATGATGTGTTTATGATTTTTAACAATAAATCTCATTACTACATGTGAATTGAAGTAATAAATTAGCACAACATTAGTAATTAACATATTAAAATAGCGAATTAGATGTGATTAGGCGAGTTATGAACGAATAACCTATTTTATGTTCTACAACTAATTCATAACATACACCAAGTTGTTTTAGATGTAATGTGTCATTTTGTGATAAAATCTATTTTAATTTACTTAGTAGTAACTATTTTATCAATTTAACAAACATCGAACCTTAATTAAACAAACGAAAATCAAAACTATCGAATGAGACTCTTTCGCGACCGCTGGGCGGTCACGAAAGTGGGTCATTCGTGACCGCTGGACGGTCACGAAAGAGGGGGTCATTCGTGACCGCCCGGCGGTCACGAATAATATTCATAAAAAAAAATAGATTTTATGGATTCATCTTGATGTGTTTATGATTTTTAACAATAAATCTCATTACTACATGTGAATTGAAGTAATAAATTAGCACAACATTAGTAATTAACATATTAAAATAGCAAATTAGATGTGATTAGGCGAGTTATGAACGAATAACCTATTTTATGTTCTACAACTAATTCATCACATACACGAAGTTGTTTTAGATGTAATGTGTCATTTTGTGATAAAATCTATTTTAATTTACTTAGTAGTAACTATTTTATCAATTTAACAAACATCGAACCTTAATTAAACAAACGAAAATCAAAACTATCGAATGAGACTCTTTCGTGACCGCTGGGCGGTCACGGAAGTGGGTCATTCGTGACCGCTCGACGGTCACGAAAGAGGGGGTCATTCGTGACCGCCCGGCGGTCACGAATAATATTCATAAAAAAAAATAGATTTTATGGATTCATCTTGATGTGTTTATGCTTTTTAACAATAAATCTCATTACTACATGTGAATTGAAGTAATAAATTAGCAAAACATTAGTAATTAACATATTAAAATAGCAAATTAGATGTGATTAGGCGAGTTATGAACGAATAACCTATTTTATGTTCTACAACTAATTCATCACATACACCAAGTTGTTTTAGATGTAATGTGTCATTTTGTGATAAAATCTATTTTAATTTACTTAGTAGTAACTATTTTATCAATTTAACAAACATCGAACCTTAATTAAACAAACGAAAATCAAAACTATCGAATGAGACTCTTTCGTGACCGCTGGGCGGTCACGAAAGAGGGTCATTCGTGACCGCCCAGCGGTCACGAAGTAGGTTCGTGACCGTTGGGCGGTCACGAAAGAGGGGGTCATTCGTGACCGCCCGGCGGTCACGAATAAAATTCATAAAAAAAAATTTTGATTTTATGGATTCATCTTGATGTGTTTATGATTTTTAACAATAAATCTCATTACTACATGTGAATTGAAGTAATAAATTAGCACAACATTAGTAATTAACATATTAAAATAGAGAATTAGATGTTATTAGGCGAGTTATGAACGAATAACCTATTTTATGTTCTACAACTAATTCATCACATACACCAAGTTGTTTTAGATGTAATGTGTCATTTTGTGATAAAATCTATTTTAATTTACTTAGTAGTAACTATTTTATCATTTTAACAAACATCGAACCTTAATTAAACAAACGAAAATCAAAACTATCGAATGAGACTCTTTCGTGACCGCTGGGCGGTCACGAAAGTGGGTCATTCGTGACCGCTGGACGGTCACGAAAGAGGGGGTCATTCGTGACCGCCCGGCGGTCACGAATAATATTCCTAAAAAAAAATAGATTTTATGGATTCATCTTGATGTGTTTATGATTTTTAACAATAAATCTCATTACTACATGTGAATTGAAGTAATAAATTAGCACAACATTAGTAATTAACATATTAAAATAGCAAATTAGATGTGATTAGGCGAGTTATGAACGAATAACCTATTTTATGTTCTACAACTAATTCATCACATACACGAAGTTGTTTTAGATGTAATGTGTCATTTTGTGATAAAATCTATTTTAATTTACTTAGTAGTAACTATTTTATCAATTTAACAAACATCGAACCTTAATTAAACAAACAAAAATCAAAACTATCGAATGAGACTCTTTCGTGACCGCTGGGCGGTCACGAAGAAGGTTCGAGACCGCTGGGCGGTCACAAAAGAGAGGGCCATTCGTGACCGCCCGGCGGTCACGAATAATATTCATAAAAAAAAATTTGATTTTATGGATTCATCTTGATGTGTTTATGATTTTTAACAATAAGTCTCATTACTACATGTGAATTGAAGTAATAAATTAGTACAACATTAGTAATTAACATATTAAAATAGCGAATTAGATGTGATTAGGCGAGTTATGAACGAATAACCTATTTTATGTTCTACAACTAATTCATCACATACACCAAGTTGTTTTAGATGTAATGTGTCATTTTGTGATAAAATCTATTTTAATTTACTTAGAAGTAACTATTTTATCAATTTAACAAACATCGAACCTTAATTAAACAAACGAAAATCAAAACTATCGAATGAGACTCTTTCGTGACCGCTGGGCGGTCACGAAAGAGGGTCATTCGTGACCGCCGAGCGGTCACGAAGTAGGTTCGTGACCGCTGGGCGGTCACGAAGAAGGTTCGTGACCGCTGGGCGGTCACGAAAGAGGGGGTCATTCATGACCGCCCGGCGGTCACGAATAATATTCATAAAAAAAATTTGATTTTATGGATTCATCTTGATGTGTTTATGATTTTTAACAATAAATCTCATTACTACATCTGAATTGAAGTAATAAATTAGCACAACATTAGTAATTAACATATTAAAATAGCGAATTAGATGTGATTAGGCGAGTTATGAACGAATAACCTATTTTATGTTCTACAACTAATTCATCACATACACCAAGTTGTTTTAGATGTAATGTGTCATTTTGTGATAAAATCTATTTTAATTTACTTAGTAGTAACTATTTTATCATTTTAACAAACATCGAACCTTAATTAAACAAACGAAAATCAAAACTATCGAATGAGACTCTTTCGTGACCGCTGGGCGGTCACAAAGAAGGTTCGTGACCGCTGGGCGGTCACAAAAGAGAGGGCCATTCGTGACCGCCCGACGGTCACGAATAATACTCATAAAAAAAAATTTGATTTTATGGATTCATCTTGATGTGTTTATGATTTTTAACAATAAATCTCATTACTACATGTGAATTGAAAAAATAAATTACCACAACATTAGTAATTAACATATTAAAATAGCGAATTAGATGTGATTAGGCGAGTTATGAACGAATAACCTATTTTATGTTCTACAACTAATTCATCACATACACCAAGTTGTTTTAGATGTAATGTGTCATTTTGTGATAAAATCTATTTTAATTTACTTACTAGTAACTATTTTATTATTTTAACAAACATCGAACCTTAATTAAACAAACGAAAATCAAAACTATCGAATGAGACTCTTTCGTGACCGTTGGGCGGTCACGAAGAAGGTTCGAGACCGCTGGGCGGTCACAAAAGAGAGGGCCATTCGTGACCGCCCGGCGGTCACAAATAATATTCATAAAAAAAAATTTGATTTTATGGATTCATCTTGATGTGTTTATGATTTTTAACAATAAATCTCATTACTACATGTGAATTGAAGAAATAAATTAGCACAACATTAGTAATTAACATATTAAAATAGCGAATTAGATGTGATTAGGCGAGTTATGAACGAATAACCTATTTTATGTTCTACAACTAATTCATCACATACACCAAGTTGTTTTAGATGTAATGTGTCATTTTGTGATAAAATCTATTTTAATTTACTTAGTAGTAACTATTTTATCATTTGAACAAACATCGAACCTTAATTAAACAAACGAAAATCTAAACTATCGAATGAGACTCTTTCGTGACCGCTGGGCGGTCACGAAGAAGGTTCGAGACCGCTGGGCGGTCACGAAAGAGGGGGTCATTCGTGACCGCCCGGCGGTCACGAATAATATTCATAAAAAAAATTTGATTTTATGGATTCATCTTGATGTGTTTATGATTTTTAACAATAAATCTCATTACTACATGTGAATTGAAGTAATAAATTAGCACAACATTAGTAATTAACATATTAAAATAGCGAATTAGATGTGATTAGGCGAGTTATGAACGAATAACCTATTTTATGTTCTACAACTAATTCATCACATACACCAAGTTGTTTTGGATGTAATGTGTCATTTTGTGATAAAATCTATTTTAATTTACTTAGTAGTAACTATTTTATCAATTTAACAAACATCGAACCTTAATTAAACAAACGAAAATCAAACCTATCGAATGAGACTCTTTCGTGACCGCTGGGCGGTCACGAAAGAGGGTCATTCGTGACCGCCCAGCGGTCACGAATAATATTCATAAAAAAAAATTTGACTTTATGGATTCATCTTGATGTGTTTATGATTTTTAACAATAAGTCTCATTACTACATGTGAATTGAAGTAATAAATTAGCACAACATTAGTAATTAACATATTAAAATAGAGAATTAGATGTTATTAGGCGAGTTATGAACGAATAACCTATTTTATGTTCTACAACTAATTCATCACATACACCAAGTTGTTTTAGATGTAATGTGTCATTTTGTGATAAAATCTATTTTAATTTACTTAGTAGTAACTATTTTATCATTTTAACAAACATCGAACCTTAATTAAACAAACGAAAATCAAAACTGCCGAATGAGACTCTTTCGTGACCGCTGGGCGGTCACGAAAGTAGGTCATTCGTGACCGCTGGACGGTCACGAAAGAGGGGGTCATTCGTGACCGCCCGGCGGTCACGAATAATATTCATAAAAAAAAATAGATTTTATGGATTCATCTTGATGTGTTTATGATTTTTAACAATAAATCTCATTACTACATGTGAATTGAAGTAATAAATTAGCACAACATTAGTAATTAACATATTAAAATAGCAAATTAGATGTGATTAGGCGAGTTATGAACGAATAACCTATTTTATGTTCTACAACTAATTCATCACATACACGAAGTTGTTTTAGATGTAATGTGTCATTTTGTGATAAAATCTATTTTAATTTACTTAGTAGTAACTATTTTATCAATTTAACAAACATCGAACCTTAATTAAACAAACGAAAATCAAAACTATCGAATGAGACTCTTTCGTGACCGTTGGGCGGTCACGAAGAAGGTTCGAGACCGCTGGGCGGTCACAAAAGAGAGGGCCATTCGTGACCGCCCGGCGGTCACGAATAATATTCATAAAAAAAATTTTGATTTTATGGATTCATCTTGATGTGTTTATGATTTTTAACAATAAGTCTCATTACTACATGTGAATTGAAGTAATAAATTAGTACAACATTAGTAATTAACATATTAAAATAGCGAATAAGATGTGATTAGGCGAGTTATGAACGAATAACCTATTTTATGTTCTACAACTAATTCATCACATACACCAAGTTGTTTTAGATGTAATGTGTCATTTTGTGATAAAATCTATTTTAATTTACTTAGAAGTAACTATTTTATCAATTTAACAAACATCGAACCTTAATTAAACAAACGAAAATCAAAACAATCGAATGAGACTCTTTCGTGACCGCTGGGCGGTCACGAAAGAGGGTCATTCGTGACCGCCGAGCTGTCACGAAGTAGGTTCGTGACCGCTGGGCGGTCACGAAGAAGGTTCGTGACCGCTGGGCGGTCACGAAAGAGGGGGTCATTCGTGACCGCCCGGCGGTCACGAATAATATTCATAAAAAAAATTTGATTTTATGGATTCATCTTGATGTGTTTATGATTTTTAACAATAAATCTCATTACTACATGTGAATTGAAGTAATAAATTAGCACAACATTAGTAATTAACATATTAAAATAGCGAATTAGATGTGATTAGGCGAGTTATGAACGAATAACCTATTTTATGTTCTACAACTAATTCATCACATACACCAAGTTGTTTTAGATGTAATGTGTCATTTTGTGATAAAATCTATTTTAATTTACTTAGTAGTAACTATTTTATCATTTTAACAAACATCGAACCTTAATTAAACAAACGAAAATCAAAACTATCGAATGAGACTCTTTCGTGACCGCTGGGCGGTCACAAAGAAGGTTCGTGACCGCTGGGCGGTCACAAAAGAGAGGGCCATTCGTGACCGCCCGGCGGTCACGAATAATATTCATAAAAAAAAATTTGATTTTATGGATTCATCTTGATGTGTTTATGATTTTTAACAATAAATCTCATTACTACATGTGAATTGAAAAAATAAATTAGCACAACATTAGTAATTAACATATTAAAATAGCGAATTAGATGTGATTAGGCGAGTTATGAACGAATAACCTATTTTATGTTCTACAACTAATTCATCACATACACCAAGTTGTTTTAGATGTAATGTGTCATTTTGTGATAAAATCTATTTTAATTTACTTAGTAGTAACTATTTTATTATTTTAACAAACATCGAACCTTAATTAAACAAACGAAAATCAAAACTATCGAATGAGACTCTTTCGTGACCGCTGGGCGGTCACGAAGAAGGTTCGAGACCGCTGGGCGGTCAGAAAAGAGAGGGCCATTCGTGACCGCCCGGCGGTCACGAATAATATTCATAAAAAAAAATTTGATTTTATGGATTCATCTTGATGTGTTTATGATTTTTAACAATAAATCTCATTACTACATGTGAATTGAAAAAATAAATTAGCACAACATTAGTAATTAACATATTAAAATAGCGAATTAGATGTGATTAGGCGAGTTATGAACGAATAACCTATTTTATGTTCTACAACTAATTCATCACATACACCAAGTTGTTTTAGATGTAATGTGTCATTTTGTGATAAAATCTATTTTAATTTACTTAGTAGTAACTATTTTATTATTTTAACAAACATCGAACCTTAATTAAACAAACGAAAATCAAAACTATCGAATCAGACTCTTTCGTGACCGCTGGGCGGTCACGAAGAAGGTTCGAGACCGCTGGGCGGTCACAAAAGAGAGGGCCATTCGTGACCGCCCGGCGGTCACGAATAATATTCATAAAAAAAAATTTGATTTTATGGATTCATCTTGATGTGTTTATGATTTTTAACAATAAATCTCATTACTACATGTGAATTGAAGAAATAAATTAGCACAACATTAGTAATTAACATATTAAAATAGCGAATTAGATGTGATTAGGCGAGTTATGAACGAATAACCTATTTTATGTTCTACAACTAATTCATCACATACACCAAGTTGTTTTAGATGTAATGTGTCATTTTGTGATAAAATCTATTTTAATTTACTTAGTAGTAACTATTTTATTATTTTAACAAACATCGAACCTTAATTAAACAAACGAAAATCAAAACTATCGAATGAGACTCTTTCGTGACCGCTGGGCGGTCACGAAGAAGGTTCGAGACCGCTGGGCGGTCACAAAAGAGAGGGCCATTCGTGACCGCCCGGCGGTCACGAATAATATTCATAAAAAAAAATTTGATTTTATGGATTCATCTTGATGTGTTTATGATTTTTAACAATAAATCTCATTACTACATGTGAATTGAAAAAATAAATTAGCACAACATTAGTAATTAACATATTAAAATAGCGAATTAGATGTGATTAGGCGAGTTATGAACGAATAACCTATTTTATGTTCTACAACTAATTCATCACATACACCAAGTTGTTTTAGATGTAATGTGTCATTTTGTGATAAAATCTATTTTAATTTACTTAGTAGTAACTATTTTATTATTTTAACAAACATCGAACCTTAATTAAACAAACGAAAATCAAAACTATCGAATCAGACTCTTTCGTGACCGCTGGGCGGTCACGAAGAAGGTTCGAGACCGCTGGGCGGTCACAAAAGAGAGGGCCATTCGTGACCGCCCGGCGGTCACGAATAATATTCATAAAAAAAAATTTGATTTTATGGATTCATCTTGATGTGTTTATGATTTTTAACAATAAGTCTCATTACTACATGTGAATTGAAGTAATAAATTAGTACAACATTAGTAATTAACATATTAAAATAGCGAATTAGATGTGATTAGGCGAGTTATGAACGAATAACCTATTTTATGTTCTACAACTAATTCATCACATACACCAAGTTGTTTTAGATGTAATGTGTCATTTTGTGATAAAATCTATTTTAATTTACTTAGTAGTAACTATTTTATCAATTTAACAAACATCGAACCTTAATTAAACAAACGAAAATCAAAACAATCGAATGAGACTCTTTCGTGACCGCTGGGCGGTCACGAAAGAGGGTCATTTGTGACCGCCCAGCGGTCACGAAGTAGGTTCGTGACCGCTGGGCGGTCACGAAAGAGGGGGTCATTCGTGACCGCCCGGCGGTCACGAATAATATTCATAAAAAAAATTTGATTTTATGGATTCATCTTGATGTGTTTATGATTTTTAACAATAAATCTCATTACTACATGTGAATTGAAGAAATAAATTAGCACAACATTAGTAATTAACATATTAAAATAGCGAATTAGATGTGATTAGGCGAGTTATGAACGAATAACCTATTTTATGTTCTACAACTAATTCATCACATACACCAAGTTGTTTTAGATGTAATGTGTCATTTTGTGATAAAATCTATTTTAATTTACTTAGTAGTAACTATTTTATCATTTTAACAAACATCGAACCTTAATTAAACAAACGAAAATCAAAACTATCGAATGAGACTCTTTCGTGACCGCTGGGCGGTCACGAAGAAGGTTCGAGACCGCTGGGCGGTCACAAAAGAGAGGGCCATTCGTGACCGCCCGGCGGTCACGAATAATATTCATAAAAAAAAATTGATTTTATGGATTCATCTTGATGTGTTTATGATTTTTAACAATAAGTCTCATTACTACATGTGAATTGAAGTAATAAATTAGTACAACATTAGTAATTAACATATTAAAATAGCGAATTATATGTGATTAGGCGAGTTATGAACGAATAACCTATTTTATGTTCTACAACTAATTCATCACATACACCAAGTTGTTTTAGATGTAATGTGTCATTTTGTGATAAAATCTATTTTAATTTACTTAGTAGTAACTATTTTATCAATTTAACAAACATCGAACCTTAATTAAACAAACGAAAATCAAAACTATCGAATGAGACTCTTTCGTGACCGCTGGGCGGTCACGAAGAAGGTTCGAGACCGCTGGGCGGTCACAAAAGAGAGGGCCATTCGTGACCGCCCGGCGGTCACGAATAATATTCATAAAAAAAAATTTGATTTTATGGATTCATCTTGATGTGTTTATGATTTTTAACAATAAATCTCATTACTACATGTGAATTGAAAAAATAAATTAGCACAACATTAGTAATTAACATATTAAAATAGCGAATTAGATGTGATTAGGCGAGTTATGAACGAATAACCTATTTTATGTTCTACAACTAATTCATCACATACACCAAGTTGTTTTAGATGTAATGTGTCATTTTGTGATAAAATCTATTTTAATTTACTTAGTAGTAACTATTTTATTATTTTAACAAACATCGAACCTTAATTAAACAAACGAAAATCAAAACTATCGAATCAGACTCTTTCGTGACCGCTGGGCGGTCACGAAGAAGGTTCGAGACCGCTGGGCGGTCACAAAAGAGAGGGCCATTCGTGACCGCCCGGCGGTCACGAATAATATTCATAAAAAAAAATTTGATTTTATGGATTCATCTTGATGTGTTTATGATTTTTAACAATAAGTCTCATTACTACATGTGAATTGAAGTAATAAATTAGTACAACATTAGTAATTAACATATTAAAATAGCGAATTAGATGTGATTAGGCGAGTTATGAACGAATAACCTATTTTATGTTCTACAACTAATTCATCACATACACCAAGTTGTTTTAGATGTAATGTGTCATTTTGTGATAAAATCTATTTTAATTTACTTAGTAGTAACTATTTTATCAATTTAACAAACATCGAACCTTAATTAAACAAACGAAAATCAAAACAATCGAATGAGACTCTTTCGTGACCGCTGGGCGGTCACGAAAGAGGGTCATTTGTGACCGCCCAGCGGTCACGAAGTAGGTTCGTGACCGCTGGGCGGTCACGAAAGAGGGGGTCATTCGTGACCGCCCGGCGGTCACGAATAATATTCATAAAAAAAATTTGATTTTATGGATTCATCTTGATGTGTTTATGATTTTTAACAATAAATCTCATTACTACATGTGAATTGAAGAAATAAATTAGCACAACATTAGTAATTAACATATTAAAATAGCGAATTAGATGTGATTAGGCGAGTTATGAACGAATAACCTATTTTATGTTCTACAACTAATTCATCACATACACCAAGTTGTTTTAGATGTAATGTGTCATTTTGTGATAAAATCTATTTTAATTTACTTAGTAGTAACTATTTTATCATTTTAACAAACATCGAACCTTAATTAAACAAACGAAAATCAAAACTATCGAATGAGACTCTTTCGTGACCGCTGGGCGGTCACGAAGAAGGTTCGAGACCGCTGGGCGGTCACAAAAGAGAGGGCCATTCGTGACCGCCCGGCGGTCACGAATAATATTCATAAAAAAAAATTGATTTTATGGATTCATCTTGATGTGTTTATGATTTTTAACAATAAGTCTCATTACTACATGTGAATTGAAGTAATAAATTAGTACAACATTAGTAATTAACATATTAAAATAGCGAATTATATGTGATTAGGCGAGTTATGAACGAATAACCTATTTTATGTTCTACAACTAATTCATCACATACACCAAGTTGTTTTAGATGTAATGTGTCATTTTGTGATAAAATCTATTTTAATTTACTTAGTAGTAACTATTTTATCAATTTAACAAACATCGAACCTTAATTAAACAAACGAAAATCAAAACAATCGAATGAGACTCTTTCGTGACCGCTGGGCGGTCACGAAAGAGGGTCATTTGTGACCGCCCAGCGGTCACGAAGTAGGTTCGTGACCGCTGGGCGGTCACGAAGAAGGTTCGTGACCGCTGGGCGGTCACGAAAGAGGGGGTCATTCGTGACCGCCCGGCGGTCACGAATAATATTCATAAAAAAAATTTGATTTTATGGATTCATCTTGATGTGTTTATGATTTTTAACAATAAATCTCATTACTACATGTGAATTGAAGTAATAAATTAGCACAACATTAGTAATTAACATATTAAAATAACGAATTAGATGTGATTAGGCGAGTTATGAACGAATAACCTATTTTATGTTCTACAACTAATTCATCACATACACCAAGTTGTTTTGGATGTAATGTGTCATTTTGTGATAAAATCTATTTTAATTTACTTAGTAGTAACTATTTTATCAATTTAACAAACATCGAACCTTAATTAAACAAACGAAAATCAAAACTATCGATTGAGACTCTTTCGTGACCGCTGGGCGGTCACGAAAGTGGGTCATTCGTGACCGCTGGACGGTCACGAAAGAGGGGGTCATTCGTGACCGCCCGGCGGTCACGAATAATATTCAAAAAAAAAATAGATTTTATGGATTCATCTTGATGTGTTTATGATTTTTAGCAATAAATCTCATTACTACATGTGAATTGAAGTAATAAATTAGCACAACATTAATAATTAACATATAAAAATATCGAATTAGATGTGATTAGGCGACTTATGAACGAATAACCTATTTTATGTTCTACAACTAATTCATCACATACACGAAGTTGTTTTAGATGTAATGTGTCATTTTGTGATAAAATCTATTTTAATTTACTTAGTAGTAACTATTTTATCAATTTAACAAACATCGAACCTTAACTAAACAAACGAAAATCAAACCTATCGAATGAGACTCTTTCGTGACCGCTGGGCGGTCACGAAAGAGGGTCATTCGTGACCGCCCAGCGGTCACGAATAATATTCATAAAAAAAAATTTGACTTTATGGATTCATCTTGATGTGTTTATGATTTTTAACAATAAGTCTCATTACTACATGTGAATTGAAGTAATAAATTAGTACAACATTAGTAATTAACATATTAAAATTGCGAATTAGATGTGATTAGGCGAGTTATGAACGAATAACCGATTTTATGTTCTACAACTAATTCATCACATACACCTAGTTGTTTTAGATGTAATGTGTCATTTTGTGATAAAATCTATTTTAATTTACTTAGTAGTAACTATTTTATCCATTTAACAAACATCGAACCTTAATTAAACAAACGAAAATCAAAACTATCGAATGAGACTCTTTCGTGACCGTTGGGCGGTCACGAAAGAGGGTCATTCGTGACTGCCCAGCGGTCACGAAGTAGGTTCGTGACCGTTGGGCGGTCACGAAGAAGGTTCGTGACCGCTGGGCGGTCACGAAAGAGGGGGTCATTCGTGACCGCCCGGCGGTCACGAATAATATTCATAAAAAAAAAAATTGATTTTATGGATTCATCTTGATGTGTTTATGATTTTTAACAATAAATCTCATTACTACATGTGAATTGAAGAAATAAATTAGCACAACATTAGTAATTAACATATTAAAATAGCGAATTAGATGTGATTAGGCGAGTTATGAACGAATAACCTATTTTATGTTCTACAACTAATTCATCACATACACCAAGTTGTTTTAGATGTAATGTGTCATTTTGTGATAAAATCTATTTTAATTTACTTAGTAGTAACTATTTTATCAATTTAACAAACATCGAACCTTAATTAAACAAACGAAAATCAAAACTATCGAATGAGACTCTTTCGTGACCGTTGGGCGGTCACGAAATATGGTCATTCGTGACCGCCCAGCGGTCACGAAGTAGGTGCGTGACCGTTGGGCGGTCACGAAGAAGGATCGTGACCGCTGGGCGGTCACGAAAGAGGGGGTCATTCGTGACCGCCCGGCGGTCACGAATAATATTCATAAAAAAAAATTGATTTTATGGATTCATCTTGATGTGTTTATGATTTTTAACAATAAATCTCATTACTACATGTGAATTGAAGTAATAAATTAGCACAACATTAGTAATTAACATATTAAAATAGGGAATTAGATGTGATTAGGCGAGTTATGAACGAATAACCTATTTTATGTTCTACAACTAATTCATCACATACACCAAGTTGTTTTAGATGTAATGTGTCATTTTGTGATAAAATCTATTTTAATTTACTTAGTAGTAACTATTTTATCATTTTAACAAACATCGAACCTTAATTAAACAAGCGAAAATCAAAACTATCGAATGAGACTCTTTCGTGACCGCTGGGCGGTCACGAAGAAGGTTCGAGACCGCTGGGCGGTCACAAAAGAGAGGGCCATTCGTGACCGCCCGGCGGTCACGAATAATATTCACAAAAAAAAATTTGATTTTATGGATTCATCTTGATGTGTTTATGATTTTTAACAATAAGTCTCATTACTACATGTGAATTGAAGTAAAAAATTAGTACAACATTAGTAATTAACATATTAAAATAGCGAATTAGATGTGATTAGGCGAGTTATGAACGAATAACCTATTTTATGTTCTACAACTAATTCATCACATACACTAAGTTGTTTTAGATGTAATGTGTCATTTTGTGATAAAATCTATTTTAATTTACTTAGTAGTAACTATTTTATCAATTTAACAAACATCGAACCTTAATTAAACAAACGAAAATCAAAACTATCGAATGAGACTCTTTCGTGACCGCTGGGCGGTCACGAAGAAGGTTCGAGACCGCTGGGCGGTCACAAAAGAGAGGGCCATTCGTGACCGCCCGGCGGTCACGAATAATATTCATAAAAAAAAATTTGATTTTATGGATTCATCTTGATGTGTTTATGATTTTTAACAATAAGTCTCATTACTACATGTGAATTGAAGTAATAAATTAGTACAACATTAGTAATTAACATATTAAAATCGCGAATTAGATGTGATTAGGCGAGTTATGAACGAATAACCTATTTTATGTTCTACAACTAATTCATCACATACACCAAGTTGTTTTAGATGTAATGTGTCATTTTGTGATAAAATCTATTTTAATTTACTTAGAAGTAACTATTTTATCAATTTAACAAACATCGAACCTTAATTAAACAAACGAAAATCAAAACAATCGAATGAGACTCTTTCGTGACCGTTGGGCGGTCACGAAAGAGGGTAATTCGTGACCGCCGAGCGGTCACGAAGTAGGTTCGTGACCGCTGGGCGGTCACGAAAGAGGGGGTCATTCGTGACCGCCCGGCGGTCACGAATAATATTCATAAAAAAAATTTGATTTTATGGATTCATCTTGATGTGTTTATGATTTTTAACAATAAATCTCATTACTACATGTGAATTGAAGTAATAAATTAGCACAACATTAGTAATTAACATATTAAAATAGCGAATTAGATGTGATTAGGCGAGTTATGAACGAATAACCTATTTTATGTTCTACAACTAATTCATCACATACACCAAGTTGTTTTAGATGTAATGTGTCATTTTGTGATAAAATCTATTTTAATTTACTTAGTAGTAACTATTTTATCATTTTAACAAACATCGAACCTTAATTAAACAAACGAAAATCAAAACTATCGAATGAGACTCTTTCGTGACCGCTGGGCGGTCACAAAGAAGGTTCGTGACCGCTGGGCGGTCACAAAAGAGAGGGCCATTCGTGACCGCCCGGCGGTCACGAATAATATTCATAAAAAAAAATTTGATTTTATGGATTCATCTTGATGTGTTTATGATTTTTAACAATAAATCTCATTACTACATGTGAATTGAAAAAATAAATTAGCACAACATTAGTAATTAACATATTAAAATAGCGAATTAGATGTGATTAGGCGAGTTATGAACGAATAACCTATTTTATGTTCTACAACTAATTCATCACATACACCAAGTTGTTTTAGATGTAATGTGTCATTTTGTGATAAAATCTATTTTAATTTACTTAGTAGTAACTATTTTATTATTTTAACAAACATCGAACCTTAATTAAACAAACGAAAATCAAAACTATCGAATGAGACTCTTTCGTGACCGCTGGGCGGTCACGAAGAAGGTTCGAGACCGCTGGGCGGTCACAAAAGAGAGGGCCATTCGTGACCGCTCGGCGGTCACGAATAATATTCATAAAAAAAAATTTGATTTTATGGATTCATCTTGATGTGTTTATGATTTTTAACAATAAATCTCATTACTACATGTGAATTGAAGAAATAAATTAGCAGAACATTAGTAATTAACATATTAAAATAGCGAATTAGATGTGATTAGGCGAGTTATGAACGAATAACCTATTTTATGTTCTACAACTAATTCATCACATACACCAAGTTGTTTTAGATGTAATGTGTCATTTTGTGATAAAATCTATTTTAATTTAATTAGTAGTAACTATTTTATCATTTTAACAAACATCGAACCTTAATTAAACAAACGAAAATCAAAACTATCGAATGAGACTCTTTCGTGACCGCTGGGCGGTCACAAAGAAGGTTCGTGACCGCTGGGCGGTCACAAAAGAGAGGGTCATTCGTGACCGCCCGGCGGTCACGAATAATATTCATAAAAAAAATTTGATTTTATGGATTCATCTTGATGTGTTTATGATTTTTAACAATAAATCTCATTACTACATGTGAATTGAAAAAATAAATTAGCACAACATTAGTAATTAACATATTAAAATAGCGAATTAGATGTGATTAGGCGAGTTATGAACGAATAACCTATTTTATGTTCTACAACTAATTCATCACATACACCAAGTTGTTTTAGATGTAATGTGTCATTTTGTGATAAAATCTATTTTAATTTACTTAGTAGTAACTATTTTATTATTTTAACAAACATCGAACCTTAATTAAAAAACGAAAATCAAAACTATCGAATGAGACTCTTTCGTGACCGCTGGGCGGTCACGAAGAAGGTTCGAGACCGCTGGGCGGTCACAAAAGAGAGGGCCATTCGTGACCGCCCGGCAGTCACGAATAATATTCATAAAAAAAAATTTGATTTTATGGATTCATCTTGATGTGTTTATGATTTTTAACAATAAATCTCATTACTACATGTGAATTGAAGAAATAAATTAGCACAACATTAGTAATTAACATATTAAAATAGCGAATTAGATGTGATTAGGCGAGTTATGAACGAATAACCTAGTTTATGTTCTAAAACTAATTCATCACATACACCAAGTTGTTTTAGATGTAATGTGTCATTTTGTGATAAAATCTATTTTAATTTACTTAGTAGTAACTATTTTATCATTTTAACAAACATCGAACCTTAATTAAACAAACGAAAATCAAAACTATCGAATGAGACTCTTTCGTGACCGCTGGGCGGTCACGAAGAAGGTTCGAGACCGCTGGGCGGTCACAAAAGAGAGGGCCATTCGTGACCGCCCGGCGGTCACGAATAATATTCATAAAAAAAAAATTGATTTTATGGATTCATCTTGATGTGTTTATGATTTTTAACAATAAGTCTCATTACTACATGTGAATTGAAGTAATAAATTAGTACAACATTAGTAATTAACATATTAAAATAGGGAATTAGATGTGATTAGGCGAGTTATGAACGAATAACCTATTTTATGTTCTACAACTAATTCATCACATACACCAAGTTGTTTTAGATGTAATGTGTCATTTTGTGATAAAATCTATTTTAATTTACTTAGTAGTAACTATTTTATTATTTTAACAAACATCGAACCTTAATTAAAAAACGAAAATCAAAACTATCGAATGAGACTCTTTCGTGACCGCTGGGCGGTCACGAAGAAGGTTCGAGACCGCTGGGCGGTCACAAAAGAGAGGGCCATTCGTGACCGCCCGGCGGTCACGAATAATATTCATAAAAAAAAATTTGATTTTATGGATTCATCTTGATGTGTTTATGATTTTTAACAATAAATCTCATTACTACATGTGAATTGAAGAAATAAATTAGCACAACATTAGTAATTAACATATTAAAATAGCGAATTAGATGTGATTAGGCGAGTTATGAACGAATAACCTATTTTATGTTCTACAACTAATTCATCACATACACCAAGTTGTTTTAGATGTAATGTGTCATTTTGTGATAAAATCTATTTTAATTTACTTAGTAGTAACTATTTTATCATTTTAACAAACATCGAACCTTAATTAAACAAACGAAAATCAAAACTATCGAATGAGACTCTTTCGTGACCGCTGGGCGGTCACAAAGAAGGTTCGTGACCGCTGGGCGGTCACAAAAGAGAGGGCCATTCGTGACCGCCCGGCGGTCACGAATAATATTCATAAAAAAAAATTTGATTTTATGGATTCATCTTGATGTGTTTATGATTTTTAACAATAAATCTCATTACTACATGTGAATTGAAAAAATAAATTAGCACAACATTAGTAATTAACATATTAAAATAGCGAATTAGATGTGATTAGGCGAGTTATGAACGAATAACCTATTTTATGTTCTACAACTAATTCATCACATACACCAAGTTGTTTTAGATGTAATGTGTCATTTTGTGATAAAATCTATTTTAATTTACTTAGTAGTAACTATTTTATTATTTTAACAAACATCGAACCTTAATTAAACAAACGAAAATCAAAACTATCGAATGAGACTCTTTCGTGACCGCTGGGCGGTCACGAAGAAGGTTCTAGACCGCTGGGCGGTCACAAAAGAGAGGGCCATTCGTGACCGCCCGGCGGTCACGAATAATATTCATAAAAAAAAATTTGATTTTATGGATTCATCTTGATGTGTTTATGATTTTTAACAATAAATCTCATTACTACATGTGAATTGAAGAAATAAATTAGCACAACATTATTAATTAACATATTAAAATAGCGAATTAGATGTGATTAGGCGAGTTATGAACGAATAACCTATTTTATGTTCTACAACTAATTCATCACATACACCAAGTTGTTTTAGATGTAATGTGTCATTTTGTGATAAAATCTATTTTAATTTACTTAGTAGTAACTATTTTATCATTTTAACAAACATCGAACCTTAATTAAACAAACGAAAATCAAAACTATCGAATGAGACTCTTTCGTGACCGCTGGGCGGTCACAAAGAAGGTTCGTGACCGCTGGGCGGTCACAAAAGAGAGGGCCATTCGTGACCGCCCGGCGGTCACGAATAATATTCATAAAAAAAAATTTGATTTTATGGATTCATCTTGATGTGTTTATGATTTTTAACAATAAATCTCATTACTACATGTGAATTGAAAAAATAAATTAGCACAACATTAGTAATTAACATATTAAAATAGCGAATTAGATGTGATTAGGCGAGTTATGAACGAATAACCTATTTTATGTTCTACAACTAATTCATCACATACACCAAGTTGTTTTAGATGTAATGTGTCATTTTGTGATAAAATCTATTTTAATTTACTTAGTAGTAACTATTTTATTATTTTAACAAACATCGAACCTTAATTAAACAAACGAAAATCAAAACTATCGAATGAGACTCTTTCGTGACCGCTGGGCGGTCACGAAGAAGGTTCGAGACCGCTGGGCGGTCACAAAAGAGAGGGCCATTCGTGACCGCCCGGCGGTCACGAATAATATTCATAAAAAAAAATTTGATATTATGGATTCATCTTGATGTGTTTATGATTTTTAACAATAAATCTCATTACTACATGTGAATTGAAGAAATAAATTAGCACAACATTATTAATTAACATATTAAAATAGCGAATTAGATGTGATTAGGCGAGTTATGAACGAATAACCTATTTTATGTTCTACAACTAATTCATCACATACACCAAGTGGTTTTAGATGTAATGTGTCATTTTGTGATAAAATCTATTTTAATTTACTTAGTAGTAACTATTTTATCATTTTAACAAACATCGAACCTTAATTAAACAAACGAAAATCAAAACTATCGAATGAGACTCTTTCGTGACCGCTGGGCGGTCACGAAGAAGGTTCGAGACTGCTGGGCGGTCACAAAAGAGAGGGCCATTCGTGACCGCCCGGCGGTCACGAATAATATTCATAAAAAAAAATTTGATTTTATGGATTCATCTTGATGTGTTTATGATTTTTAACAATAAGTCTCATTACTACATGTGAATTGAAGTAATAAATTAGTACAACATTAGTAATTAACATATTAAAATAGGGAATTAGATGTGATTAGGCGAGTTATAAACGAATAACCTATTTTATGTTCTACAACTAATTCATCACATACACCAAGTTGTTTTAGATGTAATGTGTCATTTTGTGATAAAATCTATTTTAATTTACTTAGTAGTAACTATTTTATCAATTTAATAAACATCGAACCTTAATTAAACAAACGAAAATCAAAACAATCGAATGAGACTCTTTCGTGACCGCTGGGCGGTCACGAAAGAGGGTCATTTGTGACCGCCCAGCGGTCACGAAGTAGGTTCGTGACCGCTGGGCGGTCACGAAGAAGGTTCGTGACCGCTGGGCGGTCACGAAAGAGGGGGTCATTCGTGACCGCCCGGCGGTCACGAATAATATTCATAAAAAAAATTTGATTTTATGGATTCATCTTGATGTGTTTATGATTTTTAACAATAAATCTCATTACTACATGTGAATTGAAGTAATAAATTAGCACAACATTAGTAATTAACATATTAAAATAGCGAATTAGATGTGATTAGGCGAGTTATGAACGAATAACCTATTTTATGTTCTACAACTAATTCATCACATATACCAAGTTGTTTTGGATGTAATGTGTCATTTTGTGATAAAATCTATTTTAATTTACTTAGTAGTAACTATTTTATCATTTTAACAAACATCGAACCTTAATTAAACAAACGAAAATCAAAACTATCGAATGAGACTCTTTCGTGACCGCTGGGCGGTCACGAAGAAGGTTCGTGACCGCTGGGCGGTCACAAAAGAGAGCGCCATTCGTGACTGCCCGGCGGTCACGAATAATATTCATAAAAAAAAATTTGATTTTATGGATTCATCTTGATGTGTTTATGATTTTTAACAATAAATCTCATTACTACATGTGAATTGAAGAAATAAATTAGCACAACATTAGTAATTAACATATTAAAATAGCGAATTAGATGTGATTAGGCGAGTTATGAACGAATAACCTATTTTATGTTCTACAACTAATTCATCACATACACCAAGTTGTTTTAGATGTAATGTGTCATTTTGTGATAAAATCTATTTTAATTTACTTAGTAGTAACTATTTTATTATTTTAACAAACATCGAACCTTAATTAAACAAACGAAAATCAAAACTATCGAATGAGACTCTTTCGTGACCGCTGGGCGGTCACGAAGAAGGTTCGAGACCGCTGGGCGGTCACAAAAGAGAGGGCCATTCGTGACCGCCCGGCGGTCACGAATAATATTCATAAAAAAAAATTTGATTTTATGGATTCATCTTGATGTGTTTATGATTTTTAACAATAAGTCTCATTACTACATGTGAATTGAAGTAATAAATTAGTACAACATTAGTAATTAACATATTAAAATAGCGAATTAGATGTGATTAGGCGAGTTATGAACGAATAACCTATTTTATGTTCTACAACTAATTCATCACATACACCAAGTTGTTTTAGATGTAATGTGTCATTTTGTGATAAAATCTATTTTAATTTACTTAGTAGTAACTATTTTATCAATTTAACAAACATCGAACCTTAATTAAACAAACGAAAATCAAAACAATCGAATGAGACTCTTTCGTGACCGCTGGGCGGTCACGAAAGAAGGTCATTCGTGACCGCCAAGCGGTCACGAAGTAGGTTCGTGACCGCTGGGCGGTCACGAAAGAGGGGGTCATTCGTGACCGCCCGGCGGTCACGAATAATATTCATAAAAAAAATTTGATTTTATGGATTCATCTTGATGTGTTTATGATTTTTAACAATAAATCTCATTACTACATGTGAATTGAAGTAATAAATTAGCACAACATTAGTAATTAACATATTAAAATAGCGAATTAGATGTGATTAGGCGAGTTATGAACGAATAACCTATTTTATGTTCTACAACTAATTCATCACATACACCAAGTGGTTTTAGATGTAATGTGTCATTTTGTGATAAAATCTATTTTAATTTACTTAGTAGTAACTATTTTATCATTTTAACAAACATCGAACCTTAATTAAACAAACGAAAATCAAAACAATCGAATGAGACTCTTTCGTGACCGCTGGGCGGTCACGAAAGAGGGTCATTTGTGACCGCCCAGCGGTCACGAAGTAGGTTCGTGACCGCTGGGCGGTCACGAAGAAGGTTCGTGACCGCTGGGCGGTCACGAAAGAGGGGGTCATTCGTGACCGCCCGGCGGTCACGAATAATATTCATAAAAAAAATTTGATTTTATGGATTCATCTTGATGTGTTTATGATTTTTAACAATAAATCTCATTACTACATGTGAATTGAAGTAATAAATTAGCACAACATTAGTAATTAACATATTAAAATAGCGAATTAGATGTGATTAGGCGAGTTATGAACGAATAACCTATTTTATGTTCTACAACTAATTCATCACATATACCAAGTTGTTTTGGATGTAATGTGTCATTTTGTGATAAAATCTATTTTAATTTACTTAGTAGTAACTATTTTATCATTTTAACAAACATCGAACCTTAATTAAACAAACGAAAATCAAAACTATCGAATGAGACTCTTTCGTGACCGCTGGGCGGTCACGAAGAAGGTTCGTGACCGCTGGGCGGTCACAAAAGAGAGCGCCATTCGTGACTGCCCGGCGGTCACGAATAATATTCATAAAAAAAAATTTGATTTTATGGATTCATCTTGATGTGTTTATGATTTTTAACAATAAATCTCATTACTACATGTGAATTGAAGAAATAAATTAGCACAACATTAGTAATTAACATATTAAAATAGCGAATTAGATGTGATTAGGCGAGTTATGAACGAATAACCTATTTTATGTTCTACAACTAATTCATCACATACACCAAGTTGTTTTAGATGTAATGTGTCATTTTGTGATAAAATCTATTTTAATTTACTTAGTAGTAACTATTTTATTATTTTAACAAACATCGAACCTTAATTAAACAAACGAAAATCAAAACTATCGAATGAGACTCTTTCGTGACCGCTGGGCGGTCACGAAGAAGGTTCGAGACCGCTGGGCGGTCACAAAAGAGAGGGCCATTCGTGACCGCCCGGCGGTCACGAATAATATTCATAAAAAAAAATTTGATTTTATGGATTCATCTTGATGTGTTTATGATTTTTAACAATAAGTCTCATTACTACATGTGAATTGAAGTAATAAATTAGTACAACATTAGTAATTAACATATTAAAATAGCGAATTAGATGTGATTAGGCGAGTTATGAACGAATAACCTATTTTATGTTCTACAACTAATTCATCACATACACCAAGTTGTTTTAGATGTAATGTGTCATTTTGTGATAAAATCTATTTTAATTTACTTAGTAGTAACTATTTTATCAATTTAACAAACATCGAACCTTAATTAAACAAACGAAAATCAAAACAATCGAATGAGACTCTTTCGTGACCGCTGGGCGGTCACGAAAGAAGGTCATTCGTGACCGCCCAGCGGTCACGAAGTAGGTTCGTGACCGCTGGGCGGTCACGAAAGAGGGGGTCATTCGTGACCGCCCGGCGGTCACGAATAATATTCATAAAAAAAATTTGATTTTATGGATTCATCTTGATGTGTTTATGATTTTTAACAATAAATCTCATTACTACATGTGAATTGAAGTAATAAATTAGCACAACATTAGTAATTAACATATTAAAATAGCGAATTAGATGTGATTAGGCGAGTTATGAACGAATAACCTATTTTATGTTCTACAACTAATTCATCACATACACCAAGTGGTTTTAGATGTAATGTGTCATTTTGTGATAAAATCTATTTTAATTTACTTAGTAGTAACTATTTTATCATTTTAACAAACATCGAACCTTAATTAAACAAACGAAAATCAAAACTATCGAATGAGACTCTTTCGTGACCGCTGGGCGGTCACAAAGAAGGTTCGTGACCGCTGGGCGGTCACAAAAGAGAGGGCCATTCGTGACCGCCCGGCGGTCACGAATAATATTCATAAAAAAAATTTGATTTTATGGATTCATCTTGATGTGTTTATGATTTTTAACAATAAATCTCATTACTACATGTGAATTGAAAAAATAAATTAGCACAACATTAGTAATTAACATATTAAAATAGCGAATTAGATGTGATTAGGCGAGTTATGAACGAATAACCTATTTTATGTTCTACAACTAATTCATCACATACACCAAGTTGTTTTAGATGTAATGTGTCATTTTGTGATAAAATCTATTTTAATTTACTTAGTAGTAACTATTTTATTATTTTAACAAACATCGAACCTTAATTAAAAAACGAAAATCAAAACTATCGAATGAGACTCTTTCGTGACCGCTGGACGGTCACGAAGAAGGTTCGAGACCGCTGGGCGGTCACAAAAGAGAGGGCCATTTGTGACCGCCCGGCGGTCACGAATAATATTCATAAAAAAAAATTTGATTTTATGGATTCATCTTGATGTGTTTATGATTTTTAACAATAAATCTCATTACTACATGTGAATTGAAGTAATAAATTAGCACAACATTAGTAATTAACATATTAAAATAGCGAATTAGATGTGATTAGGCGAGTTATGAACGAATAACCTATTTTATGTTCTACAACTAATTCATCACATACACCAAGTTGTTTTAGATGTAATGTGTCATTTTGTGATAAAATCTATTTTAATTTACTTAGTAGTAACTATTTTATCATTTTAACAAACATCGAACCTTAATTAAACAAACGAAAATCAAAACTATCGAATGAGACTCTTTCGTGACCGCTGGGCGGTCACAAAGAAGGTTCGTGACCGCTGGGCGGTCACAAAAGAGAGGGCCATTCGTGACCGCCCGGCGGTCACGAATAATATTCATAAAAAAAATTTGATTTTATGGATTCATCTTGATGTGTTTATGATTTTTAACAATAAATCTCATTACTACATGTGAATTGAAAAAATAAATTAGCACAACATTAGTAATTAACATATTAAAATAGCGAATTAGATGTGATTAGGCGAGTTATGAACGAATAACCTATTTTATGTTCTACAACTAATTCATCACATACACCAAGTTGTTTTAGATGTAATGTGTCATTTTGTGATAAAATCTATTTTAATTTACTTAGTAGTAACTATTTTATTATTTTAACAAACATCGAACCTTAATTAAAAAACGAAAATCAAAACTATCGAATGAGACTCTTTCGTGACCGCTGGGCGGTCACGAAGAAGGTTCGAGACCGCTGGGCGGTCACAAAAGAGAGGGCCATTCGTGACCGCCCGGCGGTCACGAATAATATTCATAAAAAAAAATTTGATTTTATGGATTCATCTTGATGTGTTTATGATTTTTAACAATAAGTCTCATTACTACATGTGAATTGAAGTAATAAATTAGTACAACATTAGTAATTAACATATTAAAATAGCGAATTAGATGTGATTAGGCGAGTTATGAACGAATAACCTATTTTATGTTCTACAACTAATTCATCACATACACCAAGTTGTTTTAGATGTAATGTGTCATTTTGTGATAAAATCTATTTTAATTTACTTAGTAGTAACTATTTTATCAATTTAACAAATATCGAACCTTAATTAAACAAACGAAAATCAAAACAATCGAATGAGACTCTTTCGTGACCGCTGGGCGGTCACGAAAGAAGGTCATTCGTGACCGCCCAGCGGTCACGAAGTAGGTTCGTGACCGCTGGGCGGTCACGAAAGAGGGGGTCATTCGTGACCGCCCGGCGGTCACGAATAATATTCATAAAAAAAATTTGATTTTATGGATTCATCTTGATGTGTTTATGATTTTTAACAATAAATCTCATTACTACATGTGAATTGAAGTAATAAATTAGCACAACATTAGTAATTAACATATTAAAATAGCGAATTAGATGTGATTAGGCGAGTTATGAACGAATAACCTATTTTATGTTCTACAACTAATTCATCACATACACCAAGTTGTTTTAGATGTAATGTGTCATTTTGTGATAAAATCTATTTTAATTTACTTAGTAGTAACTATTTTATCATTTTAACAAACATCGAACCTTAATTAAACAAACGAAAATCAAAACTATCGAATGAGACTCTTTCGTGACCGCTGGGCGGTCACAAAGAAGGTTCGTGACCGCTGGGCGGTCACAAAAGAGAGGGCCATTCGTGACCGCCCGGCGGTCACGAATAATATTCATAAAAAAAATTTGATTTTATGGATTCATCTTGATGTGTTTATGATTTTTAACAATAAATCTCATTACTACATGTGAATTGAAAAAATAAATTAGCACAACATTAGTAATTAACATATTAAAATAGCGAATTAGATGTGATTAGGCGAGTTATGAACGAATAACCTATTTTATGTTCTACAACTAATTCATCACATACACCAAGTTGTTTTAGATGTAATGTGTCATTTTGTGATAAAATCTATTTTAATTTACTTAGTAGTAACTATTTTATTATTTTAACAAACATCGAACCTTAATTAAAAAACGAAAATCAAAACTATCGAATGAGACTCTTTCGTGACCGCTGGACGGTCACGAAGAAGGTTCGAGACCGCTGGGCGGTCACAAAAGAGAGGGTCATTTGTGACCGCCCGGCGGTCACGAATAATATTCATAAAAAAAAATTTGATTTTATGGATTCATCTTGATGTGTTTATGATTTTTAACAATAAATCTCATTACTACATGTGAATTGAAGTAATAAATTAGCACAACATTAGTAATTAACATATTAAAATAGCGAATTAGATGTGATTAGGCGAGTTATGAACGAATAACCTATTTTATGTTCTACAACTAATTCATCACATACACCAAGTTGTTTTAGATGTAATGTGTCATTTTGTGATAAAATCTATTTTAATTTACTTAGTAGTAACTATTTTATCATTTTAACAAACATCGAACCTTAATTAAACAAACGAAAATCAAAACTATCGAATGAGACTCTTTCGTGACCGCTGGGCGGTCACAAAGAAGGTTCGTGACCGCTGGGCGGTCACAAAAGAGAGGGCCATTCGTGACCGCCCGGCGGTCACGAATAATATTCATAAAAAAAATTTGATTTTATGGATTCATCTTGATGTGTTTATGATTTTTAACAATAAATCTCATTACTACATGTGAATTGAAAAAATAAATTAGCACAACATTAGTAATTAACATATTAAAATAGCGAATTAGATGTGATTAGGCGAGTTATGAACGAATAACCTATTTTATGTTCTACAACTAATTCATCACATACACCAAGTTGTTTTAGATGTAATGTGTCATTTTGTGATAAAATCTATTTTAATTTACTTAGTAGTAACTATTTTATTATTTTAACAAACATCGAACCTTAATTAAAAAACGAAAATCAAAACTATCGAATGAGACTCTTTCGTGACCGCTGGGCGGTCACGAAGAAGGTTCGAGACCGCTGGGCGGTCACAAAAGAGAGGGCCATTCGTGACCGCCCGGCGGTCACGAATAATATTCATAAAAAAAAATTTGATTTTATGGATTCATCTTGATGTGTTTATGATTTTTAACAATAAGTCTCATTACTACATGTGAATTGAAGTAATAAATTAGTACAACATTAGTAATTAACATATTAAAATAGCGAATTAGATGTGATTAGGCGAGTTATGAACGAATAACCTATTTTATGTTCTACAACTAATTCATCACATACACCAAGTTGTTTTAGATGTAATGTGTCATTTTGTGATAAAATCTATTTTAATTTACTTAGTAGTAACTATTTTATCAATTTAACAAATATCGAACCTTAATTAAACAAACGAAAATCAAAACAATCGAATGAGACTCTTTCGTGACCGCTGGGCGGTCACGAAAGAAGGTCATTCGTGACCGCCCAGCGGTCACGAAGTAGGTTCGTGACCGCTGGGCGGTCACGAAAGAGGGGGTCATTCGTGACCGCCCGGCGGTCACGAATAATATTCATAAAAAAAATTTGATTTTATGGATTCATCTTGATGTGTTTATGATTTTTAACAATAAATCTCATTACTACATGTGAATTGAAGTAATAAATTAGCACAACATTAGTAATTAACATATTAAAATAGCGAATTAGATGTGATTAGGCGAGTTATGAACGAATAACCTATTTTATGTTCTACAACTAATTCATCACATACACCAAGTGGTTTTAGATGTAATGTGTCATTTTGTGATAAAATCTATTTTAATTTACTTAGTAGTAACTATTTTATCATTTTAACAAACATCGAACCTTAATTAAACAAACGAAAATCAAAACTATCGAATGAGACTCTTTCGTGACCGCTGGGCGGTCACAAAGAAGGTTCGTGACCGCTGGGCGGTCACAAAAGAGAGGGCCATTCGTGACCGCCCGGCGGTCACGAATAATATTCATAAAAAAAATTTGATTTTATGGATTCATCTTGATGTGTTTATGATTTTTAACAATAAATCTCATTACTACATGTGAATTGAAAAAATAAATTAGCACAACATTAGTAATTAACATATTAAAATAGCGAATTAGATGTGATTAGGCGAGTTATGAACGAATAACCTATTTTATGTTCTACAACTAATTCATCACATACACCAAGTTGTTTTAGATGTAATGTGTCATTTTGTGATAAAATCTATTTTAATTTACTTAGTAGTAACTATTTTATTATTTTAACAAACATCGAACCTTAATTAAAAAACGAAAATCAAAACTATCGAATGAGACTCTTTCGTGACCGCTGGGCGGTCACGAAGAAGGTTCGAGACCGCTGGGCGGTCACAAAAGAGAGGGCCATTTGTGACCGCCCGGCGGTCACGAATAATATTCATAAAAAAAAAATTGATTTTATGGATTCATCTTGATGTGTTTATGATTTTTAACAATAAATCTCATTACTACATGTGAATTGAAGTAATAAATTAGCACAACATTAGTAATTAACATATTAAAATAGCGAATTAGATGTGATTAGGCGAGTTATGAACGAATAACCTATTTTATGTTCTACAACTAATTCATCACATACACCAAGTTGTTTTAGATGTAATGTGTCATTTTGTGATAAAATCTATTTTAATTTACTTAGTAGTAACTATTTTATCATTTTAACAAACATCGAACCTTAATTAAACAAACGAAAATCAAAACTATCGAATGAGACTCTTTCGTGACCGCTGGGCGGTCACAAAGAAGGTTCGTGACCGCTGGGCGGTCACAAAAGAGAGGGCAATTCGTGACCGCCCGGCGGTCACGAATAATATTCATAAAAAAAATTTGATTTTATGGATTCATCTTGATGTGTTTATGATTTTTAACAATAAATCTCATTACTACATGTGAATTGAAAAAATAAATTAGCACAACATTAGTAATTAACATATTAAAATAGCGAATTAGATGTGATTAGGCGAGTTATGAACGAATAACCTATTTTATGTTCTACAACTAATTCATCACATACACCAAGTGGTTTTAGATGTAATGTGTCATTTTGTGATAAAATCTATTTTAATTTACTTAGTAGTAACTATTTTATCATTTTAACAAACATCGAACCTTAATTAAACAAACGAAAATCAAAACTATCGAATGAGACTCTTTCGTGACCGCTGGGCGGTCACAAAGAAGGTTCGTGACCGCTGGGCGGTCACAAAAGAGAGGGCCATTCGTGACCGCCCGGCGGTCACGAATAATATTCATAAAAAAAATTTGATTTTATGGATTCATCTTGATGTGTTTATGATTTTTAACAATAAATCTCATTACTACATGTGAATTGAAAAAATAAATTAGCACAACATTAGTAATTAACATATTAAAATAGCGAATTAGATGTGATTAGGCGAGTTATGAACGAATAACCTATTTTATGTTCTACAACTAATTCATCACATACACCAAGTTGTTTTAGATGTAATGTGTCATTTTGTGATAAAATCTATTTTAATTTACTTAGTAGTAACTATTTTATTATTTTAACAAACATCGAACCTTAATTAAAAAACGAAAATCAAAACTATCGAATGAGACTCTTTCGTGACCGCTGGGCGGTCACGAAGAAGGTTCGAGACCGCTGGGCGGTCACAAAAGAGAGGGCCATTTGTGACCGCCCGGCGGTCACGAATAATATTCATAAAAAAAAAATTGATTTTATGGATTCATCTTGATGTGTTTATGATTTTTAACAATAAATCTCATTACTACATGTGAATTGAAGTAATAAATTAGCACAACATTAGTAATTAACATATTAAAATAGCGAATTAGATGTGATTAGGCGAGTTATGAACGAATAACCTATTTTATGTTCTACAACTAATTCATCACATACACCAAGTTGTTTTAGATGTAATGTGTCATTTTGTGATAAAATCTATTTTAATTTACTTAGTAGTAACTATTTTATCATTTTAACAAACATCGAACCTTAATTAAACAAACGAAAATCAAAACTATCGAATGAGACTCTTTCGTGACCGCTGGGCGGTCACAAAGAAGGTTCGTGACCGCTGGGCGGTCACAAAAGAGAGGGCCATTCGTGACCGCCCGGCGGTCACGAATAATATTCATAAAAAAAATTTGATTTTATGGATTCATCTTGATGTGTTTATGATTTTTAACAATAAATCTCATTACTACATGTGAATTGAAAAAATAAATTAGCACAACATTAGTAATTAACATATTAAAATAGCGAATTAGATGTGATTAGGCAAGTTATGAACGAATAACCTATTTTATGTTCTACAACTAATTCATCACATACACCAAGTTGTTTTAGATGTAATGTGTCATTTTGTGATAAAATCTATTTTAATTTACTTAGTAGTAACTATTTTATTATTTTAACAAACATCGAACCTTAATTAAAAAACGAAAATCAAAACTATCGAATGAGACTCTTTCGTGACCGCTGGGCGGTCACGAAGAAGGTTCGAGACCGCTGGGCGGTCACAAAAGAGAGGGCCATTCGTGACCGCCCGGCGGTCACGAATAATATTCATAAAAAAAAAATTGATTTTATGGATTCATCTTGATGTGTTTATGATTTTTAACAATAAGTCTCATTACTACATGTGAATTGAAGTAATAAATTAGTACAACATTAGTAATTAACATATTAAAATAGCGAATTAGATGTGATTAGGCGAGTTATGAACGAATAACCTATTTTATGTTCTACAACTAATTCATCACATACACCAAGTTGTTTTAGATGTAATGTGTCATTTTGTGATAAAATCTATTTTAATTTACTTAGTAGTAAGTATTTTATCAATTTAACAAACATCGAACCTTAATTAAACAAACGAAAATCAAAACAATCGAATGAGACTCTTTCGTGACCGCTGGGCGGTCACGAAAGAAGGTCATTCGTGACCGCCCAGCGGTCACGAAGTAGGTTCGTGACCGCTGGGCGGTCACGAAAGAGGGGGTCATTCGTGACCGCCCGGCGGTCACGAATAATATTCATAAAAAAAATTTGATTTTATGGATTCATCTTGATGTGTTTATGATTTTTAACAATAAATCTCATTACTACATGTGAATTGAAGTAATAAATTAGCACAACATTAGTAATTAACATATTAAAATAGCGAATTAGATGTGATTAGGCGAGTTATGAACGAATAACCTATTTTATGTTCTACAACTAATTCATCACATACACCAAGTTGTTTTAGATGTAATGTGTCATTTTGTGATAAAATCTATTTTAATTTACTTAGTAGTAACTATTTTATCATTTTAACAAACATCGAACCTTAATTAAACAAACGAAAATCAAAACTATCGAATGAGACTCTTTCGTGACCGCTGGGCGGTCACAAAGAAGGTTCGTGACCGCTGGGCGGTCACAAAAGAGAGGGCCATTCGTGACCGCCCGGCGGTCACGAATAATATTCATAAAAAAAATTTGATTTTATGGATTCATCTTGATGTGTTTATGATTTTTAACAATAAATCTCATTACTACATGTGAATTGAAAAAATAAATTAGCACAACATTAGTAATTAACATATTAAAATAGCGAATTAGATGTGATTAGGCGAGTTATGAACGAATAACCTATTTTATGTTCTACAACTAATTCATCACATACACCAAGTTGTTTTAGATGTAATGTGTCATTTTGTGATAAAATCTATTTTAATTTACTTAGTAGTAACTATTTTATCAATTTAACAAACATCGAACCTTAATTAAACAAACGAAAATCAAAACAATCGAATGAGACTCTTTCGTGACCGCTGGGCGGTCACGAAAGAAGGTCAATCGTGACAGCCCAGCGGTCACGAAGTAGGTTCGTGACCGCTGGGCGGTCACGAAGAAGGTTCGTGACCGCTGGGCGGTCACGAAAGAGGGTGTCATTCGTGACCGCCCGGCGGTCACGAATAATATTCATAAAAAAAATTTGATTTTATGGATTCATCTTGATGTGTTTATGATTTTTAACAATAAATCTCATTACTACATGTGAATTGAAGTAATAAATTAGCACAACATTAGTAATTAACATATTAAAATAGCGAATTAGATGTGATTAGGCGAGTTATGAACGAATAACCTATTTTATGTTCTACAACTAATTCATCACATACACCAAGTGGTTTTAGATGTAATGTGTCATTTTGTGATAAAATCTATTTTAATTTACTTAGTAGTAACTATTTTATCATTTTAACAAACATCGAACCTTAATTAAACAAACGAAAATCAAAACTATCGAATGAGACTCTTTCGTGACCGCTGGGCGGTCACAAAGAAGGTTCGTGACCGCTGGGCGGTCACAAAAGAGAGGGCCATTCGTGACCGCCCGGCGGTCACGAATAATATTCATAAAAAAAATTTGATTTTATGGATTCATCTTGATGTGTTTATGATTTTTAACAATAAATCTCATTACTACATGTGAATTGAAAAAATAAATTAGCACAACATTAGTAATTAACATATTAAAATAGCGAATTAGATGTGATTAGGCGAGTTATGAACGAATAACCTATTTTATGTTCTACAACTAATTCATCACATACACCAAGTTGTTTTAGATGTAATGTGTCATTTTGTGATAAAATCTATTTTAATTTACTTAGTAGTAACTATTTTATTATTTTAACAAACATCGAACCTTAATTAAAAAACGAAAATCAAAACTATCGAATGAGACTCTTTCGTGACCGCTGGGCGGTCACGAAGAAGGTTCGAGACCGCTGGGCGGTCACAAAAGAGAGGGCCATTTGTGACCGCCCGGCGGTCACGAATAATATTCATAAAAAAAAATTTGATTTTATGGATTCATCTTGATGTGTTTATGATTTTTAACAATAAATCTCATTACTACATGTGAATTGAAGTAATAAATTAGCACAACATTAGTAATTAACATATTAAAATAGCGAATTAGATGTGATTAGGCGAGTTATGAACGAATAACCTATTTTATGTTCTACAACTAATTCATCACATACACCAAGTTGTTTTAGATGTAATGTGTCATTTTGTGATAAAATCTATTTTAATTTACTTAGTAGTAACTATTTTATCATTTTAACAAACATCGAACCTTAATTAAACAAACGAAAATCAAAACTATCGAATGAGACTCTTTCGTGACCGCTGGGCGGTCACAAAGAAGGTTCGTGACCGCTGGGCGGTCACAAAAGAGAGGGCCATTCGTGACCGCCCGGCGGTCACGAATAATATTCATAAAAAAAATTTGATTTTATGGATTCATCTTGATGTGTTTATGATTTTTAACAATAAATCTCATTACTACATGTGAATTGAAAAAATAAATTAGCACAACATTAGTAATTAACATATTAAAATAGCGAATTAGATGTGATTAGGCGAGTTATGAACGAATAACCTATTTTATGTTCTACAACTAATTCATCACATACACCAAGTTGTTTTAGATGTAATGTGTCATTTTGTGATAAAATCTATTTTAATTTACTTAGTAGTAACTATTTTATTATTTTAACAAACATCGAACCTTAATTAAAAAACGAAAATCAAAACTATCGAATGAGACTCTTTCGTGACCGCTGGGCGGTCACGAAGAAGGTTCGAGACCGCTGGGCGGTCACAAAAGAGAGGGCCATTCGTGACCGCCCGGCGGTCACGAATAATATTCATAAAAAAAAATTGATTTTATGGATTCATCTTGATGTGTTTATGATTTTTAACAATAAGTCTCATTACTACATGTGAATTGAAGTAATAAATTAGTACAACATTAGTAATTAACATATTAAAATAGCGAATTAGATGTGATTAGGCGAGTTATGAACGAATAACCTATTTTATGTTCTACAACTAATTCATCACATACACCAAGTTGTTTTAGATGTAATGTGTCATTTTGTGATAAAATCTATTTTAATTTACTTAGTAGTAACTATTTTATCAATTTAACAAACATCGAACCTTAATTAAACAAACGAAAATCAAAACAATCGAATGAGACTCTTTCGTGACCGCTGGGCGGTCACGAAAGAAGGTCATTCGTGACCGCCCAGCGGTCACGAAGTAGGTTCGTGACCGCTGGGCGGTCACGAAGAAGGTTCGTGACCGCTGGGCGGTCACGAAAGAGGGGGTCATTCGTGACCGCCCGGCGGTCACGAATAATATTCATAAAAAAAATTTGATTTTATGGATTCATCTTGATGTGTTTATGATTTTTAACAATAAATCTCATTACTACATGTGAATTGAAGTAATAAATTAGCACAACATTAGTAATTAACATATTAAAATAGCGAATTAGATGTGATTAGGCGAGTTATGAACGAATAACCTATTTTATGTTCTACAACTAATTCATCACATACACCAAGTTGTTTTAGATGTAATGTGTCATTTTGTGATAAAATCTATTTTAATTTACTTAGTAGTAACTATTTTATCATTTTAACAAACATCGAACCTTAATTAAACAAACGAAAATCAAAACTATCGAATGAGACTCTTTCGTGACCGCTGGGCGGTCACAAAGAAGGTTCGTGACCGCTGGGCGGTCACAAAAGAGAGGGCCATTCGTGACCGCCCGGCGGTCACGAATAATATTCATAAAAAAAATTTGATTTTATGGATTCATCTTGATGTGTTTATGATTTTTAACAATAAATCTCATTACTACATGTGAATTGAAAAAATAAATTAGCACAACATTAGTAATTAACATATTAAAATAGCGAATTAGATGTGATTAGGCGAGTTATGAACGAATAACCTATTTTATGTTCTACAACTAATTCATCACATACACCAAGTTGTTTTAGATGTAATGTGTCATTTTGTGATAAAATCTATTTTAATTTACTTAGTAGTAACTATTTTATTATTTTAACAAACATCGAACCTTAATTAAAAAACGAAAATCAAAACTATCGAATGAGACTCTTTCGTGACCGCTGGGCCGTCACGAAGAAGGTTCGAGACCGCTGGGCGGTCACAAAAGAGAGGGCCATTTGTGACCGCCCGGCGGTCACGAATAATATTCATAAAAAAAAATTTGATTTTATGGATTCATCTTGATGTGTTTATGATTTTTAACAATAAATCTCATTACTACATGTGAATTGAAGTAATAAATTAGCACAACATTAGTAATTAACATATTAAAATAGCGAATTAGATGTGATTAGGCGAGTTATGAACGAATAACCTATTTTATGTTCTACAACTAATTCATCACATACACCAAGTTGTTTTAGATGTAATGTGTCATTTTGTGATAAAATCTATTTTAATTTACTTAGTAGTAACTATTTTATCATTTTAACAAACATCGAACCTTAATTAAACAAACGAAAATCAAAACTATCGAATGAGACTCTTTCGTGACCGCTGGGCGGTCACAAAGAAGGTTCGTGACCGCTGGGCGGTCACAAAAGAGAGGGCCATTCGTGACCGCCCGGCGGTCACGAATAATATTCATAAAAAAAATTTGATTTTATGGATTCATCTTGATGTGTTTATGATTTTTAACAATAAATCTCATTACTACATGTGAATTGAAAAAAATAAATTAGCACAACATTAGTAATTAACATATTAAAATAGCGAATTAGATGTGATTAGGCGAGTTATGAACGAATAACCTATTTTATGTTCTACAACTAATTCATCACATACACCAAGTTGTTTTAGATGTAATGTGTCATTTTGTGATAAAATCTATTTTAATTTACTTAGTAGTAACTATTTTATTATTTTAACAAACATCGAACCTTAATTAAAAAACGAAAATCAAAACTATCGAATGAGACTCTTTCGTGACCGCTGGGCGGTCACGAAGAACGTTCGAGACCGCTGGGCGGTCACAAAAGAGAGGGCCATTCGTGACCGCCCGGCGGTCACGAATAATATTCATAAAAAAAAATTTGATTTTATGGATTCATCTTGATGTGTTTATGATTTTTAACAATAAATCTCATTACTACATGTGAATTGAAGAAATAAATTAGCACAACATTAGTAATTAACATATTAAAATAGCGAATTAGATGTGATTAGGCGAGTTATGAACGAATAACCTATTTTATGTTCTACAACTAATTCATCACATACACCAAGTTGTTTTAGATGTAATATGTCATTTTGTGATAAAATCTATTTTAATTTACTTAGTAGTAACTATTTTATCATTTTAACAAACATCGAACCTTAATTAAACAAACGAAAATCAAAACTATCGAATGAGACTCTTTCGGGACCGCTGGGCGGTCACGAAGAAGGTTCGAGACCGCTGGGCGGTCACAAAAGAGAGGGCCATTCGTGACCGCCCGGCGGTCACGAATAATATCCATAAAAAAAAATTTGATTTTATGGATTCATCTTGATGTGTTTATGATTTTTAACAATAAGTCTCATTACTACATGTGAATTGAAGTAATAAATTAGTACAACATTAGTAATTAACATATTAAAATAGGGAATTAGATGTGATTAGGCGAGTTATGAACGAATAACCTATTTTATGTTCTACAACTAATTCATCACATACACCAAGTTGTTTTAGATGTAATGTGTCATTTTGTGATAAAATCTATTTTAATTTACTTAGTAGTAACTATTTTATCAATTTAACAAACATTGAACCTTAATTAAACAAACGAAAATCAAAACAATCGAATGAGACTCTTTCGTGACCGCTGGGCGGTCACGAAAGAGGGTCATTTGTGACCGCCCAGCGGTCACGAAGTAGGTTCGTGACCGCTGGGCGGTCACGAAGAAGGTTCGTGACCGCTGGGCGGTCACGAAGAAGGTTCGTGACCGCTGGGCGGTCACGAAAGAGGGGGTCATTCGTGACCGCCCGGCGGTCACGAATAATATTCATAAAAAAAATTTGATTTTATGGATTCATCTTGATGTGTTTATGATTTTTAACAATAAATCTCATTACTACATGTGAATTGAAGTACTAAATTAGCACAACATTAGTAATTAACATATTAAAATAGCGAATTAGATGTGATTAGGCGAGTTATGAACGAATAACCTATTTTATGTTCTACAACTAATTCATCACATACACCAAGTTGTTTTGGATGTAATGTGTCATTTTATGATAAAATCTATTTTAATTTACTTAGTAGTAACTATTTTATCATTTTAACAAACATCGAACCTTAATTAAACAAACGAAAATCAAAACTATCGAATGAGACTCTTTCGTGACCGCTGGGCGGTCACAAAAGAGAGCGCCAATCGTGACCGCCCGGCGGTCACGAATAATATTCATAAAAAAAATTTGATTTTATGGATTCATCTTGATGTGTTTATGATTTTTAACAATAAATCTCATTACTACATGTGAATTGAAAAAAATAAATTAGCACAACATTAGTAATTAACATATTAAAATAGCGAATTAGATGTGATTAGGCGAGTTATGAACGAATAACCTATTTTATGTTCTACAACTAATTCATCACATACACCAAGTTGTTTTAGATGTAATGTGTCATTTTGTGATAAAATCTATTTTAATTTACTTAGTAGTAACTATTTTATTATTTTAACAAACATCGAACCTTAATTAAAAAACGAAAATCAAAACTATCGAATGAGACTCTTTCGTGACCGCTGGGCGGTCACGAAGAAGGTTCGAGACCGCTGGGCGGTCACAAAAGAGAGGGCCATTCGTGACCGCCCGGCGGTCACGAATAATATTCATAAAAAAAAATTTGATTTTATGGATTCATCTTGATGTGTTTATGATTTTTAACAATAAATCTCATTACTACATGTGAATTGAAGAAATAAATTAGCACAACATTAGTAATTAACATATTAAAATAGCGAATTAGATGTGATTAGGCGAGTTATGAACGAATAACCTATTTTATGTTCTACAACTAATTCATCACATACACCAAGTTGTTTTAGATGTAATGTGTCATTTTGTGATAAAATCTATTTTAATTTACTTAGTAGTAACTATTTTATCATTTTAACAAACATCGAACCTTAATTAAACAAACGAAAATCAAAACTATCGAATGAGACTCTTTCGGGACCGCTGGGCGGTCACGAAGAAGGTTCGAGACCGCTGGGCGGTCACAAAAGAGAGGGCCATTCGTGACCGCCCGGCGGTCACGAATAATATTCATAAAAAAAAATTTGATTTTATGGATTCATCTTGATGTGTTTATGATTTTTAACAATAAGTCTCATTACTACATGTGAATTGAAGTAATAAATTAGTACAACATTAGTAATTAACATATTAAAATAGGGAATTAGATGTGATTAGGCGAGTTATGAACGAATAACCTATTTTATGTTCTACAACTAATTCATCACATACACCAAGTTGTTTTAGATGTAATGTGTCATTTTGTGATAAAATCTATTTTAATTTACTTAGTAGTAACTATTTTATCAATTTAACAAACATTGAACCTTAATTAAACAAACGAAAATCAAAACAATCGAATGAGACTCTTTCGTGACCGCTGGGCGGTCACGAAAGAGGGTCATTTGTGACCGCCCAGCGGTCACGAAGTAGGTTCGTGACCGCTGGGCGGTCACGAAGAAGGTTCGTGACCGCTGGGCGGTCACGAAAGAGGGGGTCATTCGTGACCGCCCGGCGGTCACGAATAATATTCATAAAAAAAATTTGATTTTATGGATTCATCTTGATGTGTTTATGATTTTTAACAATAAATCTCATTACTACATGTGAATTGAAAAAATAAATTAGCACAACATTAGTAATTAACATATTAAAATAGCGAATTAGATGTGATTAGGCGAGTTATGAACGAATAACCTATTTTATGTTCTACAACTAATTCATCACATACACCAAGTTGTTTTAGATGTAATGTGTCATTTTGTGATAAAATCTATTTTAATTTACTTAGTAGTAACTATTTTATTATTTTAACAAACATCGAACCTTAATTAAAAAACGAAAATCAAAACTATCGAATGAGACTCTTTCGTGACCGCTGGGCCGTCACGAAGAAGGTTCGAGACCGCTGGGCGGTCACAAAAGAGAGGGCCATTTGTGACCGCCCGGCGGTCACGAATAATATTCATAAAAAAAAATTTGATTTTATGGATTCATCTTGATGTGTTTATGATTTTTAACAATAAATCTCATTACTACATGTGAATTGAAGTAATAAATTAGCACAACATTAGTAATTAACATATTAAAATAGCGAATTAGATGTGATTAGGCGAGTTATGAACGAATAACCTATTTTATGTTCTACAACTAATTCATCACATACACCAAGTTGTTTTAGATGTAATGTGTCATTTTGTGATAAAATCTATTTTAATTTACTTAGTAGTAACTATTTTATCATTTTAACAAACATCGAACCTTAATTAAACAAACGAAAATCAAAACTATCGAATGAGACTCTTTCGTGACCGCTGGGCGGTCACAAAGAAGGTTCGTGACCGCTGGGCGGTCACAAAAGAGAGGGCCATTCGTGACCGCCCGGCGGTCACGAATAATATTCATAAAAAAAATTTGATTTTATGGATTCATCTTGATGTGTTTATGATTTTTAACAATAAATCTCATTACTACATGTGAATTGAAAAAAATAAATTAGCACAACATTAGTAATTAACATATTAAAATAGCGAATTAGATGTGATTAGGCGAGTTATGAACGAATAACCTATTTTATGTTCTACAACTAATTCATCACATACACCAAGTTGTTTTAGATGTAATGTGTCATTTTGTGATAAAATCTATTTTAATTTACTTAGTAGTAACTATTTTATTATTTTAACAAACATCGAACCTTAATTAAAAAACGAAAATCAAAACTATCGAATGAGACTCTTTCGTGACCGCTGGGCGGTCACGAAGAACGTTCGAGACCGCTGGGCGGTCACAAAAGAGAGGGCCATTCGTGACCGCCCGGCGGTCACGAATAATATTCATAAAAAAAAATTTGATTTTATGGATTCATCTTGATGTGTTTATGATTTTTAACAATAAATCTCATTACTACATGTGAATTGAAGAAATAAATTAGCACAACATTAGTAATTAACATATTAAAATAGCGAATTAGATGTGATTAGGCGAGTTATGAACGAATAACCTATTTTATGTTCTACAACTAATTCATCACATACACCAAGTTGTTTTAGATGTAATGTGTCATTTTGTGATAAAATCTATTTTAATTTACTTAGTAGTAACTATTTTATCATTTTAACAAACATCGAACCTTAATTAAACAAACGAAAATCAAAACTATCGAATGAGACTCTTTCGGGACCGCTGGGCGGTCACGAAGAAGGTTCGAGACCGCTGGGCGGTCACAAAAGAGAGGGCCATTCGTGACCGCCCGGCGGTCACGAATAATATTCATAAAAAAAAATTTGATTTTATGGATTCATCTTGATGTGTTTATGATTTTTAACAATAAGTCTCATTACTACATGTGAATTGAAGTAATAAATTAGTACAACATTAGTAATTAACATATTAAAATAGGGAATTAGATGTGATTAGGCGAGTTATGAACGAATAACCTATTTTATGTTCTACAACTAATTCATCACATACACCAAGTTGTTTTAGATGTAATGTGTCATTTTGTGATAAAATCTATTTTAATTTACTTAGTAGTAACTATTTTATCAATTTAACAAACATTGAACCTTAATTAAACAAACGAAAATCAAAACAATCGAATGAGACTCTTTCGTGACCGCTGGGCGGTCACGAAAGAGGGTCATTTGTGACCGCCCAGCGGTCACGAAGTAGGTTCGTGACCGCTGGGCGGTCACGAAGAAGGTTCGTGACCGCTGGGCGGTCACGAAAGAGGGGGTCATTCGTGACCGCCCGGCGGTCACGAATAATATTCATAAAAAAAATTTGATTTTATGGATTCATCTTGATGTGTTTATGATTTTTAACAATAAATCTCATTACTACATGTGAATTGAAGTACTAAATTAGCACAACATTAGTAATTAACATATTAAAATAGCGAATTAGATGTGATTAGGCGAGTTATGAACGAATAACCTATTTTATGTTCTACAACTAATTCATCACATACACCAAGTTGTTTTGGATGTAATGTGTCATTTTATGATAAAATCTATTTTAATTTACTTAGTAGTAACTATTTTATCATTTTAACAAACATCGAACCTTAATTAAACAAACGAAAATCAAAACTATCGAATGAGACTCTTTCGTGACCGCTGGGCGGTCACAAAAGAGAGCGCCAATCGTGACCGCCCGGCGGTCACGAATAATATTCATAAAAAAAATTTGATTTTATGGATTCATCTTGATGTGTTTATGATTTTTAACAATAAATCTCATTACTACATGTGAATTGAAAAAAATAAATTAGCACAACATTAGTAATTAACATATTAAAATAGTGAATTAGATGTGATTAGGCGAGTTATGAACGAATAACCTATTTTATGTTCTACAACTAATTCATCACATACACCAAGTTGTTTTAGATGTAATGTGTCATTTTGTGATAAAATCTATTTTAATTTACTTAGTAGTAACTATTTTATTATTTTAACAAACATCGAACCTTAATTAAAAAACGAAAATCAAAACTATCGAATGAGACTCTTTCGTGACCGCTGGGCGGTCACGAAGAAGGTTCGAGACCGCTGGGCGGTCACAAAAGAGAGGGCCATTCGTGACCGCCCGGCGGTCACGAATAATATTCATAAAAAAAAATTTGATTTTATGGATTCATCTTGATGTGTTTATGATTTTTAACAATAAATCTCATTACTACATGTGAATTGAAGAAATAAATTAGCACAACATTAGTAATTAACATATTAAAATAGCGAATTAGATGTGATTAGGCGAGTTATGAACGAATAACCTATTTTATGTTCTACAACTAATTCATCACATACACGAAGTTGTTTTAGATGTAATGTGTCATTTTGTGATAAAATCTATTTTAATTTACTTAGTAGTAACTATTTTATCATTTTAACAAACATCGAACCTTAATTAAACAAACGAAAATCAAAACTATCGAATGAGACTCTTTCGGGACCGCTGGGCGGTCACGAAGAAGGTTCGAGACCGCTGGGCGGTCACAAAAGAGAGGGCCATTCGTGACCGCCCGGCGGTCACGAATAATATTCATAAAAAAAAATTTGATTTTATGGATTCATCTTGATGTGTTTATGATTTTTAACAATAAGTCTCATTACTACATGTGAATTGAAGTAATAAATTAGTACAACATTAGTAATTAACATATTAAAATAGGGAATTAGATGTGATTAGGCGAGTTATGAACGAATAACCTATTTTATGTTCTACAACTAATTCATCACATACACCAAGTTGTTTTAGATGTAATGTGTCATTTTGTGATAAAATCTATTTTAATTTACTTAGTAGTAACTATTTTATCAATTTAACAAACATTGAACCTTAATTAAACAAACGAAAATCAAAACAATCGAATGAGACTCTTTCGTGACCGCTGGGCGGTCACGAAAGAGGGTCATTTGTGACCGCCCAGCGGTCACGAAGTAGGTTCGTGACCGCTGGGCGGTCACGAAGAAGGTTCGTGACCGCTGGGCGGTCACGAAAGAGGGGGTCATTCGTGACCGCCCGGCGGTCACGAATAATATTCATAAAAAAAATTTGATTTTATGGATTCATCTTGATGTGTTTATGATTTTTAACAATAAATCTCATTACTACATGTGAATTGAAGTACTAAATTAGCACAACATTAGTAATTAACATATTAAAATAGCGAATTAGATGTGATTAGGCGAGTTATGAACGAATAACCTATTTTATGTTCTACAACTAATTCATCACATACACCAAGTTGTTTTGGATGTAATGTGTCATTTTATGATAAAATCTATTTTAATTTACTTAGTAGTAACTATTTTATCATTTTAACAAACATCGAACCTTAATTAAACAAACGAAAATCAAAACTATCGAATGAGACTCTTTCGTGACCGCTGGGCGGTCACAAAAGAGAGCGCCAATCGTGACCGCCCGGCGGTCACGAATAATATTCATAAAAAAAAATTTGATTTTATGGATTCATCTTGATGTGTTTACGATTTTTAACAATAAATCTCATTACTACATGTGAATTGAAGAAATAAATTAGCACAACATTAGTAATTAACATATTAAAATAGCGAATTAGATGTGATTAGGCGAGTTATGAACGAATAACCTATTTTATGTTCTACAACTAATTCATGACATACACCAAGTTGTTTTAGATGTAATGTGTCATTTTGTGATAAAATCTATTTTAATTTACTTAGTAGTAACTATTTTATTATTTTAACAAACATCGAACCTTAATTAAACAAACGAAAATCAAAACTATCGAATGAGACTCTTTCGTGACCGCTGGGCGGTCACGAAGAAGGTTCGAGACCGCTGGGCGGTCACAAAAGAGAGGGCCATTCGTGACCGCCCGGCGGTCACGAATAATATTCATAAAAAAAAATTTGATTTTATGGATTCATCTTGATGTGTTTATGATTTTTAACAATAAGTCTCATTACTACATGTGAATTGAAGTAATAAATTAGCACAACATTAGTAATTAACATATTAAAATAGCGAATTAGATGTGATTAGGCGAGTTATGAACGAATAACCTATTTTATGTTCTACAACTAATTCATGACATACACCAAGTTGTTTTAGATGTAATGTGTCATTTTGTGATAAAATCTATTTTAATTTACTTAGTAGTAACTATTTTATTATTTTAACAAACATCGAACCTTAATTAAACAAACGAAAATCAAAACTATCGAATGAGACTCTTTCGTGACCGCTGGGCGGTCACGAAGAAGGTTCGAGACCGCTGGGCGGTCACAAAAGAGAGGGCCATTCGTGACCGCCCGGCGGTCACGAATAATATTCATAAAAAAAAATTTGATTTTATGGATTCATCTTGATGTGTTTATGATTTTTAACAATAAGTCTCATTACTACATGTGAATTGAAGTAATAAATTAGTACAACATTAGTAATTAACATATTAAAATAGCGAATTAGATGTGATTAGGCGAGTTATGAACGAATAACCTATTTTATGTTCTACAACTAATTCATCACATACACCAAGTTGTTTTAGATGTAATGTGTCATTTTGTGATAAAATCTATTTTAATTTACTTAGTAGTAACTATTTTATCAATTTAACAAACATCGAACCTTAATTAAACAAACGAAAATCAAAACAATTGAATGAGACTCTTTCGTGACCGCTGGGCGGTCACGAAAGAGGGTCATTCGTGACCGCCCAGCGGTCACGAAGTAGGTTCGTGACCGCTGGGCGGTGACGAAGAAGGTTCGTGACCGCTGGGCGGTCACGAAAGAAGGGGTCATTCGTGACCGCCCGGCGGTCACGAATAATATTCATAAAAAAAATTTGATTTTATGGATTCATCTTGATGTGTTTAAGATTTTTAACAATAAATCTCATTACTGCATGTGAATTGAAGTAATAAATAAGCACATCATTAGTAATTAACATATTAAAATAGCGAATTAGATGTGATTAGGCGAGTTATGAACGAATAACCTATTTTATGTTCTACAACTAATTCATCACATACACCAAGTTGTTTTGGATGTAATGTGTCATTTTATGATAAAATCTATTTTAATTTACTTAGTAGTAACTATTTTATCATTTTAACAAACATCGAACCTTAATTAAACAAACGAAAATCAAAACTATCGAATGAGACTCTTTCGTGACCGCTGGGCGGTCACAAAAGAGAGCGCCAATCGTGACCGCCCGGCGGTCACGAATAATATTCATAAAAAAAATTTGATTTTATGGATTCATCTTGATGTGTTTATGATTTTTAACAATAAATCTCATTACTACATGTGAATTGAAAAAAATAAATTAGCACAACATTAGTAATTAACATATTAAAATAGTGAATTAGATGTGATTAGGCGAGTTATGAACGAATAACCTATTTTATGTTCTACAACTAATTCATCACATACACCAAGTTGTTTTAGATGTAATGTGTCATTTTGTGATAAAATCTATTTTAATTTACTTAGTAGTAACTATTTTATTATTTTAACAAACATCGAACCTTAATTAAAAAACGAAAATCAAAACTATCGAATGAGACTCTTTCGTGACCGCTGGGCGGTCACGAAGAAGGTTCGAGACCGCTGGGCGGTCACAAAAGAGAGGGCCATTCGTGACCGCCCGGCGGTCACGAATAATATTCATAAAAAAAAATTTGATTTTATGGATTCATCTTGATGTGTTTATGATTTTTAACAATAAATCTCATTACTACATGTGAATTGAAGAAATAAATTAGCACAACATTAGTAATTAACATATTAAAATAGCGAATTAGATGTGATTAGGCGAGTTATGAACGAATAACCTATTTTATGTTCTACAACTAATTCATCACATACACGAAGTTGTTTTAGATGTAATGTGTCATTTTGTGATAAAATCTATTTTAATTTACTTAGTAGTAACTATTTTATCATTTTAACAAACATCGAACCTTAATTAAACAAACGAAAATCAAAACTATCGAATGAGACTCTTTCGGGACCGCTGGGCGGTCACGAAGAAGGTTCGAGACCGCTGGGCGGTCACAAAAGAGAGGGCCATTCGTGACCGCCCGGCGGTCACGAATAATATTCATAAAAAAAAATTTGATTTTATGGATTCATCTTGATGTGTTTATGATTTTTAACAATAAGTCTCATTACTACATGTGAATTGAAGTAATAAATTAGTACAACATTAGTAATTAACATATTAAAATAGGGAATTAGATGTGATTAGGCGAGTTATGAACGAATAACCTATTTTATGTTCTACAACTAATTCATCACATACACCAAGTTGTTTTAGATGTAATGTGTCATTTTGTGATAAAATCTATTTTAATTTACTTAGTAGTAACTATTTTATCAATTTAACAAACATTGAACCTTAATTAAACAAACGAAAATCAAAACAATCGAATGAGACTCTTTCGTGACCGCTGGGCGGTCACGAAAGAGGGTCATTTGTGACCGCCCAGCGGTCACGAAGTAGGTTCGTGACCGCTGGGCGGTCACGAAGAAGGTTCGTGACCGCTGGGCGGTCACGAAAGAGGGGGTCATTCGTGACCGCCCGGCGGTCACGAATAATATTCATAAAAAAAATTTGATTTTATGGATTCATCTTGATGTGTTTATGATTTTTAACAATAAATCTCATTACTACATGTGAATTGAAGTACTAAATTAGCACAACATTAGTAATTAACATATTAAAATAGCGAATTAGATGTGATTAGGCGAGTTATGAACGAATAACCTATTTTATGTTCTACAACTAATTCATCACATACACCAAGTTGTTTTGGATGTAATGTGTCATTTTATGATAAAATCTATTTTAATTTACTTAGTAGTAACTATTTTATCATTTTAACAAACATCGAACCTTAATTAAACAAACGAAAATCAAAACTATCGAATGAGACTCTTTCGTGACCGCTGGGCGGTCACAAAAGAGAGCGCCAATCGTGACCGCCCGGCGGTCACGAATAATATTCATAAAAAAAAATTTGATTTTATGGATTCATCTTGATGTGTTTACGATTTTTAACAATAAATCTCATTACTACATGTGAATTGAAGAAATAAATTAGCACAACATTAGTAATTAACATATTAAAATAGCGAATTAGATGTGATTAGGCGAGTTATGAACGAATAACCTATTTTATGTTCTACAACTAATTCATGACATACACCAAGTTGTTTTAGATGTAATGTGTCATTTTGTGATAAAATCTATTTTAATTTACTTAGTAGTAACTATTTTATTATTTTAACAAACATCGAACCTTAATTAAACAAACGAAAATCAAAACTATCGAATGAGACTCTTTCGTGACCGCTGGGCGGTCACGAAGAAGGTTCGAGACCGCTGGGCGGTCACAAAAGAGAGGGCCATTCGTGACCGCCCGGCGGTCACGAATAATATTCATAAAAAAAAATTTGATTTTATGGATTCATCTTGATGTGTTTATGATTTTTAACAATAAGTCTCATTACTACATGTGAATTGAAGTAATAAATTAGCACAACATTAGTAATTAACATATTAAAATAGCGAATTAGATGTGATTAGGCGAGTTATGAACGAATAACCTATTTTATGTTCTACAACTAATTCATGACATACACCAAGTTGTTTTAGATGTAATGTGTCATTTTGTGATAAAATCTATTTTAATTTACTTAGTAGTAACTATTTTATTATTTTAACAAACATCGAACCTTAATTAAACAAACGAAAATCAAAACTATCGAATGAGACTCTTTCGTGACCGCTGGGCGGTCACGAAGAAGGTTCGAGACCGCTGGGCGGTCACAAAAGAGAGGGCCATTCGTGACCGCCCGGCGGTCACGAATAATATTCATAAAAAAAAATTTGATTTTATGGATTCATCTTGATGTGTTTATGATTTTTAACAATAAGTCTCATTACTACATGTGAATTGAAGTAATAAATTAGTACAACATTAGTAATTAACATATTAAAATAGCGAATTAGATGTGATTAGGCGAGTTATGAACGAATAACCTATTTTATGTTCTACAACTAATTCATCACATACACCAAGTTGTTTTAGATGTAATGTGTCATTTTGTGATAAAATCTATTTTAATTTACTTAGTAGTAACTATTTTATCAATTTAACAAACATCGAACCTTAATTAAACAAACGAAAATCAAAACAATTGAATGAGACTCTTTCGTGACCGCTGGGCGGTCACGAAAGAGGGTCATTCGTGACCGCCCAGCGGTCACGAAGTAGGTTCGTGACCGCTGGGCGGTGACGAAGAAGGTTCGTGACCGCTGGGCGGTCACGAAAGAAGGGGTCATTCGTGACCGCCCGGCGGTCACGAATAATATTCATAAAAAAAATTTGATTTTATGGATTCATCTTGATGTGTTTAAGATTTTTAACAATAAATCTCATTACTGCATGTGAATTGAAGTAATAAATAAGCACATCATTAGTAATTAACATATTAAAATAGCGAATTAGATGTGATTAGGCGAGTTATGAACGAATAACCTATTTTATGTTCTACAACTAATTCATCACATACACCAAGTTGTTTTGGATGTAATGTGTCATTTTATGATAAAATCTATTTTAATTTACTTAGTAGTAACTATTTTATCATTTTAACAAACATCGAACCTTAATTAAACAAACGAAAATCAAAACTATCGAATGAGACTCTTTCGTGACCGCTGGGCGGTCACAAAAGAGAGCGCCAATCGTGACCGCCCGGCGGTCACGAATAATATTCATAAAAAAAAATTTGATTTTATGGATTCATCTTGATGTGTTTACGATTTTTAACAATAAATCTCATTACTACATGTGAATTGAAGTAATAAATTAGTACAACATTAGTAATTAACATATTAAAATAGCGAATTAGATGTGATTAGGCGAGTTATGAACGAATAACCTATTTTATGTTCTACAACTAATTCATCACATACACCAAGTTGTTTTAGATGTAATGTGTCATTTTGTGATAAAATCTATTTTAATTTACTTAGTAGTAACTATTTTATCAATTTAACAAACATCGAACCTTAATTAAACAAACGAAAATCAAAACAATCGAATGAGACTCTTTCGTGACCGCTGGGCGGTCACGAAGAAGGTTCGTGACCGCTGGGCGGTCACAAAAGAGAGCGCCATTCGTGACCGCCCGGCGGTCACGAATAATATTCATAAAAAAAAATTTGATTTTATGGATTCATCTTGATGTGTTTATGATTTTTAACAATAAATCTCATTACTACATGTGAATTGAAGAAATAAATTAGCACAACATTAGTAATTAACATATTAAAATAGCGAATTAGATGTGATTAGGCGAGTTATGAACGAATAACCTATTTTATGTTCTACAACTAATTCATCACATACACCAAGTTGTTTTAGATGTAATGTGTCATTTTGTGATAAAATCTATTTTAATTTACTTAGTAGTAACTATTTTATTATTGTAACAAACATCGAACCTTAATTAAACAAACGAAAATCAAAACTATCGAATGAGACTCTTTTGTGACCGCTGGGCGGTCACGAAGAAGGTTCGAGACCGCTGGGCGGTCACAAAAGAGAGGGCCATTCGTGACCGCCCGGCGGTCACGAATAATATTCATAAAAAAAAATTTGATTTTATGGATTCATCTTGATGTGTTTATGATTTTTAACAATAAGTCTCATTACTACATGTGAATTGAAGTAATAAATTAGTACAACATTAGTAATTAACATATTAAAATAGCGAATTAGATGTGATTAGGCGAGTTATGAACGAATAACCTATTTTATATTCTACAACTAATTCATCACATACACCAAGTTGTTTTAGATGTAATGTGTCATTTTGTGATAAAATCTATTTTAATTTACTTAGTAGTAACTATTTTATCAATTTAACAAACATTGAACCTTAATTAAACAAACGAAAATCAAAACAATCGAATGAGACTCTTTCGTGACCGCTGGGCGGTCACGAAAGAGGGTCATTTGTGACCGCCCAGCGGTCACGAAGTAGGTTCGTGACCGCTGGGCGGTCACGAAGAAGGTTCGTGACCGCTGGGCGGTCACGAAAGAGGGGGTCATTCGTGACCGCCCGGCGGTCACGAATAATATTCATAAAAAAAATTTGATTTTATGGATTCATCTTGATGTGTTTATGATTTTTAACAATAAATCTCATTACTACATGTGAATTGAAGTACTAAATTAGCACAACATTAGTAATTAACATATTAAAATAGCGAATTAGATGTGATTAGGCGAGTTATGAACGAATAACCTATTTTATGTTCTACAACTAATTCATCACATACACCAAGTTGTTTTGGATGTAATGTGTCATTTTGTGATAAAATCTATTTTAATTTACTTAGTAGTAACTATTTTATTATTTTAACAAACATCGAACCTTAATTAAACAAACGAAAATCAAACCTATCGAATGAGACTCTTTCGTGACCGCTGGGCGGTCACGAAGAAGGTTCGAGACCGCTGGGCGGTCACAAAAGAGAGGGCCATTCGTGACCGCCCGGCGGTCACGAATAATATTCATAAAAAAAAATTTGATTTTATGGATTCATCTTGATGTGTTTATGATTTTTAACAATAAGTCTCATTACTACATGTGAATTGAAGTAATAAATTAGTACAACATTAGTAATTAACATATTAAAATAGCGAATTAGATGTGATTAGGCGAGTTATGAACGAATAACCTATTTTATGTTCTACAACTAATTCATCACATACACCAAGTTGTTTTAGATGTAATGTGTCATTTTGTGATAAAATCTATTTTAATTTACTTAGTAGTAACTATTTTATCAATTTAACAAACATCGAACCTTAATTAAACAAACGAAAATCAAAACAATTGAATGAGACTCTTTCGTGACCGCTGGGCGGTCACGAAAGAGGGTCATTCGTGACCGCCCAGCGGTCACGAAGTAGGTTCGTGACCGCTGGGCGGTGACGAAGAAGGTTCGTGACCGCTGGGCGGTCACGAAAGAAGGGGTCATTCGTGACCGCCCGGCGGTCACGAATAATATTCATAAAAAAAATTTGATTTTATGGATTCATCTTGATGTGTTTAAGATTTTTAACAATAAATCTCATTACTGCATGTGAATTGAAGTAATAAATAAGCACATCATTAGTAATTAACATATTAAAATAGCGAATTAGATGTGATTAGGCGAGTTATGAACGAATAACCTATTTTATGTTCTACAACTAATTCATCACATACAATAAGTTGTTTTAGATGTAATGTGTCATTTTGTGATAAAATCTATTTTAATTTACTTAGAAGTAACTATTTTATCAATTTAACAAACATCGAACCTTAATTAAACAAACGAAAATCAAAACAATCGAATGAGACTCTTTCGTGACCGCTGGGCGGTCACGAAGAAGGTTCGTGACCGCTGGGCGGTCACAAAAGAGAGCGCCATTCGTGACCGCCCGGCGGTCACGAATAATATTCATAAAAAAAAATTTGATTTTATGGATTCATCTTGATGTGTTTATGATTTTTAACAATAAATCTCATTACTACATGTGAATTGAAGAAATAAATTAGCACAACATTAGTAATTAACATATTAAAATAGCGAATTAGATGTGATTAGGCGAGTTATGAACGAATAACCTATTTTATGTTCTACAACTAATTCATCACATACACCAAGTTGTTTTAGATGTAATGTGTCATTTTGTGATAAAATCTATTTTAATTTACTTAGTAGTAACTATTTTATTATTGTAACAAACATCGAACCTTAATTAAACAAACGAAAATCAAAACTATCGAATGAGACTCTTTTGTGACCGCTGGGCGGTCACGAAGAAGGTTCGAGACCGCTGGGCGGTCACAAAAGAGAGGGCCATTCGTGACCGCCCGGCGGTCACGAATAATATTCATAAAAAAAAATTTGATTTTATGGATTCATCTTGATGTGTTTATGATTTTTAACAATAAGTCTCATTACTACATGTGAATTGAAGTAATAAATTAGTACAACATTAGTAATTAACATATTAAAATAGCGAATTAGATGTGATTAGGCGAGTTATGAACGAATAACCTATTTTATATTCTACAACTAATTCATCACATACACCAAGTTGTTTTAGATGTAATGTGTCATTTTGTGATAAAATCTATTTTAATTTACTTAGTAGTAACTATTTTATCAATTTAACAAACATTGAACCTTAATTAAACAAACGAAAATCAAAACAATCGAATGAGACTCTTTCGTGACCGCTGGGCGGTCACGAAAGAGGGTCATTTGTGACCGCCCAGCGGTCACGAAGTAGGTTCGTGACCGCTGGGCGGTCACGAAGAAGGTTCGTGACCGCTGGGCGGTCACGAAAGAGGGGGTCATTCGTGACCGCCCGGCGGTCACGAATAATATTCATAAAAAAAATTTGATTTTATGGATTCATCTTGATGTGTTTATGATTTTTAACAATAAATCTCATTACTACATGTGAATTGAAGTACTAAATTAGCACAACATTAGTAATTAACATATTAAAATAGCGAATTAGATGTGATTAGGCGAGTTATGAACGAATAACCTATTTTATGTTCTACAACTAATTCATCACATACACCAAGTTGTTTTGGATGTAATGTGTCATTTTATGATAAAATCTATTTTAATTTACTTAGTAGTAACTATTTTATCATTTTAACAAACATCGAACCTTAATTAAACAAACGAAAATCAAAACTATCGAATGAGACTCTTTCGTGACCGCTGGGCGGTCACAAAAGAGAGCGCCAATCGTGACCGCCCGGCGGTCACGAATAATATTCATAAAAAAAAATTTGATTTTATGGATTCATCTTGATGTGTTTACGATTTTTAACAATAAATCTCATTACTACATGTGAATTGAAGAAATAAATTAGCACAACATTAGTAATTAACATATTAAAATAGCGAATTAGATGTGATTAGGCGAGTTATGAACGAATAACCTATTTTATGTTCTACAACTAATTCATCACATACACCAAGTTGTTTTAGATGTAATGTGTCATTTTGTGATAAAATCTATTTTAATTTACTTAGTAGTAACTATTTTATTATTGTAACAAACATCGAACCTTAATTAAACAAACGAAAATCAAAACTATCGAATGAGACTCTTTTGTGACCGCTGGGCGGTCACGAAGAAGGTTCGAGACCGCTGGGCGGTCACAAAAGAGAGGGCCATTCGTGACCGCCCGGCGGTCACGAATAATATTCATAAAAAAAAATTTGATTTTATGGATTCATCTTGATGTGTTTATGATTTTTAACAATAAGTCTCATTACTACATGTGAATTGAAGTAATAAATTAGTACAACATTAGTAATTAACATATTAAAATAGCGAATTAGATGTGATTAGGCGAGTTATGAACGAATAACCTATTTTATATTCTACAACTAATTCATCACATACACCAAGTTGTTTTAGATGTAATGTGTCATTTTGTGATAAAATCTATTTTAATTTACTTAGTAGTAACTATTTTATCAATTTAACAAACATCGAACCTTAATTAAACAAACGAAAATAAAAACAATTGAATGATACTCATTCGTGACCCCCCAGCGGTCACGAAGTAGGTTCGTGACCGCTGGGCGGTGACGAAGAAGGTTCGTGACCGCTGGGCGGTCACGAAAGAAGGGGTCATTCGTGACCGCCCGGCGGTCACGAATAATATTCATAAAAAAAATTTGATTTTATGGATTCATCTTGATGTGTTTAAGATTTTTAACAATAAATCTCATTACTACATGTGAATTGAAGTAATAAATAAGCACATCATTAGTAATTAACATATTAAAATAGCGAATTAGATGTGATTAGGCGAGTTATGAACGAATAACCTATTTTATATTCTACAACTAATTCATCACATACACCAAGTTGTTTTAGATGTAATGTGTCATTTTGTGATAAAATCTATTTTAATTTACTTAGTAGTAACTATTTTATCAATTTAACAAACATCGAACCTTAATTAAACAAACGAAAATAAAAACAATTGAATGAGACTCATTCGTGACCCCCCAGCGGTCACGAAGTAGGTTCGTGACCGCTGGGCGGTCACGAAAGAGGGGGTCATTCGTGACCGCCCGGCGGTCACGAATAATATTCATAAAAAAAATTTGATTTTATGGATTCATCTTGATGTGTTTATGATTTTTAACAATAAATCTCATTACTACATGTGAATTGAAGTAATAAATAAGCACAACATTAGTAATTAACATATTAAAATAGCGAATTAGATGTGATTAGGCGAGTTATGAACGAATAACCTATTTTATGTTCTACAACTAATTCATCACATACACCAAGTTGTTTTAGATGTAATGTGTCATTTTGTGATAAAATCTATTTTAATTTACTTAGTAGTAACTATTTTATTATTTTAACAAACATCGAACCTTAATTAAACAAACGAAAATCAAAACTATCGAATGAGACTCTTTCGTGACCGCTGGGCGGTCACGAAGAAGGTTCGAGACCGCTGGGCGGTCACAAAAGAGAGGGCCATTCGTGACCGCCCGGCGGTCACGAATAATATTCATAAAAAAAAATTTGATTTTATGGATTCATCTTGATGTGTTTATGATTTTTAACAATAAGTCTCATTACTACATGTGAATTGAAGTAATAAATTAGTACAACATTAGTAATTAACATATTAAAATAGCGAATTAGATGTGATTAGGCGAGTTATGAACGAATAACCTATTTTATATTCTACAACTAATTCATCACATACACCAAGTTGTTTTAGATGTAATGTGTCATTTTGTGATAAAATCTATTTTAATTTACTTAGTAGTAACTATTTTATCAATTTAACAAACATCGAACCTTAATTAAACAAACGAAAATAAAAACAATTGAATGATACTCATTCGTGACCCCCCAGCGGTCACGAAGTAGGTTCGTGACCGCTGGGCGGTGACGAAGAAGGTTCGTGACCGCTGGGCGGTCACGAAAGAAGGGGTCATTCGTGACCGCCCGGCGGTCACGAATAATATTCATAAAAAAAATTTGATTTTATGGATTCATCTTGATGTGTTTAAGATTTTTAACAATAAATCTCATTACTACATGTGAATTGAAGTAATAAATAAGCACATCATTAGTAATTAACATATTAAAATAGCGAATTAGATGTGATTAGGCGAGTTATGAACGAATAACCTATTTTATATTCTACAACTAATTCATCACATACACCAAGTTGTTTTAGATGTAATGTGTCATTTTGTGATAAAATCTATTTTAATTTACTTAGAAGTAACTATTTTATCAATTTAACAAACATCGAACCTTAATTAAACAAACGAAAATAAAAACAATTGAATGAGACTCATTCGTGACCCCCCAGCGGTCACGAAGTAGGTTCGTGACCGCTGGGCGGTCACGAAAGAGGGGGTCATTCGTGACCGCCCGGCGGTCACGAATAATATTCATAAAAAAAATTTGATTTTATGGATTCATCTTGATGTGTTTATGATTTTTAACAATAAATCTCATTACTACATGTGAATTGAAGTAATAAATAAGCACAACATTAGTAATTAACATATTAAAATAGCGAATTAGATGTGATTAGGCGAGTTATGAACGAATAACCTATTTTATGTTCTACAACTAATTCATCACATACACCAAGTTGTTTTAGATGTAATGTGTCATTTTGTGATAAAATCTATTTTAATTTACTTAGTAGTAACTATTTTATTATTTTAACAAACATCGAACCTTAATTAAACAAACGAAAATCAAAACTATCGAATGAGACTCTTTCGTGACCGCTGGGCGGTCACGAAGAAGGTTCGAGACCGCTGGGCGGTCACAAAAGAGAGGGCCATTCGTGACCGCCCGGCGGTCACGAATAATATTCATAAAAAAAAATTTGATTTTATGGATTCATCTTGATGTGTTTATGATTTTTAACAATAAGTCTCATTACTACATGTGAATTGAAGTAATAAATTAGTACAACATTAGTAATTAACATATTAAAATAGCGAATTAGATGTGATTAGGCGAGTTATGAACGAATAACCTATTTTATATTCTACAACTAATTCATCACATACACCAAGTTGTTTTAGATGTAATGTGTCATTTTGTGATAAAATCTATTTTAATTTACTTAGTAGTAACTATTTTATCAATTTAACAAACATCGAACCTTAATTAAACAAACGAAAATAAAAACAATTCAATGAGACTCATTCGTGACCCCCAGCGGTCACGAAGTAGGTTCGTGACCGCTGGGCGGTGACGAAGAAGGTTCGTGACCGCTGGGCGGTCACGAAAGAAGGGGTCATTCGTGACCGCCCGGCGGTCACGAATAATATTCATAAAAAAAATTTGATTTTATGGATTCATCTTGATGTGTTTAAGATTTTTAACAATAAATCTCATTACTACATGTGAATTGAAGTAATAAATAAGCACAACATTAGTAATTAACATATTAAAATAGCGAATTAGATGTGATTAGGCGAGTTATGAACGAATAACCTATTTTATATTCTACAACTAATTCATCACATACACCAAGTTGTTTTAGATGTAATGTGTCATTTTGTGATAAAATCTATTTTAATTTACTTAGTAGTAACTATTTTATCAATTTAACAAACATCGAACCTTAATTAAACAAACGAAAATAAAAACAATTGAATGAGACTCATTCGTGACCCCCAGCGGTCACGAAGTAGGTTCGTGACCGCTGGGCGGTGACGAAGAAGGTTCGTGACCGCTGGGCGGTCACGAAAGAAGGGGTCATTCGTGACCGCCCGGCGGTCACGAATAATATTCATAAAAAAAATTTGATTTTATGGATTCATCTTGATGTGTTTAAGATTTTTAACAATAAATCTCATTACTACATGTGAATTGAAGTAATAAATAAGCACATCATTAGTAATTAACATATTAAAATAGCGAATTAGATGTGATTCGGCGAGTTATGAACGAATAACCTATTTTATATTCTACAACTAATTCATCACATACACCAAGTTGTTTTAGATGTAATGTGTCATTTTGTGATAAAATCTATTTTAATTTACTTAGTAGTAACTATTTTATCAATTTAACAAACATCGAACCTTAATTAAACAAACGAAAATAAAAACAATTGAATGAGACTCATTCGTGACCCCCCAGCGGTCACGAAGTAGGTTCGTGACCGCTGGGCGGTCACGAAGAAGGTTCGTGACCGCTGGGCGGTCACGAAAGAGGGGGTCATTCGTGACCGCCCGGCGGTTACGAATAATATTCATAAAAAAAATTTGATTTTATGGATTCATCTTGATGTGTTTATGATTTTTAACAATAAATCTCATTACTACATGTGAGTTGAAGTAATAAATAAGCACAACATTAGTAATTAACATATTAAAATAGCGAATTAGATGTGATTAGGCGAGTTATGAACGAATAACCTATTTTATGTTCTACAACTAATTCATCACATACACGAAGTTGTTTTAGATGTAATGTGTCATTTTGTGATAAAATATATTTTAAATTACTTAGTAGTAACTATTTTATCAATTTAACAAACATTGAACCTTAATTAAACAAACAAAAATCAAAACTATCGAATGAGACTCTTTCGTGACCGCTGGGCGGTCAAGAAAGAGGGTCATTCGTGACCGCCCAGTGGTCACGAAGTAGGTTCGTGACCGCTGGGCGGTCACGAAAGAGGGGGTCATTCGTGACCGCCCGTCGGTCACGAATAATATTCATAAAAAAAAATTTGATTTTATGGATTAATCTTGATGTGTTTATGATTTTTAACAATAAATCTCATTACTACATGTGAATTGAAGTAATAAATTAGTACAACATTAGTAATTAACATATTAAAATAGCGAATTAGATGTGATTAGGCGAGTTATGAACGAATAACCTATTTTATGTTCTACAACTAATTCATCACATACACCAAGTTGTTTTAGATGTAATGTGTCATTTTGTGATAAAATCTATTTTAATTTACTTAGTAGTAACTATTTTATCAATTTAACAAACATTGAACCTTAATTAAACAAACGAAAATCAAAACTATCGAATGAGACTCTTTCGTGACCGCTGGGCGGTCACAAAAGAGGGTCATTCGTGACCGCTGGGCGGTCACGAAAGAGAGGGTCATTCGTGACCGCCCAGCGGTCACGAATAATATTCATAAAAAAAAATTTGAGTTTATGGATTCATCTTGATGTGTTTATGATTTTTAACAATAAGTCTCATTACTAAATGTGAATTGATGTAATAAATTAGTACATCATTAGTAATTAACATATTAAAATAGCGAATTAGATGTGATTAGGCGAGTTTTGAACGAATAACCTATTTTATGTTCTACAACTAATTCATCACATACAACAAGTTGTTTTAGATGTAATGTGTCATTTTGTGATAAAATCTATTTTAATTTACTTAGTAGTAACTATTTTATCAATTTAACAAATATCGAACCTTAATTAAACAAACGAAAATCAAAACTATCGAATGAGACTCTTTCGTGACCGCTGGGCGGTCACGAAAGAGGGTCATTCGTGACCGCTGGACGGTCACGAAAGAGGGGGTCATTCGTGACCGCCCGGCGGTCACGAATAATATTCATAAAAAGAAAATTGATTTTATAGATTCATCTTGATGTGTTTATGATTTTTAACAATAAGTCTCATTACTACATGTGAATTGAAGTAATAAATTAGTACAACATTAGTAATTAACATATTAAAATATCGAATTAGATGGGATTAGGCGAGTTATGAACGAATAACCTATTTTATGTTCTACAACTAATCATCATATACACTAAGTTGTTTTAGATGTAAAGTGTAATTTTGTGATAAACTCTCTTTTAATTTACTTAGTAGTAAGTATTTTATCAATTTAACAAACATCGCACCTTAATTAAACAAACGAAAATCAAAACTTTCGAATGAGACTTATTCGTGACCGCTGGGCGGTCACGAATGATAGTCTTTCGTGACCGCTGGGCGGTCACGAAAGAGGGGTCATTCGTGACCGCCCGACGGTCACGAATAACATTCATAAAAAAAAAATTATTTTATGGATTTATCTTGATGTGTTTATGATTTTTAACAATAAGTCTCATTACTACATGTGAATTGAAGTAATAAATTAGTACAACATTAGTAATTAACATATTAAAATAGCGAATTAGATGTGATTAGGCGAGTTATGAACAAATAACCTATTTTATGTTTTACAACTAATCATCATATACAGTAAGTTGTTTTAGATGTAATGTGTAATTTTGTGATAAACTCTCTTTTAATTTAGTTAGTAGTAAATATTTTATCAATTTAACAAACATCGCACTTTAATTAAACAAACAAAAATCGAAACTTTTGAGTGAGACTTATTCGTGACCGCTGGGCGGTCACGAAGGACCCTCATTCGTGACCGCCCAGCGGTCACGAATAATATTCATAGTAATTAACATGTGAATAAGGGTCTTTCGTGACCGCTGGGCGGTTGCGAAAGAGGGGTCATTCGTGACCGCCGGGCGGTCACGAATAACATTAATGATGAAAATTTTGAATTTTCAAAAACTTTGAATTTCCCCCCAATTCCAAGGTCTTTCGCGACCGCCCGGCGGTCACAAGGGGTCTTTCGTGACCGCCCGGCGGTCGCGAAAAACCTTGGAATTGGGGAGAAATTCAAATTTTTTGAAAATTCAAAATTTTCACCAAAATTCTATATATACCCACCATTCCACCCATTAATTTTCATTACACTCTGCTTTCCTCATTTCCCAATCCAAAACATAAACACCAACAATTTTTCTTCTCCTCTTTTCCTATATCTTCAAAAAACTAAACACCAACAATTTTTCTTCTCCTCTTTCTTTATATCTCCAAAAAACAAAACACCAACTCTTTTATTTTCTTCTTTGCTTTACTTATAACACAAATCATTCTCTTAAATGATGTTTATATAAAAGAACCGTCCAACCGTACATTATATTCGCAAAAAAGAAATATTTATTCCGGTATTTTTACGTGAATCTTTTTGCTTGCATAATTGCTCCCATTTAATCCAAGAAATTTTATGCGAATTAGCATTTCCCCCCCTCCCCCCCCCCCCCCCCCCGCCCAAAGAAATTGCCTCTGTATTTTTGTCAACTCCTTAATTGTTTTCCTTGGCGCTTTGTAAAGTGACAGAAAATAGAGTGGTGAATTAACCAACACGGAATTTGTGAGAACAATTCTCCCACCGAAGGAGACATGGCTGTTTGTCCAACTGGAGAGCTTGTTGTTGAGAGAAACAGGTGCTGATCTCCAAGTTTCAGCACGTCTAGTATTTGCGCCAATCGGTAAGCCGAGATATTTGATTGGGAGACTGGAAGTTTCGCAGTTAAGAACTTCTGCATAACCATTAACCACATGATCCTGAACATTAATGCCAATAATATTGCTCTTAAGGAAGTTGATTTTTAATCCGGAAATCAGCTCAAAATTTCTGAGAATGGCCTTGATCACCATAATGTTGGAGACTGAATTTTCACAAAAAAGAATGGTGTCGTCCGCGAACTGCAAGTGCGTGATCTCCACCTCCTCATTCCCAAGAGAAATTCCTTTAAGTATATTTTCTCGAACCGCTGCTTTAACTAAAATGCTAAGCCCCTCCGCTGCAATGAGAAATAACAGAGGGGAAAGCGGATCCCCCTGTCTCAGCCCTCGAGAAGGCGTGAATTGCTCTGTAGGACTGCCATTGACAAGAACAGAGACTGCAATTTTTTTTTTTGAAAAATGTGCTACAATTACAACCATATAATCGTATGCTTTACATAATTGGACAAAAATAAAGAATAGATACCCTGAGGTTTGGTGCAATTACAAAGAATTTTCATAAGATTTGAATAATTACAATGACCTCCCCTCCAACTAATAATTGTAAACGAATTTTTAAATTTGTCCTTCACCAATTAATTTAGTTTGAAGAGCTTAGATTTTATATTACATAATAAGGCATAATAGTTTATTTCTTAAAGTTTTATGTGTAAACATTTGCACAGTTCTAATTCAAATCTCTCGATATATAGAATTTAAGAGAAATTTTAAAAGTAACACTAAATAATTTTATTTAATTATAAAAATAATATTAAATAGTATTCTATTTTAGTTATGTCTTTCTAAATAATTCTAAAATATGTCTTTCAAACTACATTACAAAATATGTTTCATTTAAGAAATTATATTGTCATCAGTTGAAATGGATTTTTGTGGGGGAACATTCTGTTTTAAGTTTCCTTCGCGTAAAAGAAACAACTGTCTTCTTAGTTTATTTCCTTTTTTTTTTGATAAGCAAATGAAATTTTATTAGAGAGGAGTATAAGTTATACTCCTACGGAGAAAATATAAAATACAACAGTTAATTGGATTATTGGACCATTCGCAGAAAGAGTACGTAAACCCTCTCTCCCTACTTTTAATCCAACTCCAGCTTTTCACCTTAATCGCCTCAATTACTTCGCTAACGAGAGACTTTTTATTATTGCAACTGAAATTGTTTCTAGTGACCCAAATTTCCCACAACGCGAAAATCCAAATAATGCTCCAGAATTTATAATTTCTTTTGCAAGGTATGATTCCAACCAGCTGGTGCAATATGGATTTGAGATTTCCCGCCATTCTGGAAACGATGCCAAGCCATCTAAATAAACCATACCAGATTTGATGAGCAAACGAACACCTGCAAAAAATATGATAATTGCTCTCGACTTCTTCGTTACACATCGAGCAATTTAAATCACTACTCAGCTGCAAGACGCCTCTTCTTTGCAAGTTTTCCTTGGTCGGTCACCTGTCCAAAATCGCTCTCCAAATGAGAGCCTTCATCTTCATTGGAGCATTAAATTTCCAAAGCAAACGAATGAGAGGATCAGCTGGGCAATCTTCATTGCGTGACACGCAAGAATAAGCAGATTTAACTGAGAATTCGTTATTTTCTCCTTTAGTCCAGATCCATCTATCCACTTTATCAAGCTGTGGGCAAAAATCACATATCAATGAGCGAAGCTCTTCAAGCAATGTATGCTCCCACTCGAAAAGATCTCTTCTCCAATGCCATTTCCAAGACCAGTTCTGATTAAGCCACTCGCCCTTTTCCGCCACTGTTGAATCCTTACCAGTAGCAATACTGAACAACCTACTGAATTTAAGATACAACGGTTCTTCACTTGCCCAAGTGTCTTTCCAAAATGAGGTACCCCTCCCATTCCCCACAAGCTTTCGAATGCTTTCACTAAACCATGTTTCATTTACACAACCCTTGTCAAGACTCAACAAAACTTTCCACCAAACCGAACACTTCTTCAGTTGTCTTCTGTTAAGCTTGAAATCTGATGGATTTAATATTTTACCGTACTTGGCTTCGAGAATTTTCAGCCAAAGTGATTCCTCTCCTTTCAGAATTCGCCATTTCCACTTGGATAAGAGAGCTATATTAAATTGCTCGAGATCCTTTATACCCAAACTTCCTGAATCTTTTTGCTTGCATAATTGCTCCCATTTAATCCAAGAAATTTTATGCGAATTAGCATTCCCCCCCTCCCCCCCCAAAGAAATTGCCTCTGTATTTTTGTCAACTCCTTAATTGTTTTCCTTCGTGCTTTGTAAAGTGACAGAAAATAGAGTGGTGAATTAACCAACACGGAATTTGTGAGAACAATTCTCCCACCGAAGGAGACATGGCTGTTTGTCCAACTGGAGAGCTTGTTGTTTAGAGAAACAGGTGCTGATCTCCAAGTTTCAGCACGTCTAGTATTTGCGCCAATCGGTAAGCCGAGATATTTGATTGGGAGACTGGAAGTTTCCCAGTTAAGAACTTCTGCATAACCATTAACCACATGATCCTGAACATTAATGCCAATAATATTGCTCTTAAGGAAGTTGATTTTTAATCCGGAAATCAGCTCAAAATTTCTGAGAATGGCCTTGATCACCATAATGTTGGAGACGGAATTTTCACAAAAAAGAATGATGTCGTCCGCGAACTGCAAGTGCGTGATCTCCACCTCCTTATTCCCAAGAGAAATTCCTTTAAGTATATTTTCTCGAACCGCTGCTTTAATTAAAATGCTAAGCCCCTCCGCTGCAATGAGAAATAACAGAGGGGAAAGCGGATCCCCCTGTCTCAGCCCCCGAGAAGGCGTGAATTGCTCTGTAGGACTGCCATTGACAAGAACATAGACTGCAAATTTTTTTTTTGAAAAATGTGCTACAATTACAACCATATAATAGTATGCTTTACATAATTGGACAAAAATAAAGAATAGATACCCTGAGGTTTGGTGCAATTACAAAGAATTTTCATAAGATTTGAATACTTACAATGACCTCCCCTCCAACTAATAATTGTAAACGAATTTTTAAATTTGTCCTTCACCAATTAATTTAGTTTGAAGAGCTTAGATTTTATATTACATAATAAAGCATAATAGTTTATTTCTTAAAGTTTTATGTGTAAACATTTGCACAGTTCTAATTCAAATCTCTCGATATATAGAATTTAAGAGAAATTTTAAAAGTAACACTAAATAATTTTATTTAATTATAAAAATAATATTAAATAATATTCTATTTTATTTATGTCTTTCTAAATAATTCTAAAATATGTCTTTCAAACTACATTACAAAATATGTTTCATTTAAGAAATTATATTGTCATCAGTTGAAATGGATTTTTGTGGGGGAACATTATGTTTTAAGTTTCCTTCGCGTAAAAGAAACAACTGTCTTCTTAGTTCATTTCTTTTTTTTTTATAAGCAAATGAAATTTTATTAGAGAGGAGTATAAGTTATACTCCTACGGAGAAAATATCAAATACAACAGTTAATCGGATTATTGGACCATTCGCAGAAAGAGTACGTAAACCCTCTCTCCCTACTTTTAATCCAACTCCAGCTTTTCACCCTAATCGCCTCAATTACTTCGCTAACGAGAGACTTTTTATTATTGAAACAGAAATTGTTTCTAGTGACCCAAATTTCCCACAACGCGAAAATCCAAATAATGCTCCAGAATTTATAATTTCTTTTGCAAGGTATGATTCCAACCAGCTGGTGCAATATGGATTTGAGATTTCCCGCCATTCCGGAAACGATGCCAAGCCATCAAAATAAACCAGACCAGATTTGAATAGCAAACGAACACCTGCAAAAAATATGATAATTGCTCTCGACTTCTTCGTTACACATCGAGCAATTTAAATCACTACTCAGCTGCAAGACGCCTCTTCTTTGCAAGTTTTCCTTGGTCGGTCACCTGTCCAAAATCGCTCTCCAAATGAGAGCCTTCATCTTCATTGGAGCATTAAATTTCCAAAGCAAACGAATGAGAGGATCAGCTGGGCAATCTTCATTGCGTGACACGCAAGAATAAGCAGATTTAACTGAGAATTCGTTATTTTCTCCTTTAGTCCAGATCCATCTATCCACTTTATCAAGCTGTGGGCAAAAATCACATATCAATGAGCGAAGCTCTTCAAGCAATGTATGCTCCCACTCGAAAAGATCTCTTCTCCAATGCCATTTCCAAGACCAGTTCTGATTAAGCCACTCGCCCTTTTCCGCCACTGTTGAATCCTTACCAGTAGCAATACTGAACAACCTACTAAATTTAAGATACAACGGTTCTTCACTTGCCCAAGTGTCTTTCCAAAACGAGGTACCCCTCCCATTCCCCACAAGCTTTCGAATGCTTTCACTAAACCATGTTTCATTTACACAACCCTTGTCAAGACTCAAAAAATCTTTCCACCAAATCGAACACTTCTTCAGTTGTCTTCTGTTAAGCTTGAAATCTGATGGCTTTAATATTTTACCGTACTTGGCTTCGAGAATTTTCAGCCACAGTGATTCCTCTCCTTTCAGAATTCGCCATTTCCACTTGGATAAGAGAGCTATTTTAAATTTCTCGAGATCCTTTATACCCAAACTTCCTGAATCTTTTTGCTTGCATAATTGCTCCCATATAATCCAAGAAATTTTATGCGAATTAGCATTCCCCCCCCCCCCCCCCCAAAGAAATTGCCTCTGTATTTTTGTCAACTCCTTAATTGTTTTCCTTGGCGCTTTGTAAAGTGACAGAAAATAGAGTGGTGAATTAACCAACACGGAATTTGTGAGAACAATTCTCCCACCGAAGGAGACATGGCTGTTTGTCCAACTGGAGAGCTTGTTGTTGAGAGAAACATGTGCTGATCTCCAAGTTTCAGCACGTCTAGTATTTGCGCCAATCGGTAAGCCGAGATATTTGATTGGGAGACTGGAAGTTTCGCAGTTAAGAACTTCTGCATAACCATTAACCACATGATCCTGAACATTAATGCCAATAATATTGCTCTTAAGGAAGTTGATTTTTAATCCGGAAATCAGCTCAAAATTTCTGAGAATGGCCTTGATCACCATAATGTTGGAGACTGAATTTTCACAAAAAAGAATGGTGTCGTCCGCGAACTGCAAGTGCGTGATCTCCACTTCCTCATTCCCAAGAGAAATTCCTTTAAGTATATTTTCTCGAACCGCTGCTTTAACTAAAATGCTAAGCCCCTCCGCTGCAATGAGAAATAACAGAGGGGAAAGCGGATCCCCATGTCTCAGCCCCCGAGAAGGCGTGAATTGCTCTGTAGGACTGCCATTGACAAGAACAGAGACTGTCGCTGACTGCATACATTCCATTACCCAATTCCTCCATTTCTCGCTGAATCCCATCAATCCCATCATCTTGTAGAGGTAACTCCAGTTAACATTATCAAAAGCCTTTTCAAAATCAATTTTCAACATCAACCCTTGCTTTTTCCTCTTCCTGACATCATCAATAGATTCATTCGTTGCAAGGATGCAGTCAAGGATGTTACGCCCTTTGACAAAAGCCGCTTGCTCTTTTGAAACGATGTTGCTGATCACCTTGCTAAGTCTTGTTGCCAAAAGCTTAGCAAGGATTTTATAAGGGCTGCCAATAAGAGAAATAGGCCTGTATTCCGATAAGCTTTGTGGGTTCAGTCTTTTCGGAATCAGCACAAGAAAAGATGGATTAAAACCATGCACAAGCCTACAATTCCTGTGAAACTCCGAGAGACAGCGCATGAGTTCAGTCTTCAGTACTTCCCAGAACTTTTTATAAAAGTTCATATTAAAGTCGTCTGGTCCGGGGCTTTTCGCTCCATCACAGCTCCAAATTGCACTCTTTATCTCATCTTCTGTGAATGGTTGAATAAGACAATCATTCTCATGCGTGCCAATGCTATTCACTTCAATATTGTCGAAGAACGGTCGACACCACTGCTGATCCGTGAAGACATTTGCATAGAAGTCCTTGATACCACTTCTAATACGTTGAACATCCTCCGTCCAGTAACCGTTAAGAAAAAGACCACGGATAGCATTAGTAGCCTGTCTCTTATTTATGCACTTGTGAAAATACTTGGAGTTAGTGTCACCATCCTTTAGCCATTTGGATCTTGCTCTCTGGTGCAAGAAGACTTCTTTGTTTTTGATGGCTTGCCACATCTCCCCGGTTGTTTCTTTTCTTCTAACAATATCATGAGTTGAGAGATTAACATTTTCTCCTTTAGAATCAATAGCTGCTATGACTTCCTGTGCATTATTAATTTTGGAATCCAGATCACCAAATGAGGATTTATTCCATTCTTTAAGAGAAACTTTCAAAGCCTTAAGCTTTTCCTTAAGAATGTAGGTGGCTCGACCCTCAACATTGAATGTAGCCCAGAAATTAGATACAAAAGAGAACAAAGATTTATCATTCAACCAACAATCCATAAACCTAAAAGGCTTTGCGCCCCAATTTTGAAGATGAGATTTGAGAAGAATAGGACTATGATCAGATATAGACCTCGCAAGACACTGTTGGACCAGGTTGTTCCACTCTTCAAGCCATTCTTCCGAAAGAAGAAACCTGTTAATGCGACTCATACAAGACCCGTCAGTTCTTCCCCAAGTAAATTTTGACCCCGTTAAAGGTAAATCAATCAGCTCCATATCATCGATGAACTTGTTAAACTCTGTCATGTCGGTTGAAAATCCATAATTATTTGCGATCCCTTTTCTTTCTTGTGAGAAACGAACAGAGTTGAAATCCCATACAACACACCACCTTCGTTCAGAGAAATGCTGCTTCAAAGCAATAAGCCTATCCCACAAGACTTTTTTCTCCGAGAGAGCACAAGGGGAATAAACGTTCAGAATGCAACACTTGAATGCTAAAGGTCCCCATCCATAATATTCATGAATACTCAGCACATCCCTCCTCTCCATTGATTTGCTTTTCCTTTTCCAAAAGGTAATTCAGTTTGTCTCTTGCCTCTATAGACTCAAGTTTGCGTATAATTTCTGACTCGTTATTGTTATGCCCAATCCCCAGCTTCTTTCCAACACTCCATATGTCAATAGCTTCCTCGTGCCTATCTTTATGAAGGATTTTATCTTGAATGTTGGAGTCAGATATTGAAGTACTAAGGGCACTAGACATATTCCAACCTTTTTGGGGATAAGAATCAGCAACTTGAATCGAGTTTTGTCTTTTTGTCTTTTTTTATATTTTTACAAGTTAAGTCTTTAAATTAATTTATATATGACAAACATGATTTTGAGTATGATGATATATTAGTATACATATTTCACATTGTATACTAATAAACCAAAAGGTAAAGAAATTTATTTTCTTGGTGTTTTTATCATTGAATTGCCGTTCTCTCGTAGAAACATTAGGCATTTATAAGATGTACATATTTTCCATCACGTACACTCAAGTGTTGATTGTATATTGCTTTACACCAAGCATGTGGAAGTTATGGTTAACAAGTGAAGGTGAAGATTTCGAATATGTCTATATCAAGTTAAATTGTTGTGTCATCTAAAAGTTGGATTTCAATAAACATTAAACTTTTAAATTATATTTTCACCTTAAATTTGAAGCTTGTAGATGAATTAGGATTTACTTTCGCAAATATACGCCACAACAAGCTCATGCTATAACTTCTTCTTTACGTATGTGACAAATCATTTTATCTGATAAACTTGTGATAGCGAGATTCAACATTAAATCTTCGATATGGTTTTGTTATTATATTGAACTATCACCTCGTCCCAAAACAACAACCTTTTAAAATATTAGACATTTATAGTCCTATATATTTTCAGTAATTAAGTATTTGTATTTTTTATATATTTCCAACATAAAATTGGTAATTATGAGAGAATTTTGTTATAGTTGTTGATGAGATCGATTTTTGTTAGTAGTGTATCAAGACCATGCGGAAAGCTTATGCTAGCAAAGGTGATGACAAAGAGAAGACCAAGGAAGAAGCACCAGAGTTGCTAAAATTCTTGGATAATGAATTGAAGGGAATGAGATTATTTGGCGGTGACAACATTGGACTTGTTTATATTGCGGATTGGATATTGGTGGCGATCGTTGCGGATGTTGTTGGAATTGAACTTGTGACCAAGAGGAGCTTCCGAATTTGTCTGAATGGATCGGAGAGTACGTTAATCACGAATTAGTGAAAGAAAATCTACCTCCTAAGGAGAAATTAACTATTTTGGTTTTATTAATGTTAGCCCAAAAGCTCGAATGAAAGCCCAATTCCCTATTATAGTCTTGTGAACCCTAGCTTTCAAGACAAGCTTCTTTATGCAAGCCACCATATTTCCTAACTTAGTGATAGAAATATTGGAGTGAGAGAGAAGAGAGAAAATAGAGTCTTTGTGGGAACTCTTCACCTTTGTGGGTTTCCTCCTTCTCCCATTTTACCTAAACACTTTTTGTGTGAGATCTACTTAATGTAGTGTGATAAGCTACTTAGTGTAGGCTTGTTAGTTAGTGTAGACCTTGAGGTCTTGGTGGTGCACTTGCGAGGAGTTAAAAACCGAGTCGAGGGTTTTTGAGTTAGAACGAGAAAGGAACGAACTCTCAACAGTGGCATCAGAGAAGTAGGGTCATTTTTTCGTCGTTAGGTCGTCGCTCCGCCGCTGCCACTACATCACCGCCGTTGCCGCCACATCGCTGCCACGTCGTCGTTGGACAACCGCTTTTGCTTCTACTCCGTGCACTCCGGTTGTGCATAGGTAAGTTGGCTTAAACTCCCCTTCGTACCGGTGTGATTCCGGTTTTACATTAGCAATTTTAATTTTCAGCATTGTTGATACCGGTGTGAGTCTGGTTGTGTATGTTAGCCTCAGTGTGAGGCCGGTTGTGTGTCTTGGCTCCGGTGATTCTGGTTTTGTGCCTTAGTTTCTTGTGTGCTTTTACGTGAGTTATTTGTTGTTATGTCTTCCTCTATAAGTCACTATGGTATGGCCACATTTAATGGGAAATGTGGTTTTGATATTTGGAAGCAAAAGATTAAATGTGTTTTAATCCAATAAAAAACTTTTAGAGTTATAACTGAAAAGTACATAGAAATCGAAGACAATACTAAGATTACTGAATTAAATGAGATGACATGTTCCACTATTTACTTGAACTTATCTGACTATGTGATTATTTACGGATACTTCTTTGCCTGGAAAGTTGTTCTTACTTGAAAAATTCTTTCATTTTAAATTGAATTTGAACAAAGATATTGATGAGCATCTTGATGTGTTTAATAAGCTTATTCAAAATATCAAACAAACTGGTGATAAACATATAGATGATTATACACCTATTGTGTTGTTAAATGTTATTCTTGATTATTATAATGATGTTTAATATGCCATTAAGTATGGTAGATATGACATTATTCTTGACATTGTTTTAATTGTTTGAGAAGTAAAGAACTTGATTTGAAGCATTATAGGGGTGAGAATAGCCGGTCTAAAGATTTTGGTGAGGTTATGCATATGACAGGGAGATCTCAAAATAGATTTAAAAACCAAAAGCATGATAACAATAGTTAGTGGTTAAGGAAAGAAGAGGTCCAAGTCCAAGAATAGAAGTTGTTATAATTGTGGTGATTCTGGACACTTTATCAAGGATTGCCCTAATCCCAAGAAGAATGAACATGCTAATGTGGCTATTGATTTGGGTGATGTTTTCATGATGTGTGATCATGTGAATTCCGTGTCTGGTTCTTTGCCTGAACATGAGTGGTTAGAAGATATGCAATGTATTAGGAATTGGTCATATATGTCTAACGCCCCAAAAATTAGGAAGAAAGTAAATTTATACTTTAGTTCTTGAACTTTTGAAAACTTTCATTTTTGACCCTAAATGTTCAGAAAAATTTGCATTTAGCCCATGAACTTAAAAGTTAGTGTTTTATTATATTACAGGTCTCTAATCCTAAAACATATATTTCAATTTTAAATATTAAACAAGTTGATTGAATTACCTAGAACAATTACATAAAGTAAATATGTATGTAACAAAGAAATCTAATTATACCTATTTAAATTTTAATAGAAGACACCAAGGAGAGTATATATCCGAAAATAGGTAGTAAAATAATGTTTCTACTATTTGCTATGATTTTTGTTAACAGGTTTGATATTATTACCTAATTAACGAAATTATTTAGGGGTTGGAACGCCCTGCCCGTGGTTCAGAAGCTTGTAAAATTACGAAAATATCGCTCTTTGTATTCATTGAATTTCACTCTGAATGTTCTAAATATTGTTGTATATGTCCTTGTTTGGATCTGCCTTTCTTCTTACTTTGTCTCTTTTTTTAAAGAGGTTTTTTAGGGACAAGTGTCGTTATGCATGTTCAAATAAATTACAGGTGTTGCTTTTTGTGTAAAGGGACAAGATATGTTTGCTGACTGGAGGCTGACTGGGATGAACTTCTATCTCTTCCGAGGATTTCAGGGGTTCCGAGAGGCTGATCCTTCTGATTTCTTTTCTACGAGGGTTGTATCTTTCCGAAGGGTACCCTGAATGGTATGTCATTTTTCTTTTATTGGTGGCGCCTATTCCGATGGCTTCTAGGTTTTAATAAGACATCGCTCTTGGGGCTCGGCTTTCGTGGTAGGTGTTCAGAGGACCTTCATATATTGATAGGACATATTTCTTCGTATTCGGCCTTCGTGGCAGATGTTACGAGGACCTTTATATCTTGATATGACATCATTCTTCGTATTCGGCCTTCGTGACAGGTGTTCCGAGGAATTTTGGATCATGGAGTGTTCGGTGAGGGGATATTCTCGTATTTTCTGGGACTCGGGGTCCGTTGTGGTCCCTCTTGGCGCATTGATGGATATCCGGGTCGCGCAGATCCATCGGGGTTTACTCTTTTTTCTATGCCGCGTTGATATCTATTCTTTATTCATCGTGACTTTCTAAGGGACGCTTAAGTGCCTCTTCGGGTGACGTTTTGTACCGCTTTAGGTTGGTGGCACCCGAGGGGCCTCCTCATCGGGAGTGTGCACTCCTCATCAGAAGTGCATGTGACGATAGTATTGCCTATGTATTAATCCCTAGATTTAGGGTTAATCTTTTGCTTAATCTTATACTTAATTTTTATGGTTAACCCTAGCCCCCCCCCCCCCCCCCCCAATTTCGATCGCCATCGTAGGGGCGAGGGAAATTTTATTTCGTGGCCTCTGTGAGGCAAGGAGCCTTTTCTTATTTTTCCCTTCGTTTATTTGTAAATTTTGGTATTCTTACGAGGGGGACATGCATATATTTTCTCAACCCCCTTTTTTCTTTTTGTCCTCGGTGAGGAGAGGGGTTTTCTTATTTTTGTCCTCGGTGAGGAGAGGGGTTTTCTTATTTTTTCGAGGAGCTCAAGTATATATTCCATGTGTGTATATATATGTAAAAATTTCGAAGGAAATTACCTTTTGGGTCCACGTCAGGTTGGTCCTCGGATGAGCAGTGATTTTTCATTTATTGCGGATGGTGATGATGAATGGATAACGTTTGTTGAACGGCGTAATGGTTTTAAAATATCTGACCGTTGGTAACGGTCAGTCTTCAACGACTCGCTAGTGGGTAACGTGCCGAGCGGCACGTGTCAGGTGAGGGGGTTACGTGGGGTGTTAAACGCGCTCCACGTTCAATTTAGTCGACTGTTGCAATATCGGCTATAAATAGTCAGCACACTCCTCTTTTCTTCTCACTTTCGCAACTTCTTTTTCACCTTTTTGCAAATACTTTCCATTCCTCTTAAACCAATCACGATGGCCTCCTCGACTGCTACTGATCCCATCAGCGCTTCCTGTGCCTCGGGGGCCGTAGCCTTCACTTCTGCCACTGATTCGTCGATGGTTACGGGTGGTGTTGCTACAGGTGGTCCTGCTGCTGGTACTCGTCAGAGAAGGGGTGACACTTCCACAACGGCGGAGGAGGGTAATGTTGGGACCTCTAAGAAGACTAGGGTTTCTAAGTCAAAAAAGCCTGTTGCTCCTGTCGCTCGGAGTTTCCACAAGATTGAGGGAATTCAGAGTACCACTACTCGAGGGCAGGTGTCCTTCTTGTTTAGGACTTTGAGAGCTTTTAACAAGAACATGACTTTCCGAATTCTGACGAGGGATGAGAGGGCGTGCAGTCCTCCCGAGGGCTAGCTTACAGTTTATTTTGCCCAAATGAGGTTCGGGTGGCGATCTTTTATGCCTCCCTTTTTCTGCGATGTTTTCAAGGCGGGAAACATAAGTCCGAGTCAGTTGACTCTGAATGGATTCGCCGCTTTGTGTATTTTTGTATTTTGGTGCCATGTGAACGGTTTGAGTTGCAGCGTTGACCGTTTCTTCTCTATTTTCGATATGGTGATTTCGCCCTGGGGGTTTCCTTTTTATCACTTTCGCCATCGGGACAATGCCAAGAACAAGAAGATTCTGGAGGGGGCACTCAGCTCTCATATCACCTGGAAAGATAAATATTTATTCGTGCAGCCCGAGAAGGGAAAGTGGGATATGCCCTTCGACTGGAGAGAGGGTGAAGCTCCAGTTTATACCTTGGATCTGGAGGTAAGCTTATCTCCGGTAATTTCGCAGAAGGCTTTAATGGAGTCGGACGACTTCATGATGTTGTTTGAGATGTCGGGGCTACAGAATGTGATCTTTACCAATGCCGCTGTCGAGGACCCGTTGTCTCTAAGCTCCGATGCACTAGTTCCTTTCAGTAAGTAATTCTGCATTTATCTTCTGTCCTTTCTTCTACACGATGGTAGGTTTATGAGATACTTATTTGCTTTTTCGTAATGCAGGGGAGACTCAGGCGAATTACTATTCGCGCCAAGGTCCTTCGGTCTCGACTCCGAGTGGTCGGAAGAGGTCGAAGGCTTCCACAACTTCCTCGGCTCATTCTTCGAGTGGCACTTTCAATGCTCCCGGGGAGGAGGATCCTGCTAATGAGGAGGTTGACACCCCCGAGTACACAGACGTGCCTCAGAGGGAGGAGAAAGAGGAGGATCACTCGCCTTTTGTCATCGGGGACAGATGGTGTAATCTATGACGTCGTCCCCTTGACTTCGGTGGATCCTCATTCAGCATTAGTGTTGGTGCAGGCCGCGACATCTAATACATGGAGTTCTTTGAGGGGTTCGGAGGAAGGACTTGCTTCCGAGAGGGGTCCTTCTCCGAAGGCTGCTGAAGAAGAGCATGTGCCAGACCTGGTGGTCCTTTCATCTGCGGATCCGTCGCCCTCCTCTTCTCATGAAATCGGAGCTCCTCTATCGGAGCCTTTGGTGATTCTCGAGTCCTCGGAGAGGACATTTTCTGAGCCTCATGGTACGTCCCCCTTGGTCCTTCTACCTTTAGACGCCAAATTTTTTTTTTTTTTTGTACTAAGATATCCCTCTTTTTGGTGTTGATATTGTAGATAAGGGGAAGGTTCCAATGGTCGAAGGGGAAGAGGCTTCTCTTTTTGTTAATTAACTTTTACTCCCCTCTTTTTTCTTATTTTTGCCTGTTTATTTTTTGATGATTTCCCTTGGTCTATCCTCTCTCCTAATATATATCTTTTGTGTAGGTGAGGAGCTTTTAGCACAGCTTCTCCAGCCCAGTTCGGAGGCTTCGTTGGGTGACTCCGAGGATATTCCCGAGTTTAACACCGGTATGGACATGAAGGTAGAGCTCCTGAGTTCATTTTTTGGGGAGGCGGGTTCTTCTGATGCTGTTGGGGGTCCTCGGGCTTTATTTACTGATGCAGATGTCGTGACTCCAACTCCGGAGACCCTTCCTCCGAGGAGCCACATCCCCGTAACACTTTCTCCGAAGGGTCTTACTTTTCAGCCTCTTGTGGCCCCTCGTAGACTAGAGGACTTGCCCTCGATGCAGGTTTTGGAGGGAGATTTTCAAGAGATCCTCTGTTTCTTCGCCTCTTCCAATGCAACCCCTGCCGATGGATTTCATTTCATGTACACGAGTCTTAATTGGATGGCTCTTATGGTAATCTTGACTTCTTTTCTTTTTTCTTTCTATTCATCCTTCTTTTACGTACTCTGTTTTAAATCCTTATACCTTTCTTTATTTATCGTAGGTCGGGAAGACTCGGGACGCGGCGGCTGCGATAGAGAAAGGATGTCAAAAGGAGGGAGATGAAGTAAAATTTCTCCGAGCACAAGTGGCGTCTCTTCTTTCCAGGGAGAAGGAAGATCAGATGAAGATGGATGTGCTTTAGATGAAGATTTCCGAATACGACTTCCGATGGAAGGAGGACCAGAAGGAGAAGGAGGCTTTGCATCTTCAGGTGAAGCATTTTCAGTCTTTACACGAGGGGTTGGAAGCATCGGAGAAGGCTTCTAAGGAACGAATTACCCTTCTCGAGAAAGAATTGGAGGCGAGTCAGGCTAGGGAGGCTGAACTCCAGGGGTTGCTGGGCAAGGATATGGACAGGGCTAAGTCAGCCGAGGAGAAATTGACTAAGGCTATTTCTTCCGAGGAGGTGCAGGTGAAGGTAGATGCGGCAGTCCGGTCCGCTCAGCGGGAGACCATGCTGCAACACTCGGAGTCTTTCGATAGGCAACAACAAGAGCTCTTGACAAGCCACATGTTATGTGGCTACAGAAAATGTGCTAGACTTGTGGAGACGTTGGTGCGGTTGGATATGCACTTTCCTAAGTCCTTCGATATTCGTAGGCTGAAGAAGCCTACTCCCGAGGAATCCCGCATCCTTTTCGAGAGATTCAACAACCTATTATCTCCTCGGATTTCTCCAGCGCCTTCTCTGATGCGGTCAGCGAGTAGTCCAAGTCCAATGCCCAGTGGCTCCGGAGGGATACTGTCACCAACCTCTCGCCTGGCTCCAATGACTCTTCCTTCTGAGACGACAACCTCTTCGCATTCAGCTCCGCATCCGTCAACCAAGGGGGCATGACTTAGTACTTTTATTTTCTTGTTTTTAATTTTAGTATTTTTCAACTTTTAATTTCATAATTTAACTTTAATTTTTTTTGCAATGTATTGTTGTTCTCCGAGGGCTTTTCGGGTTCCCCTATTGAACAATTATTTTTCTTTTGCTTACCTTTGTCTTGTTCCTATTTATCAATTATTAATAAATGCTTAACACTTATAACTATTCTGTCCGTTCCTTTAATGCTAGAATTGAATTAAGTTTCGAGAGATTAAGATAGAATTTTATTCTTGTTGGCCAAGTTTGCAACTAAGCAGGACGTGCCAGTCTGCATGGTAGTCTTAAGGATAAGTTTCTCTTAAGTAGGATAATCTTGCAGACACGCGTCCCTAGCCTTAGCTTATGGCGGTTTAAGCTTGATTCTTAAATAAAGGATAAAGTTACAAGTAAATATACATGTACCAAGCGTTCAGTAGACAAAGTTATACTTACTTTAAAGGAAATTTATTTTAGATATAGAGCTCACTGATTCTCTTGCAAATTTGCATTCTTGCTTTTGCATAGTTAGCTTTTGCATTTCAGTTCTCTTTTCTAGTTTTCAACTAATCGTGAGAAAAAAACTTACTTGGAAAGATGATTCCCCACATTACATGCGAGGAAGATCCGTCTCTTCTCATAATTCCACTCGGAACTCGATTCGGACTCCTTCGTTGTTGCTTGGGGTTCGTCATACTTCATCGGACATTTTTTCTTCAAGGCGAGACAGTCTGGATGATGATATAACGGCCATCTTGGGGAGTTCTTCGAGGGGAGTTGTTTCAAGGTCCGTGCATGCTGATTCTCGTAGGATGAATCACACCCGAGAAGTGTTCATGGGCATGGGGTCATATACCCTGGCGGATCAGTCATCGGAGTTTGATATGCTTCATTTGAGTCCCTCGAAGTTAATGGGTTGAGGCCGCGTTGGGAACGGCCGTGAGTAATGAGTATGAGGGGTCTATTATGACCCTCTTTATAGAGTATAATTTGGACTTTAATAAGTACGATGTGGTCATACCGCACTTTGAGCAAAGGGCCTACGATTCCCCCTCGGGCTATTTGACGGTGTATTGCGAACAGGTACGATGTGGGATGCATGTGTTTTTCCACCCTTTTTTTCAAAAAAAAATTCGGTATAGCAGATATGCCCTAGTCAACTGACGCCAAATTCTTGTCGTCACTTGGTGGGGTACATCCTGTGTTGTGAGCTTTTGAACCTCCCTATGTCTCCTTATCGGGTGGGGGCTATTTTTTCTTTACGCCCTTGTTCGGGTGGTCCCCCTTTTTTTAGCTTGGCCTATCGGGACAACAGTAGAACCTTCACTCATGTATCCAACCCGCGCTCTCGTAGACGGGATTGGAGGCAGAGGTTCTTTTTTGTTTGTCCGAAGGGCCAATTAGCTGATTTGTGGGGATTACCTCTCCGATGGGGCTTGGGATATGTTACCCCCAATGCCGAAACCTTGATACATGAGGAGGAGGTGTTATCCTGTTTGGTGCTATTCTCGGGCACTTATGACAAAAGCAACTTGTTGGAGTTTCCTGAATCTTTGATCTTGGCGGGCCTTCAAGAAGGGGTAGAGATGTTCAATCTCCCTGTCCAGCCGCTTTTTAGTAATTTCATTTTTCATAAGTTCCTCTTCTTGTCTTTTTTGTTTTAGGGTGTTCTTTGTTGCTTCGGGCTTATAGTGTGCTTGTCTTTTTGATAGGTTTGGAGATGCAAACGTTTGCAATCACGCCTTTTGATAAGGCATTTTTGTTCCAAACACTAAATGATGGGTATATGTTATCGGGGGACGGTGATTCCGATCAGCTAAGTTTTGAGGTGGTGACGAGTCCCTCTTCGGAGGGGAGTTACCAGGGGGTTTTACCTGTTGTAGCCCCCCAGTGAGCTTTTTAGCACCTGTTGTCACAGAGGATCCAACTGTCACTCTTCTCCAAATGGATTTTCCGATACCTCAACGGGTATTTTGCTCTTCTTCTCCGGGAGGTTTTAGCGTTGTGAACGTGGTGGAGGAGGGTCTTTTTTCTTCTGTTCCCGGAGGATCTCAACCCTTAGGGGAGGGTCCCGATCGTGTTGCTTGTCCACCCTTCGAGGGCAACCCCTTTCTTGTGGGAACTCGACCCCTCGGAGAGGGTAGTTCCATTCCTTCGGCCTCTTCGGTGTCAAATTTTTGTTGGAACTATTTGAGCGGGCTATTAAACGTGACAGATTGCGAGCTAATGAAGACATTTCTTCTGTCTAGTCTTCAGGATCTAGCCTGCAAGGATTTGTGCGAGGTATAGCAAATTTTCATTCGTTATATTTAGTACAAACCTTTATATTTTCTCTGGGGTGATGGGCTAGCTTTATGCAGATTTACATGATTTTGAACGCTATCGGATCCCAAGGGGATTCCTCTTCTGACCCTGACTTGGTGTACCGCTGTCGGGATGAGTTGGAGAGGGGTTTGCTAGAGGCTCATGAAGAGATAGCTCAGCTGACCGCGGACAGGGAGACAGCTCGAAAAGTTCACGGGGGGATATTGCAAGCCGAGAAGAATAAATCTTGGGAGTTAGAGCGCCAGTTGGTGCTTGAAAAGGTCTGGGTCCTGGGTTTAGAGAAGAGGAGTGACGACTTGAGGGACCAAATACGGTTTTCCGATGAGCAGCTGATACGTGTCATGAGAGAGAGAGAGATGTGGCAAGCCAACAGCTGCTGGAGATGACTCGTACTCACGAGGTGGCACTAGTGATGGCTCAGGTCTAGGCAGTTCTGGATATCGTAGGACCATCTGGTCCTCGGGAGTCTCTACAAGGCGAGATGCACGATCTAGTCCGTATAGGGTATCGCCTGTGCCAGGCCGCGGTTCAGACTCTGCCAGGATTTCCCTCGGGTCTGGCTATTCTTGAACTTAGCATCCGTCGGGTTTTTGCAGAAGTGTCTCCTTCAGCTTTCGAGGATCCTGCGGTTCCGATGGTGGTAATTGATGATCCTATTTCTCTATCCGAGGAGCAGCGCCATCGTCTTGTTAGGGAGGGGAAGCATCCCATTGAGGATGTTTAGTCTAGGTATTAGGTTTATTTGTACTGGACAGGATCCGATATACTTTAGGGGTGAGGATCTGGTGTTTGTATTAGTCATTTGTATTAGATGGCTCCTCGGAGTTAGGTTGCTAAAGATGACGTTTATATAAGGTCATTGATTTGACAATAGATTATTTTATATATATGCGAGTGTCGGTTACAAGTGAATAGTCTGGCAATACAACGAGTCTATCTTAAATCAGACCTACACTACGTGTCTCGTGTAGGCTTGGTCCGGAACACCTCGGACCTACGCTTCGATGCTTGGATGGGAGTGGAATGTCGGTAAATAGATGTAAGGTTCGACCGAGATGGATTTCGGAGAGGGTGGAATGGAGTTCTCCGAAAATGAGATGTTTGGGCCTGATCAGTTGACTGGCGAACAGGGCGGTACTGAATTTTCTGCTCCGCCTGAAGCTGCCGGTCCTAATGTGAACGAATGGGGCTTTGAGGTCAGTCCCCCGAAATATAGGACCTCAGAGAAATATGAGGATATGCCGTCTCTTGTTCCTCATCTTGCTGGTTATTACTCTGACAAGTATGACATTCCCGAGGGGTATAAGGTCATATTCCCCAGTGCGGATCAACGAATGCATACTCCACCAAAAGGCTGCATTACTGTCAGTGCCAAGCACTTCAAGAACGGGTTGCGCTTCCCGATTGATCCTGCGATTAGTGCTATTATAGCAAGTATCGGGGTCTGCTTGGGACAGCTATCCCCCAATTCTCTGGGGTACATTGTAGCTTTCATTTGTGTTATGAGGGCGTTGGGTGCCCCTTGCGGAGCTAACGAGTTCTGGGAGCTTTTTAGTGTCATGGTCAACCGTAAGGGTGGTGATAGAGGGTTCTTCTGTGTGCGAGCCCTGGCGGGGCTTAGGTTCGTGCAATATACTCAATCTAGCTATGGATTTGGAAATAAGTGTGAGTATATGTACATCCAAGAGAGGACGGCTGGTGAGTTTGACGTGCTTCCTAGCGTGTGGTGTGAAGACACCAAATATGAGAGACGAGCCGTTGTCGGGCCTAGTGCACATAGCCTCGAGTTTCTGAGAAATTTGATCAACCATCCATACGACGGTACCCTGCTATGTAGCGACGTAGTTTTGCGAGCAAGTGGGATATCTCCCGTGTGGTATAACGGTCCCTCTACGCTCGGTAAGTGTTATATCTTTGTAAATTGATATCTTCTCCTCGATTTATTTCTTGATCCTCTATTTTATGTGTTTTGCAGCCGAGCTGGTGGAGTATTGTAGTCTGGATGCGATAGTGGAACGCAGACAGTCGGGGGCCGAAACCGCTACAGATGACGCACCTTCACTCGTCAAGAAGAGGGGTCGTGAGGGCGTGCGCAAGAATGCGAAGAAATCTGTGCCCTCCTCGAGTGACAATACTGCCGGGGTGGGTAATGCTTCGCAATCTCAACTTGACGTTGATGTTGGGACGTCCATGGGGCGAAAGATAAGGAAAGAAGAGGGTAGTTCAAGTGGAGATCACAACGGTCTCTTTCGCTCTGTAAGTAGTCTTTATGCCATTCACTGTGTATTTCCTTTGGGTTTTCATTTGTCTGAGCGATCAAGTCCTTATTGTGGACGTACAAGTGGCTGGTTTTCTGAAAGGTTTCTTGACGATGGCCATTAAGGGCGAATACGAGTTACCAATGGTTTGCTCGAGAAACTGGGCGAATACGATCATGTTGCTGCTGTACAGCTCTAGCATGAGAGAGACGAGGCCATGGATATTCTGAAGGCCAGAAAAAATAATGTGGGAGGCCTGTTAGATGATAATAAAAGGTTGATCAGAGAGCTTAATGAGGCTCGACTTATCGCTGGTCAAGAAGCATCTCGTCGGGAGGCACTTGAAGCTGAGGTCGCAATTCTGAAGGACCAATTAGCCCAGGCTGAAAGGCATATGCGGTGCATGACGCTGAGCAAAAGCCAACTAACCAGTGCGGCCAAACAGTTCCTTCTGAGTCGGTCGTATAAGATGATATGTGCTGAGCGGGGCTTGCTGGAGCGGGAGGAAGCCAAAGCCTCTGGCATAGGTCAAATTCAGCTGGAAGGTGGTTTCAAGGATGGTTACGACCCTTCGGCCATAAATCCGTTGAAGGGGATAGACGGCGAATTTCCTGAGGACTCCGACGATGACGACGAAGATTTAGAACCGGAGGCGGAGTACCGCGAGATCGTCGAGTAGAAGAGTTTGACATTAATACACATCAAAGGGGCCCCTCGTTATCCTGGTTGAGAGTCTAGGAGTCTGTATTTTTTCTTTCGGCGCAGTTGCCTCTTGTAAAATGGTTCATAGTTTTACCTGTTAATTGAATCGATCTTTTCTGCGTGTCCTGATATATATTTGTTCATACATAATCCATGGTATGATTGCTCGTGTTATTTTTGCTTCTCCTTGTTATGTCACCTATCGGTCATACCAGATTATGTCGAGTCATCATGGCTATCGCATGAAGGTGCCTCTGTTTTCGTGCTTTAAAGTACGACCCGCTGTCATTGCACTGTTAATTGTCGACCCCGTTATCACAGGGGATTTCTTCTTGGACTGGCCCTGTTATCACAGGGAATTTTTTTTTAATCGACCCCGTTATCACAGGGAATGTTTTCTTGAATCGACCCCGTTATCACAGGGAATATTTTCTTGAATCGACCCTGTTATCACAGGAAATTTCTTCTTGGACTGGCCCCGTTATCACAGGGAATATTTTCTTGAACCGACCCCGTTATCACACAGAATTTTTTCTTGAATCGACCCCTTTATCACAGAGGATATTTTTGAGGGTAGGGGCGCATCCCGTTATCACAGAAAACCCGCTACATGTTGAATTGTTTTTGATCGACCCCGTTATCACAAGGGGATATTTTTGAGGGTAGGGGCGCATCCCGTTATCACAGGGAACCCGCTACCTGTTGAATTGTTTTTCATCGACCCCGTTATCACATGGGATATTTTTGAGGGTAGGGGTACATCCCGTTATCACAGGGAAACCGCTACCTGTTGAATTGTTTTTGACCGACCCCGTTATCATAGGGGATATTGTAGGCGAGCCTTTTCATTGTCTTTTCGACTATGACTCTTGGTGACTCTGTCGTTGTTGAATATGTAGGTCATTAAGCCCTGCAAAACATTATAGACAAGAAAGATTTTCGAGATAAAAGCTAATACGAAAGCACGAAATGACGTGCATGTGTTATTTGAGGGATGTTCTCTCAATCTGGGAATATCAGTTTTACACAAGAAATAGTGTTTCCGTTGTGCTCTATCGTGCCTGTTGTACCTGTTTGCACCTGTAAGAGGGCGATGTGTTAAATATATATCTAGGGAAACATTCCCCAATTGTTTGTGCCATTTTCTGCACTTCTATAATGTCCGCTTAGGACATATCCCTGCATCAAATATGTGATTGTGCCAAGCAACAAATAAAAAGGTAATAACGGATAACGGTCGAAGGCTAGGTAAACCCAGCCCGCCTACGTATCCTGTTGCATGGGGAATCAGACCGGCGTAGTTCCCCCTATTTTAAGTTACATGCCGACCCACGAAGGGGCAAAATAAGAGATAACGGTCGAGGGCTAAGTAAACCTAACCCGCCTACGTATCCCGTTGAGTGGGGAATCAGACCGGCGTAGTTCCCCTTGTTTTAAGTTTACAAACCGACCCACGATGGGGCAATGTTTCAAATGTTCAAGCGTAATTTAAAAACTACTGAAATCTAAAATATTGTCCTGTGTTCATCATGGTGATCACTCCATAGCTTGTCGATCCTGATTTGGTCCGATTGGTTCTTCCTCCGCTTATCTAATTCTTGGCAATGTAAGAGAAGTGATGTAGAAGAACCAAGCTTCCTTCTGGTTGGCGACCACTTCTCCGACCCCCCTCCTGCTGGGAACTTCATCTTCTGATGGAATGTGGATACCACGGCTCTTATCGCGTTCAGGGCCGGCCTGCCGATTATGACATTGTATGCAAATGGTTGGTCCACGATTGTGTATTGAACATTAATAGTTCGCATGTACGGTTCTTGTCCGAATGATGTGGGAAGGTTCACTTGCCCTAGGGGAATTGTCTCTGCTCCACCAAACCCTACCAATGGCGTACGGACTTGTTCAACTGCGTGGTGGCCGAGTGCCATCTTCTCCAAAGCATGCGCAAACATAATGTTGGTGGAGCTACCGTTGTCTATAAGTACCTTGTGTACAGCGTAGTTAGCAATATCAAGCTGAACAACCAGGGGGCAGTCGAGCTCGCCTGCTTGGATGGCCTCGGGGCTAAGATCCAAGAGGTCCCTGCCAGAAAACGTGATAACCTCGTCTGGGAGCTCCTCAATCAACGTTGTAAATCCAACGAATCGGTCCTCGTTCAATCCGCGAGTTATCTTCTTCCTCTAGTTGGTGGAATCCGCTCCTGCGGTCCCACCGTTGATCACATTGATGACCCCTCTCGAAGGCGCACTAGTTATCGCATTGCGTCCTTGTCCACTTTCAATCGCCTTTAGCCCTCCCTTCTTGGGGATTGGGACCGTTCTCTTGATTCAGCGTACTGCCCGCTCACCTTAACAAATTCTATCAATCTTCCGTCCTTAATCAGTCTCTCGATCTCATCCTTCAGGTCATAGCAGTCGTTCGTGTCATGGCCTTTTTGGCGGTGATACTCGCAGTAGCGTCTAGATTTCTTGGTGAAATCCGTCTCCTTGATTCTTGCTTAGCCAATTCCTGCTTTGCGCAATGGCAAAGATAATGCGAATGTCCCGATTGAGGGGGGTATATCTCTTTGGGGACCTGTCTCTTCCTCCCCTGTTCTTGTTTCATAGCTCTCTACCCCTTTCCCGTCCGAATTCCTGGGGTCTAAACTTAGCTTCCATCATCGCATCTTCGTAGATCACAGTAAACGCCAACTCGTTTATCCGATTGATGGTAGGTTCTGCGAGCTTGATCAACTCTTTGGCGAATCTGTTGTGCGTCGTTGCCCTGAACAGGGTCTGCAACACTTGTCCCCCATAGAGGTTGTCCACCTTCAGTAGCTAATCATTGAATCTGCTCATGAATTCGCCGAGAGTTTCTCTCTCTTTCTATTTCAATGCTTCCAAATCGTACATGCTTGTCTTCATTCGTTTCTGACTGGAAAAGTGGTTCTCCAATCTCTCCTTCATCTGCTCGAAGCTCGAAATAGATCCTACTTCAATTCTGTTAAATCAGTCTAACGCTGCTCCAATCAGTGTTATCGCCATTATTTTTGCCTTAATACCCTCGAAAAAATCTCGTAGGTTCAAGAGACTCTCCACGGCGTGGATGTGATCCCTCGGGTCACTTTTCCCATCATACGGTTTTATGGTTGGAATCTTGTCTCCTCTGTGTACTACCTCTGCCTCTATCTCATCTGAAAACGGGGTCCTACTGCGACCCTTCCCATGACTCTGTGTCACCTTCCTTGCTAACTCCGCCCTCTCGCGGTCTAGTTGTTCCATCCTCCTTGAAATTACTCGCAACATCTCTGCATCCTCATTTTTTGAACCATTGATCTCGGCCCGGTCACGACCGTGTTCCATTCTCCGGATTACTTCTGCCCTCTCGCGGTCAAGCCGTTCCATTTTCCTCGTTACCTCTCGATCCAGGACTTCGGGGCCCCGTCTCTCCGTCCTATCGTAAGCTGCAGGCGATATCTCTCTAAAAGAGTCCCCTATATCCTCCTGTTCCTTATATCCTTGCCTTGTCTGTCCTTCACCCGCTCCGGATTCATTGGGCCTCACTCGAACGTCCTTTGCCCTTTTCTCCACTAGTCGTGGAAGCAAGGTCTCCAATGTGGAATCCAGCGCTACTCTTACTGTGGCGTTGCATCTCCGAGGTTATGGCAGCAGGGTGAAAGGTGCTTTGTCCCGCGGGCATTGTCTCATTCGGGCCGGGAAAATCCACATTTGGCGTCTCGGTCACTGGAACGTCTACTGCGAGGTTCTCAGTGGGCGGGGCCTGAGTCTCGGGTCCCGCCGTACTTGGTGCAACAAGGGTCGGAACTCTATTCGCGGCTCGCGGTGGCCTCCCAGGCCCGCACCTTCGTTGCGGCTCGTTCTGCGGCGGAGGAAGCTCCATCTCGGCTTGAGCCACTGTCTGTTCTTGATCAGTTGGGTGTTGAGCGGGTTGTGTGTCCTCCATCCTGGCGCCCCTAGTCAAAACTCCGCTAAATTCGGATCGGGTCCTCCTTCCTTGCATCTCGGCGTCCTTGTCCGGGAACTGGTGTTCCCACAAACGGCGCCACTGATTTGACAAAAGATTGTTTTATATATATGCGAGTGTCGGTTACAAGTGAATAGTCTGGCAATACAACGAGTCTATCTCAAATCAGACCTACACTACGTGTCTCGTGTAGGCTTGGTCCGGAACACCTCGGACCTACGCTTCGATGCTTGGATGGGAGTGGAATGTCGGTAAATAGATTGAACCGGCGTCGTTGATTGCCTTTGATGTGATGTCGAAGATGACCCCCGATGTGATATCGGTGATGAGGTGGTATGATGTGTCACAGGTGCACGTGGTAGTCCCAATATCGAATAAGATATCGAAAGCGATATCGGTGATGTATTTCGATATGCCGCGTGGTAGCTGAGGGATAATAATTGCTTGTTTTGGGATCCGGGCACCGCGTATTTATAGACCTCGGGATCCGGGGACCACAATAACATATCGGTGATTATTACCGATATGACATCGAATATGATCTCCGATATAGTCCAATATGGGCCTGGCCCAATATGCGGGAAATGCCCATATCAGTCATCATTTTGTTCCGCAACCCAAATTCTCCATTTTTTCCTTGGTTTTGTACATGAGCCTTCTATATATAAACAACTTTTTAGTTATGTACAAACTTCCACTGTTATCTTAACCGTTACATTAAGCATAATATTTCCGAAGATTTAGGGCGTTACAAGTATTCTGGAGTACGGTGCCTTCGGAATTGGCAAGCTGATAGGTGGCATGTCCGATAATTCCCAATATTTTGTAGGTCCTTCCTATCGGGGGTCGATTTTTCCCACATTCTTGGAGGCTCCGACTCTTTTTAGCACCAAGTCTCCGACTTGAAAGGTTCTAAATTTTACCTTAGAATTGTAGTGTCAGGACATTCGCACCTTATACTCTTCTATTCGGACGGCGGCTCGCGCCCTCCTTTCTTCGAGGAAATCAAGGGCCAGGGCTAGGTTGGAGCTGTTGGCGACCTCTTTGTATTCTTGGCTTCGCCAATTTTCCACCACTACTTCGGGGGGCACCACGGCCTCACTGCCGTATGCTAAGCTATAGGGAGTTTCACCCGTGGCAGTTCTTTGAGTGGTCCGGTAAGCCCACGTGATGCAAAGTACTTCCTCGACCCATTTGGCTTTATGCCAATCAAGTCTGGCCTTTATGTTTTTCAGGAGAGTTTGGTTGGTCCTCTCCACCTGACCATTTTCTTGGGGGTATCCCACCGAAGCACATCGATGCTTGATCTCCCAATGATCACACCATTTTTCTAGTTCTTGGATGGTGATTTGTAACTCGTTGTCGCTCACAAGGTTCCGAGGAATTCCAAATCGGCACAATATGTTTCTCCATAAAAAGTTGACGACTGCGCCAGCTGTGACTCGGGCCAGGGGTTCGGCCTCCACCAATTTGGTGAAGTATTCAATCGCAACTAGCAAGAACTTATTTTGTCCGACGTCGGGGATTAGGGGTCCTACTATATCAATGCCCGATTTGGCGAAAGGGCATGGGGTTAGGCTAGGCTCCCAGGGAGCCGCAGGTTGGTGGGCTCGGGAGACATAGGCTTGGTAAGGTTTACATCTTTCTGCGTACCTTTTGCTGTTTCCAGCCATCGTAGGCCAGTAGTAGGCTTGCCGAATCAATTGCCCGACCATGCTTTCGCCTCCGATATGGCTTCCACACGTCCCCCTTGTACCTCCGCTAGGACTAACTGGGCTTCTTCTTCATTGAGGTATCGGGCGAGGGGGCAAGAGTAAGTTCTCCGAAACAACACCTCATCCTTGAGGAAGTACCGTATGGTCTTCTGCGACATCTTCCGTTGTTCGGTCTTATCTCCTGAATAACCCTCGGGATCTTGCAGATAGGTTTTAATGGAGGCCATCCAACTCCTCGGGGAGTCCGTTGTGGCATTTACATTCTTGCTCTCCTTCTTCTTTGATTCATTTACTTGTAGTAAGGTGATTTTCCGAGTATGAATGGTGGCGGTTTGGGTAGCCATTTTGGACAAGGAATCTGCCTCCTGATTTTCCCCTCGGGGAATTTGGGCGACCTTACACTCGTCGAACCATCCTTGTCTCTGATGGACTATCCAAAGATAATCCTGCATCCTTTCTATTTTGGCTTCGTATGAGCCATTAACTTGCTGAACGATCAGTTGAGAGTCGCTGTGGACGAGTATTCTCCTTATCCCACCTTCTTTGGCAAGTCTCATTCCGATGAGAAGGGCTTCATATTTAGCCTCGTTGTTAGATAAGGGGCAATCAATCCTGATAGCGAAGTGGAGTGTTTCCTCTTCTACTTTTTGATTTACTAAAACTACTCCCGCTCCCCCACGTGTACTTACAGAGGAACCATCTACGTATGCATGCCATAGGGTCTCTCTTTCTTCAGATCCAATGCCTGTTAGTTCCATTACGTAGGCGTAGGAAATATCGTACTCGGTGAGCTCTATGGCCCCTTTTATCAATCTTCCCGATGACTCGGACTTATTGAGGATCGCCCGCAGAGGGTGCTTAGTCAACACGGTGATCGGGTGTGAGAGAAAATATGGGCGTAGCTTCCGTGCCATAGTAACCAAAGTCAAGACGAGTTTTTCAGTTAGGGTATACCTGGTCTCTGCTCCGAGGAGAGTCTTGCTGACATAGTATACTAGGTGATGTTCTATGTCCTGTTCTTTAACTAATACAACATTGATGGCCTCTTCTCCGACGGATAAATAGATGAAGAGTTCTTCTTGGGGTGATGATTTTACCAGCTAGGGCGGTTTCACCATATACCTTTTTAGTACTTCGAGGGCTTCTTCGCACTGAGGGGTCCACTAGAATTCTTTGATTTTTCGGAGTATCTTAAAAAAATGGAAGTCCCTTTTCTGCTGACTTAGAAAAAATTGGCTCAAGGAGGCCATTCGATCTGTCAACTTTTGAACGTCTTTCACGGTCTTCAGAGTGGGCAGTCCCACGATGGCCTTAGCCTTTTCGGGGTTGAATTCTATTCCCTTCTCCGTGACCATGAATCCCAAGAATTTTCCTCCTCGGATACCAAAAGAGCATTTTCTCGTGTTAACCTTCATCCCAAACTTATCCATGATGACCAATGCCTTTCGCAGGTCCTCGGGATGGTCTTCCGCTGTAGTACTTTTAACTACCGTGTCTTCTACTGACTTTTCGATGAGTCCAGCGAACATGAGGCTTACGAGTCTTTGGTAAGTTGCGCCGGCATTTTTGAGTTCAAAGGGCATTACTAGGTAGCAGAAGGTGCATGCGTCAGTGATGAAGCTAGTTTTGTCCTGGTCAGCTGCTGCCATCGGGATTTGGTTATATCCCTGATCTCCGTCTAGGGTTGACAACAGCGCGAATCCAGCGGTGGAGTCAACTAGTTGATCTATGTTGGGTAGGGGATAGCAATATTTCGGACAAGCTTCATTGAGATTGGTAAAGTCCACACACATTCGCCATCTTCCTCCATGTTAGGGGACTAAAAGTACATTAGCCAGCCATTCGGGGTATATGACCTCCCTAATTTGCTTTAGGCTAAGGAGTCGTTGTATCTCCGATCGAATAATCTTGTTGCGCTCTGGCCCCATCTTTCTCTTTTTCTGTTGGACCGATTTAACCTCCGGTTTCACATTAAGAAAGTGTTGACATACCTTGTCGCTGATTCGCCTGGGCGGTCCTCCCTCCCTGGCAAAGAGGTGATGAAATTGCTTGAGGATAGAAGTCAGTTAAGCTTGTATCGCTGGTTCCATGTTGGTACCCATATTAATCACCTTTTCGGGACTTCCTTCTACCAATTCTACCATCTTTAATTCTTCGACTGGTTGAACATGTGCCTCTTCAGTTTTGCGCTTTTTATTATTCCCGAGGGTGAGTTCGTCCTCTTCCCAAGGGATAGCATTCATGCGGCATTCTCTAGCCTTAGATTAACTTCCTCGGACTTCTCCGATGCCTGAGAAGGTGGGAAACTTTACCTTAAGATGAAGGGTAGAGGGGATGGCTTCGAAGGTTCGGATGGATGGCCTTCCGCATATAGTGTTGTACTTCCGTGATGAGGCCTCCACTACCCAGAATTTGGTGGGTTCCGTTATCCGAAGGGCTCCCTCTCCCCATGACATCGGAAGGATCACCGTTCCGAGGGTATGGCAAGCTTCTCCTGAGAAACCTACTAGGGGGACCTTAGCCTTCTCCAACCGTTCTTTCTTCAATCCCATGGCAAGGTAGGTAGGAAAGAATAGAACGTCCACGGAGCTACCCGTGTCAATGAGGATCCACTGAATTTCACATCCATGGATAATGGCTGCAATAACTAAGGGGTCTTCATGGGGGTAAATTATACCTGTTAGGTCTTCGGGTCCGAAGGTGATGCTAGGAAACTTTGATCCCTGAACTGAGCATACGGGGAGTCCCTGTTCTGCTCATCTTGCTTCTTTCAAATATTATTTCTTCTTACCCTGAGGCATTATCGAGATATCTCCTCCCTCTATCATATTGATCGTTCGCCCTGATGGGGCGTAATCTTTGTATGAGTCTGGGGAGGGTATAAATTCTGATGCCCCGTAGTTCTTTCTCGTGAGCTCCGTCAACGTTCCGTTGTCCATTCTCGGGACTGCCGGCCTTCCGTGGTCCTTTCTCGTGATCGGCGGCTGGGGGCCGCCTCTTCTTCTTCTTTCTCTCTTCGTAACCTTTTCCATACATTTGCCTTCGGCTCCTCGGGATTATTCTCCTTAAGATAATTCTTCAAATACCTGCTTTTAGGAGGCAGAGCACTTCCCTGCGTAGGGTAGTGCATTCTTCGGTGGTATGCCCATAGGTTTTATGATATTTACAATACTTTCTCGTATTCCTTTCTCTATTAGGAAATTTGGCCGGTGTTGGCTAGTGTAATTCATCGTTACCTCTCATCACGTTGAGCACTTCCTGGGAAGCGATGGTCATCGGGGGCAACAGTACATGCCGAAGGAATTTTTTGACCACACCACCATCGTCTTTGTGCTGGGTGGGTTTACTTTCCTTGCCCTTTTCCTTAGCTTTCGCCTCTCGTTCGGGGTGCTCACGGTGCTCGTTGTCGTCGTGCTCCATGCGCCTTTTTGTGCCTTCCGCTTCCTCTATAAGGATGTAAACTTCTGCCTTCTGCATAGGTTCATTCATGTTCGTGACATGATTTCCGATGAGTATCTGAAGAAATCCCCTGTTCGAAGTCCCTGTGTCAATATGTCAGCTAAGATGGTTGGGCTGACATTAGGGACATCTAACGCTTCATCCGTGAAACGTTTTATATACCCTTGCAAGGGTTCATCTTTCTGCTGTTTGACCGTGAAGAGATGAGTGGCGGATTTGGGGTATCTCCGATTGCAAGAAAATTGTCACACGAATAGGTGGGCCAATCGGTCGAAGCTTGTTACGGAGTTAAGGGGAAGGTGGGTAAACCAAGCATGAGCTCGTCCTCCGAGGGTGACGGGAAACACGCGGTATAGGACATGGTCTAGAGCGGAGGATAGGTCCATTTCGACAAAGTAATGATGGATATGATCATGTGGATCTCTTCCATCTGCGTCCCCGGTATATAAGGGGATATTGACGGGCCGCATCCCCGAAGGAACTGGTGCTAAGGCAATTTCGGGGATAAAGGGGGAGGTTTTAAATGAAGGATCCTCTTTAGGGGCCACGGTTTTCTTTATATCGCTCATTTCTTTGTGCAGGCTATCCAGCATCCCCCACAGGGTATGATCATCACCCCTAAGGTGTTCCAAGGGACTGGGTATTCCTTCTCCCTGGCCTCTCCTCGGAGTTCTTTCGTAATTATCGTATCTTGGTGATTCTTGCAGAAGTTCACGATGTCAGGAGACGGTAGTAGGGCTCCATCTAGCACGGGATGTGCCTTCTTCCGAAGGGGGATTTCTCCATCAGAGGGATTCGGAGGACCGGTTCCTGAAATTCCCCAATCCTCGTGACGTTCTCCGAGCCGTAGCTTCTACGAGTCTCTCAAAGACAGAGTGAGGAACATTGATGAAATCTCTTGTGCCAAATCGGTGGTTCGACAAAGTTTCTTCCGAGTCACCTTGTCGGGTCTGAAGACTTTCACTATCGAACAAATCATCCATGATAAACAACGCTCGTGGAACACGCTCAAGGACATATTCTATGGCGTTCCCACAGACAACGTCATTTTGTTAACATGTTTGATATTATTACCTAATTAACGAAATTATTTAGGGGTTGGAACGCCCTGCCCGTGGTTCAGAAGCTTGTAAAATTACGAACATATCCCTCTTTGTATTCATTGAATTTCACTCTGAATGCTCTAAATATTGTTGTATATGTCCTTGTTTGTATCTGCCTTTCTTCTTACTCTGTCTCTCTTTTTATAGAGGTTTTTTTAGGGACAAGTGTCGTTATGCATGTTCAAATAAATTACAGGTGTTGCTTTTTGTGTAAATGGATAAGATAGGTTTGTTGACTGGAGGCTGACTGGGATGAACTTCTATCTCTTCCGAGGACTTCAGGGGTTCCGAGGGGCTGATCCTTTTGATTTCTTTTCTACGAGGGGTTGTATCTTTCCGAAGGGTACCCTGAATGGTATGTCTGTTTTCTTTTATTGGTGACACCTATTTCGATGGCTCCTTTGCTTCAGTAGGATAATGTTCTCGTACTTGGATTTTTGTAGTAAGTATTCTGGTGGTTTCTAGGTTTTAATAAGACATCGCTCTTCGGGCTCGGCTTTCGTGGTAGGTGTTCCGAGGACCTTTATATCTTGATAGGACATCTTTCTTCGTATTCGGCCTTCGTGGCAGATGTTCCGAGGACCTTTATATCTTGATAGGACATCATTCTTCGTATTCGGCCTTCGTGGTAGGTGTTCCGAGGAATTTTGGATCATGGAGTGTTTAGTGAGGGAATATTCTCGTATTTTCTGGGACTCGGGGTCCGTTGTGGTCCCTCTTGGCGCATTGATGGATATCTGAGTCGCGCGGATCCATCGGGGTTTACTCTTTTTCCGATGCCGCGTTAATATCTTTTCTTTATTCATCGTGACTTTTCAAGGGACGCTTAGGTGCCTCTTCGAGTGACGTTTTGTACCGCTTCGGGTTGGTGTCACCCGAGGGGCCTCCTCATCGGGAGTGTGCACTCCTCATCAGAAGTGCATGTGACGATAGTATCGCCCATGTATTAATCCCTAGATTTAGGGTTAATCTTTTGCTTAATCTTATATTTAAGTTTTTAACAATTTTTCTAAGGTGTAGGGGCAGAATTTGGCATTTCCTGTGTTGTAAAAGTTTTGACATCTTTTTGGGCAGAAAATAGCAAGATAAAAATCTAGAAAAAATGTTTTTCGATCTAAAACACAAAAATGAACAACTTTTATTTCAGGGAGCTTTTGTAGAATTGGATTATTTTGGACTGTATAAAATGTTGAACAATGGTGAGTATTTATAGGCGAAAATAGTAGTTTAATCATTAAATTTCATGTCCCACCATGTCTTTTTTTATAATAAATTACAAAAAATGTGAATTTAATAATGCTCTTAAGGATGTCATGGCATACCTCATTAAAAAGATGTCATGGCTTACTTCATCAATTGATTAATTGCATCCGATAACAACTTTTATGTTGCAAGAATTATTTAGAATAGCAAACCTTTGTATTTTCATAAAATCTTGGATATACACAGTCGTCATGACATTCTATTCAGAAACTATAAAAGGATTTGAAAACAAAGTTCATTTGGATGTCCGATCAAATGTAAAATTAAAATTGCGTTTATTTGGCACAACCTTTATTTTCTTTGTTTAAAAAGTTAAATCACCATCATAATTCAAGTATTTATCACACATTAATTTAACATGGAATAGTATTAGTTATAATCTATATTATTATGATTTATAATTATGAAATGACATTTTTGTGATTTTATTTATAGCATTTAAATTGTAGATTTACCATGTTTAACATACTACTTTCATAAGTCTTACAAGATTATTCTTGCCACTTCATGATCTAACCATCAAATAAGATTATTACAATGATTTAAGTTATGTTTTAGAATTTTATCTTAAACTTTTATTAAAATCTAATTAATTTTAGAGTTACCTCATCAATAAATAAATGAAAAAAAAAACTCCCACTTGAAATGGATTAAACTAAACATACCAAATGTTGCCTTCAAATTAAAAAATATAAAACTGAAATAATTCTTATAGTATATTTTCTTGAATCCTAAAGTATTTTTAATTTTTTTACATGTTATTTATAAATCAATAAATGACAATGAAACGTGTTTAGCTTTTAAGTTAAAAATTGAATGTTGTATACTATCTTAAAAACAAAAAAATTGCAAATGATAGATCTTTAATGAATTTGAAAGTATAATTAATTTTGTTATATAATATATAAAATTTTTGGTAAATGGGTAATGATTTTTTAAAAGATGCCTCAAAAACGTGTTACGGAGTTGAAAAACTTAGATTAATAAAACTGAATATTAATTTAATAGTTTCTCATTTGTTCACTAATGTAGCAGTTTTCTTCCCCCCCCCCCCCCCCCCCCCCTCTTCATCCCGTACAATCGACTCCCGTGAAACTTAACATTTGACTCCGACGTCGAGAAATCGTGCAAACATCAAATTAGGCTTTTGAGGAGGAACAAAATGAGAAGAAGTTAAAAAAATGATGGAGGCGGTGGGATTTCGTGGTGGAGGTGGATGATTTTGTGGTGGAGGGTTTTGGGTGGGGCCGGGGGGGGGGGGGTATTGTGATGAAGAAGGTGACATTTTTTACTCATTCTATTTTTTTGATGAAGAGTTTCCATGGATTATAACTTATTAAAAAGTAAGTTAATAATTAAAGGGAAATTATTTTAAAATAAGTTTTCATAAGTGAATATAATTGAAAAGTTTTTCTTCCTTTTTCTGTTATTTTGCTAATTAGTAAAAAAAAATTCTTTTAGGAATTGAAAAATAAAATTTAAATAAATCAAAATTTTAATAAATAATATAATACACTAGAAGTTATTTTTTTTATTATTTGAAAACATTTATTCAAGATTTTATGTTAATTGGGTCGGGATGTAATTATATGAAATATTTGGAACACAATGGAAAAAACAAACTCAAATTTGGAGGCTTATTTAAAAAATATTGGGGTGTGAGTGTAGTTATATAAAATTTTTGGATGAAAAAGCAAAAAGAAATTCAGATTCGAAGTCACGTGCATGGCACGTGCATAATTCCTGGGGAAAATGGAATATTTCGTTGCCGGAAGACCAAAAATAAAATTGTGGTTACTTTAGATGACTAAAAATGGCATGAGCAACTATAAATGACTAATTTTAAAAGGTGATTACTATAAAGTACTAACAAGTCAAAACTTTCTTAGATATGATCTATATCCTGAAGACCTCAACTGTCATAAACAATTTACGCTAAGTGTATTTCGATGATCCAAATCCTATTGGATCCAATGCACAATTGGCACACAGCCCATATATATGTTTAGTTATGCTTCAGTAAAATTTGTCTTATATTGAAAAAGTGATCCAATATGAGCCTATTCAGATCTCTCTATGATCCACAACGAACGCCATTAAACACTTTAAAATTAAAATTCACGAAAATATAAAATCCTCTGTATGATCCACAACGAATGCCATTAAACACTTTAAAATAAAAATTCATGAAAATATAAAATCCACTATCTTGTTTTAAGACCTAGAAATCATCACCCAATTCAAGATATATTAGAAGTTTTATTATTTAATATCAAAGGAATAAGTACGATATTATCGTATGTTCAATATGACTTCTACTTTTACTTGCAATTTTAAATCAAAATAAATAACTATTTTTGTTCTCACTTCTTTTCATTTATAACTTGTTAGGCGCACTTGAGATCACTATGCTAATAACTTTTTATGATATATACCTAAACACTCAAGTGCAATAGCATAGCCATATATGATTTCATTTATTTTACTAGATATATATATATATATATATATATATATATATCCATTCTATTAGAGTATAATGAAATTTTGTTACGTTATTTTGTTGAACGAAGATGTATGGAATTAAAAGATCCATGAAATTAGGATTTACCATATCGAACTTGTAGGTGCAAAGAAAGTACATAGAACTTACTTGATAAAGTTTGTAAGGATTTATCGATATCACTGATTATTGTACAACGTTGATTACTCAATGAACATACATTGTAATTTGAACTCTCACTTATTTTTTCTAACTCTAAAAACTCTCCTTTAAATTCTCACTAAAATTCTCACTTGAAAGCTGAAAAATGAAAGCAATTTTTGGCTCTGAAGGTTGATGATTTCTCCTCTTCCTCAATGCCTCTATATATAGGCAGAAATTCTTAACTATTCCAGATTTGAAATTAGAAATTTCAATTCCGAGTTGGTGGATGATTGCCTTTTTTCCAATACAGCATGATGGAGGTGGGACCCACTTTGTCTTCTTCTTCTGACGTTGCTTTTCAGAGTAGTGGAAACTAACTTCGAAGCTTTTCAGAATATTTGTCTTTTTTTTTTTTTCAATCAGCTTATTTTTTCTTTTGTGTCAGCTGACTGTTTTTGTTGTTTTTTTTTAATACTTTGTCATTTGAATTTTTTTCATATTTTTGTACTCTTTTTTTTTTCACATGAGTGCATTTTGTAAACTGGAAATTACATGAGTGAAAATTAAAAATTACATAGTAAATTATTTGCGTGTAATTGGGGAAAATATATTGTAGCAATCGTCTTCATTGTCGTCGTCTAAATGAACTGATGTTGACGATCCTTCATCATCACTTGCATTTTGTAGTAGTCTTTTGACCTCTTCCAAAGAGCTGGCAGCAGCTATTTGTGCTTGTAAACTTTGTTTCATAACTAGGAATTCTTCATGTTTTCCGACAACTGTGGGAGATACCTGGCCTGCAGTTTTGTCGAAACGTTTGTTTTCTAGAAACCATTCTATCAGAGCCAAAAATCTGGGAAGTGTGTAATAAATATAACAAAACTAAATTTCCTTCAACTAAAGGACTTCGACACGTGTAACACGCTCTTTGAGTTTTTAGCCTGGATTTCTGTTGTCTGATCCAAGTTGTAAGATAATTAGAAGTTATAATTATGAACACAATTTTTGGAAATATGGCCTCTTCCTTCACATCATCAGAGTCCAGTGAAAATTGTAATGTTATTTCTAGAACTGAAAATACATGGGAAGACAAAGATCTATTTAATTGGAAACCCCCAAATATCGATAAAAGTACTATTTATAGAAAGTATTTACTAGGTTTTAGATCTGCATATACTATTAAGACTGAAGAACAAGTTCTACCTCTTATAAGTGATCAACAAACTCTTCATCTTTTTTCTAAAAAATCTGTCAATAGACACCTCAACAATAATTATAAATTTTTACATATTGGTCTTGTTCAGGTTGCTATTAAACCTCTCACAAGAGATGGTTTAGATACTAGCATATTCGTCACCTTAAGGGACGGAAGACATCTTAATTTTCATGATTCCTTACTTGGCTTAGTTGAAACCAGTCTTTGTAATGGACCAATTTACTTTAACTATTATCCTAATTTTACCATTTCTCTAAATGACCCTCACATCATGGATATCTTAACACTCAATGTTAAGACTCATAATTACAAAATGAAGCACGGGTCTCATATTTATGAAATATTTTATAGAATACATTACAAAGTTATGAATACAGGATTAAACGTAAGAGCTATTTACAATGAAAAACCTTCTGGTCAAACTATTTTCTGGGAAATAAATAAAGCAAAATCCAATCTGATAGTCCCTAAGACTATAGAATGGAAAAATATTAATCTTCCTGAATCTTGGCTTTTACCATCGGGATCTATTCCTAGAACCCAACCTATAGAAAACACTGATATTGAACAAATTATTCAACACACTGACGGTGTTGTTGATATTAAATTCAATAGGCAACAATCTGCAAGATTCCATGATTACGAATCTTTTGAATCTTCTTCTCGCACTAGCCCGAGGAGAAAATCTTGTAGTATCCCTGAAAGATCGAGACAAAGCTTTCAAGGAGTTAGAGTTGAGAACAACTATGCCCAACCAATTTATGAACAATTTGACCATGATGATTTGAAAAAACCACCTTCTCCCGACCCCTCTCAAATCTGTGTTTTAACTAAAGATTTCAACATTAATAAGGATTATTTAAAAACTAATTTTCTTAGTAAAAATAATAAAATCAACAGAAAATGGTTTATTGAAACTTTTTTCACTGACCAAAGAGATAACATTCATACCGAATGGTATAACTATATGGAACAAAGTAATCAGAATATTCCATTTTTTACTTATTTCTTCGAGAAATATGGAGACGACAAATTGATGGTTATCCAAAAGATAAGTCGTAAATGGACATAATCTGATGGTTCACAAATTTCCTTTGAATATCCTCCTCTCGAGGAATCTGGGGTTATGATCAAAGATCATATTATAACATGTCGTCCCGTTTTTACGGCTCCAAGTGATGCCAAAGAACCAGGTTATCATCTCATCCGCCAAAACAATTTTACTAATATGTCCTTACATATTTTCGGGAAACAACTAGAACAGATAGAAAATAAAATTGATAGTAGGCAAGAAGAGCTACCTTCAAATATTAAACCCCTTCAGGAATCTACATCTTCCACAACCAAAGCTGACATTTTAAAATTTCCTTTTAAAATAAATGAACATAAGCCAAAACTCCAGAATAGTGAACTTCTTGAAAGAATTCATACTAGACTTGAGAACTTAAGTATTAATAAAATTAATACCCTAAGCCACTCGAGTTATTATTCTGAAAGCGAGAATGAGACATCCGATATTAATGTCTTAAATCCTATCATAAAAGTGGAAGGCGTCTCAAAGAATTTTTATCCAAGACCTACGCCACCTGATGTGAAATTTGAGGAAACTCACCAAGAAAAAACCTTTAATGGTTCCGCTATTTATGAGTGGAACATTGATGGATTAGCAGAATACCAAATCCTTAATTTATGCAAACAAATGGCTATTGTTGCTAATATCTATAAGGAAGCATCTAAGTCTTCTGAGGTTGATGCAACTCAAAACCTAATCTTAGGTTTTAATGGCCAATTAAAAGGATGGTGGGATAATGCTTTAACCATCGAAACAAAAGAAAAAATTCTACAAAGTATAAGAAGGATGATGAAGGGAATCCTATTCTTGATATACAAAACAAACTATCCCTAATGCAGTCTCTTGTCTTATTTATACCATTGTAGTTAACTTTGTTGGAAGCCCCCAAATTTACCAATAAAGAAATACTGAGATACTACAAAATCGAAAATGTCATCGTTTACAAGATTTCAGATGGTACAAAGATGTTTTTCCAACTAATGTCTTTGAAAGAGATGATCCCAATAATTACTATTGGAAAGAAAGATTTGTTTCTGGTTTACCTAAGCTCTTTGGAGAAGAAGTCAGAGATAAAATAAAAAGTACACAACAGGACATATCCGATTTATCATATGGAGAAATTATTAATCATATTAATATTACAGCTCTCCAGTTATGCAATGATTTGAAACTCAAGTCACAACTAAAGACCCAGAATAACATTAACAGAAAAGAGCTTGGGAACTGGTGTGAACAATTCGGATTCGAAAAGTTCAAACCACCAGTTAGCCAAAAGTTTCACAAAACCCATCACCATAAAAATCCTCACCACACATACAAACGACCAAATTTCAGAAATAAAAATTACTCGTTTAAAAAACCTTTGAAAAGAAATAGTAACTATCACAAAACCCCTATAGACAAAATTATTTGTCATAGGTGCAAGAAACCTGGGCACTTTGCAAATACTTGCAGAGTTAGGAATAAAGTTTTGTCTCTAGAGATTGAAAATGACTTAAAAGAAACTTTAATAAATCTCATCGGACAAATAAACCTTGAAGAAGAAAGTGACGAGAGTCAATTCTCAGATAGTGAGATTGGCTTAAATCAGATAAGGACTAATTACGAAGCATCTTCTGATTCATCAGAAGATGAAGTCCAAAACCGCGCTTGTAAACCAGATATGATGGTTTGCAATTGCGATAAGAAAATAAATGTTCTAACTAAAGAAAATGAATATGAACTAATTTTTGAAATGCTTGAAAAGGTTAAAGATCCTAATTCTCAAAGCTTATACTTAAACAAGCTAAAGGATATGATGACAAACAAAGAAGAAACATCTCAGCCTACTAAAGCTCATAAGATGGAATTCAAAGACATTATAAAATCTTTTAGTTCTTCTAAAAATAATAAGCTTACTATTAATGACTTACAAAGTGAAATAAATGAGCGAAAAAGGATAAAACAAATTAAGATAAATCATGATAAAATCCAACAAGATCTTTTAATCCTAAGAATTAAAGATCACATAATGAAGAAGCCAACCAAGATGATAACGAAGAAGAAAATTCATTTGTCAATGTTATTAGTTGAATATCATTCCAAAAATGGCTCGTCCAAGTCACGATTGTTATCGAAGACTTTAAGATACAAACCATTGCTCTTATGGATTCTGGAGCAGATATGAATTGCATTAAAGAAGGTCTTGTACCAACAAAATATTTTGAAAAAAACAAAAGAAAGATTGTATGCCGCTAACCACACTCGGTTACAAATAAATTAAAAACTATCTAATACTCATATTTGCAATGATGGCGTATGCTTCAAAACTTTTTTCGTCCTTGTTAAAGACCTTAATGCTGATGTCATCCTTGGTAGCCCTTTCATCCAAATGCTTTACCCCATTACAGTAGATATTCCGGGTATCGAAACCACCGTCCTCGGCAAAAAAGTCCTTTTTAAGTTTTTATTCCCAATCTCCCAAAGAGGTGTTAATAGCCTACAAGCTACAGGAATTTACGAGAGTAATCCAGAAAACAAACAAAAACAAATACTTTTCCTCAAAAAAGAAGTTGATAACATGCAAACTGCAGGGATTTATAGAAGTAACCTAGCAAACAAACAAAAACAAATACTTTTCCTCAAAGAAGAAATCGGTTATAAAAGAATACAAGAACAAATACATGATAGAACTTTCCAACAGAAAGTTATTGATTTCCAGAATAACATGGAAAAACAAATATGTTCAGAATTGCCTAATGCCTTATGGGAAAGGAGAAGACATACTGTAACACTTCCTTATGAAAAGGATTTTGATGAAAAAACTATTCCCACTAAGGCAAGACCTATTCAAATGAATCAAGAGACCCTAGAGCATTGCAAAAAAGAAATCAAAGATTTATTAGATAAAAAAATTGTTCGACCTAGTAAATCTCCATGGTCCTGCTCTGCTTTCTATGTACAAAAAAATGCAGAGTTGGAATGTGGTACTCCCAGACTTGTCATAAATTACAAACCTCTAAACAAGGTTTTACAGTGGATAAGGTATCATATTCCCAATAAATCTGACTTACTAAAAAGGCTTTATGATGCTAAAGTCTTTTCCAAATTTGATATGAAATCAGGATTTTGGCAAATACAAATTGCTGAAAAAGACAAATACAAAACAGCCTTCACGGTCCCTTTCGGACAATTTGAATGGAATGTAATGCCATTCAGATTAAAAAATGCTCCTTCCGAATTCCAAAAGATTATGAATGATATATTTACTCCTTATACAAGCTTTTCAATAGTCTATATTGACGATGTTCTTCACTTTAGTCAAAGTATTGATCAACATTGGAAACACCTAAACATATTCCTAAAAATAATAAAGGAAAATGGTTTAGTTATTTCTGCTAAAAAGATTAAGTTATTTCAAACAAATATTCGCTTTTTAGGGCACCAAATTAGCGAAGGAACTATAGTTCCTATCCAGAGATCTCTTGAATTTGGGGACAAATTTCCAGACGAAATTAGAGATAAAACCCAATTACAATGGTTCTTAGGAGCTTTGAACTATATTGGAGATTTTTACCCTAATTTAAGACAAATGTGTAAACCCTTATTCGATAGATTGAAAAGAGATCCACCATTTTGGAATAACAAACATACTAAAAATTGTTAGAGAAATTAAATCAAAGGTAAAAATACTACCGTGTTTATCTATTTGCCACCCAAATACCCCTAAAATAGTACAGACAGATGCGTCTGAATCAGGATATGGTGATATTCTTAAACATGTAATTGATAACCAAGAAAAAATCATTAGATATCATTCTGGCGCCTGGACAGGAGCACAACAAAATTATTCTACTATAAAAAAGGAAGTCCTTTCTATAGTGCTTTGTATTTCAAAATTTCAAGATGATTTACTAAATCAATTTTTTTTACTAAAAGTAGATTGCAAAGCAGCAAAAGAAGTTTTGACAAAAGATGTTCAAAATCTAGCATCAAAACAAACTTTTGCTAGATGGCAAGCAACACTTTCTGTTTTTGATTTTGATATTGAATATATTAAAGGAACTGACAATTGTATTCCATATTTTCTTAAGAGGAAATTTTTGCAAGGATGTCCGAAAGAAAGCAAGTAGTTCTATTTTCAAAATGTAGTTCATCCTCAAAATCCAATTCATCAGGAAGCATTCCTGGAACAAAATAAATTACAAACCCACAACAATTTCTCTCCCAAACTACTTATACTAAACCAATTTCTGCAAAACCCTTACAAACAATTCCAAAAAAAACACCTACGACCACACTTTCCAAGCCACAAACAACTTTTGATATATGCAACAGATTTACACCTCTGTCACCAAAAATTGCAGTAACCCCTTTTGCCTCACAAACAAAGGTCCCTCTACAAACTTACAAACAAACAGTCTTACAAACACAAACCCAATTGTCTTCCAAAGACTGCCCTTACGAACAAACAAATTGGGTTCATTTTGATTGCATCATCGAAGATGAATGGAAACCCCAAAATCTTCCACAAACACAAAGTGAAAGGGCAGAATTGCTATCTGCTCTACTCTTCGACAATGAGTATTTCAGGATCTATGAAGATCCTACAAAAACCCAAAAATTTTACGAACATATTCTTGTTGTCACAAAAACCATTCATATAGAAAACAAATTGCCAAAAGGTCACCCTCCTACTTCAACTGCCATTGGATACAGAAAGATTTTCATTAACAAAATAATTGGTCCAGCTAAATGGGGTAACCCTTACAACACAAATACCTGCAAAGGATTAGGAGTTTCTTTTACATATTTTGATTATATTGAAGCCTGGACAAAATTCCTATTTTTCCAAAACGAAGTTCATGCCATTTCAACATTCTTCCTTTTAGGAAAGAATTTAGCCGAAACTACAAAATTCCCAAACTGGTTCCTACATTGGTGGGAAAACTTTGGCCCAATGACAAAAATCTTCCCTCCTGAAGTTGCTGAATCATTTGAATATTTCCAGAAAAATTTCAACAATACTAGTTCAGATTACAAATGTTCCATTTTACTCAGGTTCTATTTAGAATTCCATTTAACTTGGATTCTAAAAATAGAACAAAAATTACAAGTTTCTACATCTGGACTATGCCGATTAGTTAAAGTTGCTCAAGTCAAATGGTGGAACAAGATGAACACAGAAAAGTTCCAAATACATATATATATATATATATATATGTATATATCAGAAGCAATCAATAATCTCCATCTGTCATAGTTGTTTTGCATTTATAATTTTATTTTCCTTAATGTATTAGCCCGGGTAAAAAATATGTCTTATTTTTGTTTTAAGTTTTAACATATCATGGTGGATTGAAGTTTCAACGATAATGAAGTCAATAGTCAACATTTGAGGAGTCTCACGTCATCCAATAGGTCAGCATCGCAATGAGATCTGGTTTCACACAATTGATTTTTTTCTTCTTCTTGGTCTGCCCACTTTCAGCACGTTTGGAAGGCCTTATGAGGCCATATTAATTATATATTATGACTTAATATTGTGTTTGAATAGGAAATAATTAGTGTGGACAACCCTGTAAAAGTGGGCCATCTTGATGGATTTAACTTAAAGAGCCCATATTAATTATCACATCCTCCCCCCTCTGATTATTTAGGACCACCACAACCATCTTAGGAAATATCGAATTTGCCCTCGACTTTCCCAATTAAATGACAGCTCCTGCCCCTGAAACGCGCGGTCCATTTTCAGACAACATACATAAGGCAGACTTTCCCATTTTAGAAACCCGTAGCTCGCGAATTTAGGGTTTAGAGGTCTTGCTCAATTTTTTTTCTACGTCAAAAAAAATTATCAGATCTCTTTTTCTTTGTTTCCCCAGTGCTAATCTTGAATCTAATTGCTTGTTCGCAGGTGATCAATATTATGTAGAGAGTTCTGGACTAAACATACATGTGGGGTTACCCGTCTTTAACTTTCAGGATAATTACATCTTCTCACCATATATTTAATGCAATTATAGAAACCACCTACGAGGTTTGCAAACTTACAAAAATTTGTCCTATTAGGCTGAAACTTTCATTCATATATGGATGAAAGTCGAAAGAAATAGTGTAATATAAATTATACAGAGAATTAAAGAGTGATTCAAAAGTTAAAATTAAGGGGGAACTATTTTTTTTGCCCTTTAAATTGGGCTAAGTTTGTCTTTTGCCCGTTAACTTTTTCGGTTTCAATTTTGCCCTCTAAGTTCAAAAAAAAGTTGCAAAAAATGGCCGTTGGGCTATTTTTGAGGCCCGGTTACTATTAAGGTGACGTGGCAGCTGACTACGACGCCATTGTACTGCCACGTGGTGCCACATAATTTTTTTTTTTTTCTGATGACTTGCCCCCCCCTCTCTCTCTCTCTCTCTCTCTCTCTCTCTCTCTCTCTCTCTCTCTCTCTCTCTCTCAGACACATATACACACACAGACACACAAAAAATAATTGGCGACGAATCCTCCACGAAAATCGACGGTGACTCCATTACCGATTGTGAATTCGGCCCCCCTCGGCCGATAATCGCACTCCCCTCTCCAAATCTCTCATCCCCTTCGAACTTGCCTCCGCCATCAAAATCGTCGTCGAGTCCCCCCCCCCGGCACAGTCATCAACGTTAACCGCGCCTCTCACTCCACTCTCTCATCCCTCATCTCCACTAATTTTGCCGCCGTTGTCGACGATCAATCGAAATCGTGGTGGAGGAATCGATCAATTGCCGCACCCCACTCTCTCTCACGCGCCGCCGCAACCAACTTCAACCCCTCTTTTTTATGAGTTGTGAAGTAAAATCGCCGTATCTGTACCGCCGTCGTGAATAATAATGGGCGGGGTAACTTCGTCAATCGCAGCTAAATTCATATTTTTTTCGTCAAATCAATCGTACACGATCGTGGCAGCGGCGGAAGCCGGAGCTCTGAGCATAACGGAGCTGCCAGCGAGGGATGGAGTGGACGTTTTGAAGATGAGGACGCGGCGGGGAAACGACGTCGTGGTGATATACGTGGCGTACCCTAAGGCGACAACGACTCTGCTGTACTCTCACGGTAACACCGCCGATATAGGGAATATGTACGAGCTCTTCGTGCAGCTGAGTCTCCGGCTCAGAGTCAATATCGTTGGGTAATTTCCTTGTTCCCAAATTTATCCTATTAATAGAATTTGACTGATTATTGAGATTTAAGAGCAATGAACTGAGTCGATGAATCGTGATTCGTTGTGAGTTGTCGTGTTCGATTAGTTGGATGCTATAAATTAGTTGAAAAATTATTATTTTTAGTGGTGGTGGAGGTGGCGACGACGGTGATTCGTTGTGGTGGAGGTGGCGGCGCCGGTGTGGGTGGGGTTAAGATATGTGTGTGTGTGTATATATATATATATATATACATGTATGCATATATATATATATATATATATATATATATATATATATATATTTGTGATGAAGAAGAAGATAGGCGGGGGTATTTTGGACATTTCATCGTTAAGTCCAATCAGACATAAAAAAAATGTGGCGCCACGTGGCAGTACAGTGGCGTCCTAGTCAGCTGCCACGTCACCTCAATAGTAACCGGGCCTAAAAAATAGCCCAACGGGCATGTTTTTCAACTTTTTTTGAACTTAGAGGGCAAAATTAAAATCGGAAAAGTTAACGGGCAAAAGGCAAACTTAGCCCAATTTAAAGGGCAAAAAAAGTAATTCCCCCTAAAATTAAAAAAGCTTTAGCTATTTCCGCAAGTAATCAAATATGGTAATTATTATTTGTATCTAAAACACCGGATTATTTCAATAAGTTAGTTTCAAGGTTGTTCAAACCTAATATATATTTCTCTTCATATTAAAAATTAAATTTAAAGGTTTTTTTGTTACACATTCTTACTTCAAAATGTTAAAATGTCATTTTGTGGGGCTGTAAAGTGCTAAATTTTCTTTTTGGAGTGTGCAAAGTGTCAAAAATTGAATTTAATGTGGTCAAATGACAATTAAGTATTAACTAATTTGATGGACCAAACGGATAATTAGTCACAAAATATCTACATGCACTACAACAAAATGCGTCAATTGCATGGAAAACATTCCATGCAATTGGCTACATTTTCCATGCAATTCATCAATTGCATGAAAAAAATTCGATGCAAAAATTTCATGCCTTTGGTGTCCATGCAAGAGAATTGCATCAAAAAATTCCGATGCAATAAGGCTCTGCATCGAAATTTTCGGATGCTAAGTTGCATGGAAACTTTCCCATGCAAAAGGCTTTGCATCGAAAAAATCCGATGCAAAAAAGACCTGCATCAGAAATTTCCGATGCATAAACAAAGTTAGAAAATGCGGCGTGGCAGCAGGTGGTAGGTTCAGACTCTGCATCGGAAATTTCCGATGCAATTGCTTTTTAGCAATTGAATCGGATTTTTCCGAAGCAATTGCTTTTGAGCAATTGCATTGGAAATTTCCGAAGCAATTGCTATTGTAGCATTTGCATCGGATATTTCCGATGCAATTGCTTTTATGTAATTGCATCGAAAATTTTTCGATGCAATTGCTATTGCATCGGAAATTTCTGATGCAAAATATGCGAAAGTATTTAAAAAAAAGTGGCGGGATTATTCCGCCACTTTTTTTAATATTTTCCTATTTATTAATATAAATAATTTTTTAAAGTATATTCTTTTAAGTTTTAAAGTATTACTTTTATGAAAGAAATACGTATTTTATACTAATTTATAAATATTTTTATAATACATATTGATTACCTTTTCAAGATATAATATATTAAATTTCAACTATAATTATTTTCTATACATAGTTATTTATATTTTTCGTATAGTTATATTAAAAAAAATTGTGATAAAGAGTAATATTTATATTTATATTTTTCGTATATATAGTTATATTGCAAATTTAGAGAGAAGAGGGGTATATAGAGGAAGAAAAGAGAAGGTCATTAATGAGAAGTGAATCGGGTGTGGGGGTATTTATAGGAGAAGGTTAGCAATTTTACACTGCAAATTTTTCATGCACGCTTTGCTCTGCATAGAAAAATTTCGATGCAACTGAAAAAAACAGATTTTGCATCGGAATTTTCCCATGCAAAATGTAATACATTGCACTATTGCCATGCATGATTTTGTTTGCATGGAAAAATTTCGATGCAAATAGAAAAAACATTTTCTGCATAGGAATTTTCCAATGCAACATGTACTGTTCATGTACATAGTACAAATTGCATGGCAATTTTCCTATGCAAGTGGAAACAGGTACAGTTTGCATAGAAAAATTTCTATGCGAACATTATTACTATTTATAAAAAACCTATACTTATTAAATTTGTATTTATATTTTTGACCCCAAAAATATTGTAAACATCGTTCGTTCCGCGTTTTTGACAGATTTTGAATGTACATATGCCTCATAAGTGTTATTAAAATAGTGGTTAAAAAAAATGGGGTTTTGATGTTGTTTTCCATCTTTTGCATAATTAGATATTCTATCCCAAATATTTTTTAAACGTCTTTCCTTACTCCATTTTGATGAAATTTTGAAGAACACTATTATTTTTAATAACATAGCGTATGGTAAAAACAATCGACGAGTGGACTTGATTGACACTCTCTACATGTGAAAATACAATTTTGATTTAGTAGAGTATACCTATATAAGGTTTAGGGTTTAGGGTTTAGAGTTGAAGATCATATAGTGTTATATTATTTATTGTGCATCTTTCGTTACTCTAATTTTGATGAGATTTGAAAGAACACTCGTACTTATTGTTTAGAAAATATTGGTGAAAGAAAAAGTGGATTTCGAGTTGTTTTGCAACTTTTGACTAATTACATTTTCACCCCGAAAGGTTTCTTTGCGTCTTTTGTTATCCCGTTTTTGACGATATTTGATAGAACACTCCTACTTGTTGTTTAAAAAGTGTTGGTGAAAGAAAACGTGGATTTTGAGTTCTTTTGCAACTTTTGACTAATTACATTTTTACCCCGAAAGATTTCTTTGCGTCTTTCGTTAGTCTTTTTTTGACGAGATTTGAAAGAACACTCCTACTTATTGGTTAGAAAATGTTGGTGAAAGAAAAAGTTAAATTTGAGTTGTTTTACAAGTTTTAAATAATTACATTTTCAACCCAAAAGGTGGAATTCATTTTGTTTTATTTTTTGGCATGGAAATATTTCCATGCAATTGGTATAACTTCTATGTGATTGCTTAATGCATGGAAATATTACCAAGTTGTGCTCTCTTGCATCGCAATTTTGGGATTCATAGTCTATCTTTGCATGGGAATTTTTCGATGCAATTGCTATAATTTCCATGCAATTGTTCATTGCATGGAAATTTTTCCTTGCCAATGTCTCTTGCATCGCAGTTTTAGGATTCATCACCTATTTTGCATGGAAATTTTCCCATACAAGTAATTATGCATTGAAAAATTCCCATGCAACTATGAACTCTACCCCATTGCTCACTCTATTTAAGCACTCACTTCCATCCATTTGAATCACTCACAAATTCTTCTTCAATCTCTGACTACTTTTTTGATTCTCTCACAAAATATAGTAAATTTTCTCTTTTGTATATTCATTGAAGCTCAATTAAGCTAGCCTACGTTTGAAGGTTTGTTCATCATTTGTACCTTTGTCAATTATGCATTTATTCAATATTTATATTTTAATAAATAATTGGTTATTACTTTTGTATAACGTTATTTTGTCAGTAAATAATACGAAGGATGAGTAATTAGTGGTCCGATCGACGTTGGATGTACGAGCGGCTAGACGAAACGAAAACTTGGATTATCATTTTGAGGTTGGTGTGTCGAACTTTCTCGATTACGCATTCTCGCAGAGTAGTAATTTGAATCGTGGTCGAGCTCGTTGCCCATGTAGAAAATGCACCAACGCAAAATATCTAAATAGGCATACTATTCATATGCACTTGTATAAGTGGGGGTTCGTACCACACTATATGATATGGGCTTATCACGGTGAGTTAGGTGAGATCTCGGGGGTAATATATACTCAAACGTTGAAATAAGATCATCATCACATAGTCATAGGGGTCAAGGAGATGACCTAATGAGGAATATGGTAGATGATGCATTTGGCGGTCAATTTCTTAACGTGGCTTCTAATATGGCAAGTGCAATCGAGGAGCCCAATAGTGTGGCAAAGACTTTCTTTAAAATGCTTGGTGATGCAGAAGAACCGGTATTCATAGGGAGCCCGACCACTGTACTAAGATGGTTTCTCAGTTTATGTCGAACAATGTATCACAAAAGCGTAAGTAATGTATCTTGTAACTACACAATCAGACTAACTCACGACTTGCGCCCTCCCGAATATCGGGATAAAGTACCTGAATCTGTTTACCAAATGAAAAAACTTATGAAAAGTTTGGGTCTAGGTGTAAAAACTTATGACGCGTGCATAAATAACTGTTTCTTGTTCTACGGGGAGTTCGAGTCCATCTATATATCCGAGATCTGCTTTGCTATTAGTAAACTAAAAATAAAATAAAAGTGTGAGCATCGGTTGTGTGGTCAAGCCGGCCAACTTGACGCATATCTTTCTTCATTAGTAAATACTAATCACAATATAATACATTTCATAAAAGAAAAATCACAATATAATACTAATCAAATCGATTAATTATTCTTCACTACCTTGATGAACAAGTTGGATCCACACATCTATAAAAATCAGATCAATTCATTCAACAAATTGCAAGTTCATTCGAAAGAAGCACACATATACAAACCTACTAAAGTTTATTTGAGTTTAATTTCCAAAAACAAATTATAATGGGAGAAGTGAAAGTATTCGGAGCTTGGGGTAGCCCATTCAGCTGGAGAGTTGAAGTTGCTTTAAAACTGAAAGGAGTTAAATATGAATTTATTCAAGAAGACATGAAGAACAAATCGGCTGAGCTTCTAAAGTATAATCCAGTTTACAAAAAGATCCCTGTACTCGTGCATAATGGCAAAGCGATTTCTGAATCTTTGATCATACTAGAATACATTGATGAAACATGGGAAGGTCCATCAATCCTGCCCAAAGATCCGTATGATAGAGCAATGGCTCGTTTCTGGGGGAAGTTCTTGACGATAAGGTACATATGGATTAATTGTACATAATTTTTAATTGTTGTCTTCTAAAAGATTGTTACGCCTTTGTAAATATATTGTTGTACATATCTCTGAACATGTTATTTTATTTGTTACGCCCAAGATCTGGTACAAAATTATAAACACTTAGTACCATTAAGGCTGATCTAGTTGGTTAAGGAAAAGAGATTTCTCTACTGGTCTCACATAAAGAACAACTTGATTATGTGTCATCTAGGTGTATGCATGTCACACATAGGTAGTCTTCATTTACCTGGCTCTGAAACAATTCGTATGAATCTGATTTTGATACGAATTAAGTAATAGTACGTCTTTCTTGGCGGGTTGATAATTGTTTTTGTTATGTCTGACATGTTGACGCCCTTTTACAAGTGAGGTGGGATTTGTGCATCTGATCAAGTTTGAACCCCGATAGAACTGTTGTCTTATATAAAAGCTACTTTAATAATTTGTGTATACTCACATTGGGCACCTGATAGTAATATGTTCATCAATGTTGATAATTTTTTGTTTGTGTAGTGCAGGATGCCGATGTGGAAAGCTTATTCTAGCAAAGGAGAGGAGCATGAGAAGGCTAAGGAAGAAGCACTAGAGTTGGTGAATTTTTTGGAGAATGAACTAAAGGGCAAAAAATTCTGTGGTGGTGATAGCATTGGATTTTTGGACATTGCGGCAAATTTCATTGGATATTGGTCTACGATAATTGCAGACGTCGTGGGAATCGAAATTGTGACCAAAGAGAAGCATCCTAATTTGTCTGAATGGAGCGAGAGGTTCGTTAATCACGAGATTGTGAAGGAAAATCTACCTGATAGGGAGAAAATGGCTGCATATTACAAAGGTGCCTTGGGTGCCTGAAGAGTGTTCCAAGTATCGGCCTATGTATTATGTAATTCCGTTTGTTTTGGATTTGTCGTTTTTCTCTTTGTTATGGCAAATTATTGGAATAATGTAAGCTTGTATTTTAGTTTGAGTATGGCCAATCGTTGAGTTGGTCTTAAATATCCCTGGCATTTGATTAGCTTTTAACTGTTATATATAATGGAACATATAATTTGTCAAAATCATTTTCTTAATTCGCTTATGAGATAAAATAAGTCACTTGCACAACAATCACTGCATAAGATCGAATACAGTGAAGAGGTGAAACGAAACCGATTATCTATGTTGAAATCTTGTTAGTAATTCATCTGCCTAAACTCTCATTAAACATTAAAAAGGGAAATATTACAACAGTTTAAACAAGAGACACCATTAACATATATACCATGTGACAAAATAGGGAAAGGAAAAGAAGATGCAACAAAAATTTCATTCCACAAGTTGATGTTGTTAGCCCTTTTGGCCTGCGCACTTTCTTAAATTTCCAGGGATCAATAGATCTTCTACTGCTACCCAAATGATGCGCTACTTCCAAGTGAAATGAGTTGGATAGTTTCCAAAGACTCGCTATCAAAGATAAACAATTCCATCTCTTGAGGACCAAAGCCGAGAGTTCAACTTTTGTTGCACCTATGCTTGGCTGGCAAACAGCAGCACCAAAAATAGCTCCACAATGACTACGGATAATGAAGGCGATAGTCGCATGCCCATATTTGTAAGCGGCATCGCAGTTCACCTTCAGCCATCCAATTTGAGTAGGATCTCATTCTTGTGAGAGTAGGAGAATAGCGAGCTTCAATGTTCTCGTTCTGTTTTAAACAAATTATCAGTCTGATTTTGAGCAATTAAAGCAATGTCCAGTTCAGATTTTGAGTCCTCAATATGCAAAAGAGATATTCGATTAGTCCAAATGAGATTCATAGAAACAAAGAGACAAGGTGACCAACTCAAATTGGTGCAGAGTGTTCCCAAATAAACGGCTATGAGGCTTGAGAAGAAGTTCAAACCATTCGACCATACTAAGATCACCGAAAAGGTCAAGTCTAAAGTGCCATTTCGGTACAACCCAAATCTTTTTTGAAAGGCGCAGCGGACGAAGATATGCTCCCAGTCTTCTTCTTCCTGACCACAAGTCTAACGTCGGGAAGGGACAGTACGTAGGTTCTTGAGTCTTCCCCTAGCGGGCAGAGTATTACTGATAACACGCCATGCTAGGAACATGTAACAATTGTGGATTGGAGTATTAGAAAGCCACTTCCAAATGCTATAACAAGCTTGAGTTTTAAAGAACAGGACACTTCATCATGATATTAATGGTTAGACCAAATAAAAACTAGCGCCACATCTCATGCGTAATCTGTATATACAAATGTTAGAATATAGAGGATTAAGCGTGTTTTTATTAAGACAACGCTCTTTCCCTTTTGTCCCCTTACTTTCCTATTTGCATTTTTGACCCACTATTTATAAGGGTTTGTAAATATTTTTCATTAGATTAGTTCATTATTTTTCACACAATTCTCTGATGAGAGAGAGCTAGGGTTTCCGCCGCTCTCCTCTCCCAAACTCTCTGTAAATAAATACTCCAATAGTCAATACAAATTTGAAGCTTTTAATCTATTTTCATGGTATCATTCGTCTAGGCGAATCCGATCCTGTCTTCCGCTGCTCTTTTCTCCCTCGTGAAACCCTTATTCCGCCCCCTATTTATGCGTGAACCCTAATTTCATGATCTATTCCCTTTCCCTTCAGATCCCGTTAGATCTGCCACTATACCGCTATCATGACTACTCCGGCGTCTGAATCCACTTCTCTCCCGGCTTCATCGACTTCCGTTTCTCCTCGCCCGCCCCGGAATTCGAGCGAGGATCCTTCTTCAGTGTACTATCTTGGGGCGCACGATGTGCACGGCGCGTCGATAGTCGGCGATCCACTCAACGGCAAAAACTATGTCTCCTGGAGCCGCGCCATCCTTCTGGCGCTCAACATCAAGAACAAGAGTCGTTTCATCGACGGCTCCCTTCCGATCCCCACCGGTGATGAGGTCCTTCGCACCTGCTGGACTCGCGCGGACAATCTTGTCTTCACTTGGCTGATGAACTCTGTTTCCAAAGATCTACAGCGGAGTCTCCTGTTTCAGACCACCGCCCTTCAACTTTGGATCGAACTCCAGACTAGGTACGATCGAACCGATGGTTCCCGGGTCTTTCAATTGCAAAAGTCACTCCACACGATCTCCCATGTTAACCTCTCTATTACTCAGTATTATAATTCCTTCAGAACCGTATGGGATGAATTTGTTTCACAGAGACCCCTTGCTCTGTGTTCTTGTGGCTTATGTGTTTGTCATGTCAATCAACACTTACTTGATCTCCAACAGCATGATTGCATACTTAGTTTTCTGATTGGTTTAAATGACTCTTATACTGCTGTGCGTAGTCAAATTCTGCTTATGTCCCCTTTGCCCTCTATTTACAAAGTATACTCCCTCCTGCTTCAAGAGGAAAATCACAGGGCCCTATATTCTTCCCCCTCTGTTGATCCCCTATCTATGTTTACCAGGGGCAAGAATTTTCAAGAAAACCCAGGCCCCTCCTTCCCTCCTCCTAACCCTACTCATTTTTCAAAATCTGGTAAACCTCCCCTTTCTAAACAAGACAAAAAGAAGCTTAAGTGTACCCACTGTGGGTACACTGGTCATACTGTTGACAAATGCTTCCAAATCTTTGGCTATCCTCCTGGTTGGGAGGGTCCCAAAGGCAGAAGATCTATGCCTTCTTCCTCTACTGCTCATTCAGTGGTCATTGAGGACAAGCCTACTACTGTGATGTCTGAAAAGCCTGATAATCAGATGCAACTTCTCCTTGAGAAGTTTATATAGTTTGCCAAGGCTCAACACAACACTCACTACAAAAAAAAATCATCTAATGTGACAATTTGTTGTGACGATATTTAAATTTGTGGCTATAGTGTCACTTTACGTGACAAATTTACCTTTGTCACAATAGTTATTGTTGTTGTGGCGAAATTTAAATTTGACACAATAATTAAGAGGTGAAGCGACGAAATAAATAGAATCGTCACATGAACTTACATGAATTTTTTTTATGTATGGCGGTAGCTTTATTGCAGCGAAAATTGAATATTAATTCTTGTGGTGGCGAATAATTTCGTCACTAGAGAACGCGCTTTATCAAAAAGTTCCCTACTTTTCTCTTTTGACTTCAATATTTCCCTCCGAGTTTTATTTTGTCCTCAATCTGAAATACACAGAGCACTTGCAACCCTAATTTCATCTCACTTTGGTCTACACCTCAGAGCAATCTCCATCGACTGACCTCCCCCGCAACGACAAGCTTATGGTCGTCCATGGGTTTCACCTACTTTCTCTCCTTGTCTTCATCCACCGGCTTTTCTTAAAATCGTACATGGGTTTCACCAAGCTTGGTTGGTTTCACTTTCAGGTATTTTCTTTTCTAATATCATACGAATTTGGTAGCTTGTAATCTCATGACACTCAAATTTGCTCATTAGTCTTTGTTTCAGAAATTAACCTGAATAGTGAAGTCCCAACAATTGTTCATGGTAATTTGAAGCTTCTTTCTGGAGGGGTGTATTTTTGCTTTGATATGGTTTATTACTGGGTCTGATAAGCGAGATCTTTAATTCTCTTACTAAATTCTGATTCCCTTAATTTAGGTTGCTTGCGTTTTATTCTGCTTACAATTTTTGTTTTTGCATCTATATTGTTGAAGTCATGAAATCTGAATGTATTTTTACCTATTTAATTGTTATATTATCGCAGACATTCGTTGTTTTTATTATAGTTAATATACATATATCTCGGCAATTACTTTGATTCATATCAGGAAGGTGAAGAACATACCAGGGATTAATTGTCCTTCTAGTGTGAACCTTTCTTCAAAAGGTACAATTCATCTACTGTTAACCTACTTTCATGTTTTCCCCTGCCTGATTCCAAATGAAGAAGAAACCAGGCATTTTCAAGCGCATGTTACCTTTTCCATTAGTTGCTTCTCGGGCATATATATCACATGTGTACAACTTCCATTATGTTATTTTACTTCCATTATAGGCCAACAACATGAGTTGTATAGTTATGAATGAACTAAACTTTATTTAGAAAGTGGCCTCTTGCAAATATTTGTATTTTCGGATAAAGCTCCAATTGAAAAGCGTGTTTTTATGTTAAAGGGATAAACTACTACAACGTTGTCTCTAGTAACTCTTATGTTCAAGTATGATGAACCATAGTTAGTTCTAAGGACAATCAGTTCTAGTATTCACGATTCATTCTTCCACTTTCAGTTGGTGTTCGGTTTTTAATTTAATTATCTCGTTCTCCAAAACTTACAAGATCGTCTGGAATGATGGCAGGTGAAGCTTCTTTCTTAAAAGACAAATTCCTAAGGCATCAGCAGAAATAGCTGGTAACGAAATTCATTGCCTCTGTATGAATTGGTAAGACACATCAAAGCATTGTGAATTGATCATGGCTGGATAAAAATGTTGCATTATGATAAGAAACACTACGAATTTAATCATGGTTTGAATTATATTGCACGCTCTGACTGCGTACTATTGGTTTCTTTGAGTTTTTCTTTTGAAGTTAGAACATGATATTTGAGCTATTTCATGTTTGGAAAATAAGGTCTAGCTAATCACATCATTTTTCTTATTTTGTTTATTATACAATTTAAAAAATATATCATTTGATCTCTTGAATCTCTTCTCCACATTTGCACAAATGAGTGAGCAGGTCATTTCCATCGATGCAGATATCATATTAAACGTTGTGTTTGCGAATAATATGGACATGTAATTAGTTTTAGGACATTTCGATTTTATAACATGTTTAAGCCTTTGGTAATAACTATCTACCCTAGTAATGATACTAAAATAGAATAAATACAGTTTAATGCAAAAAAATAACAAATATTGGTCCTATGACTTTATTTTGAAGAAAAGAAGTTAGATTGATTGGCACTTGGTCTTATTTTGACATGTATAACTTTTATCACTTAAGAACATTTTTCTATGCTAAGGATGAAGCCTTGTTTCATCATAACATCAGGGAAATGAGGCTACTGGGCTAGATAATCAGGAAAGATGCAAAGGCAAGTCCTCTAAATGCTTTGAGAATTGTGTCCGCTGGACTTTCTCATCCCTACGAAAATATTGCAGGATCAGTTGCAATTGTTTTGATATTGAAGAAATGATCTTTCTCAATTGAAAGCATGGAGCGTAGGAAAGGACAATAACATAATACATCTTATTCCAAGAAAATCTTAGAAACGCAGAAAGATTTCAGAAATCGATCATAGACCTTTGTTAGCAAAGTTTCTAACCGCCTTCTTAATGACTTTTTTTTGGATTGAAATAACAAAGTTTCTAACCGTTTATGCATGTTTGTTAAATATGAAGTTCCTTTTCTCAATGATAGATGCACTAGAAACTCTTAAGTTTAAGCAACTGAGATGTAAATTGAAACTAATGCCTGCTCAAAGATTGTTATTTTACACCAAAGAACTTCATGTAATCTCTGAACAAATAACTCTGCACTTTGCCCACTTAGAACTAGAACTAGACTATCTTAATGTGATAATGAGATAATCTATTTTTTTTTTATAACTAGAGAACTCTTAATAATGTTTTGCAAGTTAAACTTTTTTGTTGTTTTGCGTAGGCATAACAGATGTTCCATTTCATTTACCAAAAAGAATTCAAGGAAACAAAGTAAAAATTGAATACATGAACAGTGCACCCTTTAAGCAAAAAATCAGATATTTTATAAATATTTGCATGTTTATAAATAATTCCTTTTCAGTAATTTCGTTGTTTTATATAGATCTTTTAGTTGTTGTTAAGTGATCTGACTGGGTCTTGAGTTTGCAACATTAATTGAAAAAGCTGGCTGCTTAGAATAGAAAATAATGTTACGCTATTGGATTATCTGGTAACGGTCTTGATATCATTGTGAAAATGGCTCAAGCAGTCTCCAAGTTTGTTATGACTTGAACTGTTCTTCCTCTGAGCCTTCTCTAATATGCTGCCCTATTCTATTGTTTCTCTTAGATTTGATATGGTCCTCTACTTCAACTGTGGCGTTTGGCATAATCTGTATTCTCATTACGTGACTAGTAAGGCAGGTACATAAATAAACGTAGTATGTAATACTCTAGTGGGAAATAGAATATGGGTTGGGTTGATGTATCTAATAAGAACGTTTCACTTGTGTGATTCCAATATATGTATGATGTACTAAGAAAATATGATTATCCTTACTGAATAGAAAGGCATTATGGATGCCAACCTCAGCTCTCCCTTTGTTAAATTTAATTATGTCGTCATTTTCACATCATTTTATGTTAAGTACACAACTGAAAAATACTTAATACTGAAATCAAAATGTACAGTGCAATTACTTCAAACAAATCAGTGAGTTATTCTTCTCTTTTATTTGCTTTTCTTAAGGGATTGTTGTTGTTATTAATCAGTGAGATACAAGAGCAAAACAAAAGATGGAGTTCTTGTTGAAAGAAATGGAGAAGTGAGAAAATACTTGTTGGGAATGTAGCATGCCTTGGGACTTTAGATGGTAAGTAACACTTTTTTGTTGATGTTTTGTAGAGTTTTCTGTTTGTTTATTTCTAATGGAAGCAAAACATGTTCTATTCACTTATCAATCGCTCTAGTTTGGAATAAGGTGTAGTGAAGCTTAACCGTGGGATCTTTGCATATACGACCTGTTTGAATTTGTGAATTTCACTTCATTTGGTTCTAGATTGGAGATAGATTTTTTTTTTTTTTAAATTAGCTTACTTCAATCTTTTGTTATTGTTTGTCATGGTACGGCAGGTGTTAGAAGAGTCGAGAAAAAGGCATGAAAGATATTTTTGAAGATGATGGTGGAGTACCACATCAATTGTCTAGAACCTTCTGATATTTTAGTTTGAAATAAATGATTTTTGTATAGAATATTCAGTGTAATGTGGATGATTACTTTCATTGTTCATTCAAATAAAAAATGGGTTTTTATCTGGTTTGTTATAATTAGCTTTCAGTTATAATGGTAATTTTGTTGAATTTCAATCTGGATGTGCATATTTTTGTATGAAAAAAGTTCTCAAATTAGAACGAAAAGAATTACACAAAAAATTGCAATTGTAAATTTGGATATAATGACAAACAACCACTAGATATTGTTACGATGCTTTGTCACTAGAGGTTAGATACTACTGTGACGAATAATTTTGGAGCAAATTATTTTTTCTGCCCTTTAATTCCGTCTATGTTTGCCTTTTGCCCTTTAACTTTTCGGGCTCCACTTTTGCCCTATAATTCTTATATTTGTTACCAAATATGCCCGTTGGGCTATTTTTCAGGGCCTTAAAGGTAAATTGTCCAAAATACCCCTGTTATCTTCTTCATCACATATATATATATATATATTTATACACACACACATATATATATATATATACACACAAATATATAATTATTTCTCTATATATATTTATATCTTTAATAATTTATAATATTTATAAAAGTTATAAAAAACAAAAAAAAAACATTTTGAAGAGCAACCCCCCACCCTACGCCCGACCCACCCACCCCCCCCCCCCCCCACACCCCAACCCGCACCATCCCTACCCCGACCCCACGCCGCCGCGTACAGCACCACCCCCACCCCCACCCCCACCCCCACCACCCAATCGGATCTGGCCGCGTCGATTCGGATCTGGGGGAAAACCAGCACCACCCCCACCCCCACCACCCAATCGGACCACCAGCGCCCCCACCCCCACCATCCCTCCTGACACCAGAATCGCGGTCGAAATAGATTCAAAAATCATTCGAAAAATCAAAACAACTCCAGAAATCACTTCGAAAAGCGTGAAAGCTTCCTCTACGAACCGGCGCGATTGATCGACATTCCTCCGCCGCCGCCGGCGAGATCCAGAATCTTCGTCCGCACAAATTTGTCAAACTCGTTCGTTATGAACCGACCGTCGTACGACTCGTCGGAATTCGGCGGCGAAGAGGAGCACTGGTGGTGGTGGGGGGGGAAGGGGAGCACTGGTGGTGTGGTGGGGGGGGAGGGAAGCACTGGTGGTGGTGGTATGGGGGGAAGGGGAGCACTGGTGGTGGTGGTGGGGGGGGAAGGGGAGCACTGGTGGTGGGGTGGGGGGAGGGGCGGGGGGAGGGGAGCACTGGTGGTAGGGGCGGGGGGGGGGGGGGGGGGGGGGAAGGGATGATGAATATGAATATATATAGATATATATCTATATATATTTTTATCTATATGTATATTTATGCTTTCTCTATATAAATATATTAGAGAAATAATTATATATCTGTGTATATATACATATATATATATATGTATATGTATAAATATATATATATATATATATATATGTGATGAAGAAGATAACAGGGGTATTTTGGACATTTTACCTTTAAGGGCCTGAAAAATAGCCCAACGGGCATATTTGGTAACAAATATAAGAATTATAGGGCAAAAGTTGAGCCCGAAAAGTTAAAGGGCAAAAGGCAAATATAGTCGAAATTAAAGGGCAAAAAAAATAATTTGCTCATAATTTTGTCACTACACCCTACACAAAAAATTGGTTTGTAGTGACGAAGTTATGTTCTTGCGACGAATAACCACAGTGATGTGACGAAATTCTCGTCGCAACACAACATACTATTGTGACGAAAATTACATTCGTCGCAATCTGTTGCGACGAATGACCTTTTCGTCATTAGAACCCTTCCACGACAGGCCTGAGGCGACGAACCTCCAAGAGGCCATTTTTGTCACGAAAAACCTACGGTGATGATTGTTGAACTTGTTGAGACGATTTTTTTTGTCACGTAAAATGTTTTTTTTTGTAGTGACTCCTGCCTCATCTGGAGGTTCTTCTTCTCAGCATGCTGCTGCCACCACTTTCACTGGTACTACAACTGTTTTTGCTGGTACCTCCTCTGTTTTACATCAAAAGAACAATTTTGATATTTGGATTTTAGATACTGGAGCCACTGACCACATGGTCTGCTCCCCAAAATTTTTTACATCACCCCCTCAAACAGTTCATGTTACTGTTCAATTACCTAATAACATCAACACTTTTGCCACCTTATTGGGAGATATCTTTGTTTCTCCTAACCTGACTCTTCAAAATGTTTTATATGTTCATGATTTACCTAATAGTGCTGCTCTTGAAATATGCCTGCTTTTTATTTCCTCCATGTGCTTTATGCAGGACATCTTCAAGAGGAAGATGATTGGTTCTGCTAACCTCAAACATGGCCTCTATGTACTTGATTTTAAAGTGCCTGCTTCCCATCTCCCCTTTACATCTTCTTTCAACAAATGTAACTCTACTTCTGTTCATAATAACCAGACTACTCTCTGGCACAGCAGATTAGGCCATCCCTCTATTGAAAAATTGTCTAAAATCCCCTGCCTCAATGTATCCCCTTCTGTTCCACATGTTTGTGATGTTTGTCATTTTTCTAAACAGAAAAGACTTCCTTTTCAACAAAGTTCTTCTGCAACTACTCATGCTTTTGAAATAATACATTGTGATGTATGGGGGCCCTTTTCTGTTGTCTCTCATGATGGTTTCAGATTCTTTCTAACTGTTGTTGATGATTTCACTAGATGCACTTGGCTGTTTTTATTAAAAGCAAAATCTGAGGTTGAAATTAAAATCAGACACTTATTTGCTATGGAAAAATCAATTTAACACTAATATCAAGATCATGAGGACTGATAATGGTACTGAGTTCATTATGAAAAACTTTTATGATAATTTTAGGGTCACTCATCAAAAGAGTTGTGTTGAAACACCCCAACAAAATGGGATAGTGGAAAGAAAACATCAATACTTGCTTCAAGTTGCTAGATCCTTAATGTTTGAGTCTGGTTTACCCCTTGCATACTGGAGTAACTCTGTTTCCACTTTAGTTTTTCTCATCAATAGACTTTCTTCTAAGGCTACTAAAAATATATCTCCTTTGGAGTTACTATTTCATAAACCTCCTGACTACAGCTTACTCAAATGTTTTGGTTGTTTATGCTTTGCTTCTACTATAACAGCTCATAGGCAGAAGTTTGGTCCCAGATCCATTAAATGTATTTTTTTGGGATATCCTCTAGGCACTAAAGGCTATTTGTTACTTGATCTGGAAACTTCTAAGACTTTTACTTCCAGAAATATGATGTTTTATGAAACTACTTTCCCTTTTAAGCTTTCCACTAATGACACTAACACCCCAGGGCAAGATATTTCTATCTGCACCAAACCTTTCATTGTTTTGCAGGACTCTGAGGCACCAAGGACAGTTACTGATGACCTTGCACCTGTGCCCCCTATTGTTCTTGCCCCTGCTCCAGCTTTGTCAGTACCAGAGGAGTCCCTAGATGATGCTACTTCTCACATTGCCACCCCTCAGCCTCATAGGACACTGGAGTTCAATCCCCAGCTCACTGATGACTCCTCTTCCATGCCAGCAGACTCCTACAGTAACCCAGGACCTTCTCCTTTAATTGCTTCTGCACCTTCTCATGCTTATGATTATGACTTACCTGCTAGCATTCACAAGAGCAATGCCACTTCTTCTTGTCCTATCCTTAGATATCCTATTGAAGCCAGCTTAAGTACTGATAGATTGAGTCAGTCTCATAAAGCTTTTACAGCTGCTGTCACCTCTATTGTTGAACCTAAAACTTATAAACAGGATGCTGCCCATCCTGAATGGCAAAAGGCCATGCAAACTGAGTTAGATGCCCTAGAGAAAACTATTACATGGGTACTTACTGATTTACCACCTGGACAGCACTGCATAGGTAGTAGATGGGTATACAAAATTAAGCTCAAATCTGATGGCACAATAGAGAGATATAAAGCTAGGTTAGTAGCAAAGGGTTATACCCAAGAAGAAGGGTTAGATTATTTTGCCACTTTCTCTCCTGTTGCCAAACTTACCACTGTTAGGTCCTTCTTGCTTTATCTGCCTCCCATAATTGGCATTTGCATCAATTAGATGTTAATAATGTTTTTTTGCATGGGGATTTGGATGAGGAAATCAATATGCTTCCTCCCCCTGGCTATTGCTCTCACATTAAACATAAAGTTCTTTTACTCAAGAAAAGTCTCTATGGCCTAAAACAAGCCTCTAGACAGTGGTTTAACAAACTTACATCTTGTCTGATTGCTTTTGGATATACTCAAGCTATTTCTGATTGTTCTTTATTTGTGAAACAACACAATAACTTCTTTACAGCCTTGTGTATCTATGTTGATGACATTTTATTAGCTGGCAATGATGCCAATGAAATTTCCAGTCTTAAAACTCATTTGCATGCTCAATTCACTATAAAAGACCTAGGTGATTTGAAGTATATTCTTGGCATAGAGGTAGCTAGAGCAATAAGGTTATTTCTATATGTCAAAGAAAATATGCCTTGGAAATTCTTGCTGATTCTGGTTACTTAGGCTATAAACCCACTTTTGTGCCTATGAACTCTAATGTTAAACTGCAATATTCTGATTCTTCAGCTCATTTATCTGATACTACTTGTTATAGAAGGCTTGCTGGTAGGCTGTTATATCTAACTATCACTAGGCCTGACTTGAATTATAGTGTTCAATGCTTAACTCAATATATGTCTAACCCCACTACAAGCCATCTTGCAGTTGCTCATCACGTACTGAGATACATAAAGAGCAGTCCAGGTAAGGGTCTGTTTTATCCTTCCCATTCTCAGTCTCACTTAAAGGGTTTTTGTGACAGTGACTGGGCCAGTTGCATTGACTCAAGGCGGAGTATCACTGGACTAGCTGTTTACTTAGGGGACTCTCTCATTTCCTGGAAGGCAAAGAAGCAGCCCACTGTCAGCCGCTCTTCTACAGAAGCCGAATACCGAGCAGTGGACGCAACCACTTGTGAACTACTCTGGTTGTCCCAACTCTTAAAGGATCTTCACATCATCCATACTCGCGTGCCAATCATATTCACTGATAGCAAGAGTGCTGCCTGCATCGCCATTAACCCCGTTCAGCACGAGAGGACGAAACACATCCAGATAGACTGTCATTTCGTCCGGGAAAAAGTACATCAAGGTCTGATCAAGATTCAACACATTTCCAATCAGCATCAGGTTGCTGATATCTTCACTAAACCACTGGGCGTGCAACCATTTCACAAGATGATGTCCAAGATGGCCTTATTGACATCCACGCCCATCTTGAGGGGGGGTGTTAGAATATAGAGGATTAAGCGTGTTTTTATTAAAACAACGCTCTTTCCCTTTTGTCCCCTTACTTTCCTATTTGCATTTTTGACCCACTATTTATAAGGGTTTGTAAATATTTTTCATTAGATTAGTTCAATATTTTTCACACAATTCTCTGATGAGAGAGAGCTAGGGTTTCCGCCGCTCTCCTCTCCCAAACTCTCTGTAAATCAATACTCCAATCGTCAATACAAATTTGAAGCTTTTAATCTGTTTTCAACAAACATGCAATTAATGTAAGATATAGTCTGAGTTAGACTTAATGTTTAGACCAAATAAAAGATGCCACACCTCATGTTAAATCTGAAATCTGTAAATACAAACATGTAAGATTTAGTCTAAGTTGGAAACTTAGACGACTATACAAAATATACCTTCGTAACATAAAAATCCTGGTCGTGATATTCTTTAGTAATTGTTTGGTTTAAAATAGCAAGACTGTCTAGTCTTATTAAAAAGCTAATCTTCTAAAGAGAATATACATTTTTATTTTTATTTTTTATAATCTTCAATAAGTGTTCCTTACTGTAAATCATTTTGTTATTTTGACTCGAAACATTATTTTTTGTTTACTTGCATGTAGTATAACTATATTTCAATCTTTCTACTCAGTAAGAAACAATTTGATGTAGGTATCAAAGTTTGTTAATCTTAATTCGGACATATAATTAAAGTCTAATATAGTAATATTCTATATATATATATATATATATATATATATATATATATCAATGGAGTCAACAACCATTACTTAATAAAACTGTAAAAGAGGCTGAGATCATCGCATAGGTCAGCTACCGCATCGACGTCTAGTACACCCCATAAAAAATTAGTAAAAATTGTAAAATTATATAGTATTAGTGTATTCAATAATTGTCCACTGTGTTGGCAATTAATACGGGCTTCATGCATGCATCTTTTCAGTTTCCACCATAACATAACATCATAAATAATATATATAGTGCCCTTTGTGAATTGTGTTGGTGACCAAGTTGGCTTCACATCTATATTAACATGTAACACTTCAGACTAATCATAAATCAGTTCAGAAAAATTTACACCTAAAGCTTTATTTCAATTTCCAACAACTTGCAATGAAGGAAGTGAAGGTATTCGGATCGTGGGGCAGCCCATTCAGCTGGAGAGTGGAATTTGCTTTAAAATTGAAAGGGGTGAAATATAAATTCATAGAGGAAGACATGAATAACAAATCCCCTTTGCTTCGGCAAGCCAATTGCCGAATCTTTGGTCATAGTCGAATACATTGACGAGACGTGGGAAGGTCCGTCCATTCTGCCCAAAGATCCGTATGAAAGATCCTTGTCTCGTTTTTGGGCCAAGTTCATTGACGACAAGGTACACAAATGCACCTATTTTCTCACAACTCTCACATATTCGTTTCATCTAAAGATCAAGCTCGTATATAAAATGTGTCTTTCATATATAACTATATACAACCCATAAACACCCTGACTATCGATTGGATATATATATATATGAAGGTTCTTCGAAACAGTAAATATTAGTCGTCCTGACAAGTTCGAGCCCTTACAGTAGATGAGAATACACCATTGACTATACATCACATTCTACTGGTAATTCTAATTAATGGCTATTGGTGCAATTTTGTTTGTAGTGTTTGAGTCCGATGTTGAAAGCTTGTCTGAGCAAAGGTGAGAAACGAGAAAAGGCAGAAAAAGAATCAATTGATCTTCTGCAACTTTTAGATAACCAGGGGAAGGGCCAAAAATTCTTTGGAGGTCAAAGCATTGGACTAGTTGATATTGCTGCAAATTTCATTACACATTGGTCTGTTATCATGCAAGAGCTAGTAGGAATTAAACTTGTAACAAAAGAGAAGCATCCAAATTTATCCGAATGGATTGACGACTACGTTAATTACGGCCTTGTGAAGGAAAACCTGCCTTCGAAGGAGAAATTGGTTGAGGCCTTTAGTAGTTTCCTGCAAATTGACGATGGTTCCAAATACAAGCCAAAGTTTTAATTTTGTATGTTGTTGGAGTGCAAAGTTAAAACACGATGTGCTATGGAATAATATATGTTGGGTTTGTGGCTTTGTTTTGGTCATCGTGTTGAATTATTGAAATACGAAATTTGTTTTTGATCAAGTTGAACCACGATTATTAGTTTGAATTACTTTATATCGTACGTCCATGCAAGAATAAATCTATATATATATATTTTTATTAACGTTTATATTATGCATTATTATTACTCATAATAGAAGTAAAATAGAAATAAAACACTACGAGAATCCGGGGTCATTCGTGACCGCCGGCTCGTGACCGCCGGGCGGTCGCGAGCATCCGTGACCGCCCGGCGGTCGCGGATGCCACCGTGACCGCCCGGCGGTCGCGGATGCCACCGTGACCGCCGAGCGGTCGCGGTAAACAACACCGTGACCGCCCAACGGTCACGGGAATCCATAGGCGGGAATCTTCCCGCCTATGGCCCGCCAAGTGGCGTCCGCGACCGCCGGGCGGTCGCGGATGCCACTCGTCCGCGACCGCCCAGCGGTCGCGGATGCCAGTGGGCGGGATTTTGCCCGCCATGGCGTCCGCGACCGCCGGACGGTCGCGGATGCCACTCGTCCGCGACCGCCCAGCGGTCGCGGACGCCACTAGGCGGGACAATTCCCGCCTACTGGCATCCGCGACCGCTGGGCGGTCGCGGATGAGTGTCATCCGCGACCGCCCGGCGGTCGCGGATGGGAGGGGGGTTTTCTATATAAACCCCCCTCCTCCTCTCTCATTCCTCACATTTGTAAGTTCTCTCCTCTCTCTCTTTTAAATATTTATCTTTCTAGTTTTTTAATTATGTTTTTTAATTATGTTTTTTAATTATGTTTTATATTTAATGTTTTAGTAATAGTTTTAATTGTTTAATTATAAGTTTATTTTTATTAATGTCAAACTTAGAAATAATGCCTTTAGGAAATCTTTATAATTTAGGAATAGTGCCTTTAGAGAATCTTTATATATTAGAACAAATAATCTTTAGGGGTTCTTTAAAACTTAGAAATGATGCCTTTAGAGAATCTTTATTTAATATTAAATTGTTAGTTTAGGTAATTTAATGTATTATTATCCGTCGCGGTAATTTAATGTTAAACTATTAGTTTAAATGCATGTCAAATTATTGGTTAATATTTTTTAGTACAAATGATCCTTAGGGAATTTATAACTTAGAAATAATGCCTTTAGAAAATCTTTATATATTAGAACAAATAATCTTTAGGGGTTCTTTATAACTTAGTACAAATGATCTTTAGGGAACTTTATAACTTAGAAATGATGCCTTTAGAGAATCTTTATTTAATATTAAATTGTTAGTTTAGGTAATTTAATGTATTATTATTCGTCGCGGTAATTTAATGTTAAACTATTAGTTTAAATGCATGTCAAATTATTGGTTAATGTTTTTTAGTACAAATGATGTTTAGGGAATTTATAACTTAGAAATAATGCCTTTAGAGAATCTTTATATATTAGAACAAATAATCTTTAGGGGTTCTTTATAACTTAGTACAAATGATCTTTAGGGAACTTTATAACTTAGAAATGATGCCTTTAGAGAATCTTTATTTAATATTAAATTGTTAGTTTACGTAATTTAATGTATTATTATTCGTCGCGGTAATTTAATGTTAAACTATTAGTTTAAATGCATGTCAAATTATTGGTTAATGTTTTTTTTGTAGAAATAACGCCTTTATGGAACTTTATAACTTAGAAATAATGCATTTACAAAATCTTTATATATTAGAACAAATAATCTTTAGGGGTTCTTTTTAACTTAGTACAAATGATCTTTAAGGAATCTTTATAACTTAGTAACGACTGAATTTTAGAGAATCTCTTTGAATCATCTAACTTAGATAATTTCTCGTAGTTTTCTAGCATATATTCGATATGGCAGGCAGTCGTCGTCGTCGGGTTGGCAGTGGTCAACAATGTTCAAATGTTTCTGATGTTCCTGATGATGCGGATGTTCCTGATGTTCCCGATGTTCCCCCTACTGCTAGTGGGCGAGGTAGTCTTGGACCTCGTATAGTTATCACACGTGGCGGTCGTAGTTGCGATGCCGCAATCCCCAACGCGTCTACATCGTTGACGCCTTTACTACAGCGCCGACTTTCTTTTGATGCCGATGCCGTGCCCGATGCCGCACCGACTGCATCTGGATCTAGGGCTAGAGCACCATCTTCCGCTGGTTCCACCGGAGCTGGCCCGAGCGAGAGGCCAAGTGATACTCCAGCATCGGGAGTATTCAATGTCACGCAACAGCGCCCACCAAGAGGCACCTCCAAAGGTGCACAACAACCCAATGACCCGAAACAAAGGCAGATCATTAAATTGTGTCCTCGTGGCCTGTTTATGAACCCCTCTAGCAACGAGGTTGCGACTACGATCACGGAGTTGATCAGACTGTTCATGAAGGAGTTCTGGCCTACCTACTTGACGATGCCCAAAAATGTGCGAGGCAAAATGTTTGTTAAATTTACGGTGAGGAATTATTTCACAACTATATCATATTATTTAATTTAATATATTCATAAATCGAAATTTATTACTTGGCAGAAAATATATGGTGTTCGTGAGAGAGAAAAACACGCAGTACAACGGGCCTACGAAACGAAGGCGAAGTTGTGTTATAAGAATTTGATTTACAACACGAAGAAACAATACTTTGAGAGGGTTGTGGATCCGAAATGGGCCGGAAAAGACAAAACTTGGATGCACGACGGGTTAGAGGCGGCGGCGATTAAGCATTGGGCCACTGAGGATCATCAAGAGTTGTCGCATAAGTCTAAGAAAAACAGGAGAGGAGGCGAGGAGCCAATTGAGGGGGTGAAGGCACCTCCCACTTTTTTTGGTGGATCCCGCGACCTAGAGGAGCTCAGACGTTTGCTGGTATGAATTATGAAAATTAACAATATGGGTGTAATTAAGTAATCTTAATATATGCGTAAGCCAATTTTGACGTACTCTTTCTTGAAATGTGTAGGCTGAGGAGGACCGAACACGAAAAGACCCTATTCGATATGATGAGGCCTATAGACGTGGTCACACGCAGCGGGTGAAGGGGACGGGCGGTAACACAGGAGTTCCAGCTCGGCGGACTTGGGTAGATGTTGTGGCGAAAGCGCAATATGTAAGTTATTTCAACCGCATACTCCTTTTAAATTATTTATTCCAATATAAGTACTGATTCTTTCAGATGTTAATGCAGAAAAAGTACATGGAACTAGTGAGGGAAAGATATCCCCGCCCAGCTAAGCTCCCGGTGTTCGATCCCGACTGTTGGACCGATGCATTTGGTCCTGTGAAGAAGGGGAAGGCGAAAGGCTTGCCGAGGGATGCACGCCCGGAGGCGTTCAGCATTAAATACAGGAAACAAGAAGATTATTCACAGGCCTGCATCGACGAATTACAAACACAGAATGACCGCACTATCTATCGCAGTGATCAAAGGATGACTGATATGAAAGCCACTATGGAGTTATGGAGATGCTTGCTTAATGAGAAGGTGAACGTGGACCTTCCACCGATATCAGATTCTATATTCATGGGGCATGCACGTAGGAACGGAGCTGTGATTCCACCGGTTCGTATGCCGCGTCGTAGGCTAGATCCATTTGCTCCCAGTTCTTCCGATAGGCCTGCGTATATCGAGGAGTACTCTGATGACGATGATGACGTCGATGTCGATGATATTATGGCGTCGTTGCAGACTGACGATTATGTGGAACTGGGTGTTGAGGATGGTGTTGGGAGTGGTGAGGATGATGAGGAGGATGATGGGGAGGATGATGGGGAGGATGATGACGGGAATGGATGTGGGTTGGATGATAGTTCGGATGATGATTAGTTGTATTTTCATTATTGTAATGTTGGACTGTTAAATTTTCATTATTGTAATGTTGTACTGTTAAATTTTCATTATTGTAATGTTGGACTGTTTAATTTTCATTATTGTAATGTTGGACTGTTAAATTTTCATTATTGTAATGTTTGACTGTTAAATTTTCATTATTGTAATGTCTTTTACAACACTACCAAATCGTTACAAATAAAGTGCGTCACAAAGTAATGTTTTAAATTATTACAAAACACTTGAACTATTCAGTATCACTAGTTAGCTCCACGTTTTCACTTTCTTCGTCTTCCTCTTCAGCTTCTTTTTCTCCTCTATCTTGTACATCTTCGACGATCTCAAACTCATTTGCCCACACCAATTGTATATCCATATCAAATGCGCTAAAGTCTACGAACATATTAATTCCTACAGATGCGTTCTCTTGGAACACTTCCGCTGGCATCCCTATTTCTGTGTCGCTGGAATCACTTAGTGACGACATGTCGATCACGTGCCTAGCCGGTATAGTAGATACAGCCATCCATCCATTTTGACCTGGTCGACCATTCGTAAGTTGTGGATACGGGGCGTAGTACGACTGAAGGGCCTGATTGGCAAAAATAAAAGGCTCGTTGGTTGTGAGAGACCATCGTGGGTTAATATCAACGAGTTTGTACGTCTCGTGAACACGAGTCCCTCGAGCTCTAATATCATACCACCTACACTTGAAGAATACAATGTATAGCGGTCTTCTGTGCCCCCAATATTCCACCTCTATGATTTCGTTCAATGTCCCATAGAAGTTGGTGGCGTGGGATCCTCGCATGTCCCCCTCCACATAAACCCCACTACAATCACTCTTCTTAGGGCCCAAACGCATATCTGTGTGAAATCGGAACCCATTCACAATGTACCCTTCATAGTACAACACTGAGTTGAGAGGACCTTCGAGCAACGGCTTAACACGATCGTCTGTCATGTACTTGCCACTCGAGTAGGTCTGCTTGAACCATGCCACGTACTCGCAGTTTCTCTTCTTTTGTACCTCCATGGGAGTAAGTCCATTACACTCCTCCTCAATAAACAACCTGTGAGTTACACACAAAATAAGTTAGAAATACGTGATACATACAAGTTATCCTTAATAAAGAGTGTTTGCACGTAAAATAAAGAATATTGACTTACTCGACCCATCCATCCAGCTCTTCACAATTAAGAAGCGTGTACAGTTCAATTTGCTCCAACTCTTCGGACGACAACCGCCTCTTCTTGTTTAGTGGCCCAAGGGCCTTCCCTTTCTTTCGAAATAACATCAGCTCATCATCCCACTCTGAACTCTCAAAAGTCTCGTTCCTATTGAGACGGTTATATCTAGTACTCGCGGAGATACCTAGATATTGTGCACACATATTGGATAGCTCTGAAAGGAGGTAGGAATTCGCTATGCATCCTTCTACCCTTGCTTTGTTCATCACTGACTTTTTAAAATCAAACATACGCCTGGGAATATCGAAAAGTCAATAACATATAGAATAACAGTAGCGAATTAAACTCATTAAACATTGTGTACCTCTCGAATGGATACATCCATCTGTAGTGAACCGGGCCGCCTACTTTAGCCTCGTATGGTAGGTGTATGGCCAAATGCTCCATAGAATCGAAGAAGGAAGGAGGGAATATCCTCTCAAGCTTGCACATCGTGACTATAATGGATTCCTCAAGACTTCTCATATCGGTGGCCGAAACCTCTGAAGCACAAATTGCCCGGAAGAATAAACTAATCTCCACCAATGTTTCCCAAATGTTGGTGGGCAGGAAGTCGCGAAAAGCAATGGGGATCAATCTCTGCATGAAGACGTGACAATCATGACTCTTCATACCAAAGAGCCTATGTTGTTGCTTTTGTACGCATCGTCCCAAATTTGACGCGTATCCGTCCGGAAATTTCAGATCGCCCAACCATTTCAAGACCTTGACCTTTTCATCCCGCTTGAGACAATAGGTTGCCCTTGGCTTCACATATGCGCCTCCTCGTGTTTGTTCTAAAAATAGCTCTTCACGGATAGTCCAAATCTTCAAATCATGTCTAGACTTGATGTTGTCCTTAGTCTTAGAGTCATCCAATATTGTGTTGATGATGTTATCGAAAAAGTTCTTCTCACAATGCATGACATCTAAATTGTGACGAATCAAGTTTGTGGACCAATAGGGAAGTTCCCAAAATATGCTCTTCCTCAGCCAATTATGATCCGTATGAAAACCCGGTAGATTGGTCACTTTGGCCCCAAAACCAACATCCCCAAGTCCCTCCACAATTTCCCTCATTTCGTCGCCCATTTTCCTGCAAATAGGTTCTTCTAGTGACTTTTCCCCTTTTTTGAATGAATTCTTGTCATGCCGCCACCTATGATTTTTGGGCAAAAAACGACGATGGCAATCGAACCAACACGGTTTACCACCATTCTTCAACGTAAATGAATTCGTATCTCCCATGCAATAAGGGCACGCTAACTTCCCGTGCGTGCTCCACTGAGACAACATTCCATACGCTGGAAAATCGCTAATCGTCCACATTAGGGCCGCTCGTAATTGAAAGTTTTCCTTCCTTGAGCTATCAAACGTCTCCAAACCAGTGCTCCATAAAGCATTAAGCTCGTTAATTAGTGGTCTAAGATAAACATCCAAGTTCTTCCCGGGACTATCTGGACCGGAAATGATAAGGCTCAAAAATATGAACTCCTGCCTCATGCAAAGATCGGGGGGGAGGTTATATAGGGTTACCATCACTGGCCAGCAAGAGTATTTTTTCCCAGATGAGCCATACGGTGTGAATCCATCCGTACATAAGCCGAGTCGTACGTTCCTAGGCTCAGCTGCAAAATCCGGATGTGTCCGATCAAAGTGTCGCCATGCCTCACTGGAAGCCAGGTGAATCATTCGATCTGTAGCCTCTCGACACTTCAAATGCCAAGTCATATGCTTTGCAGTACCTACGGTATAATACATCCTCTGAAGACGAGGACCTAGGGGGAAATACCACAAATGCTTCTTTGCGACCTTTGACTTCCTACCTTCCTCGTATCTATCAACCCCGCATATCGGGCATTTTAGGAAGTCATTGCTCGCCGCAAACCCGTAAAACAGAAAACACTGATTTGTGCAAACATCGATCTTCTCGTACCCTAACCCCAAGGTTCGCTCCATCTTATGCATCCCTTTCGTGTCTTTAGGTAACAACTTCTCAATCTCAGGGTCGAACCCATCTTTGGACATCTTTAAAAAATGGTCAGAAACGATGTTACTCGCCTTGTGAATAGTTTTGTAATTCACCCACTCTCCAATCCACTGCAGGACGGTTTTGCTCTTCTTAGGGTGCATCTTCACCTGACCTAGACGCATCAAGTCGTAGAAATCTCTTGCATCGGGATTCGGATCCTCGTTACGCACAGCGTCCTCATCAAATCGGCCTCCATATGCATCCACGACCATCTGTCTAAACGAATCGTCAGCACGAATAGGGCTGTCAGGAATATTGGCGTGTGATGGTTCGAGAGGTTCGTCGATAAACGTCATAGAAGTGGTGGTAAACTGCTCTCCATGCAAAACCCACTCAAAATATCCAGGCGTAAATCCCGACTTATGAAGATGATCACGGACTTGGTATCGATCAAAAAACTTTGAATTGTTACATTTTTTGCACGGGCACCTAATACGCCCCCCTAGATCTAAATAGCCATCTTGTCGCGAAGCAAATTCTATGAATGTGCGAACTCCAACCACAAAACTATCTCGCAAATAACCACTGCTCTCGAATCTATCGTACATCCAATTCCTATCTACTTGATAGTCCATTATTTATCTAAGATGTAAATTTTAAAGGAAATAATTAATTACAATTAATACTACAAACAATTAATAATTAACAATTTAAAATGTAACAATTATCATGCACGATAAGGTTGAAGAGTGATAAATTGATCAACTTACTTCTTGAAGCGTAAAAAAACGATCTTCAAGAATCTTGTGTCCTCTACGAGTACCCTCGATGTGTTTACGTCAATATCTATCAAGAAATGAATAAACAAGTTAACATATCATACCAATATTTAGTATTTAAAAATATAGTTGACCATCTAAATGAAAAAAACGAGAATACCTTAAGAGAAATGGTGAAGATTGTTGTGAATTAGAAAAGTAAGGGAAATGATATTTATAAATGAAAATCTGGCAGTTCGTGACCGCCGGGCGGTCGCGAATGCCAACGGCTAATCTGGCAGTTCGTGACCGCCGGGCGGTCGCGAATGCCAACTAGCCGTTGGCATTCGTGACCGCTAGGCGGTCACGAAAGACCCTCATTCGTGACCGCCCAGCGGTCACGAATAATATTCATAAAAGAAAATTTGATTTTATGGATTCATCTTGATGTGTTTATGATTTTTAACAATAAGTCTCATTACTACATGTAAATTGAAGTAATAAATTAGTACAACATTAGTAATTAACATATTAAAATAGCGAATTAGATGTGATTAGGCGAGTTATGAACGAATAACCTATTTTATGTTCTACAACTAATCATCATATACACTTAGTTGTTTTAGACGTAATGTGTAATTTTGTGATAAACTCTCTTTTAATTTACTTAGTAGTAAGTATTTTATCAATTTAACAAACATCGCACCTTAATTAAACAAACGAAAATCAAAACTTTTGAATGAAACTTATTCGTGACCGCCGGGCGGTCACGAATGAGGGTCTTTCGTGACCGCCCAGCGGTCACGAAGTATGTTCGTGACCGCTGAGCGGTCACGAAGTAGGTTTCGTGACCGCCGGGCGGTCACGAAAGACCCTCATTCGTGACCGCCCAGCGGTCACGAATAATATTCATAAAAGAAAATTTGATTTTATGGATTCATCTTGATGTGTTTATGATTTTTAACAATAAGTCTCATTACTACATGTGAATTGAAGTAATAAATTAGTACAACATTAGTAATTAACATATTAAAATAGCGAATTAGATGTGATTAGGCGAGTTATGAACGAATAACCTATTTTATGTTCTACAACTAATCATCATATACACTTAGTTGTTTTAGATGTAATGTGTAATTTTGTGATAAACTCTCTTTTAATTTACGTAGTAGTAAGTATTTTATCAATTTAACAAACATCGCACCTTAATTAAACAAACGAAAATCAAAACTTTTGAATGCAACTTATTCGTGACCGCCGGGCGGTCACGAATGAGGGTCTTTCGTGACCGCCCAGCGGTCACGAAGTATGTTCGTGACCGCTGAGCGGTCACGAAGTAGGTTTCGTGACCGCCGGGCGGTCACGAAAGACCCTCATTCGTGACCGCCCAGCGGTCACGAATAATATTCATAAAACAAAATTTGATTTTATGGATTCATCTTGATGTGTTTATGATTTTTAACAATAAGTCTCATTACTACATGTGAATTGAAGTAATAAATTAGTACAACATTAGTAATTAACATATTAAAATAGCGAATTAGATGTGATTAGGCGAGTTATGAACGAATAACCTATTTTATGTTCTACAACTAATCATCATATACACTTAGTTGTTTTAGATGTAATGTGTAATTTTGTGATAAACTCTCTTTTAATTTACTAAGTAGTAAGTATTTTATCAATTTAACAAAAATCGCACCTTAATTAAACAAACGAAAATCAAAACTTTTGAAAGACCCTCATTCGTGACCGCCCAGCGGTCACGAATAATATTCATAAATAAAAATTTGATTTTCGAATAAGGGTCTTTCGTGACCGCTGGGCGGTCGCGAATGGGGGTCATTCGTGACCGCCCGGCGGTCACGAATAACATTCATGGTGAAAATTTTGAATTTTCAAAAAAATTTGAATTTCCCCCCAATTCCAAGGTCTTTCGTGACCGCCCGGGCGGTCACGAATGACCCTTTTTTCTTGTAGTGAAATAAACATTCCTAGACTAACAAAATCAAACGTGTACAATAAAAACACGCGAGCATGATATAAATGATAACAAACAAAAACCTTGTATTACTACTACATGTAAATACACCATTCACAATAAAGAGTCAATCAATCCATAAATGAAAACTATATAAAATACATAAAGTCATAATTTTAAAGAAAATAGAGCGATTAAACAATAAATGTAGACTAACTAAAAAGTGATATTTTGTAAGGTTACTAATTGCTTATCTGATTTCTTCTAATGTAATATAAAAATAAAATTTGCGAAAAAAAAAAAATTGTATCCCAATAAATCTCGAATGTGTATTGTTACGAATCATAATTTTTAATTTTTAAATAATATTAGATATGGCACGGAATGTATCGAATACGTTTCGTACATCAAAGGCATATCAATAATGAATATGTAATCCAAACAACATGGCCTATTTCTTTGAAGTATCCCTGCAACATAGATTTTCGGTTAATGAAGTGAAGGGGTTGCTTATAAAAAATATTAAATGCATCAGTTTCATGATGGAGTGTTGCACTCAATTCTGTTATGAGTATTAATGGACGTGTATACGATGAAGTGTTGTGAGGTTATTACGTACGCTATAATTAAGAAAGCAATAAATCGTAAACATTTGTTGTACCACGTCATCATGCATTAGTTGCATGTAATATTGTTTTGGGATTTAGGGTAATCTTCTCAAAGTGAAAGCATTATTGGACTAGTGATTACTCTCACCGCATATGTTGCTACACATTTGTTTTCTTATCATGGAAAGGTTAGCAAGATAAGTAAATAGGTCCGAGAAAGAATTGCTCAATATCCTTGCGTTATCTAACATATGCATGAAACTTTATCATATTATTTTCTTTGCATAAAATTCTCTTTTTATTTTAAATATCTGCTCTATTTTGGTCTTATTTCGTTTAAGTTACAATACATCGAGAAATCGATACAGTGGGGCTCGACTTAACCAAACTAATGTATCCTATTACAATGAACGGACTAGCTTGGTCCCGAACACCTATTACACATAAGGACATATAAGATGACATGAAATAGTCCCTAAATGACCAAGTTGAGGGAACAGTCGAACGGGAGAGATTCGATGCTCTTCGATTGTCGTATTGTGGGCATTAGATACTTATGATATCGGAATGAACTTGGGAACTTGCCAAGCTGCCTACGTATCCCATTAAGGGAATCAAGTCGAACGTAGTTCATTTGTCTCTTTTGAATTGCCTCTATTAGGTCGACCCTTGGTAGGGCTTCTTGGTTCACTTGGTTCAGCATTGGAGCGACATCACAGTTTCAATCATATCTCTTTGTAGAATGATCAAAACCTCAATCCAGTTCTTGATTCGGGACCATGACCCGTGTAGCTTTCAGGGCATATATGGGTTTGATCTTGGTGTGCTTTGAATTGGCTTGATTCGATGCATCCATATCGAATAGAATGAATTCAAAGCAGCTTGGTGCGACTTCACGGTTTCGATCATATCTCTTTATAGGATGATCGAAACCTCGATCCGCTTCTTGATTCGGGACCCTGACTCGTGTAGCTTCCAGGGCATATATGGGTTTGGTATGGGTATGCATCGAATTGGCTTGGTTCGATGCATCCATGTCGAACAGGATGAATTCAAGGCAGTTTAGCGCGACTTCACGGTTTCGATCATATCTCTTTGTAGGATGATCGAAACCTCGATCCGCTTCTTGAATCGGGACCCTGACTCGTATAGCCTTCAGGAAATATATGGGGTTGATCTTGGTTTGAATATAATTGTCTTAGTTTGATGCATTCATGTCGAACAAGATGAATTCGAGGCATGATAGATTGTGCATCAAATCGACTTGGTTCGATGCGCGTGTCGAATTAACTTGGATTCAAATTGTGAGGAGTGAGGGGGTACATATAGGCTTGCTTAGAGGGGCTTAAAGGTCACTTTGGGCCCGCATCAAACCGAGGTGGTTCGATGTACTCTCCGCATCGAATTGTGCAAATTCGATGCTGATCTGTGCAGTTCTACTAATTCGAGCATAATTTTCTCTCTGGACCTCCAAATTGCATTCTTCTTGTTGCGTTGCAACTTAGACTCATGTGGCTTTCCAATGACATATTACTTAATGTTTAATTAGCTATATAGATATAATGGTGAATCAAATACGGCTAAGGTAGCTTTACCTTTAAGCCTTCCCGACACTCATCGACCAATTTCGCGTCATCGTGGCTTCTTCTTGACATGACACATTATATCACACCATATAGTCCCCTAGTTTGGAGTGTGATTTTGGTACATAAGCATACTTTAAACTATAATAAAGTACTAGAGTCGATTCGCCTCAGTTTTGGGGTGATTAATGTCATTATGCACTAGTGTAGCTTATTGAATAAGGCCACATCATATAGTCCCCCCATTTGGGAGTCGGTCTTGATGCAAGAGCGGGTGCCAAATTATAAAAATCTTGCGCGGCTTCTAAATACGCCCCTTATCTAGGAGCCGTGATCTAGAGGATCGGTTACCAAATAACTTTTATCTATCTTGGTGTGATGCACGCTTGATGCGATGCACGCACTTGTGTGCTAGTGATTTGCATTATGAACACCGCGCCATGGGTAGTGATTTAGTTTGCACTTACCTCGAGGTGTTATTTTTACTAAATGTCCACGATAGGTCGAATCTAACGACGACCAAATCGGTTGGATTCGATACAGGGTATCTCGAATTGGCATGTATCGAATCTAGAATGCATCGATTCGAGGGAATTCGATCTAGGCTGTATCAAATCAGGTGGTTCGATGCTCATATTTATTTTGCTCTGCAATGAACAATTTCTAAGTTGTTGTTTTTGTGGCGCTGCGTCGCCTTTTTATTAATCGCACGGTTGTCATTTATGACTATTTCATTTGTTTGTTTGATCGAGGACTCGTGATCGTTGCCTTTTCTTTCAATTGCTATCGTTGCTTTTTACTTTATTTTGATAACTCGAGCATTCTTCCATAATCACGGAAAGTTTTCGTTACTTTTAAGTGTTTAGGAATTTGTGGTATCACGTGTCCTTTTAGACAGAGTCTCCGTCCTTTTTTAGTTATTTAGAGAGTTGCGGTATCTCGTGCCATTTTAGACAGAATCTCCGTCCCTTTAGGGAGCATGGTATCTCGTGTTGTTGTAGACAGAGTCTCCGTCCCTTTAGGGAGTGCGGTATCTCGTGTCGTTTTAGACAGAGTCTCCGTCCATTTTTAGTTATCGCGAGTCCCCTTTAGGTCCTGCATGACGTTAAGTTCATGCAAATAACTCGTGGTTCCGCTTTGTTTATGTATATAGGCATAATCCGATCGATTCTTTTCATTGTTCTAATGCATCTTGTCATTCTTATAACATATTCTTTTGCCGCCAATAGGACGACTCTCATTTTTATGAAGATCGTGGTTTTGTTGCAAATTACGACAACGCACCTAGTTACATTTTTTGTTTTTCGGGATTCGACAATAGTTAAGATTTTGAAATGATTTCACAAGTTGCTAGTCTGTAAAGACTGCCATGCCTTCTACTCGTAATGAGCTTGCCATTGAGGTTCCAGCGAGAATAGCTTTGTATTCTGCCTCGTTGTAGGTCATAATAAAACTCGACCCTGGGTGTGCCACTTAGTTGCTATATGATCATACGGGGTTTTTACCTCCAATTTTGATGTTTTCTCTATTTCGACAATGTTGTTGATAACAAGGTGACAAGCATAATGAACTCTGAGTTGGTTATCCTCTACCTCCGTGTTTGCAATGATTTTGCAATTATGTTTGGTTTAGAATATTTATCTATAGTCGTGAGACTTTATGGGATGCATTGCCTTCATTGAGGGCGAAGGCTTCACATGATAGGCCGAATCTCAGTTGTTAGATCAATGCTAGATCGAATCTGATAAATCTCCAAATCATTTGTACTAAGACTATTTGATTGTCATTCCATGTTTGAAGCGGAAACAAATCAATAGTGTTACTTCACCATATCTTGGAATTCGATTGGTTTGACTTATGGCATGCCTCGAATGGATGGAATTCGATCGTCACTGTGCAATCTCATCCTAATTCAATTTTGAAAGTTATTAAAAAATTGAAGTTTGGATGATCACCATCGATCGAATGTGTTTGGATTTGATCGACACTCTGACGGGTCTGCTTTAATGAACAATTTGTTATGTTTGTTTTGGCGTTGTGTCACCCTGCTGCTTTGAACATTGTTTTGAAATGGGTATATGCTGCTTTCTTTTTGCGATTATTTTCTTTCAGCAGTATTTTTTACTATTTCTTTGTTACTTGTCAACTCTATGCCACGTCATGTTGCAGAGTTGCTATGGCATCTTTTTCTAAGTTAGCTCAATGTACACATCATTGTTTTGAGGTTTTCCATCATGCAGGATTTATTTGGGTGCACTTGCCACTTGTGGGCAGAGTGTATATGCCCTTTGTCTTTATTTTAGCGGAACTTATTGTTAGCGCTTTCGCAATTTACTCTAATTTTGGCAATCCATATGCCATATTGCATCGTGTGGTATCGCACGTGTTTCATTCCTTTATGCCGCATCGGACATTTGTTATGTCGGGGTAACCAATTTCATCAGGTTTTTCCTAGACACTTATCTCTTGAGACGGACTTCCTCATCTCGTTGCTTTGTTTCTAGAGATTTCATAGTTAGCACTTGTCATTTGAGACAGAGTGTCCATCCCTTTTATTCATCTTTAGGGATTTACGGTTAGCAAGTGCCGCTTTGGGGCAGTGTGTCCGTCCCGTTTCCTTCTCATCGCGGATCCCCTTTAGATGATGGATGGCATTATTTTTATGCAAATAACTTTACAATGCGTGGTTCTGGTTTTGCTGCATTTGTTAGACAGTGCTGCAATCATTGCTTAACCTTGTATGATTTGCGTTTTGAGGATTATGGCCTAACTCGTGTATAGGTTTTCGATATTTTTGATTGGAGCGTCCCAGTTGCTGCATTAGTGTTGTTGGATCATGTGAAGGCGCGACGTTTATTCGCTCAATACGGTTTTGCAATTATCTTTTGAGTTAACCGTTGTTGTCTTTGAGAGATAGACAACTTAGGTAACACGTAGGTTATGTTGCTAAGCACCTCGATCGAGCGAGAGATCGTCTTGATGGAGACCTTCGGCAATGACAAAAATGATATATAAGTGATGGATCTAAAACGATCAAGTGCTAAGTTTCTCAAGCTTCCTGTATTGATCTTGCAGTTTATGCTTGGTAGAGATCTTTGTCTATTTGGATATTGTGTTGTCTTTGTTCGGATACTTTGTTGCATTCGTATTTGATGACAGCTCACGTTTTGTTTCTTTCACTTTGTGCTTTTACATGTTACTACTCGTCGACGGTGACGGTTAATTTGGCACCTGGATATTTGTACTTCTTGAGGTGATAAGCCTTCTATATTAGTTTAAATATGCACTAATCTGCGCAGATAATCATCGTTTCATGGTGGACAGATGTAAATGATTTGCCACGTAAAGTCTATTGCCATATCCAACCTTTTAGGCATATGGATATGTTGTTTGCATCATGCTTCTACTAGCGGATGTCTATCCTTTGTGATGTCTAATTTGTTTCTGACCATGATGGGCTGATGTCCATTTTCGATATATTTCATATATTCATCTGTCCACTTTGGGACATTATTTAATCTTCATCTGGCCGCTCTGGGTCAATATTTCATTTTTGAGATTTTAGGTTTACGGTTATCTTGTCGGGCAGATGCTTTTGGTGTCGCTTTGGACAAGTTTGCTTCGTACCGTTTCGGGTAGGTTTGTACCGTACCGCTTTGTGTGGACGTTCTCGGTGCCACTCTGGACACGTTTGACATACCGCTTGGGGTAGACGATTTAGGTGGTTAGTTTTATATCGAAGGGAAATGAAATTGCATTGTTCGAATGTTGGGCGCAAACGGATGAACTTGTGCTTACAGAGTATCAGATGCAGGGAAATTGTGTTAATTTCGCTCGTTCAAGGAGTCTGGTCCTTCGTTCTGATTCCCCCTCAGTCATTTGCCGAGTAGCAATACTTGGATACCATTTTGATGATATCAGGTTATTTTGTTTATTGACATTATTGCTTGTCATTTCTGTAACGGTTCTTTATGAAACCGATTTTGTGGCTTGACATTATAGTCTTTTGATTTATACTTTACTGTATAGTTTAACGTATCAATGACTGGTTTTAATCCTTTATTCAATCGAATTTTGTCCGTTTTTAAGTGTATGTTTATTTAATGCCTCACATTCTTTTATGGAACTTTTTGAACTGAGTATGCTCTACAGGTGTTGCCTTCCTCGTGTGGCTACTTAAGGTTTATTGTGGTTCTGATGCGACGCTTTGCGATGCTCTAGGGGTGAGCTTTGCGTTCGACCGCTTTGGGCAATCATACCTCCGTCATGACGCTTGGCGGTGCATGAGGGGTGAATTTTTTGCATTTGACCATTTTTGGGCCAACATACCTCTGTTATGACACTTGGCGATGCGTGAGGGGTACCATTTTGGACAACGTGTATGTTCCTTTTTCAGATTTTAGGATTTATGGGGTTCACTTGCCACTTTGGACAGAGTTTCCATCCCTCTTCGTTGCCTCTTGGACGTTATGTCAGTTTCACATGTAGTGTTTGTCGCTTTCTTCCTTTTCAAGCATTTGTGGTAATATTTGCCACTTTGGAAAGAACTTCCGTCCCTCCTCGTCATTTGTGTGGGGTTCTCCTTATTTTATGCCACAATAGACACAATTCTCGTCCCTTCTTAGCGTCTTTTAAGATCCCCGGTATCTCGTGCCACGATGGGCATAGTTTTCGTCTCACTTGATTGTCTTTTAGGGAATTGTAGTATCTCGTGCCGCGATGGATAGAGTTTTCGTCCCTCTCGTTGCCTTTGGGGATTTTTGATATCTCGTGCCACGATGGACAGAGTTTCCGTCCCTTTCGTTACCTCTGGGGATTTTCGGTATCTCGTGCCATGCTGGACAGAGTTTTCGTCCCTTTCGTTACCTCTGTGGATCTTCGGTATCTCATGCCATGATGAGCATATTCTTTGATACCTCATATATGTAAGCTTCTTCAATACCTCATACTGGTAAGATTCTTTGATACCTCATACGGGTAAGATTATGTGATACCTCATACGGGTAAGATTCTTTGATACCTCATACGGATAAGATTCTTTGATACCTCATACAGGTAAGATTCTTTGGTACCTCATACGGGTAAGATTCTTCGATACCTCATACGGGTAAGATTCTTTGATACCTCATACGGGTAAGATTCTTCGATACCTCATAAGGGTAAGATTCTTTGATACCTCATACGGGTAAGATTCTTCGATACCTCATACAAGTAAGATTCTTTGATACCTCATACGAGTAAGATTCTTTGATACCTCATACGGTAAGATTCTTTGATACCTCCTACCGGTAAGACTCTTGGATAACTCATACGGGTAAGATTCTTCGATACCTCATACGAGTAAGATTCTTTGATACCTCATACGGGCAATATTCTTTGATACCTCAGATGGGTAAGATTCTTCGATACCTCATACGGGTAAGATTTTTTGATACCTCATACGGGTAAGATTCTTCGATACCTCATACGGGTAAGATTCTTTGATACCTCATACGGGTAAGATTCTTTGATACCTCATACGGGTAAGATTCTTCGGTACCTCATACGCATAATATTCTTTGATACCTCATACGGGTAAAACAAATCATGACACTATTTGGAGTGTAGTTATTTGTCCCCGCAAAGGAAGCTTCTCTCAGTCGGTGCCTGTAATAAGACAAGGCACTCGCTTTTTTAGAAATCTGTCAGTATTTATGCAAAAATATAAAGGATTAACGTATATGGTTAGGATCGAAGACTCCCTAATCTCTATTCCGATGATGTAGGTTTTTCGGTTGTTGTGTGGATTTGATTACTGCCATTAGCACCTCTGCTAGTTTTCTTGGGACCGAATTCCACATCATTGACTCCGAGGTTGTTTCCCGATCTCTATATAGCTATTGGGACTCTTCACGGTTCTTTTCCCGTTGGTCCATCCCCTTTCTTGGCCATTCTACGTAAACAGACTCTCAAGTGTAAACGAGATGGTGTTCCCACATACGACGCCAATATTCTGGTCTTATTTCGTCTAGGTTACAATACACCGAGAAATCGATACAGTGGGGCCTGACTTAACCAAAATAATGCTATCATATTACAATGAACAGACTAGCTTGGTCTGGAACACCTATTACACATAAAGAAATATAAGATGACATGAAACAATCCCTAAATGGCCAAGTTTAGGGAACAGTCGAATGAGAGAGATTCGATGCTCTTCGATTGTCGTATTGTGGGCATTGGATACTTATAACATCGGACTGAACTTGGAAACTTACTAAGTTGCATACGTATCCCATTCAGGGAATCAAGCCGAACGTATTTCATTTGTCTCTTTTAAATTGCCTCTATTAGGTCGACCCCTGGTAGGGCTGCTTGGTTCACTTGGTTCAGCATTGGAGCGACTTCACGGTTTCAATCATATCTCTTTGTAGGGTGATCGAAACCTCAATCCGCTTCTTGATTCGGGGCCCTGGCTCGTGTAGATTTCAGGGCATATATAGTTTCGATCTTGGTGTACATTGAATTTCCTTGGTTTGATGCATCCATGTCGAACATGATGAATTCGAGGTAGCTTGGCGCGACTTCACGGTTTCGATCATATGTCTTTGTAGGATGATTGAAACCTCGATCCGCTTCTTGATTCGGGAACCTGACTTGTGTAGCTTTTAGGGCATACATGGGTTCGATCTTGGTGTGCATCGAATTAGCTTGGTTCAGTGCATCCATGTCGAACAGGATGAATTCGAGGCAGCTTGTTGCGACTTCACGGTTTCGATCATCTCTCTTTGTAGGATGATCGAAACCTCGATCCGCTTCTTAATTCGGGACCCTAACTCGTGTAGCTTTTAGGTCATATATGGGCTCGATCTTGATGTGCATCAAATTGTCTTGGTTTGACACATCCATGTCGAACAGGATGAATTTGAGGCATGATAGATTGTGCATCGAACAGACTTGGTTCGATGCGCGTGTCGAATCGACTTGGATTCGATGTTGAGCTATTCCGTCAGTACCCCCTACTTGTGAGGAGTGAGGGGGTATATATAGGCTTGCTTAGAAGGGCTTAAAGGTCATTTTAGACCCGCATCGAATTGTACAAATTCAATGACGAGCATAACTTTCTCTCTGGACTTGCGAATTGCATTCCGCTTGTTGCGTTGCAACCTAGACTCGTGTGGCTTTCCAACAAAATATTACTCAATGTCTAATTAGCTATATATATAATGGTGAACCAAATACGGCTAAGGTAGCTTTACGTTTAAGCCTTCCCGACACTCATCGGTCGGTTTCGCGCCATCGTGGCTTCTCCTTGACATGACACATTATATCACACCATGCACAAATTCTTTTATGAAATTCTCGCGTGTTTTCAAAAATCATTCGACAAGTCACAGTTTCACTTTCACTTCACCTATCCACACTACAAGAGAATTGGCCTTTTCCGTCGGGCCCGGCGTTTTGGCCCGACGGAAAAGGCCCAATTATTACCGTCGGGCCCAATCCCGACGGTAATAGCTTATACCGTCGGCTCTGGGCCGACGGTACAAATGGGCTGGTATTACTGTCGGACCCGTCGGGTTTGGGCCGACGGGAATGGCCCATTTAATTTAAAAAAATATAAAAAAATGGGCTGGCTTTACCGTCGGCCCAAATCCGACGGTAAAGCCCATTCCCGTCGGGTTTGGGCCGACGGGAATGGCCCATTTAATAAAAAAAAAATTGATGTCAGCCTTTTCTTTATTAAAAAAAAAAATTAATAATAAATTTAAAAAAGGATGTCAACCAGAATTTTTTAATAAAAAAAAAATACAAAACTGATGTCGGCAGGTTTTTTTCTTTTACCAATACAAAAATTAAATTACATTTTTGACCACAAATATATTTTTAACGTGTTTCGCTTCTCCATTTGTCGATAAAATTTGAATTTACATGCCTCATTAGTGTTGTGAAAATAGTTGTTCAAGAAAAAACAGAATTTGAAGTTGTTTTGCATCTTTTGTATAATTGCACTTTCTTCCCCAAATTATTTTTTAAACATCTTCCGACATTCCGTTTTGTACGAAATTTGGAGGAACACTCTTATTTTACATATGTTAGTGTATGGTTAAAAAATATTAGTGATTAAAGGTGTTTTACAACCTTTATGTATGAAAATACAAGTTAGAACTATGTTGTATAGGTTTTAAGGATAGGGTTTAGGGTTTATAGGGTTTAGGGTTTAGGGTTTAGGGTTTAGGGTTGAAGAGAGGTATAGTATTTTATATTATAATGTTTGTTTATCGGATTTCGTTACTTCGTTTTGGACGAGATTTGGAATGACACGTTTAATTAGTGTTTTTAAAGGATTGGTAAAAGAAAAAACTTAATTCAGATATTTCTTTAACTTTTCTATAATTACATAAATCACCCGTTTATTTGTTTATCGTATTTCGTTACTTCGTTTTGGACGAGATTTGGAATGACACGCTTAATTAGTGTTTTTAAAGGATTGTTAAAAGAAAAAACTTAATTCGGATATTTCTTTAACTATTCTATATTTAGATAAACCCCCCATTTATTTGTTTATCGTATTTCGTTACTTCGTTTTGGACGAGATTTGGAATGGCACGCTTAATTAGTGTTTTTAAAGGATTGGTAAAAGAAAAAACTACCACATGATTAAATCAATGTTATTTTAAATTAAAAAGACAAACTCGGATATTAAACACGCAAAATCGTAATTCAAACACTCATACTCGAAAATTAAACACACGTACTAGAAATTTAACCACTCATACTCGAAAATTAAACACACATACTAGAAATTTAAACACTCATACTCGAAAATTAAACACACATACTAGAAATTTAAACACTCATACTCGAAAATTACACATTAATGCGACCCCGGCTATCATATCCAAGATGGACCACCGTATTCTCTATTCACGTCACTGTTCCAAGCTTGATTAGTGTAGTCTTCAGTCGGTAACTCCAAATTGGTTAGATCAATTACGGGTTCGACTTGATAACCCCTTGCAAAACTCGGAGAAGTGTCGCTAACTCTTGAACGTCGTGGGTCATTTGGACGAGCCCCACTATAACTAGCATGTCCAGGAGCACTTTGAGCATAACAGTGATCGTGCCACGAACTTGGTGGTTGATATTCATCTGACCATAACGGGAAAGTTTCCGGGTGCGACTTGGGTTGACGTTGTTTCTGGCCCCACGAACCAGAAGGTGGAATGACTTGGTCCCACGATGAAGGTGCACCTTTATCGTGTTGTTGGTTCCACGACATAGGTGTACCCTGATTGTAAGAATCATAGCCTTGACTCGACTGGTTGTAAGAATGAAAGCCTTGATTCCCCGGAGCGATTTGGCCCTGTTGTGTTTGGTTTTGATTCCAAAACTGGCTTGGATTGTTGTTGGGGTAATTATTAGGAAGGTTGTTATATTGAGAATACCTGTTAAAATTACGTTGTGATTCCTCTCTTTCCCGCCTCCTCACCTCCTCATCATCAAGGATTTTTTGCTCCAGTGCCGCTATGCGATCCTCCTGTTGAGTATGTTTTTCCTCGTACTGTGAATGAACATTTTGCACGGCTTTCCTAGTTCTTCTCTCCTCGCCAGGGTTAGGCTTCTTTGTCGTCGTCCTCCCTGAATCTGACATCTTGTTGTGCTTAGGCTTGCCACGTTGCCTCCCGTGTTGACCGCCGAGATCTGCCTTTGCCGAGACCGCTTGGTCACACTCAAACGAAAAGCGTTCTTTGAAAATATATTTATCATAGAGTCCTTGCGTGTAACGAGTCTACAATTTATAAAGTAAATCAATAAACAATATACATATTTCCCAAAAATAATATACAACGTTTTAATAACTTACATGATAATCTTGTGCGCTCGGTGGGTTCCATCTGATTATTTTTTCATCGGGAGTCCTCACTGTGTGGTCGACCACCCACTGTAGGTCGAAGTGGTAAGGGGTATCGTTTTCACGCTATAACAACATTTGTTTCAAAGCAATATTAATTAATGATAAAGGTAACATAATAAAGTATATTCATAACGAAAGCAAATTGTAACGTATCGTACCGACTTTAGGCTCCTTTGTTGTGTGCTGACAGATCCACCGTGGTGTGTGGCTAACGTACCCTTGCCGTCTGCACTATTTGTTTTCAGGGCCTCTCGATTTTCTTTTGCCTTTTTCGCGAGTTCTATCGTCCTTTCCTGTTGCCAGTGATTAACGAAAAATTGTTCTTTACCTGCAGGTAACCAAGACTTCTTGTACCAGGCTGGCTTCTTGTCACGTTGCTTGTACGTCTTTTTTACATCATATATGGAGTTTTTATAGATGCCTTGTGCCACCCGGTCGAATGCCTCACGAACCATTGGCTTTATTTCATCCGAGTATTGAAATACCCTCTTCAAATTATAATATCATATAAGTGTAAGGGAAAAAACAATAATATACACAAATATTAACATAAGCTAAATGGTTCAGAAATTTTACCCCAAAATGGTTCAGAAATTTTTGTTTCTGATCGTTGGATAAACGGGAGTAATAGATAGCTGGTTCTTCCACATGATGCCTTATTATGAAGCCGATTGTACGAGTAATCTCTTTCGCATTAGTATGATATCTTTTATCGTAGGATAAAGATGGATCGAAAACACAGTCTTCGGTAACGCCGATTAGGGGTCTCTTAGCCTCGTCATCAGTCGCAGCTCGGCCCTTTCCCTGTCCCCTAACAGCAACCGGCGTAGTATAACCACTTGCTGAACCACCAGAAACCGGGGAGCCTTCCGACGTCGAACCTCCCCCGTCGTTGTCATCTGGAACTTCGTCCATCAGGGCGAGCGGAAATGTCGGAGCTGCAGGAGTCATTGACGGCGGCGGGACCGAGACTTGGTCACGAACTCGGCCCGGAGGCGGAGCTCGGTTTCGGGTTGAAGTGGGCCCCTGTGGTAGTTCCGTCGGCAAAGGGGGGCAATTACGGGTAGGCCCCTGTTGCTGTGAAGCGGGGACAACCCCAGTCTCGCTTGTTGGTTGAATAGTATCATCTATCGGTTGCATAACCTCGTTAGGATCTGAGGTTGCTACATCTTCATGAGATTTATGGCCCAAAATTTTTGTGATGGCCTTAATGTTTTTGAACAAGTTTATGTTCGAAATATATTTTGGAATTTGTTTGGATTTGTATTTGACGAGTTTTCCTTTACCTTTGTCGGCAACGTTACGATTATTTTCGTTATTCATAACGGAAATAAACAAATTTTGCCGACGGAAAAAAAAAATTTATCGAATATGAGAGAGAGGAAACGATTGTTATCGATAGTGAGAGTTGAAGAGTTGGATATTGAAAATGAGAAGAAGAGCTCGATATTTATAGGACTTAGGAAAGGGGGTGGGGGGCGAATGGGCGTGCCACGTCAGCGATCCGTGTGAATTATCACACGGATCGCTGATGTGGCACCCCCCACCCTTTTTTTTGATTTTTTTAATTTAACCTACACCTCCTAAATATCTATAAATACCCCTTATTTTACCCACTTAATTCATTCATTCTTCCCATTCTCCAAAAACTATCTACTTTCTCTCCCAAAAATTCTAAATAACTAACAAAAATTTATCCATATATATTCACTAACTTATAATTAGAGTTTATTATTTGTTTTATTATTTTATTTCTACTTATGTTTTATTCATTATCTAACTAATAATAACTATAAAAAACATATATTATCAAGATTATATTTTAAATACGAAATTTTATTTATTATAATTAATAATTTAAAAAAATTGCTCGAAAATGTGAATGTTATTATTTAAATCGATTTCTTTTAAATTAAATCGCCAAATAAACATAAAAAGTTTATTTAAAATCGTTTCTTTACAAAAAATCGTCAAAAATTATAAAATAATTATTTAAACTCGATTTCTTTTAAATAAATCGGAAAAAAAATCATAAATCAATTATTTTAAAACGATTTCTTTTAAGTCAATTGTTTTAAATCGTTTTTAAATCATTTTTTTAAATTGTTTTTTTTTTATTTTTTTTAACCCTTTTCCGTCGGCTTTAAGCCGACGGAAAAGCCCTATACCATCGGCTTTAAATCATTTTAAATCGTTTTTCAAATTTTTTTTTTTATTTTTTTTTATTTTTTTTAATATTTTAAAACCCTTTTCCGTCGGCTTAAAGCCGACGGAATAGGGCTTTTCCGTCGGCTTTAAGCCGACGGTATAGGGCTAAGGCTTTTCCGTCGGCTTAAAACCGACGGAAAAGCCCTATTCCGTCGGTAAAAGTCCGACGGAAAAGCTCTTTACTTACGAGCTTTTTTCCGTCGGCTTTTACCGACGGATTTTGCCAACGGAAATGATTATTTCCATCGGAAAAGGGGCCTTTACCGACGGTTTTTGAGCCGTCGGTAAAGGCAAAATCTGTTGTACTGGCCAGTAGTTTCCAATTCTGAACTAGCATGAAATTTTATCAAATTATGATCTCTGTTTTTAATCTTTAATGCCCCTCGTGGGAAACAAAACTAGTGAATGGACTATTACTGCTCATTTCGGTGAACGAAAGCTTAGACTTTTTGGCTCATTAGTCGTTATTAGTTACAATCTATTTTCTACTTAAACCCCAAAATTAGCCTAAAATAAATATTTGGACGTGTTTAATTTCTTCCATGCCATTCCATACTTAATAAAGAAGTATCACAGCAAGTTGATATATATAAAATAATCATATTCAAAATTAGGTGAAATTACGACTATTTCTTCACTGTAATTAATTTATAAGATTGCATTACTCTACTCAATTATTGTTAACTATCTTGGGTAACAAGTTGGATATCCATCTATAAGTACGTGCAAGTCCTCTTAACAAAATCACAAAAATATACACATTACTATTTTAAGAAAGAAAGAAGAAAAAAAAACACGAAATCTAAGAAACATTATGGAAGAAGTGAAAGTATTCGGATCTTGGGGCAGCCCATTCAGCTGGAGAGTGGAATTTGCTCTAAAACTAAAAAGGGTCAAATATCCCCTGAGCTTCTGAAGTACAATTTGGTTCATAAAAAAATCCCGGTTCTATTGCATAACGGCAAGCCAATTGCCGAATCTTTAGTCATACTTGAATACATTGACGAAACTTGGCCTGAAGGTCCATCCATCCTTCCCAAAGATCCGTTTGATAGAGCCGTGGCTCGTTTCTGGGCTAAGTTCATTGACGATAAGGTACACCGTGCCAATTTTCTCACGTCTATGTATTGGTTACTCTCATTATTGATTTGCTACTATAAGGTACACCGTGTACATATGTTGGTGTACACATTATTCAACGCGCCTTTGACTTGATTTACGTATGTGTAATTTTTATTGGTAAGCCTGATGATACATGATAGTTGCTCATAAGTGAGTGACCGATTTCTTTTTGGTCAGTCTCTGATACAATATTCAATTATCGTTTCATGTAATAGCCAAGTTGGTGAAAGTATAAGAATATTCGCATATAATTTTGAACACACTTTGGTAATTCCAAGACTAACGAAATTTGTTTGTAGTGTTCAATAGCGATGTGGAAAGCTTGCTTCAGCAAAGGAGAGGAACGAGAGAAGGCAAAAGAAGAAGCCACGGAACTATTGAAATTCTTAGATAATGAAGTTAAGGGAAAAAAATTCTTTGGTGGCGAGGAAATTGGACTAGTCGATATTGCTGCAAATTTCGTCGGGTATTGGTCTGTGATCATTGCAGAATTGGCTGGACTTGAACTAGTAACAAAAGAGAAGCATCCAAATTTGTTTGTGTGGATTGAAGAGTACGTTAATTACGACATTATCAAAGAAAATCTACCTGATAAGGAGAAATTAGCTGAGGTGTTTAAAGGTATCTTTCAACCTGATGATGGTTCCAAATATAGGCCAACAGTTTAATTTTGTGTGGCTTTGGATTTGGATTAAAATATATGTACGTTTTGTGTGTGGCTTTATTTACTAATGTATCATCAATTAATAATATTTTGTTGTAATTTATATAGCGACTGAGCTGGATCTCATTCTTTGGCAATAAGGGACTATATGAATGTTGCAAAGGGAGATAAAATTCATGCAATATAATAGTTTAAGTATGCAGGAAAATATATCAATAAAAATTTTGTTTGAGCTCTTAAATTAGACAACTTAATACGATATTAGAATAATGTAATACGTTAGTAGAACTAATGTCAAAAGGTCCAGCCAATTCTCTTGACATGTCAGGCTGAAACAAAAAGAAAAAAAAATGCAAAAAGAAAAACAAGATTTGCAGGCTGCAGCCTCTATAAGATTACTTACTGATGGTCAAACTATTTGAATTTCTTAATCATAATTTATATAACATTGATCAATTCAATCATTGTCAACCTTCTTGGTAAACAAGTTGGCTTTGATTCTATATAACACGTAACTTCCCAAATTAAACATAGTGAAAATACACCAAAATTTCTATTCAAAAAATTACCAATTTTAAGAAAAAAATAATATGGAGGAAGTGAAGCTATTCGGATCTTGGCGCAGCCCATTCAGCTGGAGAGTGGAAATTGCTCTAAAATTGAAAGGACTGAAATATGAATTCATACAAGAAGATACGAAAAATAAATCCCCTGAGCTTCTCAAATACAATCCAGTTCACAAAAAAGTACCTGTTTTATTGCACAACGGCAAACCAATTGCTGAATCTTTGATCATAGTCGAATACATTGACGAGACATGGGAAGGTCCATCTATTCTGCCCAAGGATCCCTATGATAGAACTATGGCTCGTTTCTGGGCCAAATTCATTGACGATAAGGTACAAATTAAAACACCCATGTGTATATCTTTTGTTTAAACTATATGATTATTCCCTCCATAGTATGATAAATGTTCATTTTTTAACCTGCTTTTGCTAGGCTGACAAATGATATTTTTATATAAATGGGCATCACATTATATTTAGAGGTTATCATATCATATATTAAATTGTCAAATCTTATAAAACCATAAACTTATAGAGATGACTGACATTTATTAGTTCTCCAATATGACCTCATTAGACTCTCCTTTGCTACCAACACCGCATTGGTTATTATAATATTTATATATTTAACGAAATTTTTTTGTTTGTAGTGCATATGGTAACTATGTGGAAAGCGTGTTCGAGCAAAGGAGAGGGGCAAGAGAAGGCGACCGGAGAAGCAATTGAACTTCTGAAATTTCTCGATAATGAAGTGAAAGGCAAGAAATTCTTCGGAGGTGAAAACATTGGATTGATTGATATTGCCGCGAATTCCGTTGCATATTGGTTTTCGATTATGACAGAGTTAGCCGGAACTGAACTTGTGTCCACAGACAATCATCCGAATTTGTCTGAATGGATCGACGAGTACGTTAGTTACGGAATTATTAAGGAAAATCTACCTTGTAAGGAAAAATTGGCTGAGGCATATAAAGTATACTTTCAAACCTGAGGATGGTTCCAAATATTTGCTTAGTGTTTAATTTTTGTGTGGTTTTGGATTCGAACAAGTCTTATGGAATAATATAGGTTTGATTTGTCCCTTTGTTTTTTGATGCTACTTGTAAGAGATACTATTAATAAATAATACTTTGTTGTAAGAAAAAAATAACTTACATTTTTCATGAAGTGTTTTTACGCTCCTCCAGATGGACCAAGTCCCATACCAAATTTGCTAAGTAATTTCCAATGCCCACCCTTTAAAAAATAAATCAGTTATAATAATTAAAGTTTCAAGATTATTTAGAGAAATAAAGTTAATTAACAGTCAACGTGTAGTGAGTACTGAGGTGGCAGTAACATGTAAGTGATTTCCTATGCAGCTTCGCATGTAAATCTTCTTCACCAATTCAATATCATTACAAAAATGTTAAATTAATGTTTATGGTCTACTTTTGACTTTTTCCTCTGCTGTTTTTCATTAAAGGGCGATAAATTAAAAAAAAAACATTATTAATATTACTCGAACAAAAGCATAAGATCTGTAACAAAAAGTTACACATACCCAAAGTTTGAACTTAGAATTCAGAGATACGTACAAGAAATAGTGTTATGGAAGAAGTGAAGGTACTTGGGGCACGGGACAGCCCGTTCAGCAATAGAGTGGAAATGGCTCTAAAACTAAAAGGGGTGAAGTATGAATTCATACAAGAAGCTTGAAGAACAAATCCACTTTGCTTCTCAAGTATAATCCAGTTCACAAAAAGATCCCTGTTTTGTTGCACAACGGCAAAGCGATTGTCGAATCATTGATCATACTAGAATACATTGACGAAACCTGGCATGAAGGTCCATCGATTATGCCCAAAGATCCGCGCAATAGAGCCGTGGCTCGTTTCTGGGCCAAGTTCATCGACGAAAAGGTACACACACCTATTAACTCAAACTTCCCTCTTTGACACACACGTGCAATATTGATTTGTCGTTTAATCAAAATGGTCAGGTTTATACAGAAATGGTGTGTTTATATTTTTTTTATATATTCCAATATAATCATTACGTGAAAGTTGTAAAAAAAGATTGTTTACTTGCAACATATAATTTCTTTTCTTTTTTTTTGATAAAAAAGTTTTGGTTTGATACTATACTGAATTGTTGTTTTATCTATAGCTGAAATGTGTACATGTATGGTTATAATTGAGACAAGTTGCGTAACTTTGATGAAAATTTTGTTTGTAGTGCGTTAATCTAATGTTGAAAGCTTGTATGAGCAAAGGAGAAGAGCAAGTGAAGGCGAAGGAAGAATCACGAGAGTTGCTGAAATTTTTGGATGATGAAATAAAGGGCAAAAATTCTTTGTAGGTCAAACTATTGGACTAGTTGATTTTGCAGCAAATTTTATTGGACATTGGTCTGTGATTCTGGCTGAATTAGTGGGAGTTGAACTTTTGACAAAAGAGAATCATCCTAATCTTTTTGAATGGATTCAAGATTACGTTAATCATGGATTTGTCAAGGAAAATCTACCATGTAAGCAGAAATTGTCCGAGGCGTTCAAAAGGTATCTCCAAACATGATGATGCTCTAACTTTATGATCCATGATCAAATGTTGTGGTGTTACTGAAATTTTAAAGTTTAGATTGAGAATCGAAAGTTTGATTTACCAATATGTTCAAAATCATTTTTCTCATGTCAGCAATAGCTATGTTGCACGAATGTGTTAATACATGCAAGAACGATACAATATGTGTGCTTCTGCACAAATTTTTGGAAAGTGATGGTTATGGTACTTTGGAAATCCAGTAGAGCATTTCATGGCAATTTTTGTTTTTTGAATAGTTATTTCATGGCAAATATAATTTAACCTATAATCATATATGTTGTTTTATCCAATAATGTTGGATCGTTAATCCAACGTTGGGCTTATATGTTAATAATTTTGTAATACGAAATGTCATTAATAATAAGCCCGATAAAAGTGATCTAAAGTTCGGTTAAATTATGGGCTTAATGTATCTAATAGGGTGTGGGCCTTTAATGGGTAGAGACTGTTGTAACTTGTGCTTACGATGATGAGCCGAAGCCCAAGTTACGGAATTAGGGCACCAGGGTTTTGGTGACCTAATATTTAAAGGTGATCATGGTCCCCAAATCACACGAGTCACTTTCTATACTACATCTCATCGATAGTTAGATCAAGAGAGAACTAAAGGAACTCTCAAGAGGTTCGTGCTGATTTGGAAGATCAACAACACGACGTTTCGCAAGCAATTAATCATACGGTGTAAGGTACGCTTCCGCAATCCAGTTATTTGACTTATGTGTTTAATTCCTGATGATTTGACATGAACGCTCTTGGATTTCGATTTCGGTCCCAACAAGTGGTATCAGAGCTACTTCATGTTGAATCATTGGGATTAAAGTTTACAACTTATGTTTCAATGATTAGTTGTTTATATGTATTCTCAAATTTGAGGATTATGTTTCTTAAACTTAAATTTGAGAACGGGGTTCATTATGGATTAAGCATGTTCTGAAAATTAATTATACGTTTTTAGTACGTGTGATTAAAGCTGAATATGTTTTGTGTTGTTAATTAAATTTAATTTCGTGGCTCGAGATTGAAATTAGATTTGAGAAGATGTCAGGGTGTTTGGTTTATCTGGTGCGAATTACATGAGTATATTATATTGATCCCGATCAATAACTTGTCTCTGATTAAGTACTTTTGTTTAGAAGATTTAGTGTCCTGGTATGGACCATGCTTACCGTTTCTAATTCTACTAAAATAGCATTGAAAGGCAATATAAGGGTGTATGATAGATACCTGGGACTAACTCATTCAGTACAAAAAGAAAATACAGATATATAATTGGGATTTACTTCCTAATTAAAATTAATAACCTTTGGATATATGATTATATTATGTTATGCTTTCCTTTATGGCCTCAAATGCAACAACAAGTAAAATAAAAGGAACGGAAATAAAAGGAACTCAGTTTAAAAGGAAATAAAAATTAAGAGTAAGGTACCTTTTATTTAAGAATCAGAAATAAAAGGAAATTAAGGAATCGGAAAAAAAAGACTTCGGCGGACGACTTCCGCCGGAAGTAAGAAATTTTGGCTTTCGTTGATCAGGTAAACCATCGCCGCCCGACCACGGCAGCTAAAGGGGAGTGGCGACGAACTCGATGTTACATCGGTCGCCGCGCCTCTTTATAAGCTCGCGGTCTTTCGACCGCGGCGTAACCGCGCTGTTCAACAAAAAAAAAAAAAAAAAGGAAAGGGGAAGAAAGATGGCGGCTTGCTGATTGTTGAAGAAGAAGATGATGACTAAAATTGCAAAACAGTCCTTAATCTCAATATAATTCTTTTATATTGCAATCTAGTTCTTACTAATTGCAATTAAGTTCATTTATATTGCAGGCCTAGTCCTCTCTTAAACAGGAAACTGCAATTCCAGTCCATAAATTCTCTTTAAATTGCAAAACGGCCCCTGCCAATTGCAATTTCAGCCTATATCTTTTCTAGAATTAGAATCAAGTCTAGATATATTGCAATTTTATTCTTTTTCCTCTTACAAATTGCAAATCAGCCCTAATATATTGTAGATAAGTTTCTTATACTACAAAATAGCCCTAGAAAATTCTAATTCCAAATTGGCCTTTAAGTTTAATAAAATTGTATGGCCCAACTATAACTAAAGTTAAAGAATTAAAGTTTTAGCCTTTAATAAAATTAAAGCAAATGATTAAAAATTTGGGTGTGGGTCAAGAAACTGGAGCAGGATACAAGTCGAGTTTGACTTGTCCAGTCCCGACTCAGTCAAAGGTCAAAACCTTGACCATTGACTTGTGATTAAAAGGGATAACCTTTTATAGAAGCCCAAATTTTCCGGTGCAATCTTGAATTCTAATATTGGAAAAGTTATATATATATATATATATATATAGATATGTTAATTGAAGCAACATTTCGCAAACGTGAGCTCTCTTGTGAAAATTAATTTATTTGAAAATATAAATGGTAATGTGCATGTAACTTATGTGAATGTCCATCGGCCAAAAGAAAGATCGATGTTTATCAGAATTGCATGCATACTTGCAGAATTAAACTTGTGATGATTACGCGGTTTTGCATGTGAACATAATATTGGCCAAAGGTAGAGTTATGTTCGACATTTATTGTCAAAGTTTAGTTACAGCTTCAAGATACCACTTACAAGTTAACATTTGGTCAAAGATAAAATGTTAATGGAGTTCCGGTATCTTGAGATGGGAATTACCAATATTTGAATTTGATTTTGCTTCAAGGTTAATGTGAGCATGTATAAGATTTATTCTGTTGCAGCACATGCTACTTATAACTCTACCAACAAAAACTACCAACGTAAATTATATTTCAATGTTAAAGCACTTCCATTTTTATCATGAATCTCCATATTGTGTTAAGGATTACTTTTTTTTTTACCACAATTTAAGGATGCAATTTACCTTTGCAACAAGGGTAATATAAAATTGTGGGAGAAAATATTAAACGCATGTGTAGGATGGTCATGAACAAGGCAATCTTAGTAACTTTTAGGGGCATTATTTCAAATATATGTATATTAAAGTTAAGTTCCTTAAGAATATAAAAATATAGTTGTCTAGAATGATAAGTCTAAAATATATACATTCTTTACAATTTTAATTTTTAAATATGTATGAGGAAAGGATGATATTAGGGAGTAAATCTCGAAATATCTCGTATTACCTTAATACCTAAGGGCAAAGCAAAATGCAATCTTACAAAAGCTGTAAATATAGTAGTAACTCAGAAGAAACAACAAAAGCCACCAATTAAATTGGAAAAAAAGTTGTTTCTCATTTGAGCCTTAATCTTAAGGAGAAGGAGTGCACTAATTGTCATATTAGGTGTGCCAAATTGTGTACTTCTTAATTTGATAATTTTACAGATTAAATTAATATTAACTACATAGACACATGTGATGGATAGATTAAGTCGCAGTATCTTACATCACTATGCCTATGAAATGTTCTCTATAATGTCTAAAGTCAAATGATGCTGAAAGATGCATCTATTTGCGTGATGACGATAAGTTCAAGTTGAGGCAATAAAGAAATTTAGTTTACTATGAAAGAACTGTTTTTCAAGATTTGTTTTGGTAAAGTTTTTCTATTTCGTCTTTCGGGAGAAAAACATTAATTTTTAAATAAATTAAGACATTTCTTGATTTATCAAGTTACTAAAGAAAATTCAATTTTTGTAAAAGTTTTGGCTTTAAAAGTTCTCGAGTTCTTTCTACAGTTGTGATAATCATTTTTTAAAATAATATAATTGCCTCATAAATCTTTTACTATAGTACTTAAGGTACAAAAGTTATAATAGTCTGTGAAAATTCAGTCAAGTTATGGTATATGAGATCAAGTCATACCTCCTAAAGGAGAATAAAAACTCATGTTACTATAATTCTCAAACTTTGGGTGTGTTGTTAAAGTTGAGAGTTTACTCAACTTAAGGATCAAAACATTACGTTCATCCAAAATATTAATTTATTTGGTGTATTTAATGTTTCAAGTTCACCCAATATAGTTTGTTAAATTCCTATAGAGAAATGTAATATCATCTTTAGGTACATCATAAAGGGTTAATTCCACTATAATGATGTTACTTAAAGATGAAATATGACAATTAAAATTTCTCTAAATTGAAACTCTTGAGATTGCAGCTTGCATTATATAGAATACTTACTAAAGTACTTACTTGTTTAGAATATTCAATTCAAAGTAAAGTCTTAGTGACTTTAAGAACATAATTTGATTCAATAACGGTAAGCCACTTTAAGTATTCTAAAGAGGTCTAAGTTAAAAGTTTTAAATCCCACATTAAAGTTAACTTTTAAGATGAAAGAAATGTTTGGTTCTTTTAGGATGCTGAGTTTGCGGGGGGAGATAAAGTTAAAGACATTGTCTTTGAGAAGGAATATATTTGTATTCTCATGGATGTTGAATAGGTCTTGACTTCTTTGTCATTCTATTCAATACTATGCAAGTTAAGACAATGTCAAGGAAACTCCCGTTTTAGAGAGTAGTTTCAAAAAAACAAACGTCAGCATCTCAAGAACTATAACATTAAAGATATACTATGAATTTTACGAGATGGATATGATTATTGTCTCTTAATGGCAACATTGTGAGACAATATATATAGTGCATCCAGAAAACCTTGTGTCAAAAGATGCATGGATTATGGTTTGCAAGATTAGAAATTCCATGTGAGTATTTCAGTAAAGTTTTGAATGGTATTTAAAGTTTATCAAGTAATTATCTCAATTAAATTTGAGATGAATTTAGTAAATATCATAAGGTCCGTGGGAGTAAAACTATAGTGTAATTGCATTGCTTTTGATACTCATTCTTATAAGAGACTAGTACAATTAATTAATGCCCTAAACGTTGTTCTTGAGCAAAAGGTAATAAAGAAATTTTCATATGCCTTAGCAATGAAGATTCTTAATGTGTTCGAATTATAATAAATGTTGGCCAGTTATTTGAGTAACTCAGAAAAGACCATTAGTAAGCAGCCAAATGGAGTCTTATAGTACTTAAAGTATTTTAAAGGATACATGCTTACATGTCGGAGGTCAGGTCAGTTTGAGATCGTAAAGTATACTGACTCCGATTTCGGTAGATGCCTAAAAGTATAGTTTTACATCAAGATATGTTCATCTGCTTATCATGAGAGTCATATTAGAAATAGTACTTAACCGTCTCGTATGGTAAATACTTTCATGACAACGGTGTCCATAGTGTGTTATAAGGCGTCCAATTATAAAAGTATGACTGTATACTTTTGTCACGAGGCTGCGTGAAGTGGATAGCGTTGAAATGTGCCACTAAACTTATTTTGTGACAATAATCAGCAGTTATACATTCTAACAATATGATATTGATAATGTCAAATTACACAAGACATCATATTCCTAGTTGTTGAATAAAGAGTTCAGAGTAAACAGTCGTCTATAAAGCGCATCAACATAAACTCCATATCGTGGATCCACTAACTAAAGAAGTATCATCCAAAAGGTTTTATGAGCTGGTCGCTCATATGGATGACACATCAGTTAAGGAAATTCAGCTTCTGTGGAAGTTTGTAGATGTTTTACCATATAGACGCTTTCGGTTAGTTCAGTTTAAGGACTTTAAGGTTGTTTCTGCAGAAATAAAGTTTCAAGTAAAGTTATACTCTGATTTTGAATTTTGATCTCACTAAGGTTTAAGGGAGGACTAGTTGGAAACAGGCATGTTAATGATCACGTTACAGGAAGTTTCCATGCTACGCATCCACATCATGATCTATGTCATTCAGTTATATTGACATACGTGATCGTTGATGGGTCGAGTCACGATAAATGCGACAAAGACCCCTTCGATTCTATGTTGGTATGATTGATGGACGGGATTGGTTGTAGATACATTCGGTAATGACAGTAAAGGAGCTCAATTTGGTTTAACATAATTATGAAGTTCACATATTAGCCCAAGTGGGAGATTGTTGGATCTTTTATCCAATAATGTTGGATCGTTAATCCAACGTTGGGCTTATATGTTAATAATTATGTAATACGAAATGTCATTAATAATAAGCCCGATAAAAGTGATCTAACGTTTGGTTAAATTATGGGCTTAATGTATCTAATAGGGTGTGGGCCTTTAATGGGTAGAGACTGTTGTAACTTGTGCTTACGATGATGGGCCGAAGCCCAAGTTACGGAATTAGGGCACCAGGGTTTTGGTGACCTAATATTTAAAGGTGGTCATGGTCCCCAAATCACACGAGTCGCTTTCTATACTACATCCCATCGATAGTTAGATCAAGAGAGAACTAAAGGAACTCTCAAGAGGTTCGTGCTGATTTGGAAGATCAACCACACGACGTTTCGCAAGCAATTAATCATACGGTGTAAGGTACGCTTCCGCAATCCAGTTATTTGACTTATGTGTTTAATTCTTGATGATTTGACATGAACGCTCTTGAGTTTCGATTTCGGTCCCAACAATATAATGCATCAAAATTGTATTTATGACAAATTACTAAAGCTAATGTTATTAACACACTAACATGGATACATCCATTAAAAGTGCATGCACAAAATGTAGAACATAGAAGTATCTCACATTATAAAAGTATGATAAGGTAACAAATAAGCACATGGTGTTTCAGATGGGCTAGTTGAGGCCTGAGCAAGAATTCAATCTCCAAGCCCCTCAGGCCTATCCAAAACATTTTCATGGAGTGGTTTCTTTGCATCACGTAGGTTAAAACCTTGAGTGAATTGCCAAAATAACACACCATACAAAACGTATCGTCAAAATAACACTCTCAAAACTATTTGTCAAAATAACATTCTCTTGCCACATGTGCATAAAACTAAGTGTCACAATAACACTCTTTTTAACATAATTTGTCAAAATAGCATCATGTATCTTGACACATGTACTACCATTTGTACAAAATATATTTAAATTTCTCATAGTGTTGAATTAAGTAATGCATATTGTTCTATTGTTATAATCGTAGAATGTTTTTTTAAGTAATGCATATTGTTCTATTGTTATAATCGTAGAATGTTTTTTTTTTCTAAAAAACAATTGTAGCATATTTTGTTAATAAACTATAGTAGTAAAGACGATTTTTTTAAAGTAATTCTCTTACGCATGCAAGTATAATATATATGTCGTTTAAATCATCATTTATGCATTTTTAATTGAAAAAATATCCTAAAATATTTATATACATATTTTATAACTGATTTACCGTAAAAAAAACCAAAACCAAAACAAAGATATACTAAATGAAAAACTTAATTGCAAGAACACAAACAAAAAAGTTAAAGAAAAAATCAGATTGACTTGGAGATTAAATTAAGAATTATTGTTGGAAAAAAAGCTAGATATACTAAACTAATAACTATTGTTGTAAATTACATGACTCAGTTTTTCTAAAGAAGAGCTTTCTAATTATCTTTTTTCCTTTTGTACATTTAGAAACGATTAGCTCAGAGCTTAAGAAGTTTCAAACTTTACAATCTGACTTGATTTTCATTTTGATCTCTGAGTACGTCTAACTTCCTTTTTTTCTTTTCTTTTGCAGTTAAGTTCTTAATTTATATCTTTTTTTTTGTAAAAAAATAACAATTTGATATTTACGGTAAATCAATTATAGGGCATGTATACAATTTTCAGGATATGTTTTTTAAAACTGAAAATGATGTGCTTATATTATATTTGTGTGCCAAGGAGATTTTTTTCTCTTTTTAACAAAGAATATTATTTTGTCTTTACTTTATTAATAAAATATGCTACATTTTTTTTTGAAAAACGTGCTACAATTACAATCATAGAATAGTATGCTTTACATAATTGGACAAAATAAAGAATAGATACCCTGAGGTTTGGTGCAATTACAAAGAATTTCTAGAAAGTTTGAATAATTACAATGACCTCCCCTCTAACTAGTTATTGTAAACGAATTTTCAAGTTTGCCCTTCACCATTTAATTTAGTTTGAAGAGTTTAGATTTTGTATTACATAATAAGGCATGATAGTTTATGTTTTATAGTTTTATGTGTAAACATTTGCACAATCATAATTTAAATCTCTCGATATATAGAATTTAAGAGAAATTTTAAAAGTAACACTAAATAATTTTATTTAATTATAAAAATAATATTAAATAATATTCTCTTTTAGTTATGTCTTTCTAAATAATTATAAAATATGTCTTTCAAACTACATTAAAAAAATATGTTTCATTTAAGAAATTATATTGTCATCAATTGAAATGGATTTTTGTAGGGGAACGTTCTGTTTTAAGTTTCCTTAGCGTAAAAGAAACAACCGTCTTCTTAGTTTATTTCATCAGTTTTGTTTTTCTTATATTTTTACAAGTTAAGTCTTTAAATTAATTTATATCTGACAAACGTGATTTTGAGTATGATGATATATTAGTATGCATATGTCACATTGTATACTAATAAACCAAAAGGTAAAGAAAATTATTTTCTTGATGTTTTTATCATTGAATTGCCATTCTCTCGTAGAAACATTAGGTATTTATAAAATGTACATATTTTCCATCACATACACTCAAGTGTTGATTGTATATTGCTTTACACCAAGCATGTGGAAGTTATGGTTAACGAGTGAAGGTGAAGATTTCGAATATGCCTATATCAAGTTAAATTGTTGTGTCATCTAAAAGTTGTATTTCAATAAACATTAAATTTCTAAATTATATTTTCACCTTAAATTTGAAGCTTGTAGAGCAATTAGGATTTACTTTCGCAAATATACGGCACAACACGCTCATGCTATAACCTCTTCTTTACGTATGTGACAAAGCATTTTATCTGATAAACTGGTGACAATGAGATTCAACATTAAATCTTCGATATGGTTTTGTTATTATATTGAACTATCACCTCGTCCCAAAACAAACCTTGTAAAAGATCAGACATTTATAGTCCTATATATTTTCAGTAATTAAGTATTTGTAATTTTTATATATTTCCAACATAAAATTGGTAATTATGAGAGAATTTTGTTATAGTTGTTGATGAGATCGATTTTTGTTAGTAGTGTATCAAGACCATGTGGAAAGCTTATGCTAACAAAGGTGATGACAAAGAGAAGACCAAGGAAGAAGCACAAGAGTTACTAAAATTCTTGGATAATGAATTGAAGGGAATGAGATTATTTGGCGGTGATAACATTGGATTTGTTTATATTGTGGATTGGATATTGGTGGCGATCGTTGCGGATGTTGTTGGAATTGAACTTGTGACCAAGAGGAGCTTCTGAATTTTTCTGAATGGATCATAGAGTACGTTAAACACGAATTAGTGAAAGACAATCTACCTCCTACGGAGAAATTAACTATGTTGGTTTTATTAATGTTAGCCCAAAAGCTCGAATGAAAGCCCAATTCCGTATTATAGTCTTGTGAACCCTAGCTTCCAAGACAAGCTTCTTTATGTAAGCTACCATATTTCCTAACTTAGTGAGAGAAATATTAGAGTGAGAGAGAAGAGAGAAAATAGAGTCTTTGTGGGAATTCTTCACCTTTGTGTGTTTTCTTCTTCTCTCATTTCACCTAAACACTTTTTATGTGAGATCTACTTAATGTAGTGTGATAAGCTACTTAGTGTTGGCTTGTTAGTTGGTATAGACCTTGAGGTCTTTGTGGTGCACTTGCGGGGAGTCGAGGGTTTCTGAGCTAGAACGAGAGAGGAACGAACTCCCAACAATGGCATCAGAGAAGTAGGGTCATTTTTTCGTCGTTAGGTCGTCGCTCTGCCGCTGCCACCACGTCATTGCCGTTGTCGCCACATGTTAGCCACGTCGTCGTTGGACAGCCACTTTCGCTTATGCTCTGCGCACTCCGGTTGCGCATAGGTAAGTCATGATTCCTTTCATGAGATCTCTCTCGGGTAAATTAGCTTAAATTCCCCTTGGTACCGGTGTGATTCCGGTTTTACATTAGTAATTTTAATTTTCAGCATTGTTGATACGGTGTGAGTCCAGTTGTGTATGTTAGCCTCAGTGTGAGTCCGATTATGTGTCTTGGCTCCGGTGATTCTGGTTGTGTGCCCTAGTTTCTTGTGTTCTTTTACGTGAGTTATTTGTTGTCATGTCTTCCTCTATGAGTCACTATGGTATGGCCCCATTTAATGGGAAATGTGGTTTTGATAGTTGGAAGCAAAATATTAAATGTGTTTTAATCCAACAAATTTTTTTTAGAGCTATAACTGAAAAGTACTTAGAAATCGAAGACAAGTATAAGATTACTGAATTAAATGAGATGGCATGTTCCACTATTTACTTGAACTTATCTGACTCTGTGATTAAAAAAGTTGGTATGTTGAATTTTGCCAAATTGCTCTGGGATAAACTTGATAGCTTGTTTACGTATGCTTCTTTGCCTAGAAAGTTGTTCTTACTTGAAAAATTCTTTCATTTTAAATTGAATTTGAACAAATATACTGATGAGCATCTTGATGTGTTTAATAATCTTATTCAAAATATCAAACAAATTGGTGATAATATATAGATGATTATACACCTATTGTGTTGTTGAATGTTATTCCTGATTCTTATAATGGTGTGAAATCTGCTATTAATTATGGTAGAGATGACATTATTCTTGACATTGTTGTGAATGGTTTGAGAAGTAAAGAACTTGATTTGAAGCATTCTAGGGGCGGGAATAGCCAGTCTAAAGATTTTGGTGAGGTTATGCATGTGACAGGGAGATCTCAGAATAGATTTCAAAACCAAAAGCAAGATAACAATAGTAAGAAATCTAGTGGTCAAGGAAAGAAGAGGTCTAAGTCCAAGAATAGAAGTTGTTATAACTGTGGTGATTCTCACTTTATCAAGAATTGCCTAATCCCAAGAAGAATGAGCATGCTAATGTGGCTATTGATTTGGGTGATGTTTTTATGATGTGTGATCATATGAATTATGTATCTAGTTCTTTGCCTGAACATGAGTGGTTAATTGACTCTGTATGTTCCTTCCATATATCTCATTTTAGAATTTTGTTTTCTAGTTATAAAAAGTTTGAGCATGGTTGTGTGTCCTTAGCAAATAAAAAGATATGCAATGTATTAGGAATCAGTGATATATGCCTTAAATCTTCTTGTGGCTCTTTGTATACCTTGAAAAATGTGAGACATGTGCCTGATATATGCTTTAATCCGATATCTGCTTCTGTTGTTGAGGATGATGGTTTGGAGGGAAGGTGAGGAAAAGGGGTTATGAAAATCTTGAAAAATCTACTTGTTTTGTTTAAGGCTGAGAGAAAAATTAGCATGTATGTTTGTTGTGCTAAGCCTGTTTCGTACTTTGTGAATGCTGTGAAATATGATAAATATGTGTTATGACATAATAGGCTTGGGCTGAGTAATAAAGGCCTTAACAGTTTCTAAAGAGGTGGTCATTTGGTAATAATAATGTGTCATCTGTGCCTTTCTGCGAATCATATGTTTTAGGTAAACAACATAAGGGTTCTTTTCCTGTTTCCTATTACCCCAATCAGTCCAAGTACACTGATGTGCTTGAATATGTTCATGTTGATATGCGGGGTCCATAAAATATTGGATAGACACATGCATCATAACATTCTGAATCAGAAATCATAAAAAGATTTGAAAACAAAGTTCATTTGGATGTCCGATCGAAGGTAAAATCAAAATTGCGGTGATTTATTAGTTTATTTGGCACAACCTTTATTTTCTTTGTTTATAAAGTTAAATCACCATCATAATTAAAGTATTTATCACACACATGCATGAACTTAACATGGAATAATATTAGTTATAATTAGATTATTATGATTTATAATTATGAAATTACATTTTTGTGATTTTATTTATAGCATTTAAATGGTAGATTTACCATGTTTAACATACTACTTTCATATGATTAAAAAACATACTACTTTCATAAGTCTTACAAGATTATTCTTGCCACTTCATGATCTAACCATCAAATAAGATTATTACCATGATTTAAGTAATGTTTTAGCATTTTATCTTAAAATGTTATTAAAGTCTATTTAATTTTAGAGTTACCTTATAAATAAATAAATGAAAAAAGAACTCCCACTTGAAATGATTTAAACTAAACATACCAAATGTTGCCTTCAAATTTAAAAAATATAAAACTGAAATTATTTTTATAGTATATTTTCTTGAATCCTAAAGTATTTTTAATTTTTTTACATGCTATTTATAAATCAATAAAGGACAATGAAACGTTTTTAGCTTTTAAGTTAAAAATTGAATGTTGAATACTATCTTAAAAACTAAAAGAATAGCGAATGATAGATCTTTAATGAATTTAAAAGTATAATTAATTTTGTTATATAATATATAAAATTGTTGGTAAATGGATAATAATTTTTTAAAAGATTTAATGCCTCAAAAACGTGTTAGGGAGTTGAAAAACTTAAATTAATAAAACTGAATACTAATTTAATAGTTTCTCATTTGTTCACTAATGTAGCAGTTTTCTTTTAAAAAATAAAATTAACAGGTTCATCTTCTTGAGCCCCCTCACCCCCCCTCCCTATCTCGTACAATCGACTGTCGTGAAACTTTAAAATTTGACTCTCGACGCCGAGAACCGTGCATAACATCAAATTAGGCTTTTGAGGAAGAACAAAATGAGAAGAAGTTAAAAAAACGATGGAGGCGGTGGGATTTCGTGATGGAGGTGGATGGTTTTGTGGTGGAGGGTTTTGGGTGGGGCGAGGTGGGGGAGGGGGGTATTGTGATGAAGAAGGTGACATTGTTTTACTTGTTCTATTTTTTTAATGAAGAATTTCCTTGGATTACAACTTATTAAAAAAGTAAGTTAATTAAAGGGAAATTATTTTAAAATAAGTTTTCATAAGTGAATATAATTGAAATTTTCTTCCTTTTTTTTGTTATTTTGCTAATTAGTAAAAAAATAAATTCTGTTTGGAATTGAAAAAATAAAATTTAACTAAATTAAAATTTTAATAAATAATATAATACCTAGAAGTTAGTTTTTTATTATTTGAAAACATTAATTCAAGATTTTATGTTAATTGGGTCGGGATGTAATTATATAAAATATTTGGAACACAATGAAAAAAACAAACTCAATTTGGAGTTATATAAAATTTTTGGATGAAAAAGCAAAAAGAAATTCAGATTCGAAGTCATGTGCATGGCACATGCATAATTCTGGGGGGAAATGAAATATTCCGTTGCCGGAAGACCAAAAAATAAAATTGTGGTTACTTTAAATGACTAATGTTAAAAGGTGATTACTATAAAGTACTAACAACTCAAAAATTTCTTAGATATGATCTATATCCTGAAGACCTGAACTGTCATAAATGATTTACGCTAACTGTATTTCGATGATCCAAATCCTATTGGATCCAATGCCCAATTGGCACACAGCCTAGACATATGTTTAGTTATGCTTCAGTAAAATTTGTCTTATATTGAAAAAGTGGTCCAATATGAGCCCATTCAGATCTCTGTATGATCCACAACGAACGCCATTAAACACTTTAAAAATAAAATTCACGAAAATATAAAATCCTCTGTATGATCCATAACGAACGTCATTAAACACTTTAAAATTAAAATTCAGGAAAATATAAAATCCACAATCTTGTTTTAAGAACTAGAAATCATCACCCAATTCAAGATATATTAGAAGTTTTATTATTTAATATCAAAGGAATAAGTACGATATTATCGTATGTTCAATATGACTTCTACTTTTACTTGCAATTTTAAATCAAAATAAATAACTATTTTTGTTCTCACTCCCTTTTGTTAACCATAAAGATAAATAGAAGATTAAAAAAAATATTAATCCTAATTATGGAAATTAACAAATGGACAATACTATTATCACGAGTACTTCCGATGAGATGTACCCACTCCTAATAAGGAGGCCCCTCGGATGTTACCCTACCCCTCGGTCACTGACCTAAAAAGGCACGGATGAACATTCGAGGAGATACCTAAGCGTTCCTTGGAAAGACAACGATGAATGAAAAACAGATATCAACGCGGCATTGGAAAAAGAGCAAACCCCGATGGATCCGCGCGACTCCGATATCCATCAATGCGCCAAGAGGGACCACAACGGACCCCGAGTCCCATAAACTTGCAAGAATACTTCCTTGCTGAACACTCCTCAACATGAACTGCCCTCGGACCATCACCCGATGACCAATTCTCAGAGAAAAACCAGAAATGAATACCAGAACCCCCGGATGATATTCCCCGAGGACTTAGACGCTAAAATACCATTCCAAGAAGGCCAAATCAAGCCCTTGGAGATCAAATCAAGCCCTCGGAGATCACATCAAGCCCTTGGAGGTCACATCAAGCCCTCGGAGGTCACGTCAAGCCATCGAAGCTCAAATCCAGACCTTGAAGATAAAATGAAACCCCTCAGAGAACATATACAACAGTCCCTACTCCCGAATACACCTATGCCAAAGCAGTAATACCACCGGAAGAACGCTCTAACTATTCATCAACAAAAGCAGGGCCCCTCGGATAAATAGCATCCTGAAAAGCGGTCCCTCAGAGACCCTCGGAGCCATCAGAAGACACAAAGATTGGCCTAGTCAGCATCTAGTAGACTAAAGATATACCTTATCTTAACTTTTTACACATGTATCAACATAACGACACTTGTCCTTACTAAAACACATGCACAACGACACATGTCCCTAACAAAGTCTATATAAAGGTAGGTGATCAGTTGAAGAAAGATAACTCCAAACACACATACAAACACACACACAAAGATTAAGGAGGAAAAGTTCAGTGAATAAAGGAATAAATATTCTTGCATCTCTTGTTCTTTCCACAAACCCATTGTTTTTGTATCACGGGCAGGGCGTTCCGACCCAAACTAATACTCGTTAAATAGGGAATAATTCCAAACCCGTTAACAAAATGGCGCCGTCTGTGGGAACACCATAATATCTGCCCTCGAGAGAATTTAACAAACGTCGACCAGGATGGATGACCTATTCGAAAGTGAAAACCTTCCAATTCATTGCAGCAACTCAGAAGAAGCTTTGTCAAATCATGAGTCAGGTACAAGAGATTTTCTTAATATTCCACGATCTGTCTATGAAAGACTTGTAGATGCTACGGCCATACGGGCACCCCGGATGAGGGGAAATCTCAGACACGGGCCCTCTATATCCCCTGGGTATAGAAATCTCCCTTCTGAAGGAGACACACCCCGTGCGGCATGGAGCCCAAATTCCGTCCCTTGGCGCCAGGAACCACGACAAACATCTCGAAGGTACGTTAGTTATGAAAGAACCTGGGGAGGGGTCGGGGAGAAGAAATTTCCCGCCCCTCGGAGTATCAGGGAGATATTGATCACGCCTTATGGGGAATGATGGATGGCTTGCGAAAAGAATTGAGTGACGTTAAGAAAACCATGGCCCTCGAGGAAGACCCCACATTTATGACCTCTCCTTTCATTCTTGAAATTGCCTTAGCCTTTATCCCTTCGGGAATGCGACCCGTTAATATTCCCCTGTATACCGGAGAAGCGGATGGGAGAGACCCGCAGGATCATATCCATCAATACTTGGTCGGAATGTCTGTCTTCTGCCCCCGACCATGTTTTGTGTCTCCTGTTTCCTGTCACCCGCGGAGGGCGAGCTCAGGCGTGGTTCACTCATCTTCCACCCAGTTCCATCACGAGCTTTGACCGATTAGCTCACCTATTTGTACGACAATTTGCTTGCAATCGAAGGTACCCCAAGTCCGCCACACATCTCTTCACTGTTAAGCAACGAAAGGATAAACCCCTACGAGGGTATATAAAGCGCTTCATGGACGAGGCACTAGATGTTCCAAACGTCAGCCCAACCATCCTGGCGGACATATTGACTCAAGGACTCCGAACGGGGGATTTCTTCAGATATCTCATGGGAAATCGGGTTACGGACATGAATGAACTTATGCAAAAAGCGGAAGTCCATATCCTGATGGAAGAGGCAGAAGGGACGAAGAAGCGCATGGAACATGATGATAATGAACACCTAGAGCACGCTGAGAGAGAGGCAAAGGCTAAAGAGAAGAGTAAGGAAGGAAAACCCCCTCAGCGTAAAGACGAGGGCAGAGTGGTCAAGAAATTCCTCCGACCCGTACCTTTACCCCCGATGACTATCACTCCCCCGGAAGTACTCAATATAATGAGAGGCAACAACGAGTTGCACTGGCCCGTACCGGCTAAGTTTCCTAACCGAGACAAGAACACCGGAAAATATTGTAAATACCACAAAACCTACGGGCACACCACCGAAGAATGTACTACCCTTCGTAGAGAAGTGCTTCGTCTCCTAGAAATAGGGTACTTGAAAAATTACCTTAAAGAAAATAATCATGGGGAGCCCAAGACGAATGTATGGAAGAGATCACGAAGGGAAGAAGAGGAGGAAGAAAAGACGCTCAGTCGACGGTCGCGAGAGAGAACAGCGGGGTGCCGACGACCCCAAGAAAGAACCGAAGAACATCGACAAAATTCACGAGAAAGGACAGCAGGGTATCAGAGTTTACCTCCTCCTCCAAACTCTTATGAAAACAATCCCCCGTCGGGGCGAACCATCAACATGATTGAAGGAGGTGAAATCTCAATAGCGCCCCAAGGTAAAAAGAAGAAATATCTAAAAGAAGCCAGACGAGCAGAATAAGGATTCCATGTCTGCTCTGTTCAAGGGTCAAAGCTGCCTAGCATCACCTTCGGACCCGAAGACCTCATAGGCATAATATACCCCGACGAAGACCCATTAGTTATTTCAGCCATTATCTACGGGTGTGAAATCCAACGGATCCTCATAGACACGGGTAGCTCCGTGGATGTGCTCTTCTTGCCTACCTATCTTGCTATGGGGCTGAAAAAAGAAAAGTTGGAGACAGCTAAAGTCCCCCTGGTAGGGTTCTCTGGGGAAGCCTGCCATACCCTCGGAACTGTGACCCTTCCGATGTCATGGGGAAAGGGAGCCCTTCGAAGAATGGAACCCACCAAGTTTTGGGTAGTGGAAACTTCTTCGCGAACGTATAACGCCATCTGCGGAAGACCATCCATTCGAGCCTTCGAAGCCATCCCCTTTACCTTGCATCTTAAAGTGAAATTCCCCACCTCCTCAGGTATCGGAGAAGTCCGAGGAAGTCAATCTAAGGCCAGAGAATGCCGCATGAATGCCATCCCCTCGGAAGAGGACGAACCTCCCCTTTGAAATAATAGAAAGTGCAAAACCGAGGAAGCACGAGTCCAGCCTGTGGAAGAATTAAAGATGGTAGAGTTGGTAGAAGGAAGTCCCGAGAAGGTGATTAAGATGGGTACCCACATGGAACCAGCAATAGAGGTTCAACTGATTTCCCTCCTCAAACAATTCCATCACCTCTTTGCATGGGAAGGAGGACCACCCGAGCGGATCAGCGACAATGTGTGTCAGCACTTTCTTAATGTGAAACCCGGAGTTAGGCCTGTCCAACAGAAAAAAAGAAAAATGGGACCTGAGCGTAACAAAATTATTCGCTCGGAAATTCAACGCCTTCTCAACTTGAAGCAAATTCGAGAGGTTATCTATCCCGAGTGGTTAGCTAACGTTGTGCTAGTTCCCAAGCACGGAGGAAGATGGCGGATGTGCGTTGACTTTACTAACCTCAACGAAGCATGCCCAAAAGATTGTTATCCCTTACCCAGCATAGATCAGTTAGTCGACTCCACCGCTGGATGTGCACTATTGTCGACCCTAGACGGAGACCAGGGATACAATCAAATCCCGATGGCGGCAGCTAACCAGGATAAAACTAGCTTCATTACGGACGCAGGCACATTCTGTTATCTAGTTATGCCCTTCGGGCTAAAAAATGCCGGTGCCACTTACCAAAGGTTAGTAAGTCTTATGTTCGCAGGACTTATCGAAAAGTCGGTAGAAGTTTACGTGGACGATGCAGTGGTTAAAAGTAACACTGCCGAGGAGCACCCCGAGGACCTGCGAAAGGCGTTAATTATTATGGACAACTTTGGCATGAAAGTTAACCCTAGAAAATACTCCTTTGGTATCCGAGGAGGAAAATTCTTAGGGTTCATGGTTACGGAGAAGGGAATAGAAGTAAATCCCGAGAAAGCAGAGGCCATTATGGGGCTACCCACCCGGAAGACAGTAAAAGACGTCCAAAAGTTGACCGGTAGAATGGCCTCGTTGAGTCGATTCGTCTCCAAGTCGGCAGAAAAAAGACTTCCCTTTTTCAAGATACTCCGAAATGTAAAGGAATTTCAATGGACCCCGCAGTGCGAGGAAGCCCTCGGAGAATTAAAAAGGTATATGTTGAAACCACCTTTGCTGGTAAAACCTTTACCTCAAGAAGAACTCTTCATCTATCTGTCGGTCGGAGAAGAGGTCATTAGTGCTGTATTGGTCAAAGAACAGTACAGAGAACACCGTCCGGTATGTTACGTCAGCAAAACCCTCCTCGAAGCCGAAACCAGGTATACCCTGACTGAAAAACTTGTCTTGACGTTGGTTACTACAACCCGCAAACTACGCCCCTACTTTCTTTCCCACCCGATTACAGTGCTAACAAAGCATCCCCTAAGGGCGATTCTTAATAAACCCGAGTCATCGAGGAGATTAATAAAATGGGCCGTAGAACTCACCGAGTACGACATTTCCTACGCTCCGAGACCCTCCATCAAGGCACAAGTCCTGGCGGACTTCGTAATGGAACTCATGGGCATCGGATCCAAGGAGAAAGAACCATTGTGGCACGCCTATGTAGATGGCTCCTCAGTGAGCACACACGGGAGGGGGGGCAGGAATAGTTTTTGTAAATCAAGAAGGGGAGGAAGAAAGGCTCCATTTTGCAGTCAGAGTTGATTACCCCCTTTCGAATAACGAAGCTGAATATGAAGCCCTCCTCATTGGCATGAGACTAGCAAAGGAATGAGGAATGAGGAGAATACTCCTCCATAGTGATTCTCAATTGATTGTTCAGCAAGTCAAAGGTTTATATGAAGCAAAAGAAGAAAGAATGCAAGAATACCTCCAGGTTGTCCATCAAAGGCAAGAGTGGTTCGAGGAATATGATGTAGTTCAAATCCCCCGAAAAGAAAACCAAAAGGCGGACGCCTTATCTAAAATGGCCACTCAAACAACCGCCATCCACACTCGGAGGATCACTCTACTTCATGTCAACGAATCCGAAAAGAACGAAGGCAAATAAGTAAATACCATCACAGATCCTTCGTCTAGCTGGGTAACTCCTATCAAAGCCTACTTACAGGATCTCGAGGGATACTCCTCGGACAAGACTACACAGCGAATGATATCCTGAAAAACCATTCGATACTTTCTCAAAGATGGGATACTTTTCCGAAGGACATACTCATGCCCCCATGCCCGATGCCTCAATGAAGAAGAAGCCCAACTGGCTTTAGCGGAAAATCACGAGGGGACCTGTGGGAGCCATACTAGCGGCGCAAGCATGGTCGAACGCCTGATCCGACGAGGCTACTACTGGCCCACGATGGCCGAGGACAGCAAAAGTCATGCCGAAAGGTGTAAACCGTGCCAAGCATACGCCCCTCGGGTCCATCAACCCGCGGCCCCGTGGGAGCCCCATCTGACCCCTTGCCCATTCTCCAAATGGGACATTGATATAGTTGGACCCCTCATCCCTAACGCTGGCCAAAAGATATTTCTACTCGTAGCAGTTGACTACTCTACTAAATGGGTAGAAGCGGAACCCTTAGCTTGGATCACCGCGGGGGCCGTCATCAATTTCCTATAGAGAAACATTATGTGCCGCTTTGGCACCCTCGGAGTCTGGTAAGTGATAATGGCCTACAGTTCACGAATCAAAAGTTAGAAAAGTGGTGTGACCATTGGGAGATTAAACACCGCTTCACTTTGGTGGGGTACCCCCAAGCAAATGGACAAGTAGAAAGGACCAACCGAACCCTTTTGAAAAACATGAAGGCCCGACTCGATTAGCACAAAGCCAAGTGGGTTGAAGAAATACACGGTATATTATGGGCCTATCGGACCACGAAAAGCACCGCTACGGGCGAAACTCCTTTTAGCCTATCCTACGTGTGCGAAGCCGTCTTGCCCTCGGAGGTCTCCATAGAAAGCTGGCGAGTTAGAGAATACGAAGAAGTAACCAACGGCTCAAACTTAGCCCTCGCTCTTGATCTACTTGAAGAAAAGAGAACACAAATAGCCCTCCGAATGGAAGAGTACAAGACCTGGATGTCACGATACTACAATGCCAAGGTGAAACCCAGAACTTTTCAAGTTGGAGATTTAGTGATGAAACGAGTTGGGGCTTCCAAGAATGTAGGCAAACTTGATCCACGATGGGAAGGACCCTATAAGATAGCAGAAATTGTGGGACCCGCGGCCTATCTTCTCGCCAATTCCGAGGGAATAGTGCTTCGTAACACCTGGAACTCAATCAACCTTAGAAAGTACTATGCTTAATGTAACAGTTATACATAAATAAAAAAGGTTGTTTATGTACGGAGGGTTCCAGTACAAAAGAAAATAGGGTTGCCCGACAAAATGATGACTCTACACATGAGTCATCTTAGCAACCCAACTCAAAGGACCCTCCAGAACAAACAACAGAAGCCCCCCGTATTACGAACTAAACTATATAATACCCTTCTACAAGCTATGCATCCCCTATAGGACGTTTCCCTTCTCGAATAAGTCGCCGGCGCTGCTCCTCGGAAAGAGAGACCGGATCATCAACAAACACAGTCGAAGCAACAGAATCCCTAGCGGCCGAGGGAGGAAGTTCCTCAAAAACCTGACGAATACTAAGTTCCAGAATGATCAAACCCAAAGGAAACCCTGGCAAAGCTTGAACAGAGTCTTGGCACAGTCGGTAGCCTATATGAACCAAGTCACGCATCTCACCCTGAAGAGACTCACGAAGGCTAAATGGACCCACCACTTCCAACACTGCTTGAACCCGAGCCATCACCAGTGCCACCGCCTGAGTGCGAGTTATCCCTAGCAGCTGTTGGCTCTAGGCATCTTTTTCCTTCGTAGCATGTGTCAACTGTTCCTCCGAGAACCGCATCTGGTCTCTTAACTCTTCCATTCTCCTCTCCAAATTCAATACACGAGCTCTCTCAAGCACCAGTTGGCGCTCTAATTCCCATGATTTGTCCTTCTCAACTTGCAACACACTATTGTGGATCTCCCGAGTGGATTCATGAACCCCTTTCAAGTGAGTTATCTCCGCTTGGGCTTTCAATAGACCTTGCTCTAACTCGTCCCGGTGGCGATACACTAAGCCAGGGTCGGAAGAAGAACTCCCATAAGATCCGAGGGCATCTAGCACCATATAAATCTGCCTGAAGACAAGCAGAGTACATCAAACTGAGGCGACAGGTTAGTATTAAATAAAATAGATAAAATGATGGAATATCTCGCACAGGTCTTTACAAGCTAAGTCCTAAAGAACGGATACCGGGAGGGTCCTCATCAGCCTGCAATCCGTCATGTTTAATAGACAACTGAGAAAGTTCCGACAAAATCCCACCGCTGATCCGAGGGGAGAAATATCCTGGTTATCCCCGAGGAGTGGAGATCTCCCGAGGGAAGGGTTCCCCTCGAGCGGCGGTGCGGGGACACGATCAGGGCTATCTTCGAGGGGCTGCAATCCTCCCGTATCAGGAGAGAGAAGATACTCCTCTAACACATTCACTACAACAGAGTCACGAGGAAAAGGCTGTGACACCACTGGAGTCGTATGAAAGTCCGTCCGGAAAGGAGTCGCTATCGGATCCGACACCCCGAGGGGAATTACAAAGCTCACAAGGGGGCTGCCACAGGCGACGCCTCCTGTCCCTCCTTCTCCGAAGAAATGCCAATCATCGCCTCATTTATGAGTTGATCAGAATCACCAACTTTCGGCGTCCTTGGACTACCGTGCAACGCCCGCCCCATAAAAACATCATTAGAAGACTCGAGAAAAAATGCTCCCATCTCTGTGCCTGTAAAAAACGTCAGCGTACAAACAATCCGAGGGCACCCAGATAACTTACAAGCTAAACAAATGAGAAAGGTGATAAGTAGAACTTACGGAAATAGAAATTACTATGAAGAGGACGAGATGGGAGGGTACGCCCCTCCACCCCTTCTTGCAAACCCGCCAGAATTAGGGCCTCAAGAAAATCCAGTAGCCCGGTTATGTCATAGGAACCAGAAAAAGTCTCGAGCGAAGCAATACCTCCGTTTCGTAACCCCGCGTTTCGGTGTTGGGAGCAATATATCCTAGACCCCATCGGATGGGCACCCCCATGACCTGGCCGATTGACCTCTCAGACGGACAAAGAAAAACCTCCGCCTCCAATCCCCTCTACAAGAGCAGAGATTGGATACACGAGTGAAGGCGTCTTCCCTGTCCCGATAGGTCAGGCTAAAAAAGGGATTCCCCTTTGAACAGGGCCGAAGGGCAAATATCGCCCCCACCCGATAAGGGGACATAGGAAGGTTTAAAAGCTCACAATGCAGAACATATCCCACCAAATGACTATATGAACTTGGCGTTAGCTGACTCGGACATATCTGTCAGTACCGAAAGAGTATTTGGAGAAAAGGGTGGAAAAACATCCGCAACCCACAACACATCTGTTCGCTATAGACAGTCAAATAACCCGAGTGAGGCGCGTAATCTCTCTGGCCCGCGGAAGGCACTATCGCGTCATACTCTTCAAAATCCAAGTTATACCCAGCGAAAAGAATCCTTACAGAGCTCTCACACTCCGTACTTGTAGTGGATCCCACACGCCCTCTACCTATCAATCTTGCCGGATTAAGAGGAATCAAATCAAATTCCGAAGACCCGTCGGCCAAAGAATACGGCTCCCTACCCATGAAGATCTCCCTGATGTGGTTCACTCGGCGAGAGTTCGTAGATGAAAGCCTAGGGGCTACTCCCAAAGGAGAATTTGCGCCAAGTGTCGCTTGATTTCCAGACAAACTATCCCTCGGCCAATGAGAAGAATCCTCCGAGAGGATAGGATGAGCCCTTGACGGTCCAAAAGGACTCTGAGTAGAGTTTCGAGAAGAACCACAAGATGAAACTGACCCTCCTCGCCTATAATAAGGTGGCATCATCTCCTCAAGTAAGTATTATCTTCGTGCTTACGATTACTGGAAAATTGAAAAGGTAAGAAAATCAGAAGTTAAGAACTAGCTATGATGGCGAGAGAATTAGTAAACATAACTGTTGAATGTCCGGAATACATATATATTTTTTACCCTTTGACTAGAAAATTAAGATTAGTCCCCCATGGCATAAAGCAAAGGGCACGTGTCAAAGAATCTTCTTAGTTAAGAATGACACATGCTTAATGTCGCCATGCAAAATGACACCTCCTACTTAGGAGATAAGCCTAGTCAACAACCTTAAGTATTTCATCATTATCTTCCTCAATTAGATTTAATTGTAATAGTAAAAATAAAAAAGACAGAAAAGGGAAAGAGGGGAATTAAACCACTATTTATTCGAAAGTCGAGAAGTCCTCGGAAAAGATTGTATTTACAAGAGACATTTATTAAAAGCGAGGAAATAAAAACTACAATAAATAGACTATGCCCCCGTAGTGGAAGGGTGCGAAGGGGTCGTCGCCTCAGCGGAAGTACCCAGCGGAGCAAGGCGAGAAATTGGTGAAAATACCCCCCGGAGCCACTAGTCCTCGGACCCGGACTACTGGTTGAACGCATCGGAGAGGGCACAGGAGAATCCCTAGGGGATAGTAAACCCCCAAATCTCCCCACAAAGTAACGACAGTCCTCGGGAGATGGCCTCTTCAACTTGCGAAGGTCAAAGGACTTAAAAAAGTCCACATCCGACCGTAATAAGGACGTCGCCAACCTAGCACACTCCAAATAGCCCCACAAAAGATGGCCTGTTAAAAGCTCCTGAGAAGGCATATCAGAAGATCCCGAGTGCTGTCTAGAGATCTCTCGTTGAGCAAATTGAACCGCTGCATCAACCTTGACCTGCACCTCCTCGGGAGAAAGGAAGTTCGCCAACTTCCCCTCGGCCGACTCAGCCCTGTCAGTGACCTGACCCAATGTCTCCTGAAGACCCCTCTCCCTCTCCAAACCTTCCGCTACCTCCTTCTCAAGAGCAACAATCCGAGCATTAAGAGTCCCCACAGACTCCAATTTTTTCCTTCTCCAAAAGGGCTACCCTGGCTATTGCAGCCTTCTCGGAGACCTATATCTGCTTATAGGCAGACTCCGCCGTGTTCAACCTATGATGCAAGCCCTCGTTCCCTTTCTCAGCTTCTCGCAGAATGAATTCGTAGTTAGAGATTTTTATGAGAAACACCTCTTCCCTCGTCTGTCTCTCCTTATCCCTGAACAAAAGAGGCGCCAATTGCGCTCGGAGAGCTTCCACCTCTTTCGCGTCCTTTAGACCGCGCTTCTCTACAGCAATGACCGCCTCCCGAGTCTTTCCTATCTACAAAAAGATAAGCAAGAAAAAGAATTATTACAGATAAACCATGTAGCCCCAAGGAGACCAGTACGAAGAAACTTACCATGAGCCCCAACCAGTTAAGACTGGTATACAGAAACTGGTACCCCACGGCAGGTGTAGAACTAGAGAAAGCAAAGAATTGGAGGATTTCCTGATAAGCCTCCCCCACAGTCCGAGACGAGAATTGTCCCTCCAACCCACTAGGAGGTATGGGCATTTGAAAAGTATGCCCCCTCGGAGATAGAGTCACCAGAATGTGACCTCTCGGAGGAGTAGTCCCCGGTATTGGCGTCACCAACTCCGAGTTAGTAAACACAACCCGAGAGCCCCCGACGACTACAGACGGACCCGACTCCGCTAGCAACGAGTTCAAGATCCCCACCTTCACGTCTCTGTCATCGGACGAGGGGTCAAACTCCCCTTGAATGTCCTCGGAGTCCCCCAGTGAAGCCTCCTGCCCGGGAACACTGAATTGTGCCAAGAAATCTTCTTCTATAAAAGACAACATATGTGTGTAAAATGGAGAATGAAACTAGAAAAAATCATCACTGGAAAAATAAAAAAAGATAAGTGAAGAACGCTTACCATATAGAGAAGGCTCCTCTACCATCGGAGCCTTATCCTTGTCCACGGTCTCTGCACCAAGAAGGAGAACATCAGTACATGAATAAACTCCTTAAAAAGGTTTGGAAAATCTCATTAAGGACCAATAAGAACTCACCGAGGGGAGCAGATTTAGACGTTATCTTCTCCGAGAGCTCAAGAACTGTCGTAGGCATGGACTCCACTCCAGGAGAAGAAGCTGGAGAGGGATCCCTAGAAGACAAGTCCACCACCTCAGTAGTCTTCTGAAGAGATTCTTCCTCACTCACCCTCGAAAATATTCCTTCCTCTGAAACCCTCGGAGAATTTCCTATATCGGACCCGGAGACGGGCCGATCCCCCGTATCGGACCTAGAGACCGGCACCAAAGCCCAAGAGGAAGAAGGGCCTACTTGGCGCAATGGAACAACATTTTTGATAACCCCCGTAATGTCTATATACAGAGGAGAATGATCCTTGTGAGTCCCTCCTACCTCCGGACCCATATGCCCGCCCTCGGGAGCATTAACCTCCTCCTCCTCATGATCACCCTCTTCTGGCACATCGGAAATACCGCTCGGAGTAGCTTCCCTCGGGCCCGACATCGAATAATAATTCGCCAAAACCTCCTCTACACCACCCAAAAACCACCAAAAACCACCAAACATAAGTATAATTCATTACTATACTAAAAGAAAAAACGAAAAGAGAAAATAAGGTACTTACTAAAAAGATTCATCGCATCAGAAGATAAGGACAAGGGTTTTTTCACAGCATCATCGGTAAATACCACATGATGAAGTCCGGATGTCACGAACAACATCATAAAGTCCTCCGACTCCATCAACTTTTGCTGAGAAATCATGGGAGACAGAATTATCTCCGAGTCCAGGGTGCGCACGGGAGCTGCACCCTCTCTCCAGTCAAAGGGCATATCCCATATGCCTTGAGCGGGTTGCACGAAAAAATATTTGTTCTTCCAAACGCTGTGCGAGGAGATTGACGCGTCCAGTATCCTCTTCGTGGAATTTCGAGAATTGTCTCGATGACGAACATGGTAAAACGGATACCCTCCGGGTGAGATTACCACATCAAAAATAGAAAAGAAATGGTCCACCCCACACTCCAACCCACTCACCTGGCACCAAAAGACATAAATGCAGAGAGCGGCGAACCCGTTCGGAACCATTTGACTCAGACTGATATTGCAAGCCTTAAATACTTCGCAAAAGAAAGGTGGCATGAATGAACGCCACCCGTATCTCACCTGGGCAAAATAGACAGTCACCATCCCCCGATGAGGATAACAGGCTCTCTCATCTTTCGTCGGAATTTGGAAAATCGTATTCTTTTGAAAATCCCCAGTTGAGGTGAATAACTCCAACACCTGTTCACGAGTGGCAACGCTGGGAACCCTCTCAACTTTGGCGAAATCCCGAGTGGCCGCCTTCTTCGATTTGGGAACCCTAGCTTTTTTAGAAGAAGCGGCGCCGCCCTCGGCAGCAGCAGAAGCCTCTCCCTTATGCTTACGAATAACTACCCCTTTCGGAACACCCCCCAAACTCACCGAAGAATCAACTGGAGCAGTAACTCCGGAGGTGGTGGAGACGGCAATAGGATCAACGTTAGCAGAAGAAGCCATTTGTGCAGTAACATAGAGGGAGTGGTTATCCGAAAAGGAAAAAAGATGGAGTGCGCGTGAAATTGCTGAAAGATTAAAGTATGAGAAGAAAAGAAGAAGGAAAGATTTTTTGCTCTGAAAGAAGTTCACCGCAAGAAAAAATTGTGAAAGTGAGAAGTGAAGGGGAATGGTTCTCGTATTTATAGGAGTAAAAGTGGCAACGGTCACAAACCCTCAAAACGTGGAGCATATTTAAAGCTCCACGTATCCCCCATATCCACGCGCCACGCCATCAACAATCTGACTGTTACAAACGGTCAGATATTTTGAAGTTTCAAATGATCAACGGTTACCTGCAACGAATGCTCTGCATATATATATTCCCTCAGAAAAATGCCAAAAGACAGGTACCTCAGAAAGAAGAGCTCGGACTAACCCCTCACCTCACTGAGGACATGAAATAAAATTTCCCTCGCCTCTACGAAGGCGATCGAAATTTGGGAGGCTAGTGTTAACCATAAAGATAAATAGAAGATTAAAAAAATGTTAATCCTAATTATGGAAATTAACAAATGGACAATACTATTGTCACGAGTACTTCCGATGAGATGTACCCACTCCTAATAAGGAGGCCCCTCGGTCACTGACCTAAAAAGGCACGGATGAACATCCGAGGAGATACCTAAGCGTTCCTTGGAAAGACAACGATGAATGAAAAACAGATATCAACGCGGCATCGAAAAAAGAGCAAACCGCGATGGATCCGCGCGACTCCGATATCCATCAATGCGCCAAGAGGGACCACAATGGACCCCGAGTCCCATAAACTTGCAAGAATACTTCCTTGGTGAACACTCCTCAACATGAACTGCCCTCGGACCATCACCCGATGACCAATTCTCAGAGAAAAACCAGAAATGAATACCAGAACCCCCGGATGATATTCCCCGAGGACTTAGACGCTAAAATACCATTCCAAGAAGGCCAAATCAAGCCCTCGGAGATCAAATCAAGCCCTTGGAGATCACATCAAGCCCTCAGAGGTCACATCAAGCCCTCGGGGATCACGTCAAGCCATCGGAGATCAAATCCAGACCTTGAAGATAAAATGAAACCCCTCGGAGAACATATACAGCAGTCCCCACCTATGCCAAAGTAGTAATACCACCGGAAGAACGCCCTAGCTATTCATCAACAAAAGCAGGGCCCCTCGGATAAATAGCATCCTGAAAAGCGGTCCCTCAGAGACCCTCGGAGCCATCAGAAGACACAAAGATCGGCCTAGTCAGCATCTAGTAGACTAAAGATATACCTTATCTTAACTTTTTACACCTGTATCAACATAACGACACATGTCCTTACTAAAACACATGCACAACGACACATATCCCTAACAAAGTCTATATAAAGGGAGGTGATCAGTTGAAGAAAGATAACTCCAAACACACATACAAACACACAACAAAGATTAAGGAGGAAAAGTTCAGTGAATAAAGGAAGAAATATTCTCGCATCTCTTGTTCTTTCCACAAACCCATTGGTTTTGAATCACGGGCAGGGCGTTCCGACCCAAAATAATATTCGTTAAATAGGGAATAATTCCAAACCCATTAACACCTTTCAACTTGCAATTTTAAATCAAAATAAATAACTATTTTTGTTCTCACTCCCTTTCAGTTATAACTTGTTAGGCACTTGAGATCACTATGCTAATAACTTTTTATAATATATACCTAAACACTAAAGTTACAATAGCATAGCCACATATGATTTCATTTATTTTACTAGATCATATATATATATATATATATATATATATATATATATATTTTTATCTCAGAAGCAATCAATAATCTCCTTCTGTCTTAGTTGTTTTGTATTTATAATTTTATTTTCTTTGATGTAATAGCCCGGGGTAAAAAATCTGTCTTATTTTTTGTTTTAACTTATCATGGTGGATTGAAGTTTCAACGATAATGAAGTCAATAATCAACATCTGAGGAGTCTGACGTCATCCAATAGGTCAGCATCGCAATGAGATCTGGTTTCACACAATTGATTTTTTTTTCTTCTTGGTCTGCCCACTTAATATTCAATATTATGAGAGCGTTTGGATGCCCCCATATGCCCCCATAAAATAAATAGTAAGGCTTTGTACTGGGTTTGGATTCCAACACTCACAATTCTGAAGCCCGTAATAAGTGGGCCATCACCCCTTTATCTCCCAACATGGTGTCGCCACCTTCCCCCTCAGATTAATTGTAACAGCCCATTATAGATGTTTTAGACCATAAAGCCCTTATGCAATCTTTCTGTTTCATAAATGAAGAGCCCTCTTTTTTGACTTGTTCTTTGATTTTCTTCTCAATTCTTCATTCTCACTTATTCGATTGCATCTTTGTATTGTATATAAAAAGAGAACAGATCTCACTTGGAATTGAGTTGTTTTTTGATTTTCTTCTAAATTCTTCATTCTCTCTCTTATTGGATCGCATCCTTGTATGAAGAATTAAGAAGAAAATCATTGCCAAGTCCAGCAGGGAGAATAAAGAATTGTATTATAAGAGAACAAGATCTTTGAAAATCATCGCATCTTTGCACGAATACGAGAACAAGATTTCATTTGGAACTGCAGCAACTCATTTGGGTTTGAAAAATTCTTATAAAGCAGAGCATGGTTCTCATTTTGGGTGTTACATCATTAATCATTGCCCTTTGAAGTTTAGAGAATCCATGTCTTGAATTCATGACCTAACCAGATCATGGTTCTCATTTTTGGGGAATTGAGTAACATAGTTGATCATGGGATTTCTAAGAAACAATGCCTGTGAGTTCTAATAATAGGAAAGCTAAAGGGTTGAAGGTGAAGGGTAAAATTGATTTTTCATCAATAATAATTGCATTAATTGAGGCTGTCCAAACACCGTGTTTGTAGTGAGGCTTTGAGAATTATATAACAACATGGTATTGGGGTACAAACGAGTGGCATCAAGCAAACGTGCTCTATGTAGAGAGTTCTGGACCAAACATACGTGTGGGGTTGCCCGTCTTTAACTTTCAGGATAATTACATCTTCTCACCATTTATTTAATGCAATTACAGAAAATTAGAAACCAACTAAGAGGTTTGCAAACTTACAAGAATTTCTCCTATTAGGCTGAAACTTTCATTCATATATGGATGAAAGTCGAAAGAAGTAGTGTAATATAAATTATACAGAGAATTAAACAGTGATTCAAAAGTTAAAATTAAATAAGCTTTAGCTATTCCCGCAAGTAATCAAATATGTTAATTATTATTTGTATCTAAAACACCGAATTATTTCAATAAGTTAGTTTCAAGGTTGTTCAAACCTAATATATATTTCTCTTCATATTAAAAATTAAATTATATGTTTTTTTCATTACACATTGTTAACAGTTGCTTTATATTGAGAATTTTGGGAGGAGTGGGTAGCAACGCCTTGTCCAGGTTTGAAAAGAATTCAGCCACTAATTATTTTCCCTCCTTATTCTTTTCTTATTTTTTCCAAAAAAAGTATATCTCATTCTTTGAATTTTGTCCCCTTCTTATAGGGGCTAGTATTCATACAAGTGAGATTTTTCAGGGGACATATGTGCGATACTTGAGAGACAATTATTGAATGTTGGTTTCTAATATTGACAACTGTCTCCAAATATGCTGACATAGCTTTCAGATGTGTCTGCTATCGGGCATAGTTGGACATGTGTCTCCATCGTGCTGAGTCAATTTTGCTCGCGGTCTTATCGTTTCAAGAAGATAAGATCATGACGTATATCATTTCCTTTTGTCCCGATACCATGCTTCCGATAGGTGAGGAGTCACGATACCTTGTTTTCGATAGGTGGAGAGGGAAGAAAAAGTTACCCGAGAGGGTATATTTCCCAATACTTGTTTCCGGTATATCTTTTTTCGGATAATGAGTTACGAGGGGATAGGTCTCGAGTGATAAGGTAAGTGCGAGAGTATCGTGTCTCTAGGGGATATTCGTGAGGCTATTTAAAGCTCTCGATACCTCTCGCGGTATTTGTACTATGTGAAATACTTATCATGAGAGATAGAACACCGTATATCCAGTATCGGTAGAACATTTAAATCAGCCGATATCGAGGTGACCTCCGGGATGCTTAGGTGGCATCGTGGAGTGAGTACGGGGCTTTTGGAAAAAAGTCTACTGTTAACAGTAGCCCCCCCCTCCCCCCCCCCCCCCCCAATTCCTATTATTTTCTTTCAAGAGGCAATAGAAATTTGAGAGGAGTTGTGTATACGTTGTCCCCCTTTTTCCTCTTTTTTTTTTGATGACGTGACATTAATTATTAATGTCGTGTCTCTTGGAAGTGGTGCGTAACGGGTAGCTACGTTTCTTAATCGTGGGGGGGGGGGGGTGTAACGGTCCGAATTCTTCGGAATTTGTGCCACTATAGAACGTGGCATTAATGGAGAGCAGGTATTTAAGCCACGTGTAAGAGAAGTGGTGTAGTGGGATGTGAAGAGAGGGGTTAGTGGGTAATTAATACCCGTTTGTTTCTAGGGTTATAAATACCCTCTTCCCCCCAAATTTTTCTTCACACTTTGCAAACTTCCAAGTACTTTCTCTTCCGTAAAGCTTTCTGCAACTTATCAATTTTTCAAGCTTTCTTGTTCTCTATAATGGCGTCTCTCTCTACTACTGACCTAGTTTCCGCGACTTACGTCTCTGGTGCCCTTGCCTTCTCATCCGCTTCCGATCCTTCCGTGGTGACGGGGGACCCCTTCTTCAGTTTCTCGTAAGAGGAGTGCGGCGGTGATGGTGGGGGTAGGCGGCAGCGGAAGCGCTAAGAAGGCGAAGAAATCCAAGAAACATTTCGACAAAGAGGGTGTTCCACGAAATACCCGAAAAGTGGAGGTCATCGCTAGTACCGCACCCCATGAGGAGATTAAGAATTTATGTATCGAGTATGGAGCGTCGGGTCGGAATGTGACATTGGTGATTTCGACGGATGATCAGATGGGTAACTCTCCTCCCGCCAAACACCTTACGGTGTATTATTGTCATGTGAGGGCGGGGTTGCATTCCTTCTTCCCGCCCTTCTACTGCGGAATATTCAAGTTTTGTGACGTGTGTCCAAGCCAGCTCACCCCAAATTATTTTACGGCTCTAGCACTGTTCGTCTTTTGGTGCTTAGATAGGGAGATTGAGTGCACGAAGGAAAGATTCTTCGCTATTTTCGAGTTGAAACTCTCCCTGGGGGGCTCCTTTTTATTGTTTCGGTCATCAGAGCAAGGATGACCGCATTTCTGAAGGAAACGTTAGCTCGCATAGCACATGGAAGAATAAGTTCTTCTATATTTGTCCTACCGAGAAGGAGTGGGATATGACATATACTTGGAGGGAGCCCCGATTCCCTGAGAGGGTTATGGACGATACCCTAGTTTTTTCGCCAGTATTTGCGGCGAAGACATTGGTGGAATCAGAGAAGTTCACAGTTCTCTATCGGACCGTGGGTTTGCGATACATTACGCCGATAGATAAGATTGAGAAACCTTTGGCTATCCCCAAAGGTTACGCCAGCGTTTTTGGTAAGTCTTATATGATTTTTTCCTTTGTAGTTTTTAAGATATTTTGAAATTATCGTAATTTTATCTGACCTCTTTTCGCAGCAGAGGCGTTGAAGCCGTTTATAGTGGAAGGTGTTGGTACCTATGGTAGGGTACAAAGTTTTGAGGACACGAAGTCCAATAAATGCTTTGGTCTCGGGGGAGGTTGAAATTCCCAATGCCATTGAGGCTATTGTCGAACGGGTACATACTCGTTCTACTGTCTCGACGGCTTTGCCTCGATCGTCGAGCAGGACATCAGACACTCTTGAAGAGGGGGTCTAGATGTGACTTCGGCGGATGCTGCCGTCGTCGTGGATTTCTCTCTAGAGGGGGTGGAAGATGGCGTGGGGATTGGCGGGATGTCTTTACCATCCCTTACCGTTGCTCCCCCCGTTTTTGCTTATCTTGTCGTTGGTGTTACGATGGCCCATCTGTCGTTCCTTCGGATATTGTAGAGTTATCTTCATCCGATAAGTCAGCGACGTCGATGGATTATGTGGATTTACTTTTGGTGACACCACCGACTAGCCTTACCTCTCCTCATCATACTCCACTAGCACCGGCTATCACTACCGCTCAGGTCTTGAGTAAGTGTCCCTTCTGGATCTTTCCTTAAGAATGTTGAGAGAGTTTTTGTTCGATCTTTTACTTATGAAGGGTTATATTAACAGATAAGGGGAAAGCTCCATTGATAGAGGGCGAGGGGGCGTCGTTGCTCAAAGATGCCTTTGATTTTGATAAGCCTTTGAGTTCTGACATTTCATAATTGATTTATGAGTTAGGGAGTAGTTTTCTTACTAAGGTATGGTTGGTACGCATGGGGTGAGTTTTTTAATTTTTGAGAGGGGCCTTCTCCCTCAGCCCCCGACACCCTTCATTCGGGTCCGATTTCCAAGGAAGTGGTTTTCTTGTTGGAGGAGTTAATGTCTCTGGCCCTGTCATTTGCAGTTCGCCCCGCCCCGAGTTCGTTGGCAGCCATTCAATTCGATAGTCCAGTTGTTACTCAGGTTCCTCTACCGGAGGGTGTCCCATTAAAAGGACTTCTTCCTCCAATTTTCTTGCTTTGGGACAAGTGCCTGATGCAGAGGGAGTTGAGACGGCTCTCGGGATAATAACTCGATTATTCGCTTCCACTAGTTCTTTGCCCATGGATGGATGGCCGTTCTTGCAAGCATGCGTCAACTGGATGGCTATAATGGTAAGTGTCTTTTCCTGCTCCTCTTTCAGAAAACATTTTTAGTTTTATTTTTCATATTTTGGCTTTGTTCTTTGGCGCCTAAAGTGCTTCCCCTTGTCTTACGTGAGGTTGGGAAGCTGCATGAGAATGCCACCTCTACTGACAAAAGGTTGCGGAAGGTTGATGAGGAGAATAAGGCTCTGCGGGAGTGGGTAGAGAAGTATGACATGGTCCGGTCGAAAGCCACAAAGAACATACAAGATTAGGGGGCCGAGAACAAGCTACTTCAGTCATCAGTATCGGAGCTGGAGGCTTCGGGTATGGTCCTGAAGGAGAAAGTGGGGTTCATCGAGGAAGAGAAGGACGCAAGAGTTTTAAGGCAGAAGGAGTTGGAGCAGAATCTTTCCCAAGCTCTTTTCTGGGTGGAGACTCTGACAGAGGAGATAACGAAGACTCCGATTTTGGGGGGTATTCCCTGTGAGGACCGCACCTCCAGATTGAGTTAATATCAAACTCGTCCCATGTTTAAACAACACAGAAATAAACTCGATATTAATATAGTCTAAAGGAAATGTCTCACGGCTAGGATCATACCATACACAAAGAAAATCAATTTATTACATATCACAACGGAAGTCTTGATAAAATACAATTAACAACGTCATAGTTGAATAAAAGTAACAATACTTAGTTATTTAAAATATTTATGATTATTGAAATGCATACTCAAAATTACACTTAGCAAAATAACTTCTTGATTTGAAAAATCGCTCACACCAGCCACACGTAAGTCGCCTTTTATTCTGAGGAATGGACAGACAAAAAAAAAGAGAAATAAGTCTTTAATGACTTAGTGAGATTTATAGGTTTAGGCAGTAAATTGAACAAGAATAAGTAAAATCCGAAATGAACTGAACGGGAAAGAATGGCAAGAAATAACCATTGAGCGTTAATAACATATGAACATGAAGTAATGAAAATGAACATGTGCACATAACAACTAGATTCAACCTTATATTAACGAATATACTACATTATACCTCCAAACGAGGAGTAAACTCGCAACAAAACAAAAAGACATGCTCGAGTACACGTCTATCTAGCACGCAAGATAAAATCAACTCCTGACTATACACGACGCCTAGATCGATGGGTATTATGCAAAAATACTTAAATCGACAGCCTTGCTACCCAGCAGTAAATTAACACAATCCCGGGCCCAACTTCCCAAAGGCGTCCCAATGGGTGAAACATAATATCATATGAGCTCGTAAGCCAAGATAGTATTCGTTGCTCGTTTGCGCAGTCCAAGAATCAATATATAGTTTATCATATTAGATCAGGTAATACAATTATGAATTGACAGGTCATAGATTTAGCATTTTAATATGAAGTAACAATAGATAAAAGAAACTGAATCGCCAAAGAGAATAAGTAAATGAAACATAAAGTCAATATAAAGGATGAAAGAAGTGGCTCGTGATTCGGGAACAAAAATCACGAATTTTCTGTCCAAGTTCCTTAGGGCCGAGTGCCAAACGGGGCTGGAATTATCAAAATCAAACCTCGCCTTTTCCACACAATTGGCGCTAGTTGTCCTCGTTAACTTCGTCAATCCCTAAATAGGTTAATAAAGTGTTAATAGTTATACAATTAGCTAGTAAGTTTATGTTTTTCATAAGTTATTCTAACTAGTAATTAGGCTACCCTTTAATACTAACTAAGTTAAAATGTGAGAGAATCGTGTCCTAATATACATCAAAGATTCATACAAAGGATTAATATGAAAGTTAACTAAAGATCACTTAAAAACATGCATCATCATTAGTAAAAATAAAACATACTCGGCTACTACTATCTTTGCCGTCTAAACTATGATCTAATGAGTGATTTGCTTAAATAACCTTCAATATAGTAGATCTATCGTGAATTCACATTTCAACTCTTGATATTAAGCATCATATAAATAGATTGGTGAAATATTACATAGTATTCTAAAACAAATAACTAAAATAGTGACATGCATAGATTCTTATACTAAATTGACCTGTGTAAACAAATGAATATCATAGTTAAATATTTTTAAAGAATCAAATAAATGCATTTAGTAGGAGTGATAAGGAAGGAGTTTTACTATTTTGTAAAAAGCCTTGTGTGATAGAAGCTGTTTTCGGACTTTCTGGACAGATGGTGATTGTTGCTTGCTTTCGGCCTTTCAAATCTTCTCTTTTGGAAACGGTGTCTGAATATTAAAGATGCCTAACTTAAAGTGGAATCTGGATCTAAAATTTCAGAATTTTTGGACTTGATTTGGATGAGTTATGGTGTTTTTAGTGCTCGGATTTGAAAGCAGTTTTTCTACACAATAAAAAGTTTTGGTCTTTTGTGGGTAAAAGGACGATGGGTAAAATTCTGAAACAATTTTGTTATGAAACTAGATTCAAAACGGTTGAATATAATGAAGAAAAATGATGCATTCACGTGAGTAATATGACAGCTAAAATTGTTCAAAGTCAGATATCGAGTGCTGACAAATGTTGATAGGTTCATGTGCAATTATAGTAACAAGTTGGCAACTTGTATAGTTGTCTCCTTATCACTTATTTTTTTATTTTATTTTACTTTATACACCTTATAATATCAAATTCAGATCATATATTCATCTTAAATAATTCACAACTTGTAATTGATTAACTATTATGCAATTATAGTTATTATATAAAAGATATATATACATAATTAAGGAGATAACTATGTAACTAACATGTTTTAAGCTAATTTCGAAATAATCATAATTATTTAGGGTTTATGAACCTAATTTAAGAACACATAAATTATGTAAAGACTATCATAAGCTAATCATAAACGTTTAGGACTAATTTGTAAATTCTAAAACTAATTGGTGTCAAAATCCTAATTTGTGTAAGTTGAAGGACTAAAGTGAAAATTAAACTAAAATAAATTGAAAACATTATTCTTTTGGTGCGTGACATTTCTCCCGAGGAATTGCAACAGAAGTTGGCCGCTGCTACTAAGTTTACCCAGGAGGAGACCCTTTTGTCAATGCCAAGGAATTTATGCTCGTAAGAACCACAGGTATTTGATAGGGCATGTGTTGTGGAGGTTCCATCCAATGCTTTGGGCAAGTGCGAAGGAAGATTGCTCCCAACGTTGATCCACGCCAGATAAATATTCTGGAGATACAGAAGCCCACGCTGGAGCAAGCTTTCACCGTTTTTGAGAAGCATAGCTCCCACTTTCCTCCTTCCCCAGCAGCTCTTGCCCGAGTTCCTATTGCTGATGTTGTTCCGAGGGCCGCTGTTAATCCTTCGATGCCGCCACCTCCAGCCACGAGACCTGTAGCTGGCCCCTCGGGTGCATCCCCCTCTGTTCCTGCTACGAGTGCCCCGACCTATTAGTCTTAGAAGTTTTTTTTGTGCTTTTATTTCGCTCTTTTTTATGTAATGGTGATATTCGACTTTGTACTTTTGTGAGTTCTTTTGCTTTTAATGAAATTTATCCTTTTGCTCATTTTTATTCTTGTCATTTTATATTTAATAACTGAATCGTAATGCGTTCCTACATGTTAGGGACTTGAACTTTCTCCTTTTAATGACTTGGATATTCTTAAGATTTTTGACTATATCTTGAAGCAAACAAGTTAGTAGCTGCATGCCCTCTTCTACTGAAGGCAAGAATGTTGAGAAGGAATTTCTGCTCAGGGAGATTCCTTTTTTGATCTAGAAGGAATCTCCCTGTGTAGTGCCTCTGAGGGAAATCCAAGCAGCGGGGATGGACAAGGATCCTTATGCTTTGGTTTGGTGTTAGCCTGAGATAACTTCCCTCGATGTTTGGTAGGGGATCCATCTTCTCTAATCATAAGGGATCCTGATGTAGAGGTAAGAAATCACGGTCGAAGGATTCCAAGAATAGGGGAGCCCGTGGTGAGTTCGGGTCCATTCCTCTCATTGGGATTAGGCTCCCAACCTATCAAGGAGAGGGGCGTTCTAGAAGGGGATATTCCTCTCGGCTTTGGGAGGAACGCGTTAAACATTGTTAAGGAACGTGTATCGCTTCCTCCCGATAGGGGATCTCAGGCTAGGGGAGATGATCATGGGGAAGCATTGACGGTGCCAGGGCGTTTCTCTAGAATTAATCCTGACATGGTTTTCCGCCAGACCTTCTTAAGTGGTTTGTTGAATGAGTTAGACTGTGTCGTGCTAAGTACTCTTTCCTTGTCTTCCTTGCATGATCTGACCTGTAAGGACCTTTGTGAAGTATAGTTTCTTTTCTTTCCACTTTTTGGGAGTAACTTTTATTTTGATGTTTTACTCCTTCTTCTCCTCTTTGATTCTTTGTAACTATTTATGGTGATCAACGACGTGGGCTCTCGGAGGGATCAAGTCTCATCGAAAATAGAACTGATATATTGTCATAAGGAAGATCTGGAGAGGGAACTCTTGCTAGCCAGGTAGAAGGTAGAGAAGCTCGAGGTTGATTGTAAAATTGCACGAGATACCCATAGGGAAGCTTTGAAGAGTGTGGTGGAAAAGTCATGGGACGTAGAGAGATGCCTATCGCTGGAGCGGGCGCGGGTAGTTTGCTTAGAAGAGAGAGTGGTAGACCTTCGTGACAAACTTAGAATTCTAGATGAACGACTTTTTGTGGTTTTGGAGGAAAGAGACGCGGCGCTCCGGAAGGTAACAGAGGTAACTCGGAGGCATAAGGTAGCTCTGGTGTTAGCTTGGGCTCAAGCGTTGATGGATATATCCAACACTCTCGACCCTCGGGATACACTCCAAGAGGAGTTTAGGGACATGGCGCGCATAGGATATAAGCTGTGCGATCTCTTCATGAGTTCCATGTAACTGTTGCTATCCCTCGCTTAAACATTGTGCCCTTGTTTATGGGTGCCCCCGTGGTTCTATCTTTGGAGGTCATACCAGTTTCAGAAGGTTTAGTTGAACCTTCCATTGATTTGGCAGAGCCGATGGACCTGTCCGAGGAGCAGCGACGCTGGTTGATCCGAGAGGGAAAATGCCCCATGAAGGATCTTTGAGCTTCCCCTGCTGTTTTTTTTTTTTGTGGCTTGGTGTGCAAAGTTAGATGGAAGTGAGGGTATTAGCTTCTAGTAATATGCATATTCTGTGTGTTTTGTTTTTTGCGTGTCTGTAGATAGATGACGTCGTAGGATAGGTTTGCTTATAGTCTGTTTAAGACTATAATTTTGTCAGGGCAAGGCTATTCCTCTTCTGTTATTATACGAATCATCTATTGTTTTACATCAAGCATAATACTTTCTCAGGTTATATGTGTTCCATGTGTTGTGGGACACTTTTCCATCGTGGTTTTCTAGTAAATAGGTGGCCCCTCCGATGATCTTGGCTATCTTGAAGGGTCGCTCCCATTTAGGCTGGAGTTTCTCTACGTTCTTGGAGGCTTCCACTCTTCTAAGTACCAAGTCTCCTACTTGGAAGATTCTGGCTCTTACCTTGGAGTTATAGTATCGCGACATGCGTGCCTTGTATTATTCCATTCGAATGGCCACGCAAGCCCTCTTCTCCTCTAAGAGATCTAAGGCTAGGGCAAGATTAAAGTTGTTGCTTACTTCCTCGTACTCTCGGACTCGCTAGCTTTCCACCACCACTTCAGAGGGTACGATGGCTTCGCTGCCGTAGGCCAAGCTATACGGGGTTTCTCTCATGGCGGTCCTTTGAGTGGTCCTATATGCCCATTGGATTCCAAGAATTTCTTCTACCCACCTAGCCTTGTGCCAATCCAACCTTGTTTTCAAGGTTTTTTAGCAAGGTTTGATTAGTTCTTTCCACATGACCGCTGGCTTGGGGATAAGCCACGGACGCAAAGTGATGCTTTATTTTCCAGTGATCACACCATTTTTCTAAGTCTTGGCTTGTAAATTGGAGCCCGTTATCACTAATTAGGTATTGGGGTATACCAAAACGGCATATTATGTGCCTCCATAGAAAGTTAATGACGGCTCTGGAGGTGACTCTAGCCATGGGTTCTGCTTCCACACATTTAATAAAGTAGTCTACGGCTACTAACATGAACGTTTACTAGCCCGCATTGGGGACCAGGGGTCCTACTATATCGATTCCCCACTTTGCGAAAGGGCAAGGACTTGGTCTCGATACCCAAGGTATCGCAGGCTGATGGATTATGCGAGCAAAGATGTGGCATGCTTTGCATCGCGTATCATGCTCTTGGCAGTCTTGGTCCATCGTTGGCCAGTAGTAACCTTGGTGGACGATGCGTCCAATCATGCTTTCTCCCCCCGTGTGGCTCCCACAAGTTTCTTTGCGAATTTCTCTAGTAACCTATTCCGCTTCCCACAGATTTAGGCATCTAGCGTGGGGGTGAGAATAGGATTGCCGGATTAGGATACCTTCGTGAAGGAAGTATCGGGCCGCTTGTTGGGCCATGGTTTGTTGTTGAGCTTTGTTCATGGTATATTCTTCCAGGTGTTCTAGGTAAGCTAAGATGGGACTCATCCAGTCATCCTTGGCCGAGTTTACTGTGGTGTTTACTTCCTTGGTTTCATCTTTCTCTGATTCTGTGGCCTGGAGAAGGGTAATGTGTCGGGTGTGTATCGTAGAAGTCTGGGAGGACATTTTAGACATAGTGTTCACTTCTGGGTTATCGGAGCAAGGGAATTTGGATGATCTCACAGCTTTCGAACAAAGCGTGCCTTCGATGGACAGCTTGTAAATAGCTACACATTCTTTCTTCTTTAGCCTCGTAGGCACCATTAACTTGTTGTACGATCAACTGAGAATCACAGTGAATTACTAATTTTTTGATTCCCCCGTCTTGGGCCAATCTCATTCCTATCAATAAGCTTCATATTCTGATTCATTGTTGGATAGGGGATTGTAACGCCCCGACTTTTTAGATCAAATAACAAAATTCGACTAAATAATCCATAAAAGATTTAATAACTCCAAAGGCCTAAATGCGGCAAAATACCAAAGCAAGATCCAATGACATAAAAGTAATATCTAAAAACGGGAAAAGTAAACTAGTTCTCAACATCACAGTCTTGAAATAAAGAAAAGTATCTCTAACAGGGAAAGTAAATACTGCAGCTAAGCTCTATGCTTCCTCGGTCTCCTCTCTCCACTGATCCCAAGATTTTCCTACATCACACTAGAAGGAAGGGCAGGCAAGTGAGATAAAAATCTCAGTGGTGTTACGAGTGTGTGCAAGGTGTACAAGATAATAAGACAGTTAAATGCATCAGGTTAGGCAGTTAAGCATATACTCACGTTCAGTCATATTAGAAGGGCATTTACCGTTTGCTAAGTCGTTGACTCATTCCCACCTTATAACACCCACGTTCGTTAACTTGTCACTCCGTTCAAGGAGCGACCTTGAAAACGTTCGCGCATGCCTAGGTACATGCTCGTTGATCCCCTCAAAAGCAACGAACTCCCGATGCTTATGAGAGAAAGGGGCAAGGCGTCACGAGATCCCACCGACAGCCCGCCGCTGCCCGGTAGTAACCCGTGCTGACCAAGCCGTGGATCCAATCAATACCAAAAACGTTCGATACCCAAAATCATGACACACAAGTAGCAAGTTGCACGAATACAATAACAGACGATCATGATAACGAATGAGCATATTTACTACGTAAATATAAACATGCAATGCGATCATAAAACATTTAGCACATACCTTCCAGCTTTTCGAAAATAATTTTAGTACGTATATATATATACACACACCTGACATGAATCGTAGAGAAGTCAATACACTCCAAGAGCTAATCCGATCTGCCTATTTACCAACATAATTACTCATCGCAATACTTAAGCAAAACGATATGCAAGTATAGTGCGTATGCCTAGAACTACAATACATACTTGTTCTATTTTATGCAAATTTAATCACTTATTCTTATAGTATCACTTTTCTAAGCGCATGCCTGACTTTCACAATTTATGAAATTAAATCAGTATAACATAGTAAAAGCGTGCAACAGTCACTTTTGAAATGAAGCCCATAATTTAGTGTACTGAGTTATGTAATAAAAGATTAACGGCGACAGGTGGTTGATCTCATGTATACTAAGTATTATTATCCTCATTAGGTTGCAGATCACTAACCAAATAATAAATCCTAATAAAACAATGTTTCATTACAATACTCATTTCAATTAGACAAACTTCTGATCCTTACGTGAAAGCTAGGCTAGAAAACAACATAAAACCTTAAAATATATCATTCTTTAATTTCAAGCGGAGCCCACCACTAATGTTCCAATAATCAATTAATTTGTTCAAGTCATATACTACACATTTACCTGCACCCATGTATGACTAAGATACAATAAAATAAAATAAGAGAGTAATACCTTCAATGGATTTCTATGACCGATAGAGGAACCGGAAGAAATTAAAATAAGAGTGTGGGAGAGGGAGGAACGACAGGGGAGAATGAAGTGAGTATAACAACTAAAGGCTGCGTTACCAAATAATAACACCCTTAACCCTTCATTAACGTGGTAACCGTTTACATAATAATTTGAGACTTAATAGAAATTAACTCTACTCATAAATAAATATAATTTCAAATTACGCATAAAGCTGATATATCGATCTTTATAAGTTAAAATTTCACATTTGTTGGTGACTTAATTAATTATAATCTAATATTAATAAAATAAGAATTGTATAAATCCATGCAAAATTTTGGGGCGTTACAATCCATCCCCCTTAAAGGAATTTGGTCCCCAAATTCAAATATTAGTTAAAGAACTCGTTAATAAGTCAACTTTGTATCAAATCTTTCACATTGACAACATACGTTTTTACGTTTTCGTTCTTGATAAAGTACATCTTTAAATAAAAGCAGGAAAGAGCAAAGCGTTGTCTGGCAACATAGATCAACATAGAGAAACAAACTAGATACAACACACACAATAGCAGATAAAAGGTTCGGCAAGAAAAAAATGGCATTAGTCATGGTTCACCTATGCTACAAGTTTAAAGCAATTGATTTAGCAATTATATCCTTAAAGTACGTTATATGCAAGAAGTATTGCAGAACGGTAAAAGATGACAATGATTATATCAGACATAGCTTTAGCAACATCAAAGGAAATTCCTAAACCGAGCAATATAACATAAATAAACATGACGTGAGGTGAAAGCAAAAGTTTTGGATTAATTGGTCATTTTGAAAGAATTAAAGCATAAGTGTCATGTGAGCAATTTTATTAAAAAAATATATTATTTTAAAGATAGATGAAGAGTAATGAAATTTAAGGGAATAAGATTCAAGGTTTCGATCATTTACTTATTATCACAATGAAAAGAATATCGATTTCACTTACAATATAAGAGCAAAGAAATCACGAGATGAAATTTGAAAGTATGTGAGATTCTATAAAAACAATGAAAGAGCAAATCAACGACAAACAAAAAGGTCAAGTTATTTCCTTTCATTAAGAAGAGAACAAGACAAAAAGAGATATTGAGACACCTAGAATTGGATGAGTCAATTCCATATCCTATCATAACATGCTTTCATGCGTTTGCGGGTTTCTTCATCAAATAAGTTGCTTAGATATAACATGTAGAGAACGAAGAAGAACTCAAATTAGGCATACAAGCACACAAGGACAGATAATAAGTCAAGCAAGATGAAAAGCCAAGTATATTTTACGCCAGGTTCGAAATAGTTAAATTAAGAAATATCTTATGTTGTGGTCTTGATTCCCAAAACACTCAAAAGTCAAAAGTCAGAACTTAATGTCAAAAGCGTAGTTTAGGAGCACACGATGTTCAAAAAATTATAAAAGTTATCTCAACCCAATAGTTGAAAATTGAGAATGCTAAATCAAATAGGACTTTCAGCAGCATCAAAGAGAATTACTAAAACATGCATTATCACATATATAATCATATAAGGTGGAAAAGGTGAGATTGTCAGTCGTTGATCATTTACGAAGAAACAAAGCAAAAGTGCATTATGGACGAGTTTAGAAAGATTTTAGCGGAAGCTAGTCATTATAATATCTTAAGTTAAAGATGCACAAAGAGAAACAATGAGATCGAAGGTTTTGGTTATTTCGCTTGTAATCACACGGAAAAATAAGAAATTCATCGATTTCAGTTACATGATAAGAGCACATAAGCCACATGGTGGAATCTAAAGTAAGTAACATTTAATGGAATAATCAACGAGAAAGCCAAAATAAAATAAAGGTCAAGTTTTTGTTTTATTTTTCTCTAAAAAGAGGATAACATGCATATGTATTTGACCGTAGTATTCCTAAACAGAATCATGTCAAGTTTCACTATAGAAAGTCTCAAGAGGTTGTCAATTATAAAATCACACAATTCATAGTACTAAGCAACCCCTCAGGAAGCGCGTAACGAGTAAAGCAAGAACTTAGCGCCATTTAATTCATGAATTCAAATTGGGCATATATTCAGATTCAACTAAAAAAGTTCATGTATCCATAGAAAACTTACCAAGGAGTAGTATGAATAAACTATAAGACAATTATCAAGCAAGTCAAGTAGCACGGTTATAACGAAATGAAAGACCAAGTAACTAAGTTCATCAGATCACTTCTTAAACCGACTCTCTAAAGATGGGTTGGTACTTCGCACCATGGTTCGCAATGGATTATCAACGGTCGGCCGCCCGGCGATAATACATCAACCCTTGGTACTTAGTACACCCTACGACTTATGCGGAAGCTCTAATGGTAGGTCAGACAATTCTAACTAGGTCCGAAGATCCTATCCTGACAAAGCTTGGGTGGTTATTAACCCAAGCTCTGATACCAACTGTAACGCCCCGACTTTTTAGATCAAATAACAAAATTCGACTAAATAATCCATAAAAGATTTAATAACTCCAAAGGCCTAAATGCGGCAAAATACCAAAGCAAGATCCAATGACATAAAAGTAATATCTAAAAACGGGAAAAGAAAACTAGTTCTCAACATCACAGTCTTGAAATAAAGAAAAGTATCTCTAACAGGGAAAGTAAATACTGCAGCTAAGCTCTATGCTTCCTCGGTCTCCTCTCTCCACTGATCCCAAGATTTTCCTACATCACACTAGAAGGAAGGGCAGGCAAGTGAGATAAAAATCTCAGTGGTGTTACGAGTGTGTGCAAGGTGTACAAGATAATAAGACAGTTAAATGCATCAGGTTAGGCAGTTAAGCATATACTCACGTTCAGTCATATTAGAAGGGCATTTACCGTTTGCTAAGTCGTTGACTCATTCCCACCTTATAACACCCACGTTCGTTAACTTGTCACTCCGTTCAAGGAGCGACCTTGAAAACGTTCGCGCATGTCTAGGTACATGCTCGTTGATCCCCTCAAAAGCAACAAACTCCCGATGCTTATGAGAGAAAGGGCAAGGCGTCACGAGATCCCACTGACAGCCCGCCGCTGCCCGGTAGTAACCCGTGCTGACCAAGCCGTGGATCCAATCAATACCAAAAACGTTCGATACCCAAAATCATGACACACAAGTAGCAAGTTGCACGAATACAATAACAGACGATCATGATAACGAATGAGCATATTTACTACGTAAATATAAACATGCAATGCGATCATAAAACATTTAGCAACATAATTACTCATCGCAATACTTAAGCAAAACGATATGCAAGTATAGTGCGTATGCCTAGAACTACAATACATACTTGTTCTATTTTATGCAAATTTAATCACTTATTCTTATAGTATCACTTTTCTAAGCGCATGCCTGACTTTCACAATTTATGAAATTAAATCAGTATAACATAGTAAAAGCGTGCAACAGTCACTTTTGAAATGAAGCCCATAATTTAGTGTACTGAGTTATGTAATAAAAGATTAACGGCGACAGGTGGTTGATCTCATGTATACTAAGTATTATCCTCATTAGGTTGCAGATCACTAACCAAATAATAAATCCTAATAAAACAATGTTTCATTACAATACTCATTTCAATTAGACAAACTTCTGATCCTTACGTGAAAGCTAGGCTAGAAAACAACATAAAACCTTAAAATATATCATTCTTTAATTTCAAGCGGAGCCCACCACTAATGTTCCAATAATCAATTAATTTGTTCAAGTCATATACTACACATTTACCTGCACCCATGTATGACTAAGATACAATAAAATAAAATAAGAGAGTAATACCTTCAATGGATTTCTATGACCGATAGAGGAACCGGAAGAAATTAAAATAAGAGTGTGGGAGAGGGAGGAACGACAGGGGAGAATGAAGTGAGTATAACAACTAAAGGCTGCATTACCAAATAATAACACCCTTAACCCTTCATTACCGTGGTAACCGTTTACACAATAATTAGAGACTTAATAGAAATTAACTCTACTCATAAATAAATATAATTTCAAATTACGCATAAAGATGATATATCGATCTTTATAAGTTAAAATTTCACATTTGTTGGTGACTTAATTAATAATAATCTAATATTAATAAAATAAGAATTGTATAAATCCATGCAAAATTTTGGGGTGTTACAATTCATCCCCCTTAAAGGAATTTGGTCCCCAAATTCAAATATTAGTTAAAGAACTCGTTAATAAGTCAACTCTGTATCAAATCTTTCACATTGACAACATACGTTTTTATGTTTTCGTTCTTGATAAAGTACATCTTTAAATAAAAGCAGGAAAGAGCAAAGCGTTGTCTGGCAACATAGATCAACATAGACAAACAAACTAGATACAACACACACAATAGCAGATAAAAGGTTCGGCAAGAAAAAAAATGGCATTAGTCATGGTTCACCTATGCTACAAGTTTAAAGCAATTGATTTAGCAATTATATCCTTAAAGTACGTTATATGCAAGAAGTATTGCAGAACGGTAAAAGATGACAATGATTATATCAGACATAGCTTTAGCAACATCAAAGGAAATTCCTAAAACGAGCAAATATAACATAAATAAACATGACGTGAGGTGAAAGCAAAAGTTTTGGATTAATTGGTCATTTTGAAAGAATTAAAGCATAAGTGTCATGTGAGCAATTTTATTAAAAAAATATATTATTTTAAAGATAGATGAAGAGTAATGAAATTTAAGAGAATAAGATTCAAGGTTTCGATCATTTACTTATTATCACAATGAAAAGAATATCTATTTCACTTACAATATAAGAGCAAAGAAATCACGAGATGAAATTTGAAAGTATGTGAGATTCTATAAAAACAATGAAAGAGCAAATCAACGACAAACAAAAAGGTCAAGCTATTTCCTTTCATTAAGAAGAGAACAAGACAAAAAGAGATATTGAGACACCTAGAATTGGATGAGTCAATTCCATATCATATCATAACATGCTTTCATGCGTTTGCGGATTTCTTCATCAAATAAGTTGCTTAGATATAACATGTAGAGAACGAAGAAGAACTCAAATTAGGCATACAAGCACACAAGGACAGATAATAAGTCAAGCAAGATGAAAAGCCAAGTATATTTTACGCCAGGTTCGAAATAGTTAAATTAAGAAATATCTTATGTTGTGGTCTTGATTCCCAAAACACTCAAAAGTCAAAAGTCAGAACTTAATGTCAAAAGCGTAGTTTAGGAGCACACGATGTTCAAAAAATTATAAAAGTTATCTCAACCCAATAGTTGAAAATTGAGAATGCTAAATCAAATAGGACTTTCAGCAACATCAAAGAGAATTACTAAAACATGCATTATCACATATATAATCATATAAGGTGGAAAAGGTGAGATTGTCAGTCGTTGATCATTTACGAAGAAACAAAGCAAAAGTGCATTATGGACGAGTTTAGAAAGATTTTAGCGGAAGCTAGTCATTATAATATATTATGTTAAAGATGGACAAAGAGAAACAATGAGATCGAAGGTTTTGGTTATTTCGCTTGTAATCACACGGAAAAATAAGAAATTCATCGATTTCAGTTACATGATAAGAGCACATAAGCCACATGGTGGAATCTAAAGTAAGTAACATTTAATGGAATAATCAACGAGAAAGCCAAAATAAAATAAAGGTCAAGTTTTTGTTTTATTTTTCTCTAAAAAGAGGATAACATGCATATGTATTTCACCGTAGTATTCCTAAACAGAATCATGTCAAGTTTCGCTATAGAAAGTCTCAAGAGGTTGTCAATTATAAAATCACACAATTCATAGTACTAAGCAACCCCTCAGGAAGCGCGTAACGAGTAAAGCAAGAACTTAGCGCCATTTAATTCATGAATTCAAATTGGGCAGATATTCAGAATCAACTAAAAAAGTTCATGTATCCATAGAAAACTTACCAAGGAGTAGTATGAATAAACTATAAGACAATTATCAAGCAAGTCAAGTAGCACGGTTATAACGAAATGAAAGACCAAGTAACTAAGTTCATCAGATCACTTCTTAAACCGACTCTCTAAAGATGGGTTGGTACTTCGCACCATGGTTCGCAATGGATTATCAACGGTCGGCCGCCCGGCGATAATACATCAACCCTTGGTACTTAGTACACCCTACGACTTATGCGGAAGCTCTAATGGTAGGTCAGACAATTCTAACTAGGTCCGAAGATCCTATCCTGACAAAGCCTGGGTGGTTATTAACCCAAGCTCTGATACCAACTGTAACGCCCCGACTTTTTAGATCAAATAACAAAATTCGACTAAATAATCCATAAAAGATTTAATAACTCCAAAGGCCTAAATGCGGCAAAATACCAAAGCAAGATCCAATGACATAAAAGTAATATCTAAAAACGGGAAAAGAAAACTAGTTCTCAACATCACAGTCTTGAAATAAAGAAAAGTATCTCTAACAGGGAAAGTAAATACTGCAGCTAAGCTCTATGCTTCCTCGGTCTCCTCTCTCCACTAATCCCAAGATTTTCCTACATCACACTAGAAGGAAGGGCAAGCAAGTGAGATAAAAATCTCAGTGGTGTTACGAGTGTGTGCAAGGTGTACAAGATAATAAGACAGTTAAATGCATCAGGTTAGGCAGTTAAGCATATACTCACGTTCAGTCATATTAGAAGGGCATTTACCGTTTGCTAAGTCGTTGACTCATTCCCACCTTATAACACCCACGTTCGTTAACTTGTCACTCCGTTCAAGGAGCGACCTTGAAAACGTTCACGCATGCCTAGGTACATGCTCGTTGATCCCCTCAAAAGCAACGAACTCCCGATGCTTATGAGAGAAAGGGGCAAGGCGTCACGAGATCCCACCGACAGCCCGCCGCTGCCCGGTAGTAACCCGTGCTGACCAAGCCGTGGATCCAATCAATACCAAAAATGTTCGATACTCAAAATCATGACACACAAGTAGCAAGTTGCACGAATACAATAACAGACGATCATGATAACGAATGAGCATATTTACTACGTAAATATAAACATGCAATGCGATCATAAAACATTTAGCACATACCTTCCAGCTTTTCGAAAATAATTTTAGTACGTATATATATACACACGCACCTGACATGAATCGTAGAGAAGTCAATACACTCCAAGAGCTAATCCGATCTGCCTATTTACCAACATAATTACTCATCGCAATACTTAAGCAAAACGATATGCAAGTATAGTGCGTATGCCTAGAACTACAATACATACTTGTTCTATTTTATGCAAATTTAATCACTTATTCTTATAGTATCACTTTTCTAAGCGCATGCCTGACTTTCACAATTTATGAAATTAAATCAGTATAACATAGTAAAAGCGTGCAACAGTCACTTTTGAAATGAAGCCCATAATTTAGTGTACTGAGTTATGTAATAAAAGATTAACGACGACAGGTGGTTGATCTCATGTATACTAAGTATTATCCTCATTAGGTTGCAGATCACTAACCAAATAATAAATCCTAATAAAACAATGTTTCATTACAATACTCATTTCAATTAGACAAACTTCTGATCCTTACGTGAAAGCTAGGCTAGAAAACAACATAAAACCTTAAAATATATCATTCTTTAATTTCAAGCGGAGCCCACCACTAATGTTCCAATAATCAATTAATTTGTTCAAGTCATATACTACACATTTACCTGCACCCATGTATGACTAAGATACAATAAAATAAAATAAGAGAGCAATACCTTCAATGAATTTCTATGACCGATAGAGGAACCGAAAGAAATTAAAATACGAGTGTGGGAGAGGGAGGAACGACAGGAGAGAATGAAGTGAGTATAACAACTAAAGGCTGCGTTACCAAATAATAACACCCTTAACCCTTCATTACCGTGGTAACCGTTTACACAATAATTAGAGACTTAATAGAAATTAACTCTACTCATAAATAAATATAATTTCAAATTACGCATAAAGCTGATATATCGATCTTTATAAGTTAAAATTTCACATTTGTTGGTGACTTAATTAATAATAATCTAATATTAATAAAATAAGAATCGTATAAATCCATGCAAAATTTTGGGGCGTTACAGGGATAATCGAGCATAACGGCGAAGTACAAGGTTTCATCGTCTACTTAAGTGTTAAACAAGACTACCCTTGCCCCACCACCGATGGCTGTAGAGGATCCATCAACGAACACGTGCCATAGGGGCGGGTTTTGCATGACCACTATACCCGCCATTTCCATGACGAAATCCGCTAATACCTGAGCTTTGATTGAGGGTCTGGGGCATAGGAGATGTCGTACTCGGTGATTTCAATGGCTTATTTTATCAACCGACCTGAAGTCTCGGGCTTGTTGAGAATGGTTCACATAGGGTATTTAGTTAGCACTGTGATTGGATGTGAAAGGAAGTAGGGGCGTAGCTTACGTACCGTTGTCACAAAAGCTAATACTAATTTCTCGGTTTGGGTATACCTCCCTTCTGCTCCATATAGCTTTTTGCTAATGTAGTACACAGGGCATTGTTCCCTGTCATGTTCCTTGACCAACACAGCACTCACGGCTTCCTCTCTGACCGCTAAGTATACGAACAACTCCTCTTGAGGTGTCGGTTTTACTAGCAACGGAGGATACATTAGGTAGCTTTTTAATTCTATGAGGGCACCTTCGCATTGTTCGGTCCATTGGAAGTATTTGACATTTCTTAGGACGTTGAAGAAAGGTAATCCTTTGTCGACCAATTTGGAAATGAACCGATTAAAAGATGCCATCCTCGCCGTTAACTTTTGAACATCTTTGACAGTTTTGGGAGAGGGCATATCGATGATTGCTAATGCCTGGTGTAGGTCCTCGAGGTGGTTTTCTGCTCGGGGACTTTTAACGATCATGTATCGTGCCCGTATGCTTTATGATATTTGCAAAATTTACTTGTATCTTTCTTCTCGTAGGGCCTTCTAACAGGCAGTGGCCACTGCAAGTCAGTACTACCCCTCATCACGTTGAGCACTTCCACAGGGGTTATCGTTAAAAGGGGTAGTGGTGCGGGTTGTAGGTGTCGTTTCACCGTATTACCTTCATCCCTACGTCTGGGGGGTATTTTTCCTTCTTTAGCTTTGTCATGGGAACTTTTTTCGTGATCTTGATCATTATTCTCTGACTTTATCTTAGAATTTTCAGCTTCTTCCATGATTATATAAATTTCTCCCTTGTGCATGAGTTCGTTCATATCCTTGACATGGTTACCCATAAGGAATCTGAAGAAGTCTCATGTTCTGAGCCATCGGGTCAGAATATCTGCTATGATCGAAGGATTGGCATTGGGTACGCCTAAGGCTTCGTCTGAGAAGCCCTTCATGTAATCCCTGAGGGACTCATCTTTCTTTTGTTTAATCGTGAAAAAGTGACTAGAAGATTTTGGATATATCCTATTACAGGCAAACTATCGCACGAATAAGTACGCCAATTGATCAAAGTGAGAAATCGTATCAGAGAGTAGTTGGGAGAACCATGCTTGGGCTCTGCCGGTGAGGGTAGTTCGAAACACCCGACACAGGACGAAATTGGGCGTCGATGCTAAATCCATAGTAGCTATATATTGATGAATATGGTCATGTGGATCTCTTCCAGTCATTGTCCCGTGTGTATAAAGGTAGATTGCTAGGTCTCATTCTGGAGGGTACCAGAGCTTGAGCAATTTCCGGGACAAAAGGAGACTCGTGGTACATAAGTTCTTCCCCGAGAGTTATGTTTTTCTTTATGCCCCTCATTTCTCTGCGCATGCTATTAACCATGTCCCATAGGGAGTCATCTACTCCAGCGGGTGTGAGAGGTAGTTGGCGATTTCGGAGGTGGGGAGGCCTTGCTTCCCTGTAGTTACATGGCCTTCTCCCGCTATTATCCTCTAGGGGGTCCTAGGCCCTCAATTTTCTGAATGGGTATCGTAGCGTCTATAGTTTCACGGGAAGTCGGGATTCGGATGTGAGTCATACCCCTCAGAGTGGTAACGTTCCCCAGGGAGAATTAGAGGAGGATCCTCGGAGGGATATGCAGCTTCCTACCTACTTCTCCAAGTAGCCCCCTCTACAAGGCGTTGGAATACAGATCGGGGAATATTTATAAAGTCCTTTCTTTCTGGTGGGGGAGAGAATTGGGGTCCCGAGTACTCTTCATACACAGGTTCCGAGCAATCCTAGGTGTCCCTCCTCGAGGGAGAATTATTCATGACTGGTATGAGGGGATTTTCTTTTCAAACGTACTCGAATGCGAAATTTTATGGCGTTCCCACAGACGGCGCCATTTTGTTAACAATTACTTTATTGTGTGAGAATTTTGGAGGGGGGTGGGGGGGGGGGGGGGTGGGGGTAGGTAGCAACGCCTTGTCCTGGTTTGAAAAGAATCTAGCCACTAATTATTCTCCCTCCTTATTCTTTTCTTGTTTTTCCCAAAAAAATGTATATCTCATTCTTTGAATTTTGTCCCCTTCTTATAGGGGCTAGTATTCATACAAGTGTGATTTTTTCTGGGGACAGCTGTCCGATACTTGGGAGTCAAATATTGAATGTTGGTTTCTAATATTGACAACTGTCTCCAAAGATGTTGGCATAGCTTCCGGATGTGTCTGCTATCGGGCATAGTTGGACATGTGTCTCCATTGTGCTGAGTCAATTTTGCTGGCGACCTTATTGTTTCAAGAAGATAAGATCATGACGTATATCGTTTCCTTTTGTCCCGATACCATGCTTCCGATAGGTGAGGAGTCACGATACCTTGCTTTTAATAGGTGAAGAGGGAAGAAAAATTTACCCAAGAGGGTATATTTCCCAATACTTGTTTCCGATATATTTTCTTTGGGATCATGAGTCACGAGGGGATAGGTCTCCAGTGATAAGATAAATACGTGAGTATCGTATCCGTAGGGGGTATTCGTGAAGCTATTTAAAGCTCTAAATACCTCGCGCGGAATTTGTACTCTATGAAATACTTATCATGAGAGATAGAACACCGTATATCCAGTATCGGTAGAATATTTAAGTCAGCCGATATCGGGATGACCTCCGAGATGCTTATGAAGCATCGTGGAGTGAGTACGGAGCTTTTGGAAAAAAGGCTACTGTTAACACACATTTTTACTTCAAAATGTTAAAATGTCATTTTGTGGGGCTGTAAAGTGCTAAATTTTCTTTTTGGAGTGTGTAAAGTGTCAAAAATTGAATTTAATGTGGTCAAATGACAATTAAGTATTAACTAACTTGATGGACCAAAACGGATAATTAGGCACAAAATATCTACATGTGCAGATCTGCTTTGTTATTAGTAAAATAAAAGTATGAGCATCGTACGTGAGTGTGGTCAAGCCGGCTAACTTGACGCATATCCTTCTTCATTAGTAGATACTAATCACAATATAATACATTTCATCAAAAAAAAAAATTCACAATACAATACTAATCAAATTCAATTAATTATTCTCCACTACCTTGATGAACAAGTTGGATCCACACATCTATAAAAATCAGATCAATTCATTCAACAAATTGCAAGTTCATTCGAAAGTAGCACACATATACCAACCTACTAAAGTTTATTTGAGTTTAATTTCCAAAAACAAATTATAATGGGAGAAGTGAAAGTATTCGGAGCTTGGGCCAGCCCATTCAGCTGGAGAGTTGAAGTTGCTTTAAAACTAAAAGGAGTTAAATATGAATTTATTCAAGAAGACATGAAGAACAAATCGCCTGAGCTTCTAAAGTATAATCCAGTTTACAAAATGATCCCTGTACTCGTGCATAATGGCAAAGCGATTGCTGAATCTTTGATCATACTAGAATACATTGATGAAACATGGGAAGGTCCATCAATCCTGCCCAAAGATCCGTATGATAGAGCGATGGCTCGTTTCTGGGGGAAGTTCATTGACGATAAGGTACATATAGATTAATTGTACATAATTTTTAATTGTTGTCTTCTAAAAGATTATTACGCCTTTATATATATTGTTGTACATATCTCTGAACATGTTATTTTATTTGTTATGCCCTAGACATGGTACTAAATTATAAACACTTTGTACCATTAAGGCGGATCTAGTTGGTTAAGGAAAGAGATTTTTCTATTGGTCTCACATAAAGAACAACTTGATTATGTGTCATCTAGGTGTCTACATGTCACACATAGTTAGTCTTCGTTTATCTGGCTCGGAAACAATAAGTATGGATCTGATTTTGATGCGAATTAAGTAATAATACGTTTTTCTTGGCGGGTTGATAATTTTTTTTGTTATGTCTGACATGTTGACGGCCTTTTACAAGTGAGGTGGGATTTGTGCATCTGATCAAGTTTGAACCCCGATTGAACTGTTGTCTTATATAAAAGCTACTTTAATAATTTGTGTATACTCACATTGGGCACCTGATAGTAATATGTTCATCAATGTTGATAATTTTTTGTTTGTGTAGTGCATCATGTGCATGATGGCGATGTGGAAAGCTTATAGCAAAGGAGAGGAGCATGAGAAGGCTAAGGAAGAAGCACTAGAGTTGGTGAATTTTTTGGAGAATGAACTAAAGGGCAAAAAATTCTTTGGTGGTGATAGCTTTGGGTTTTTGGACATTGCGGCAAATTTCATTGGATATTGGTCTCCGATCATTGCAGACGTCGTGGGTATCGAAATTGTGACCAAAGAGAAGCATCCTAATTTGTCTGAATGGAGCGAGAGGTTCGTTAATCACAAGATTGTGAAGGAAAATCTACCTGAGAGGGAGAAAATGGCTGCATATTTCAAACTATCGGCCTGAAGAGTGTTCCAACTATCGGCCTATGTATTATGTAATTCCGTTTGTTTTGGATTTGTAGTTTTTTTTCTTTGTTATGGCAAATTATTGGAATAATGTAAGCGTGTATTTTAGTTTGAATATGGCCACTCGTTGAGTTGGTCTTAAATATCCCTGGCATTTGATTATCTTTTAACTGTTATATATAATGGAACATATAATTTGTCAAAATCATTTTCTTAATTCGCTTATGAGATAAAATAAGTCACTTGCACAACAATCACTGCATAAGATCGAATACAATGAAGAGGTGAAACGAAACCGATTATCTATGTTGAAATTTTGTTAGTAATTCATCTGCCTAAACTCTCATTAAACATTAAAAAGGGAAATATTACAACAGTTTAAACAACCATTAACATATATACCATGTGATAAAATAGGGAAAGGAAAAGAAGATGCAACAAAAATTTCATTCCACAATGTTAGGGCCGTTTCTCTCGTGGATCAAACCTTGATTCAATCGGCCCATTGAATTATTGTTGATATTGTTTTGTTTAAATCATTATGGTAAAGATTAAATTCAAATTAGATGCTATCATATTAAAGATATTATTCAACTTACCATTTATCTCCTTATTATGCATCTAGGCATGTTTAGGTAGCATATGCAATTGGAAATCTTGCATGATATCGCAGGAATCTCTCGGATAAGGCAAGGAAATATATGCGGGTTACAACTGGACAATCAGACGCGCTTATCCACAAGGAAAGAAGATCCGTCAGAGATACAGAGATCTTATTCAACAAGGGAAGAAGATCTGCGATGGTTGCAACTGCGGATCTACAGAGATTCTGCTCATGCCTATATAAGGAGAAGACTCGACACAGTTGAAAGACACTTTTGAAAAGATATTAGTGAGAGAGTATTGTATCGAGTCAAAGGTTTTTGAAGAGCATTAAGTCAGAGGAACTCTGGAGTAGCTTAGTGTGTTCTTCGATTCAATCGAGTATTCCGAAAATAAGTTAAGGGATATGTGTTGCAACCGAAAATATTAGAGGAGTCTAAGTTTTGGGTTGATGTAAAACCTACATTGTAAATCTTAAGTAGGATACTGTTTGAGTCAACATTTGGGTGCAAACCCCGTGGACTAGGACCATTTGGACCGAACCACGTTAAAAACTCTTTGTGTTACTTACTGTTTTTATGTTTAACTGTATTCTATTAGTTGCAACAAAAAACTGGTTCTAAAACATAAAAACACAGGAATCTCTTCTACCTATGAGTGCAGTTGCGACTACTGTCAAGTTCAACTGTATTCAATCATAAGTAGGATAGATCTAAGATCTTTCAATTGGCTCAAGAGCGGGTCACTATATTACATAGTGTAGATTCTGGATCAAAGATCTTTTTAGTTATTTTGTTTTGTTTAATTAACTTTATGGAGTAAATGAGGGAAGGTCTTTCGACCATAAAGCTCCCAATGCTGACAGCCACAAACTACTCCTACTGGAAAAATCGCATGCGAAACTTCATCAAACAGCAGGACCAAAAGTCATGGAAAAGCATCCTAAATGGGTGGACCCCACCTACCGATGAACAGGGAAGGGTAAAATATGAGCTGGAGTGGACTGATGCAGAAGAGCTTCTTGCAAATTATAACTCTACATCTTTAAACATTATACTTGTTGCAGTAGATTATGATCAATATAAAAGTATTTCTAACTGTTGCAAGAGATGCTTGGCAGGCTATTGAAAACGCGCACCAGGGAAATGCCAAAGTTCGTGCATCAAAGTTGCAACTGCTCAATGATCAGTTCAACTTCATTAGAATGGAAGAAACAGAGACCATTGCGCAGTTCCATTCGAAACTCAGACATCTTGCAAGTGAAGCCACCATCCTTGGAGCCGACTTCCCAGAGTCTAGAATTGTACTAAAGCTACTTGGATCACTACCAGGGAGATTCGCAATGAAAGTCTCAGCCATTGAAGAAGTAAAGGACATCAATATCCTTCCCCTGGCAGATCTCATGGGTTCCCTCACTGCATGGGAAATGAAACTCAAAAGAGAAGGAGATACTATATCCAAAGGAATAGCTCTACAAATAAACCTCCCTCAGAACAGTTCCAACACAGAAGTGGTTCAATCCCTGGCTCTCTTCACAAAGAGGTTCAATAAAATAAATAAACACTGGGTTACATGTAACACTTCTAATAATGTTGCAAGTCCCTCTGATAACTTTAAAAAACCTTTCGCTACTAATAGACTTCACAAAAAAAGGTCCGGAAAGGGTATTCAATGCAGGGAATGCCTAGGCTTTAGACATATCAGGGCTGACTGTGCAAACCTCCTTGAATAGAACAAGAATCGAGCACTGGTTGCTTGGAGTGATGATGAATCTGAGGAAAGTAATGAGGAGTCTGAAGAAGTGGGAGATATTGCACTCTCGACTTTTATCCCACTCATTAGAGCAAAAGTGGCAGTTGCAACTCAAGCCTCTGGTGAATCCGATTCCGACGCATGGATAGTGATGAAGAAGAACCGGCAAACGATCTGGATATCATTCTCAAGAGAAATTCGGAACTTGAGGTGCAACTCAAAATTGTTTCGACGTTTGGCAGTTCAGTCAAGATGAATAACAAGATCATGGAACATGTGAGAAAAATACTGTCTCTCACCAGGGAAAGAGACCTCATATCTGCTGATCTGGACACTGCACTCAATGCACACAAAGCACTGGAAGAGGTGTGTGATCTTACTCGGAAGGAACTAGAGTCACTAGTAAAAAATGTAAAGTTGCTCACACCAGGTACTGAAAAACTAGAGGAAGTACTAGACACCCAGAAGGTCGCAACTGGTAAGACTGGGGTAGGATTCTTTGATCCAATGAAGCCCAAGTTCCTAGGAGATACAAAGATCACCATGTCCAAAAGGAAGCGAGTACCCAAAGGGGTGGAAATACCGCTTAATTACAACCAAATCCAACCCCCTCAGACTCAGGTACTTCCCAGTCGCAACTCTTTCAGTCCATTTGCTAATCCTAACTTTGTCAATAGATTTCCAAAAGGACGCTTTGTTCCAACTTGCCACCACTGCGAAGTACAAGGGCACATAAGGCCCTACTGCTACCGACTATGGGAATCACATCACATGTCTCATCCCATCATGACTGGTGTAGAAACCAAGAAGAGAAGAAGGAACCGCAGAAAGAAGAAAGTTAGGAGGACTGGAACAACATTGTCTGTTGCAACAGACACACCAATGAAACAAGTTTGGGTTAAAAAATTACCCAGCGATCTTACATGCCTTACAACATGTAATTCCACATCTCAACATGCATCTTCGTCTAACTCCTGGTTCTTTGACAGTGGTTGCTCCAGGCACATGACAGGAGATAAGAGCATCCTGGCCAACCTCGTTTACGAATGAAAGGGAGATGTGGTGTTTGGCGATGGAAACCCAAGAAAAATCCTTGGAAAGGGAACACTGAATGTGAAAGGTTTTCCTAAACTCAAAGATGTTTTCTTTATTGATAGGTTGCATGCTAATCTTATCAGTATTAGTCAACTGTGTGATAATGATCTGTATGTTCGTTTACCAAATATGAATGTGAGGTTGTGGATCAAAATCAAAACAGGGTTCAACAGGGACTAAGGAGTGCTGAAGAAATGCGGATCATGTCTTGAAGGGAAACAGAAGAAAGTAAGCCATGCAGTGTTGCAACACATCCCTTCTGTAAGAATTCTTGAACTCCTCCACATGGATCTTGTTGGCCCCATTCAGAAGGAAAGCATCTCAGGTAAACGATATATATTTGTGTGTGTAGATGATTTCTCACGATTCACATGAGTAGAATTTTTAAAAGAAAAAAATGAATCTTTTATGGTTTTTAAGAACCTGTGCAACACGGTTGCAACTGAGAAAGATCTACGTGTCAAAAGGATCCATAGCGATCATGGGAAGGAATTTGAAAATTCCAGTTTCAATAACTTCTGTTATGACAAAGGAATATTTCATGAGTATTCATCCCCGATAACACCACAACAAAATGGTGTAGCGGAACGAAAGAACAGAACCTTGGTTGAAATGGCCCGAGTTATGCTAAACTCAAAGAAACTGTCTCTTAAGTTCTGGGCAGAAGCAGTAAATACTGCATGCTATGTTTCAAACCGGGTTTATCTGCGACCAGGTACAACTAAAACTGCGTATGAGATATGGAAGGGTAAGCGCCCTAATGTTCAACATTTTCACGTATTTGGTTGTGCTTGTTATGTACTCAATGATAGAGAGCCAAGAGGTAAGTTCCAACCCAAGTCTGATTTGGGAATCTTTGTAGGGTACTCTCGCAATAGTTATTCATATCGCATATTCAATGTTCGCACCCAAACTGTTGTGGAATCATCTAATGTTGAATTTGATGACTACATGGACTTTGCTTCAACCTCTTCAGAAGTCAACATCACGGAGCTGGTTGAAGAAGAGGATGAACAGCTACCAAAAATGTCCAAGAACCACATTCCAGTTGCAACTGAGCCTATTGAACCCCAAGTTGCAAACACTGATGAAGCAACCAGAGAAGGTGACTCCCCACCAGAGACAAGTGAAAGAACTGAACCTCCAGAGGCACCACCTCACATCAGAAGAAACCACCCACCTGAGGCAGTCATTGGTGAGATGAGTGAAGGCACCCGTACACGAGATCTTCCACGCAAACGGTATGATCAAATGGTTCGGTTTGTCAGTTACACCTCCAAAGTGGAACCCAAAAATGTTAAGGAGGCACTCCTGGAAGAAGCCTGGATTGAAGCCATGCAAGTGGAACTGAATCAGTTCGAAAGGAATGAAGTGTGGGAGCTAGTACCCAGACCTGATAACGTAAACATCATTGATACAAAATGGATATTCAAGAACAAGACCGATGAGTCTGGAAACATAATTCGAAACAAGGTGCGTCTCATTGCACAAGGCTACACACAAGTCGAATGAGTCGATTATGACGACACCTTTGCACCAGTTGCAAGACTAGAATCCATTCGTCTCTTGCTTGCAGTTGCATGTGTCTTACGCTTCAAACTGTTTCAAATGGATGTCAAAGGTGCCTTTCTAAATGGGTACCGAAATGAGGAAGTTTTTGTTGAACAACCTAAAGGGTTTATTGATCCACACTTCCCCAATTATGTACTAAAACTCAAAAGAGCTCTTTATGGTCTCAAACAGGCACTACGTACGTGGTATGAAAGACTCACTGTTCACCTTCTGGAGAAGGGATATACCAGAGGAAGTGCTGATCGCACCTTGTTCTATAAACACTTTGGCATACACATTTTGATTGCACAAATATATGTCAATGACATTGTGTTTGGTTCCACCTCCACTAGCGAGTTGCAACAGTTTGTCTCTGTTATGAAAAATGAATTTGAAATGAGCATGGTTGGCGAACTCACATACTTTCTTGGTTTACAGGTAAAACAACAGAATGATGGGATATTCATATCCCAGACAAAGTATGCCAAGAATCTCGTCAAACGATTCGGACTTAAACATGCCAAACCGATGAAGAATCCCATGGGTTCAACTGATCGTCTCAGCAAGGATGATAGTTGCAACTCAGTGGATGCCAGTCTCTACAGGAGCATGATAGGCAGTCTGTTGTACCTCACGGCTAGCCGACCAGACATCTACTTCAGTGTTGGAGTATGCGCGCGATATCAAGCCAATCCTAAGGAGTCACACCTAAAGGTTGTTAAACGGATCATTCGATATATCGCAGGTACGCCTGAGTTTGGTCTTAGTTACAACTTTAACAATAACCTCTCACTTGCAGGTTACTGCGATGCCGACTGGGCCGGATGTGCTGATGACAGGAAGAGTACTACATGAGGATATTTTTGAAAGTGCAGGTTTTCTGGAATCAATGTTAGACGGTGCAATGTTAGACGATGTTGGGTTAACATTGGATAACATTGAAAGCCGAGAGCTTTTGTGAAAACTGTTCTTTAGTTGCCAAAATTAAGTTTTGCCTTTATTCACCTATTAATCAAGTTCCACGGTTTTAGTTGTTTATGTTTATGTCCAGGAAAGTATCTTAAACATAAGGAAGAGCTTTGGAAGATTCCTTACTTGAAGTTTCCATAATTCAAGCTAAGTTGAATAGTCAACTCACACGGTTTCAAAAGAAGGAAACAATATTGGATTCTCTGCAACTGTGATTCTTTCCAAGATTCTGTGAATTGAAGAAGTTGTGTTGCCTTGTTAAATCAGTAACAATGGAAACACGTTCTCAGGAAAGATTTGAAGTTCACAAAGAAGGCAATATTCAACAAGGAAACAACAAGAGTTACCAAAACTGTGAACAACACATCTTGGCGTTCAAGACTCAAGAAATCTATAAAGATGTGAAGTTCATCAAGATGAAGACAAGACAATCGTGCCAATAATCCAAGGGATTAATTATTCTTTGTATTGTCTTCATTTTGTTTTGCGAAGTTTTTGTATCAACTGCTTAAGTCTAGTCCATAGAAGTTAAGTAGTTCTTACTTGTCTGCTTCGTTGAGTCCGATCAACAAAGAGCGTGAGTGAATTGTTGTGAGGAACGTTTTTGATAAAACCTTTATGGTTATTTCGCCTAAGGCTCGGAAGTTTTTAATTATATTGAAAACTTCTTAAAATTATATCTTCTTGTGTTCTTACTTCCGCTGCATATTATTATTATCAAGAAGATCAAAATAGAGTTAAGGCAATTCCAGCTTAACTCTCAAAAAGTGTTGTGTCAATCCACGGTCCTACATTTTCAATTGGCGTCAGAGCCAAACACTGACTACACTGGTGGTTTGGAGGTGATATAACACCATGGACAGTGTCAATCCTAATACCAACAGGATCCCAGTTTTGGATGGCTCCAATTATGCATATTGGAAGATCAGGATGAGGTCTCACATCAAAGCTATTGATATTCGAGCCTGGCAATCCGTGATCAATGGATACTCTCTTCCAACATTACCAATAGATGGTGAAGGTGATCTAGTTCCAAAACCAGAAGCAGACTGGACAGCAGCAGAGGTAAGTCTCTATAACTCTAATGAAAAAGCTCTTAATGCTATCTTTAGTTGGGTTAATCATCACATGTTCAAGTTAATCCAGAACTGTACAAAAGCCAAACATGCTTGGGATATACTTGAATTACATTGTGAAGGAGATTCTGCTGTTAAAGATTCTAAATACAGACAACTGCTTTTGCAATTTGAAAAACTTGAGATGGGAGAAGATGAGAGTGTTGACAGTTATTTTGAGAAAATTCTTGATATTGCTAACCAATGTGAAAATCTAGGTTTTGCTATGACTAATCAAGAAATGGTTTATAAAGCTATGAGAACACTGTCATCTAAATTTGCTCTCAAGAAAATTGCAATGAGTGAATCTAGAAACCTTGCTAATCTACAGTTTCAAGTCTTGATGAATACTCTTAGAGAATTTGAGATGGAGCTTGCCTCACAACCTAGCAAACATAGGGCTGTTGCTTTAAGAGGTTCAAATCTTGACAATGAAAGTGATGATGATTTTGAAATAATTTCTTCAAACTATGGGAAAATTACTAAGAAGTTCAATAAGTTGAATCTTAAAGGAAAAGGTAAAGAGAAGAACCTTAGTAATAGTTCCACAGGTTATAAGAAATTACCTCATAAGTTTGTGAAGTACATGGCATCTAAACCTACTCCTTTAGAAGCTGATAAGTTAAAAGATGTTCAATGTTTTGAATGTAAAGGATATGGTCATATGGCTAATGAATGTGCTAACACTCTTAGAAAAAGAGGAAATTCTCATTGGGTTTGTGTAGATGATTTCAATGAAGATGACTTTAGTTCTGGAGAAGCTGAAGAACAATCAGAAGAGGTTCAAACTGCTGCGCTACTCACTCAGATTGACTGGACACCAGAAGACTCCCTGAACTGCTTTGGATCTCAATGTTACCCCAACATTCAGGATCCAACATCAGAACAGGAGACCTTCTTTGCAGATTGGGATGAATTTGATAATGATTCTGAACCTTATCTTGTGTCCTACTTTGATGAAGCTAACTTTGATTGTTTTCATGGTACAGTGGATCTAGATGAAGAATACTTCTTTGAAGGTGAAATGTCCCAGGAGGAAATCATTGAAGACCTGAAGTCTATCTACCACAAACTGCTGCTTGAGAATCACAAACTCATCAAGAGCAACAAAAGCTTGAAGGAAGAGATTGAATGCATGAAGGAGATGCTGAAGCTGTATGAGAAAGACCTTGACAAAACTGAGGCTGAGCTGAAAGAGGTAAAGGTAAAATTAGATAAAGCTGAACAAACCATTAACAAATGGAACTCCTCTACATCTATACTGGATGAAGTACTGAGTATGGGAAATCAAGGTAAAAATGGTTTGGGCTATGTTGAGAAATCTTCCTCTGAAGATGTTAATTCTGTCTACTTGAATGTTGGTTTCATCAAGGATAGCAATAACTTGAGTTGTGAAATCTCTTCCCACACTGTGAAAAGGCCTACTTTTATCTGTCAATATTGTTTTCAACCTGGTCACATTAAGCCTTATTGTAAAAAATATAAAATTGTGATTGAGAAGAAAACAATAATTAATAGTTGTACCAATGTTAGGAAAACCTCTGATCTGAATGTTATCCCAACATTAGGTAACAAATCTGAAGGACATAAAAGTAGAACCTGGACTGAGAAGATAAAAACTCCTAAGGTTAAAATTGTTTGCAATGTTGTCTTTTCTGCTGTTTACTCTAACCTTGCAGGTAAGTGGTATTTTGACAGTGGATGCTCAAGGCACATGACTGGAAACATTGACAACCTGAAAAATGTAATCCCTTTGACTGTTGGAACAGTTACCTATGGAGGAGGCACCAAAGGGAAAATCATTGGAAAAGGAGTACTGGATGTTGAAGGATTTCCACCACTCAAGGATGTGTTGTTGGTTGAAGGATTGAAAGCAAATTTAATTAGCATAAGTCAACTTTGTGATGACAATCTGCTAGTTACTTTTGATAAAAGTTCATGTGAAGTGTTTAATAGTGACAATGTCTGTGTCATGACAGGTACAAGATCAAAGGATAACTGCTATCTTGCTCAAGATGAAGCAGAATGCTACCATGCCAAGGTAGATGAATCTGTCATGTGGCACAAGAAGTTAAGACATGTGCACTATAGGAATCTGGAGAAACTACAGAAGTTAGAGGCTGTAAGAGGACTGCCTAAGTTGACTAGCCCAGGTAAAATTGTTTGTGAAGACTGCCTGAAAGGTAAACAAACAAAAGTTGTTCATCCACCACTTCAGGTACAAAGTACTAACCCTAGAACTAATAAGTGCTTTGAATTGCTACATATGGATCTCATGGGTCCTATTTAGGTTAGTAGCCTGAATGGTAAGAAGTATGCTTTTGTTATTGTTGATGATTTTTCAAGATATACATGGATTAAATTTTTGAAAGAAAAATCAGAGGCATTCAACACATTCAAAACTTTGCATGCTAGTATTAAAAATCTTTATGGCACTTCTGTAGGAAGAATTAGGTCTGACCATGGAAAAGAGTTTGAGAATGCTAGCTTTGCTAGTTTCTATGAATCTAAAGGCATTTTCCATGAGTTCTTTGCACCTAAAACACCTCAGCAAAATGGTATTGCTGAGAGGAAGAATAGAACACTTCAAGAGATGGCTAGAGTTATGTTGAATTCTAAAAACCTATCTAAGAAACTCTGGGCTGAAGCTTTGAATACTGCATGTCATATTAGTAATAGAGTTTATCTTAGACCTGGTACTACTATGACACCTTATGAAATCTTGAAGGGTTCAAAACCAACAGTAGCACACTTTCATGAATTTGGTATTAACTGTTATTTGCTAAAAGATAGAGACTATTTGAGCAAATTTGATTCCAAAAGTGAAAAGTGTATATTTGTTGGATATTCTCCTAATAGTGCTGCTTTCAGGGTCTACAATCCAAGATTGCATACTGTTCAAGAATCAGTGAATGTCATATTTGATGATTTAACTGTTTCTGCAGGTACTGAAGAAGTCACTGGTTCAGATGTTACTCCAACATTGGACTCAACATTGAACACAGACGCTGGAGATACTGAACTGGAAACTGGAACTAATGTTGACTTAACACCAGAAACCCCCAATGTTAGGCCAACATCTGTGCTGTCAGATTCTGAAGATGAAGTGATTCCTGTATCCAGAAGAGATCCCCCTCTTAGAATACAAAGAGATCATCCAGCCTCTCAAGTAATTGGTCAAATTACTGAAAGAGTAAGAACACGCAACAAAGAAAGGGTAAATTACAAGGATATGGCTAAGTTGTGTGTTTGTATGTCTTCTTCATGTACTATTGAAAATGCCTCTTGTTTTGTGTCCTCCATTGAACCTAAAAATGTAACTGAAGCCCTTAAGGATAGTTACTGGATTAATGCCATGCAAGAGGAACTCTTACAATTCACCAAAAACAGAGTTTGGAATCTAGTACCTAGGCCATCACATGTGAATTTAATAGGTACAAAATGGATTTTCAAAAATAAAACTGATGAGAATGGTGTAATTATGAGGAACAAAGCTAGGTTGGTTGCACAAGGTTATACTCAGGTAGAAGGTATAGATTTTGATGAGACTTTTGCTCCAGTAGCTAGGATAGAATCAATTAGATTACTTCTTGCTATTGCTTGCTGTCTTAGAATTAAACTCTACCAAATGGATGTTAAAGGTGCCTTTCTGAATGGTTTAATTAACAAATAGGTTTATGTAGAACAACCTAAAGGCTTTACTGACCCTAAACATCCTGACCATGTGTACAAACTTGAAAAGTCTTTGTATGGTTTAAAGCAGGCCCCTAGAGCTTGGTATGAGAGGCTAACTGATTTTCTGTTAGGCCTAGGTTTCAATAGAGGAGATGGAGATAGAACACTGTTTGTCCTTAGAAAAAGTTCTGATATATGCATTGCTCAAATATATGTGGATGATATTGTATTTGGCTCTACTAACAAGTCTACGTTAGACAAATTTGTTGAGTCTATGACAGGAACATTTGAGATGAGCATGATTGGTGAACTTAACTACTTTCTGGGACTGCAAGTCAAGCAGCTGGAGAATGGTATCTTCCTGAACCAGGAGAAGTATGCAAGGAATCTGGTGAAGAGATTTGAGCTACAAGAATCAAAGCCTTGCAAAACTCCTATGTCCTCTTCAGTGAAGATAACAAAAGATGGCACTGGTAGCAATGTTGACCCAACATTGTACAGATCCATGATTGGTAGTTTGCTATATCTCTCTGCCTCTAGACCTGACATCATGTTTTTAGTATGTGTTTGTGCTAGGTACCAAGCTGATCCAAAGCAATCTCATTTGATTGTTGTGAAGAGGATCCTTAGATATATCTCTGGAACTTCACCATTAGGCATCTGGTACTCTTATGACACTAACACTAACTTGGTTGGTTTCAGTGACTCTGACTGGGCAGGTGATGTGGATGATAGGAAATCGACAAGTGGGGGCTGTTTTTATTTGGGGAATAATTTGGTCTCCTGGTATAGCAAGAAGCAGAACTGTGTTTCATTATCAACTGCTGAATCAGAATATGTAGCAGCTGGCAGCTGTGTTACCCAACTTGTGTGGCTCAAACACATGCTTTCAGATTATGGGCTAGATAGTGATACACTTCTCATGTTCTGTGACAATCTAAGTGCCATAAGTATCTCTAGGAATCCTGTCCAACATTCTAGAACTAAGCATATAGACATAAGGCATCATTTCCTAAGAGATATGGTAGAGGACAAAATAATCAACATTGAACATATTGAGACAACAAATCAGCTAGCTGATATGTTTACTAAACCTTTAGATAGTGAGAGATTCTTCAGCCTGAGGAAATCTCTTGGCATGTGTGATATGTGAAAATGTTGAGAAAACCAGTGTTGTCATAACACCACTGACTAGCACTGGTATATTGGTTGTGGTGTAGTAGGTATTCTGTTGTCATTCCTTTGTTGCGTTGCATTCCTTGTGAGTCTCATTTTATCACTGTTTTGTCATATTTGGTTTGTGTGGTTGAACTCTTTGATTAACAACTCTCTCTAGTTATCAGTTTCACATCTTTGGTTTTGAAAAGGTTAATAAAACTCTTCTGTTTGTCTGAGGTTGTGATTACCTAACATATGGAGAAGCTGGGATACACAAAGTTCACTACTTTGTTGTCTATTCAGTTGTGTCTTATTCATATGGAAGGTGTACAGGACATGTGGAGAAGCTGGGGTGCATGATGTTGACAGCTTCACTGTTACTCAGTTGTGCTTATTTACATGTTTCTGTTTGTTTGGCCAAGGAACACATGAGGGTGATCTTTTCTACTAGGGTGTTGAGGTTTCGATTTCTTACATTTAGTAGCACTGATCACTTGGTGATTCTCTTGAATGCAGGTTGGTAAACAAGTATGCATGAGGAATTGGGGTGTTGGGGTGCATGATAAATGAATTGCCAACATTCAAGGCCTTTGTACTTGCCTAACTTGCTGCTGTTAATGTTGTTACTGGGGTGTGTGGAGTTCAGGCTGCCCTCATTCAGTTGTGACATTAACTTTGTGTTTAGCAACCTTCAGTTTTTTGTTCAGATGAGTTATGAAAATAATAAAGATTTTAAAGAGATGTGACTGTGCTGGTTTGAGGAGTTTTTCATTTGTGTTTACCATCTACCTATTTGACATTACTTTGTTGCATTCATATAGAACTGCATTGTTTTCTTTCTTGTTTGTGAGTTGTGTCGGTTTAGGCTTAGGGGGAGTATAATTCATGTGTTGAGGCATACAATTTGGGTGACATACTGCAGGTGACACACTGATCTGTGACTTTCTATGCTGTGGAAGTGAATTGTTCCTTGAATTCATAACTGCTTATCTCTGTGTGTTTCTTGTTATCTATGTTACTTACTCATGATTTTAATCTGAACAATATGTCTGAGGTACTCACTTGCTATATTGGTTAAGTTTCAGATGTTTTTTTTGGATGTATCTCAAGCTCTCACATGAATTTGCCTTGGTGAAGCCTGTACCTCCACCTTCGGTTTTGAATGTTATTGAATGTTATCCCAACATTGTGCACAGACTGAGGTCAACATTGAAAACAGGAACTTATAAGTTTTCAGTTTTTTTTTCTGAAAACCGCTCTGGTTAACTGTTAATTTAACATCAACACGTGTGCGCGGGAAAACATAGTGGGAAAGTTTTATTTGTTTCAAATTTGGTAACTGCCCATTAACATTCTCTCTCTCTCTCTTATTCACGGTTATTATCGAAATCAAAACCCTATTTTCCTTAATTAAACTTGCAAGTTCCTTATTTGTGCCTATTTTGCAAAATTTACTCTCAAAATTCTCTTGATCTTCTCTGCGATTACTCTCAAAATCTCTGTACTAACAATGGCAAGCAAGTCCCCAATGCAAACTCTTGCAGATGTTGCCCTAGGAAGCGAACCCACTGCTGCACGCACTCGCTCACACACTAGAAGTGCTGCTGCAAAAACAGTTGAGGCCCCTGTTGCTGACAAGAGGAAGGCGATTCCCTATGTGCGACGAGGAAAGAAGACCAAACAGGGAGAATCGACCTCCAATGTTGAGCCAACAGTGGAACCAACCACTCCCATCACCAATGAGCCTGAAACTGAGGTAAACGCTGCTGAACCCACTCCTGAATTTGATGCTGATATACCTGTTGAGGGGGAGGGCAGTGGTTTTGTTGAAAAATCTGTGGAGGTGTCTGCGGATGAGTCTGTTGACAAGATGGTGAGGAAGTGGATTAGGGCTCAAAAGAAAAAGAGAAAGGGCAATGGTGAGAAATTGAAAAATATGTCTGAGTCTGCTAAGGCTAGGGCTGAGGCCAGGAAAAGACAGTCTGAGAGATCAGCTAAGAAGAGGGCTGTTGAGGAGGAGAAGAAAGCTGAGGAAGAGAAGAAGGTTGCTGCTGCTGAGAGAAAGAGGAAGGGAAAGCAAGTGATGGAAGAGGAAGTTGAGGTGTTGGATGTTGAGGATGAGGAAGAAGAAGGAAGAGGAGAGTGAGGAGGAGCAGGATGTTGCTGCTGATGTTGGGGCAACATCAGGAACAGAGGAGTACACTGATGGGCTATATGTGGTCTACCCTGAGGAGGAAGAGGACAGCTATTCTCCCTACTATCTCTCTCAAGAGTTGGAGAAGAAGTGGGATTCCTTCAAAAGAAGGGAGATTCACACTGAAAGGGCTATAGAGATGGCCAGTTTCAAAGAGAACAAAGTAATGGACTTGCTGGAAGCAAGAGAGCTGCAACAATCAGTGATGGAGCTGAGTGACTATGCTCCTGAGATTGTCATGGAGTTCTACCTCAATCTCTCCAAGTGGATTAGGGACTACAGATCTCCAAAGTTTGGAAAGGCTTGGGTGAGGGGGAGAGTCTTCAACATTGACCCCTACACCATCAACAAGGTCTGTGGCTTCCCTACTACTGATGAATCCGAGGACCCCTATTATGATGATGTAATTGAGGACTTGACTGGAGGGTTGGTCAAAATCTGGAGAGATGCTCTGCCAACCACAAAACTCACCTCCCTGAGTGCTGTCTTGCACAAGATAGCTTGCTTCAACTGGCTCCCAAGCAAGAATGTGACTGTACTTACCAAGGAATCAGCAATCTTGGTGTACAAAATCAAAAATGGGCTAGCTGTAAATATGGGGGGAGAGGATTTTGAAGTCTATGTCTGAAGTTGCTGGAAGGAAGAATGGGATGCTACCCTATCCCTCACTCATCTGCAAAATCCTTGGCAGTCAAGGATTAAAGACAAGTGTCACTGTGGGCTGGAGGAAGAATGATTCAGAATTAACTATTCTCCCAAGCTACTTGTCTGGATCAAGGGTGAGAGACCTTCCATGGAATCCACAAGGAGTGGTGAGACCAATAACTGAGCAGAAAAGGGCTAAGGAGTTTGCTGGAACTTCAGTGCCAATGTCCAAAGAAGAGGATTGCTTGGTTATCACTTCTGCTTTTGTGGATCATATGCTGAATTGGTATAGGGGGGCAGATTGCTGACACTCAAAGGGAGATCGAAGAGAGGAAGGAACACCTCAAAGAACTGGAGGACATTGTGAAAAATTTGGAGGACCTCCCTTCTTTACAAAAAGGGGGAGAGTAGTTCCAATTTTAATTTTTGTCTTCTTGTTTTTGTTTTGTTTCCTATGAACTGCTAATATCTTTGAACTGCTGGTACATTAATCTCTATTTTGGTTTTATTTGATCAAGGGGCTTGTCCTTGATATCTAGCTATGGCCTGTAACTCTAAGTACTACTGATGAACTGCTCTAATTGTTCTTAACTGCTATTCCTTGTGAAGGAATTTTTTGAACTGTTCTTATTGTTAACCTTTATGCAGGAAACTTACTGGTTTCAATGTTGAGGCAACATTGATGAATGTTGAGGTCTGAACATATGTACATATGTGGTTGTAGTGATGACCTTTATTCATGTCTTTGTTAAATTAACTTTGATTATGATATCTTGTATTAAGGGGGAGCAGTTTGGTAGTTTAATTTGTTTCTTGTTGATTATAACTTTCTGGATATAAGACTTGATTGGAACAGGTATTGGTTTTGTGAAGAAAGGCAAAAAGGGGGAGATTGAAAGTGCAGGTTTTCTGGAATCAATGTTAGACGGTGCAATGTTAGACGATGTTAGGTTAACATTGGATAACATTGAAAGCCGAGAGCTTTTGTGAAAACTGTTCTTTAGTTGCCAAAATTAAGTTTTGCCTTTATTCACCTATTAATCAAGTTCCACGGTTTTAGTTGTTTATGTTTATGTCCAGGAAAGTATCTTAAACATAAGGAAGAGCTTTGGAAGATTCCTTACTTGAAGTTTCCATAATTCAAGCTAAGTTGAATAGTCAACTCACACGGTTTCAAAAGAAGGAAACAATATTGGATTCTCTGCAACTGTGATTCTTTCCAAGATTCTGCGAATTGAAGAAGTTGTGTTGCCTTGTTAAATCAGTAACAATGGAAACACGTTCTCAGGAAAGATTTGAAGTTCACAAAGAAGGCAATATTCAACAAGGAAACAACAAGAGTTACCAAAACTGTGAACAACACATCTTGGCGTTCAAGACTCAAGAAATCTATAAAGATGTGAAGTTCATCAAGATGAAGACAAGACAATCGTGCCAATAATCCAAGGGATTAATTATTCTTTGTATTGTCTTCATTTTGTTTTGCGAAGTTTTTGTATCAACTGCTTAAGTCTAGTCCATAGAAGTTAAGTAGTTCTTACTTGTCTACTTCGTTGAGTCCGATCAACAAAGAGCGTGAGTGAATTGTTGTAAGGAACGTTTTTGATAAAACCTTTATGGTTATTTCGCCTAAGGCTCGGAAGTTTTTAATTATATTGAAAACTTCTTAAAATTATATCTTCTTGTGTTCTTACTTCCGCTGCATATTATTATTATCAAGAAGATCAAAATAGAGTTAAGGCAATTCCAGCTTAACTCTCAAAAAGTGTTGTGTCAATCCACGGTCCTACATTTTCAGTTTTTATCTTGGCACTAACCTTGTGTAGTGGTTCAGTAAAAAACAACACTCCATTACCATGTCTACAGCTGAGGCAGAATACATTGCTGCAGGAAGCTGTTGCACCCAGCTAGTCTAGATGAAGCAAATGTTGGAAGACTACGGTATCACTCAGAATGAGATTCTTCTTTACTGTGATAATACCAGTGCTATTAACATTTCAAAAAACCCTGTTCAACACTCACGCACTAAGCACGTTGATATTAGACACCACTATATCAGAGAACTGGTAGAGGCTAAAATTGTTGAGCTATATCATGTGTGCACTGATCCTCAACTTGCAGACATCTTTAAGAAGGCTCTTGATGTTACACGGTTTGAGCATCTTCGAAAGTCTTTAAGCCTCTGCCTTATGTGAATTGCAACAGGGGCCCTGTTGCAACTAAGGGTGACAGTTCTGGTTTCAATTACGCATCCCATTGATGAACAATCCTCTTGGGTCTTTTTGTTGGATGTCTCCTCAGTCCCAACTGATGCTCAACATCAAAAAAAAAAAAACAAAAAACAAAAAAATGGGCTTGTGCAAAAGCACTGAGTCAACTCGGGTGCAACTGGAAAAAGCTACCTGACCTAAAAGAATCAAGAGTAAAGCTATCAATTCTTATCCCACGCGTCCACTCATTAAAAAGAGCTACCTTGTTCACAAACGAGTCAACGTGAAAGCTTCCAGTTGCCTACAACAAATGCCTTCAGTTGTAACTGAAGAGCCAGCACTTCAGAAGTCTTTGGACTTAGTTTTTCTTATGGGGTCCGTAATTGTAGTTCAGAATATGTATCCTCTGGGGCACATTGTCGCTGTGTGTTAATTCTAATTAATTGTGGAGCCCTAACTATCTTGAGATGATAATTATAATCGTGTTACATTTGGCAGCTTTCTTATTTTTGTTTGTCTTGATAAGGATAATTCCCATGATTAGCTCTACAATATTTGTCTCTATCTTTTCCTTACTGAGTATATCCTTACTTACGCGATGTTGTGATACGCGTGCGTTTTTGGAGGGAAAGTTTCCCTCTTTTCCCTTAGGGCTTCGACTATATTTATTGCACCGAATACGTGTCTCACTTATTAGTCTTTTTCTTCTCTCTCTCCTTAAAATCTCACCGTCTCTCTAGTGCTCTCTGTTTGCCTCTTTTTTTTCCAGATGGGTGGTTCAATGAAACGTTCAGCCGCTGTGCACTCCGATTCCGATGAACCCATCCCAATGGAACCACTGCAGTCTCTTCCTCCTTCACCACCACCATCTGCAGATCAGCCTGATGTAGTGGATGACCAAGTTCCTTCTCATGGTCGATCCTCTTCGACCAGAACGCCGCCGCCCTCTTCGCCACGATCCCCGGTTGGGGCGTCTGCCACTGACAAGGGCAAGGCTAAAATTGGTGAAACCTCCACTGCCCAAGAGGTCCTTGGTGCTGCTGAGGACGAATCATATGTTCCTTCATCTGCTGCTGGTGTTGCAACCAGGAAGAGAACCAAAGTCCTTGCTCGTAAGTCCGTTCGCCCACGACGATTGCATAAGATCTCTGAGCAGTCTCCATCTGAGGGTGACTTTGATGACGATGCTCCTGCAGAACCTACTACTAAAGATGAACCGGCTCCCAAGAAGAGCCGCCAGGCCCCTGCCTCCAAAAAGACGGTCCATCCCCCTGCGGAGGAACAATTTGCTTACCCTGAGGTTGCATCTGCAACTCTCGCTCTTAAGTCTGCACGAGCCTTCTCTACACATTTCTATACTCGTGAAGCTCAGACTCGCTTCACGGCATACCTAAAGCGCTCTTTGATAGAGGAACGTCCACTTGATGAAAAGTCCTACTCCAACACGGGCATTCTGGAGTTGCTGACTGGAAGGGGCTGGCTGGCCGCAACTCAAAATGCCAGCAGCTACTCAAAGGTGTTGGTGCAAGAATTTTATGCCAACTTGACTCCACAGCTGGACGCCGAGGGTTCTCTCCAACGCCACATGATCTATGTGCGTAAGAATGTCTGCCCCTTTACCCCAGCCATTATCTCTGCTTCTATGGGTGTCCCTGAGGTGGACACTGGTGATCAATCTGAGTTGCGACTGGAACGCAACATCAACAAAGTTGCAACCGAGCTCACTGGCGGGGTTATCCGTTCTTGGCCCTCAGGCCCCCTCACCACTAGCGATCTCACTAACAGGTACAATTTACTTTTTCGCATTCTAGTGTGTCATTGGATGCCGTGTACCCATATCTCCTCTATGCATGCGGACGTCGCAAGCATCCTATTTCGTATTGGCACGGGTGTACCGATTGATTTGGGGAAGCTGGTGTTTGAACGAATCTACCGTGAGGCCTTTCAAGATACACATCTCTCTCTTGGTTTTCCGTCCCTCATCTACTGTATCATCACTACCCACGTGCCATCCCTTAAAGACAAAAAGGAGGAGCTCACAAGTGTCCAAGCCATGCAGGCCAATCCCAAGATGGTCAACAAACCACCACGATCTTCAGTTGCAACAGGCATACCCTCCAAGAAGGGTTCAGGCTCCCTACTCGACGCCTCCGCCAGTCTTGAAGGCATCCACATGGAGCTGTCACGACTCACATGCCTGCTTGAGAAGCTCGCTAAGTCTCATGAGGAGATGGGCATCTCTCTGGCCCTCCAAGCCTCCAAGCTTGATCGTCTGTTAGCTCAGTCTGGTGCGAGCACCCCTTGTTTCGTTTTCTCAAAAAGGGGAAGAAATTTAAGTTAGGTGCAGGTCAGGGGGAGTACCTTTTATTTTATCTAAACAATATCTGTTTATTAATACTGTCGTTTTGTCGAATGGTTGCACTGATGTGGCAACCACTAACTTTTGGTACTGTCTCTATTATATCCTATGACATCCTAACCACATGTGCAGATGGATAAATGATTTTGACAAAACAAATCAAAGGGGGAGATTGTTAGGGCCGTTTCTCTCATGGATCAAACCTTGATTCAATCGGTCCATTGAATTATTGTTGATATTGTTTTGTTTAAATCATTATGGTAAAGATTGAATTCAAATTAGATGCTATCATATCAAAGATATTATTCAACTTACAATTTATCTCCTTATTATGCATCTAGACATGTTTAGGTAGCATATGCAATTGGAAATCTTGCATGATATCGCAGGAATCTCTCGGATAAGGCAAGGAAATATATTCGGGTTACAACTGGACAATCAGACGCACTTATCCACAAGGAAAGAAGATCCGTCAGAGATACAGACATCTTATTCAACAAGGGAAGAAGATCTGCGATGGTTGCAACTGCGGATCTACAAAGATTCTGCTCATGCCTATATAAGGAGAAGACTCGACACAGTTGAAAGACACTTTTGAAAAGATATTAGTGAGAGAGTATTGTATCGAGTAAAAGGTTTTTGAAGAGCATTAAGTCAGAGGAACTCTGGAGTAGCTTAGTGTGTTCTTCGATTCAATTGAATATTCCGAAAATAAGTTAAGGGATAGGTGTTGCAACCGCAAATATTAGAAGGAATCTAAGTTTTGGGTTGATGTAAAACCTACATTGTAAATCTTAAGTAGGATACCGTTTGAGTCAACATTTGGGTGTAAACCTCGTGAACTAGGACCATTTGGACCGAACCACGTTAAAAACTCTTTGTGTTCTTTACTGTTTTTATGTTTAACTGTATTCTATTAGTTGCAACAGAAAATTTGTTCTAAAACATAAAAACACAGGAATCTGTTCTACCTATGAGTGCAGTTGCGACTATTGTCAAGTTCAACTGCATTCAATCATAAGTAGGATAGATCTACGATCTATCACACAAGTTGATGTTGTTAGCCCATTTGGCCTGCGCACTTTGTTAAATTTCCAGGGATCAATAGATCTTCTTTTGCTACACAAATGATGCGCTACTTCCAAGTGAAATGAGTTGGATAGCTTCCAAAGACTCGCTCTCAAAGATAAACAATTCCATCTCGACCAAAGCCGAGAGTTCAACTTTTGTTGCACCTATGCTTGGCTGACAAACAGCGGCACCAAAAATAGCTCCACAATGACTACGGATAATGAAGGCGATAGTCGCATGCCCACATTTGTATGCGGCATCGCAGTTCACCTTCAGCCATCCAATTTGAGTAGGATCTCATTCTTGTGAGAGTGGAGAATAGCGAGCTTCAGTATTCTCGTTCTTAATTAAGATCTGTTTTAAGCAAATTATCAGTCTGATTTTGAGCAATTAAAGCAATGTCCAGTTCAAATGTAGAGTCCTCAATATGAAAAAGAGATATGCGATTAGTCCAAATGAGATTCATAGCACAAAGGGACAAAGTGACCAACTCAAATTGGTGCAGAGTGTTCCCAAATAAACGGCTATGAGGCTTGAGAAGAAGTTCAAACCATTCGACCATACTAAGATCACCGAAAAGGTCAAGTCTAAAGTGCCATTTCGAGACAAGCCAAATCTTTTTTGAAAGGCGCAGCGGACGAAGATATGCTCCCTGTCTTCTTCTTCCCGACCACAAGTCTAACGTCGGGAAGGGACAGTAGGTTCTTGAGACTACCCTAGTGGGAAGAGTATTACTGATAACACGCCATGCTAGGAACATGTAACGAGATCTGAAATCTGTAAATACAAACATGTAAGATTTAGTCTAAGTTGGAGACTTAGACTATACAAAATATACCTTCGTAACATAAAAATCCTTGTCGTGATACACTACAAGAAAACGGGGCTTTTCCCGACCGCAGCTCGGGTCGGGAAAAGCCCTCCTGCGGTCGGGAAAAGCCCATTCCCGACCGCAGGGCGGTCGCGAAGCTGCGGTCGGATAAAGTCTGGTCGGAAATACATTCCCGACCGCAATAGGTCGGCAATACTTTTCCCGACCACAAAATATCGACCGGAGTCTGGTCATAACATTCCCGACCGCAATTTGGTCGAGAAACAATTCCCGACCGCAGTTTGGTCGGGATAATACCCGTCCGCCACGCGGTCGGGAGATTATTCCCGACCAGAATCTGGTCGGGTTGTAGCCCGGTTGCAAAACCGGGCTACGGGCCAGCGTCCGACCACATGGCGGTCGGGAGTAATATTCCCGACTGCAATTTGGTCGAGAAACCATCCCGTATATATTTTAAATAATTTGCATTTCCCGGCCAACACGTGGTCGGGAACTACAAGAAATATCGACCGCCGATTGGTCAAAAATAATATTCAAAGATTCCCGACCACTTTGTGGTCGGAAGTAATATTCATACTTTCTCGACCGGTTTGCGGTCGGGAGTAATATTCATACTCTCCCGACCGGTGTGCGGTCGGGAGTAATATTCATACTTTCTCGACCGGTGTGCGGTCGGGAGTAATATTCATACTCTCCCGACCGGTGTGCGGTCGGGAGTAATATTCATAGAAATAAAAAAAATAATATTCCGGTAAAAATTACCGGAATATTATATTTTATATGTAGCCCAATCTATATGCTCAATATAATTTAATGTTTCTTTATTATATATATTGTTTCAAAGAAAAATAGAATAAAATTGTTTGAAAGAAAAATGAAATAAAAGTGTTTGAAAGAAAAATGAAATAAAAGTGTTTGAAGAAATGAAATAAAAGTGTTTGAAGAAAATGAAATAAAAGTGTTTTAATAAATGAAATAAAAGTTTATGAAGAAAAAGAAAGAAAGGAAAGAAAAGTGTTTGAAGAAAAAAAGAAAGAAAGGTGTTTGAAGGAAAAGAAAGAAAAAAGTGTTTGAAGAAAAAGAAAGAAAAGTGTTTGAAGAAATAAAAGATAAAAAGTGTTTGGAGAAAAAGAAAGATAGGTGTTTCAACAAATAAATGAAAAAGTGTTTAGTGAAAAAATTGTGTGGAGTGATGGCAATGGGGTATGGTTTATTTATAAGTTTTGTGGGATTGGTTTTGATTGGTGGGATGTGAGTGGCGCGGATCATGGTTTGAGTCGTTGGATTGTTTTGGTTAATGAACGGATGAGATTGGATTTTGTTTTGTTGAAAAATTTAAATTGTTGGCGGCCCCGCCAAAACTTTTAACGGTTCCGACCGGCCTGCGGTCGGGACAATTATTTTGCCCAGAAACACACCGATGAATATTATTCCCGACCGCAGGGTGGTCGAGAATCATATGAATATTACTCCCGACCGAACGCCGGTCGGGAATGATAAATTTTTTATTTTTTAAAAATTATTATTGAGCTATAATAATACTAGTTTAATGTTTATTTGAGTTAAAAAATTAATAATTATTTGTTAAATAATATTATGTCGGGGTAACTTTGAGTTTTACGTGTATATCTATGTATATATATCTATATATATTAATTAGTCGTGTGTATATCTATCTATCTATATATATCTATCTATCTATATATCTATCTACCTATATATAGGAATCAACAATTGTTGTAATCGTTAGTGATAAGTAAAGATAAGCCACTTGTGTTATTGAACACATTTGTTAATTAGAGGTATACACATATATATATAACTAAATTATGAGATGATGATTAGTTACGTTACTGAATTATTAGTGTTACGTAAATATATATGACAAGATCAATCGATTCATGATTCTTTGGATAACAAAATATAATATTTTTATTGCACTTATAAAATTTCACCAATGTTTAAAACACTAGATGAATACTAATCAAATAATAATTGAGAAAATATGAATATTAATCGTTACTGAATAGCGGTAAACCCTAAACCCTAAACCCTAAACCCTAAACCCTATACCCTAACATTCCCGACCGCAGTTTGGTCGGTAAGTTATTTTCCCGACCGCGACTACAAAGTTTCCCGACCGCAGTGCGGTCGGGAGATGTAACGGTAACAAAGTTTCCCGACCGCCCGGCGGTCGGGAGATGTAACGGCTAGTAACGGTAACAAAGTTTCCCGAACGCCTTGCGGTCGGGACTCTTTATTACCGTTGGTTTTTCCGACCACCGTGCGGTCGGGAATACTCTGCGAATCTCCTATAAATACCCTCTCCTATTCCCTTTAGAAATCATTCCAACATTCATCATTTTTTAAGGTATGCACGATTTTCCCTTGTTATATCCCAATTTTCCTATTTTATAACCATTAAGCTCATGTTTATTTAGAAACTAATGTTTTTATTGATTTGTTTTAGATATTGCGGTAATTAAATGCAACGAGGGGCGTATGTGTGTGCAACAAATACTTGATCTAAGTATTTTTCTACGCTACAACAAGTAAGCATTTTTTTCCTACGCTATTTAATTTTATAAGATCAAGCTAAATTCTTAGAAGTGTAACAAATTCTTTTTAATTTCCGTAGATTATAAATGGATTATCGTCCCGATAGATCTTGGATGTACGATAGGATAAATAGTAATACCGGTTATTTGAATGAACATTACGTGATTGGGGTTCGTGAATTCATAAAGTTTGCATTAGCACAAACAGATTACGTAGATGGAAAACGTATTAGGTGCCCGTGCAAGAAATGCACAAATTTAAAATATTGGGAACGAAACGTAGTACAAGATCATCTTCATAAGTCGGGGTTTGTGAATCAATATTGGATATGGGACTTGCATGGAGAGGAGGCGAACGAGGCATCCACATCGTATGTACCAGAATCACCGACCCCTAATTTTCACGTTGATAGTCCTGTTCATGCCGATACTTTGTTTAGGGATATGGTTGTGGATGCATATGGGGGTCGATTTGTTGAGGGAGAGGTGCACAACGAAGATCCGAGTCGCGATGCAAAGGAGTTCTACAAATTGATGAAGTTGGGCGACCATAAAATGCACCAGAAGAAGCCTAAGACTGTGCTCCAGTGGTTTGCCCAGTGGTTGACAGTTAAGACGGGTCATAAATCCTCAAATGTCGAGAGCGAAAAGTACTTAGCGTTGTCCAAGGATTGCATGGACCCAGAGATTGAGGAAATGCTACCGAGCACGATTCAAGGCATGAATAAGATGCTTGCGGGTTTGGGTTTAGGGTACGAAAAGATCGACGTATGTTGGAATCTGTGTTTCTTGTACTACGGTGAAAATGCCAACCCGGATCTCACATCGTGTCCGATATGCAAGACAGATAGGTACGAGGCCGGTAGAAAGTCGAGGGTTGGAAGGAAAAAGTTGTGGTATTTCCCCCTAGGCCCTCGGTTACAGAGATTGTTTTATACCATCGGTACTTCCCGACATATGACTTGGCATTTGAAGTGTCGCGCGTCACCTGATAGAATGATACACCCCGCTGCAGGCGAGGCGTGGCGACATTTTGATCGCACTTATCCGGACTTTGCCGCGGAGCCCAGAAATGTCCGACTTGGGCTCTGTACAGATGGGTTCTCACCGTTTGGGCAATCTGGGAGACAATATTCTTGTTGGCCCGTGTTTGTGACCCCTTATAACCTCCCGCCGGATTTATGCATGCGACCAGAGTTCCTTTTTTTGAGCCTTATTATACCTGGCCCGAAGAGTCCTGGAAAGAACTTGGATCTGTTGTTGAGGCCGTTGATTGATGAGTTGAAACAATTGTGGAGTGATGGTTTATGGACATATGACAGCTCACGAAAGGAAAACTTCCAGATGAGAGCGACCCTTATGTGGACTATTAGCGATTTTCCGGCTTATGGAATGTTGTCACAGTGGAGCACTCACGGGAAACTAGCATGTCCTTATTGCATGGGTGATATAGATTCTTTCACACTTGATAACGGTGGAAAACCTTCGTGGTTTGATTGTCATCGTCGATTTCTACCACCTGGTCATAAGTTTAGGTACAACAAGAAGGATTTCACCAAGAAGAAGGAGGTGCATGAGCCGCCTATTCGAAGGAAAACAGGGGAGGAGATGAAGGCAATTGTGGATAGGCTACGATCGGTTAGGTTTGGGTTAAATCCCCCTAAGCTCCCGGGTTTTAACACAACTCATAATTGGTGTCGACGAAGCATATTTTGGGAACTACCATATTGGTCCTCGAACTTGATTCGCCACAATCTAGATGTCATGCATTGTGAGAAGAACTTTTTTGAGAACATCATCAACACGGTGTTGGACAGTGCTAAGTCGAAGGACAACATTAAGTCGAGGCACGATCTTAGGCTTTACACAACACGTAAAGCATTGTTTTTGCAACCCGGTGGAAGAAGAGGTGGTGAGTATGCAAAGCCAGTGGCAAAATACTGTCTCACGAGGGAACAAAAGAACATGGTACTTGATTGGTTGACCAAACTCAAATTTCCTGATGGATATGCCTCTGATCTGGGAAGATGTGTGCAAAAACAACAAGGAAAACTGATTGGAATGAAGAGTCATGATTGTCACGTCTTCATGCAGAGATTGATCCCGATTGCTTTTCGAGACTTCTTGGACACCGAGATTTGGGGTACTTTAGTTGAGGTTAGCCTTTTCTTCAAGGCGATTTGCGCCTCAGAGGTGTCGGCTCAGGATATGAAGATTTTGGAGGACTCGTTTATTGTTACTATGTGCAAGATGGAAATGATATTCCCTCCTTCATTTTTTGACTCCATGGAGCATTTAGCCATACACCTCGCGTACGAGGCTAGAGTTGGGGGTCCAGTCCATTATAGATGGATGTATCCGTTCGAGAGGTACAATTTCATATTTTTAAAATTATTATATTTAAAAATATTTGTTGTTTTCTCTCATCTTTCTTTGATTTAATTGATATAGGCAAATGTTCGTCATGAAGGGTTTTGTACTTAACAAGGCGAGGGTGGAAGGATGTATAGCCAACCAGTACCTACTTTTGGAGTTGTCAAATTTGTGTGCTCAATATCTGGATGTCTCGGCTAAGACTACATTTAAGAAACTCAACAGGAACGAGACACTAGAGAGCACGGAGTGGGATAATGAGCTTTCAATATTTCGGAAGAGAGGCGGTACGCTAGGAAAAATTGACGATAGGCCCTTGACTACCAAGGAAATGAAGCAAATAGAGCTCTATGTGCTTCTAAATTGTCCAGAGCTTGACGATTGGGTCGAGTAAGTGCTCTCTAATTATTCTTAATAACGATATACTGAATTACTTTTAGAATAACTGACTAATGTAAATGTTTATGTGTAGATTGTTTGAAATGGAAGAGTGCAGTGGTCTTAGTCAAAGGGAGAAACAAGCAAAGAGGAACCGTGAGTACGTAGCATGGTTCAAACGGACATATGGCAGTGGTAAATACGAGACTGACGTACGAATAAATCCTCTACTTGATGGTCCGAATACTAAGGCAATAACCTCCGAGGGATACATTGTGAATGGGTTCAGATTTCACGTCGACTCGATATTGGGGCCCAAACATAGTGATTGCAGTGGTGTTTGTGTGAAGGGCGCCATGGGTGGTTCTGATGCTACAAACTGCTATGGAACGTTAAAAGAAGTTTTACAGGTTGTATATTGTAGCCACGAGAGACCCCTATACATTGTCATGTTCAAGTGTGTTTGGTATGATATTAATGCAGGTACAGTGGAACATGCGACGTACAAGTTGGTTGACATCGACCCCAAGCGTACAAGTTGGAGAGACGAACCGTTTGTATTTGCTAACCAAGCACAACAGGCGTACTATGTGCCATATCCAAACTTGACGACGGGGCGTCCAGGACAAGAAGGATGGTTGGCCGTAACAACTATTCCTGCCAGACACATAATCGATATGTCATCAGTTGCGGGAGCAAACGATGTCGAATCAGGGATGCCGAACCAAGTTCTACAAGAAAATGTATCAGAAGTGGTTAACTTATTCGTGGACCTTACCTCATTTGATATGAATATCCAGTTGGCCAATGACGAGTTTGAGATGGTTGATGAATATGCAGTAGAAGAGCCCGATGAACCGATTGTGGAGGTTGACGAAGACGAGGAGGAGGAGGACAACGAGGAAAAGGAAGAGGGAGAGATGATGAGTGACTATGATTCTGAGGAAGATTAATTTTCCGAATATTAAAATTTTTTATTGAAATGTGTTCTTTTTTATTGAAATATTGTCTACTTTTTTTATTGAAATATTGTCTACTTTTTTTCCAAATGTGTTCTTTTTTATTGAAATATTGTCTACTTTTTTCATTGAAATATTGTCTACTTTTTTTATTGAAATATTGTCTAATTTTTTTATTGAAATATTGTCTTACTTAATGTGTTTGTGTTTCGAGATGAATATTAAAAATTTAACAAAATTAATACAAGTCAAAATATAACCATCATCGTCACAATCAAATATAATACAAGACATACATCACAAACATCCCCAAGATAGTAGAAATACAAAACATAATACAAGCCAAAACATAATAGAAGTCAAAACATAATACAAGTCAAAACATAATACAAGTCAAACATAGTCACAATCGTAAAAACCGAAGGTATCCATGGTAGCGGGTCCAACATCACCATCAAGCCCAAGCTCGGCTCCATCGTCTAGATCATCGTCGTACAATGGAACATTCTCCACTCCGTGGGCAAATGGATCCTGAGTAGGGTTCGCTGCATCGGAACCCGTAAAGCTAGGTGTGGGTCGAGAAGGGGCACAACCTGTAGTCTGTGTGATGTGATCGGACAAGTATCCGATGTGACCAACAAGCTCGTCAATTTTCTTCGCCATAGTCTCCCTCTGCTGCTGGCTATCTGTCTGCAATACGCGAATGTACTCATCCTGCTCGGCATTGGGGTTCTGCGTGTCGAACCCAAACACATTGTGAGGTACATCCTGTGGAAAACCAGCAGCTAGCCCCTTCTTCAACCCTCCACTCGCAAGCTGCCACAACTCATTGTCCAAATGGACCCACTGTGAACGGTCCGCCTCGTACCTCCTTGTCATACGGGCTATGTAGTCATCCTGTTCAATAAGACAAAAATGAGTTAGTACATCATTAATTTCATCACGTATGTTATTAGAATGCTTTACAAGTAAAATACTTACATATATAGCCTTGTAGTCGGAATGAATCCACTCTCGGCGACGTGGAGCTCCCTCTGGCACCTCGACCTCATGTGTGTGCTGATAACGATATATCTCATCGTGTCGAGGCTTAGGGGCACCGGGACCTCTAGCAGCAGCCTGCATATTGATATAATGTAAGAATTTAAATTTAAGACAATAAGTATTATATTCGTATAATAAGTTTTAATAAGACATACCATCTTTTGAGAAATCTTCGTGTAGCCCGTTTTTCCAGTAGCATGCGTCCCTTTTGCTTTCTTTCCTGGGACTGGCTCCTCTCCTCCTCGCCTGTTCTTCTTTCCAGTGACGGCCCTCTTCTGATGCTTCTCCGACTCCCAATGCTCTATGTACATCTTCTCTAACGCGTCGCTCATCCATTCATTCTTCGGACGGTTCGCCCACCTCGGATCATTGAGCCTCTCATAATAGTAATGCTTCGCAGCGTGGTTAACTTCCTTGTAACACTTTTGGGCCTTTTTTAGGAACACTTTATGAACTTCATTGAATATAGTGGGATCAATAATATACTTATCCTGCATTTAATTAAAGTTTATTATTAGTTTTTCGATATATAAAATTGATGAATATGTATATATATATATATATTGTAAACTTTTAAAGTCTTACCCGAAAACTAGCCCACCACTTCCCTTTTGTGGCTGCAGGAACCTTGTCAAATCGGTGACAAACGACCCTCATATGCTCTCGAATACTCGTGGTAATGGATTTGGCCACCGCGTTGCTATCCTCAAATTCGCCCAGAGGCGTCAAACGGATCGTCGGACGCCTGGTGCGATCCTGTGGAACCTCTGGAGCTCTCGCTGGGCCTCGTCCGGGTCGGCGCTGTGTCGAAGATGATCCTGCCTGGGCCCCGTCTGGTCGGGAAGAAGTAGTGGGCCCCACAGGTGCCGTAGGCCTCGATCCACCAGATGTCGAGGGCGTCGCAGCTACGTGATCATCAAGTAAACCTGGTGGAGTCTCGGCGACGAGGGAATCACGGGAATCGTCCGTATCAGATGGTGCAGCCTGATCACGTAAGGCGAGACGAATAGGTATCCTCGGTGGTGGGGCAGTAGTCCCGACGTCAGTAGGAGGAGCAGTCGACGGAGCAACGGGAGGAGCAGTCGACCGAGCAACGGAAGGAAGACGCGGTGAAGGACCAGATACAGTACCAAAAGTACTACTACGACGGAAGGGCTCGTCACGATCACAGGAAGACATCTAAATAAAAGAAAACGCTAATTGTAATCAAACACTAAGTTATATAGTTTTTTCCTAAAGGCATTAAACAGTTTTCATAAAAGCACTAATATTTTCCTAATATTTCCTAAAAGCACTAATATTTTCCTAATATTTCCTAAAAGCACTAATATTTTTCTAATATTTCCTAAAAGCACTAATATTTTCCTAATATTTCCTAAAAGCACTATTATTTTCCTAATATTAATTAAATCCACTAATATTAAGTCTAACAATATTCTTAAAACAATTTCTACTAAAATCCTAAAAAATTTAACGATATCTAACAATTAAACATTAAAAATTAAACAAATAAAACATTAAACATTAAAAATTAAACATTATAAATTAAACATTAAACAGTTTTCATAAAAGCACTAATATTTTCCTAATATTTCCTAAAAGCACTAATATTTTCCTAATATTTCCTAAAAGCACTAATATTTTTCTAATATTTCCTAAAAGCACTAATATTTTCCTAATATTTCCTAAAAGCACTATTATTTTCCTAATATTAATTAAATCCACTAATATTAAGTCTAACAATATTCTTAAAACAATTTCTACTAAAATCCTAAAAAATTTAACGATATCTAACAATTAAACATTAAAAATTAAACAAATAAAACATTAAACATTAAAAATTAAACATTATAAATTAAACATTAAACAATAAACAAATTAACATTAAACAAATAAAAAAATACAAGATTAGTCGAAAACTTACCGGATCGGGGTCGCCAAATAAATTTCGGTGTAGAAAAGTGGCGTTCGGTCGGGAGAAGGCGCGGGTATCTAATTAATAATTAAATTTTAAACATAAGTATATATAAAAACATTTTAAACATAATTAATTAAATTCTAAACATAAGTAATTAAATTTTAAACATAATTAATTAACTTTTAAACATAACTAATTAATTAAATTTTACCGGATCGAGAAAGTGACGCGGTGGTGGAGAGGCGGGAAAGGTGGCGGCGCGGCGGTGGACAGGCGGTGGACAGGCAGGGGTGGTTGCAGATGAGAGGGGCGGTGGAGAGGGGCGGTGCGCGGTGGTGGAGAGGGGCGGTGGAGAGGCGGAGGAGAGGGGCGGTGCGCGGTGGTGGAGAGGGGCGGTGGAGACGCGGAGAGAGATAGAGGGGCGGTGCGCGGTGGTGGCGGAGAGAGAGAGAGATTGGAGGTGGAGAGGCGGAGCGCGGTGGTGGAGAGGGGCGGTGGAGAGGCGGAGGAGAGGGGCGGTGCGCGGTGGTGGAGAGGGGCGGTGGAGACGCGGAGAGAGATAGAGGGGCGGTGCGCGGTGGTGGCGGAGAGAGAGAGAGATTGGAGGTGGAGAGGCGGAGCGCGGTGGTGGCGGAGAGAGAGAGAGTGGAGGTGGAGAGGCGGCGCTGGAGGTGGAGAGACGACTGGAACGCGGTCGAGATTAGGGAGAGAGGAAGGCGTCGACCGAACTGCGGTCGAGAGAGGGGCGGCGCACAGGCGGTGGACGTCGGTTAGGGTTTTTGTGGTGAGAGAGGCGAAAATGGAGAGAAAGGGGGAGGAAGACGACTAAATCGTCTGTCTTCCTCCCGACTGCCGTGCGGTCGGGACCCTAAGGCCCAGCTGCGCGGCCCAGCCGGGCCAAAAATTCGGGCTGATAATATCCGGCCCAATACACTCCCGACCGCCCTGCAGTCGGGAGATGTTTTCCTGACTACACTCCCGACCGCCCTGCAGTCGGGAGATGTTTTCCTGACTACAGCGCGGTCGAGAATAGTCCTGGAACGTTTCGTAACCACGCTGCAGTCGGGAATGTTTGTATCGACTATTGCGCGGTCGGGAATGCTCACGACCAAATGGCGGTCGGGAGATTGCGGTCGGGAAAAGCCCCGAAATCTTGTAGTGATATTCTTTAGTAATTGTTTGGCTTAAAATAGCAGAAGACTGTCTAGTCTTATTAAAAAGCCAATCTTCTAAAGAGAATATACATTTTTTTTAATCTTCAATAAGTGTTCCTTACTGACTGTAAATCATTTTGTTATTTTGACTCGAGACATTATTTTTTGTTTACTTGCATGTAGTATAACTATATTTCAATCTTTCTTACTCAGTAAGAAACAATTTGATGTAGGTATCAAAGTCAGTTAATCTTAATTCGGACATATAATTAAAGTCTAATATTCTATATATATATATATATATATATATATCAATGGAGTCAACAACCGTTACTTAATAAAACTGTAAAAGAGGCTGAGATCATCGCACAGGTCAGCTACCGCATGGACGTCTAATACACACTGTAGTCTATGGTAGGGGTTACCACTGCACCCCTTGCTTGGATGATGACATGTAGCAAGGATTACTTGTATTCTATTTGCTTGGCCAATCCTTTATTTTTAAAAATTTCAATTCTAGCCCAAAAGTTTTATTTCCTTTTCATTTTATGACCGCATAGATTAATTGGTATCAGAGCTTAGGTTTATTTATTTTATGTGGAAAATTATTTATTATGATAACCTCTAATTTCTTTATGAGAGGAGTAATTTATAAACATGGATAATATATGGGATTCCCCATATCAGTTCACCTTTGGTGGACACAAGTGTGCGAATATTAAAAAACATATCATTGCTTTGACAGAAGAACGCTAGTTTCACAAAACGAGAATCCAACACCATGATGTCTTGTGTTGTGACTTAAAAGAACAAGGGAAAGTTTGTCTTATCAATAAAGGTAGGCTAGAAATAGTCAAGCAGCTAGAAATTAGTCTTGAAAAAGCTAATAAACAGAGTTCAATACTAAGCCTTTAATTATGCCTGGTATTACCCTAGAACAAGAGCTCCAACTCTTGAAGACTAAGTTAGTAATCCTAGCTAGTCAAAGACCAGACAATCTCCCTGGCATTAGAGCTAAGTTCGTAGCTGTTAATGGCCTCACGGCTGAGATTACTAGGATAACCAGATTAATTGTCAAAAGAAATAATAGATGAGTAATCTCGCTTTGCCAAACTTTCACGAGCTAGAAACGAATAACTCTAAGTTGACCCAAGACCTTAGAGAAATTCAGAAAACAGTGCAAACATATGGTAATCATCAATACCATATGCCCGAGCAATTACAAGAAATTCAGGACAAACTCGAGACCATGTCCCGAAGACAGAAGGAGATATTGGAAAACCTGCAAGACATCCAACAGAGAATAAAGAACTTGGAATCTGTGCCAAGATCATTTGAAAGAAGAAGAGGAGGATGGTTACCACCATCTTTCAGAAAGGAACCCTTGCTACATCAAAAGGGTAAGGCAGTCGAGGTCAAGAAAGAGTTGACCAGGAACGAGAAGATTGTGGCCTTGATACAAGGAAAACCCAGTACCTCACAAGATCATGTCTAGATTCAACCTTGACGAGATCAGCTATAATGACTTGCAAGAACTCTCCGATCTGGCAGAATCATTTTCAGGACTAAAGCTCGTCAACGTCCAAGGCCTAGAAAGTGCAATGGTGCTGAGACAAAAACCTCCCCCAGGGACAGTCAACGGTTACAGAGGGCGTCAGATCTTCCATTCTAAATCCAGAGCCCATCCAAGATGACCCGATGCCACACCAGTATGACTTTGTGGCAGGATTAATGTATAAGGCAGTACCAACCCGATCAAGAGCAAGTAGGCCAGACGTTCATGGGACACCATACGGGAAATCTCAACTCGATCCAATTCATCCTTATGGGCTTATGCTCAATTTGGATATTTTGGATTTCAAAAATCGAGAAGCTTTGATAGATGAATGGGCTTCGGCAATGAGGATTGCAACGGCAACGTTGGAACTCAACAAAGAAGGATTCATTATGATGTTACAAATGAGCCTCGAGGGATCAGTTAAAATCGGATGGGAACATGCCACTCCGGAAATCAGAGATGGAGTCCTATCAGGCGATGCCCTCAAAGTCATTGTTGACAGGATGGCGAGACTATTCAAGATATACTTCATCGGAGAAGGATATTTCGTTGATCCTCAAAACGGAAGAGGTGACCATGAAAAGGTCAGAAGATACGAGCAAGCATTGTATAGCTTGGAACTACATGACATATGTAGTGTCGACCTATACATCAAGCTTTTCATCGAGTACAAATGGAAAATCCGAATAAATGAAGACACGGATATCCCTTTGTTCTTTGCCAAGATACCCAGCCCATGGCGAGAGATGTTACTACGGGAATACATCCTTGTAAGAATTGACACGGTGGCCCAGAGTGAGTGGTGCTAGAAAGCAGCGATTCAGAAGAATCTCAAACGGCTGAAAAGAATCAATAAATCAGCCCGTCTTTGCTGCGACGACAATGACATCCCAATAGTCATTGGTGCACCAGAACGACATCGCAAGAAGAAGCATAAGGATCACCCCTATGAACAAAGGAGTAGGTTTAATGGAAGATCTTCTTGGAAACCAAGAAGATTTTGGTCGAAACAAAAGGCCCAAAGCTACAAATCAGGGCAAAGAGCGGGACCCAACCGGAAAAGAACCACCTCGAGTACGAGCAGACCACCAACAAGAAGAACTTTCAGAAGGATTCACAGAAGAGAAAACGAAAGTTGCAAGGACTGTAATTGTTGGACTTGCGGAGCTAAGGGATACATTTCAACAAACTGTCCCAAGAATCAAGAAAAAGGAGTTAGGCAGTTCGAAGCTACACCGGAGTTAGAAGAAGCTGTCTACTTTCAGAACCTTGTTCAAGTATACCAGTTTGAGGACATTCCTTCATACGAAAGTATATACGAAGAAGACGAAGGACCAAATGAGTTTTCAGAATCAGAATCAGAATCAAACTGAAGACGAGGAGATCTTCTGTCAGGAAGTTCAGGAAGACTTGTCAGGATTTTTCTCCCAAACTAGCATATCCCATAAAGCTCTAATGAGAATTATGCGAGAAGATCCAAAATTGCGAGTTTACGATGGGTTCACTATCGAAAAAATGGAAAGAACCTTAGCCCAGCTAAGCTTCAGGAAAAGAAAACATCACATTATTTACAAGGTTACAGCGAGAGAGATTGCAATCCCAATGGAGCTGACCAGTAATGTGATGAAAATGCAGCTAGTTCCTATGAATGAGATCAAAGAGGAACTAGGGGGACTCAAGCCAGAAGTTGCTCATAAAATATCGTGGATCCATATCAGAGCCATTTGAATTCTGCTCAAAGCAACGTTCAAAGAAGGAATCAATTCCCCAATTGATATTGCCATCTTTGACAGAAGGATCGAGAACCTACGAGATGCATGTCTCGGAGGAATATCGGGAAATCTGTTCGCTGGAAAGGTTGCAACGTTCGTATATCCAAAGATTGCCTACAATCTAGCCGATCGAGATTTCATTAGAGTCCTTACTCTACACCAGGACTTTAAAAACAATGAGTTGATGAAGGAGGGGAATAGACCATACTTAATCACCTACATCATTTCCTATGTGCTCTCCAACACTCATCATTCAGATGTTTTCCGAAGAAATGAGTCCGTTGAGATGCCACAAATCTTTGAAAAGGTTGCCCAAGCAGTCAGGCCAGAGATTTCCAATTTGCCTCATATCCATTAAATGGATATGATCATCCGAGATCAACCAGTGTTCGACAAAGATACGAACCAAAGGATCGAACCCAAAAGAATTTATTTCCAAGAAAATAGAATGCACAATCTTACATGGGAAAAGAAGCCCATTGTTGAAGTTGTGATCGAACCAAAGAAGTTCACAACTAAAGGAGAACTCCAATGTCCAAGAGGATGGGGTGAAGTAGAAGTAATCTTCGACACTACCAAGAAAAATAATACATTTCCGTGTGATGCATTGTATTATCTTAAGAAACCATTCGTTGGAAGATATCAAGGAAACCTGAAACTAGGTGGAATCGATTTCATTATCAACGGACGAGCAGGAAAGAGCCCAGAACAACTTGTTCTTGGAATGGAATTTCTCGAGGATCACAAACCTTGGGAAAGATTGCCAGAAGGAATGGAGTTCACTGTGGAAGGAAAAAGATATAGATTCCGATGACCACCAGTCCTTTCTCAATCTACATCTCAGTCGGGATGTTATACGAGGAATTTCGAGCCGAATACTTTGCGGCATATATCGATTCAGGGGCTGGCATTTGTACAACCAAACCAGGAATCTTCCCCGAAGGAATTGGAGAAGATCTACCTGCGGTTGTGGGAAGAGACTTCTCAAAGAAGATTATCATCTTCAAAAGGGGAGTCAGACATGCTGAGATTTTGATTGGAGGAGCAGACGGTACCACATGGTATAAAGTCAAAACACCCCCAATCTATTTTCACGATACTGGCGCCGATATCCTACTCGACAACAATTTCCTGCAAACGTTCAAGCGTTTGACACAGGATAATGAAACAAGGCGTCTTATCATCACAACTACTTGTGATCATAAGATTTTGATACAGAGATTGACACAGGCATTCTACCGGAAACTACCAATTCAATTTCGCCGCAAGCGTGGTGATGAAGGAAAACTTCGACACCCAAAAATGCAAGATCAAAGGAAATATGGAGAAGCAATCTTGCAGCTAAGGATGGACAGTCTAGGAAGCCAAAAAACAGAAAAGATCAAAATTGAGACAATTGAGATCCTTAAGGCTAGCTTAGACACAAGTCCTCATTTGGACATCACTAACGAGGAGCAAATCTCAATAGAAGATGTCAAAAAGAAAATCCATAGAAACTACAACGAGGATCCTCTCGCTTGGTGGAACAAGAATGAGCTCAAAGCATCCTTAAAAGTCCAAAAAGTAAAAGGAAAACGAGCTTGTCAGATATAGGCCTATCCTGATGAACCAAGACGATCGAAAGGATATGCAGATGATTCTTGAGGAACATCTGGACCTTAAGCTTATCTCACCAGGAGTTTCTCCATATAGTAGTCCTGGATTCTTAGTCAGGAATCACGGAGAAATCAAAAGAGGAAAACCAAGATTGGTGATCAACTACCAAGGGATCAACAAGATCTTGGAATTCGACGGATATCATATCCCAAACAGAGAACACCTAATCAGCTGCGTCCAAAACACCAAGGTCTTCTCCAAGTTTGATTGCAAGTCAAGGTTCTATCAAATCAAGATGGAAGAAGAAAGCAAGAAGTTTACAGCTTTCTCCACACCACAAGGACATTACATCTGGAATGTTATGCCAATGGGATTGGCTAATGCACCCCAGATATATCAGAGGAAAATGGATAATCTCTTCAAAAATTATTTTAAATTCATGTTCGTTTATGTTGAAGACATTCTCATTGCCTCGAGAAATGTTAAAGAACATATCAAGCATCTGGAAATCTTCTCAGATGTCTGTCACAAGGAAGGATTGGTGCTATCTGAAAAAAGCGGTAATTCTTACAAGAAAAATCGAGTTCCTCGGAATTGAGATCGACAAAACAGGTATCATCCTCCAAAACCATTTGGTGGAAAAGGTACACGGCTTTCCTGACGATCTCAAAACTGTTAAACAACTTCAGAGTTTTTTGGGGTTAGTCAACTTTTTTGGAATGTTTATTAATAATTTGGCGAATTACAGGAAGGTCTTTAGTCCATTGTTGAAAAAGGAAGCAAAGTTCAGATGGACAGAAGAACATAAGGGAGCGGTACAGAAGCTGAAAGCAATCTGTCAAGACCTCCCAAAACTGGCCATACCAAATGACAAAGACGATCTGGTTCTCTATACAGACGCAAGTGATCATTGGTGGGCAGCGGCAGCGGTTCTAACGAAAGTAGAACCTGCGTGAGAAGTCCCTTGCAGATATTGTAGCGGACTATTTTCCAATAGCGAAACAGCAAGATGGCATATCAACGAGAAAGAATTCTTTGCTGTCAGAAATGCTTTTAAAAAATGACCATTATTCTTACTTGCGAAAAAATTCATTTTGAAAATCGATAATACAAGTGTTAAAGATTTCTTAAAAAACAGGATAGAAAGCAAACCGGAAAAGGCTAGATTGCTTAGATGGCAAGCTGAATGTCAATATTATGATTTTGATGTTCAAGTTATCAAATCTCATGAAAATATTCTTGCAGATTTCTTAACAAGAGATGGAGGCACATGAGGCCGACACCATCCTCACCAGATGGAGGCACCACCGAGAAAACCTGGAGGAGCTCAGCAAGTCGATAGATGGTCTAGCAACCAAGGCTAAGGCCTCAGGTCCTGTACAAGAAAAGGATCTTAGTAAGGTCCAGAACGCGATGAACACTGCCCTGTACGGTAGCACAAGTCTATGGGATAGTCTCATGGAACCCATACTTAGAGATGCTTCTACCTCTAAGATATAAGCAGAATTGAAAATCGTCACTCTTGATGAGGGCGATTCAAGCAACACAGGACCAGCTGGTGATCCTTTCGAGGAAGACACCACCAAACAAGACGATTCAAAGGTGGAAACACCTAAAGAGTCAAAGGATACTTCCGATACCACAGGAGACGAGGTTTATCTTAAACCCAGAATGGGAACTACGAAGATAAACAAAAACGAGAAGACACCACCTTTGATTGAATATCAAAAAACGTGGGAAAGATTATACACGAGAATGGGACTTATCCCAGGAAAATCTATAGCAGATTGTTCTGGAAAATATCCCAGAATTTGGATATTACCCGGATCAAAACCCGAGCAGGTACGAGAATGGTTTGATTTTGGCTGTATAGCCTCAATCTTTACCACATCACCCGGATTTTCGGAAATTACCAGATTACCGAAATGGATTCGAGAAAAGATGTATGAAACATGGAAGAACAATCATACACTAGAAAGAGGCGATGTGCTGGAGTTGAAGTTTATTTCAGCAGCCCCAGAAATCACAGGCAAGGGGTCCTTGCCGAGTTTTCATTTCATCAAGCTCCAAAGACCAAACATGAAAGCAATGGACTACATCAAGCCTCCACCAGAAGGACCGATGCTAGTCACCCCAATCTTAGAAGATAACATCTCAACCAGAAGAACTTGGGGGCTTTGGGTCTGTCTCACAGAGATGGACAAAGTCAAGTACGAGTTCAAAAATTTTCAAAAAACGGAAAACGGGTCGTTCATGCTTAATAGCATGACAAACACCACTACAAGGTTTGCAGAGACTATGTTCGAAAACAAACGACGAACATTATGGAGAAATGAAATTCCGGCAACAACAGAAACTGGCCGAAAATTCTGTAACATGGCGCACGTTGGCAAGTGGGACGAGAGGATCTGTCCAAAATGTCACGATCAAATGAGCCCCTCTTTGGAAAAAGATTCCCTGTGAAACGTGACACGGGAGAAAATGACAAAGAAGGCAATTCGAGACGTGGAAAGATGCCGCGTGGAACAGGAAAATGGACCAATGCAGCTGGCAAAGCTAAAGTGGCCATGTGATTAAAGGTTGAACCACCTCCACTACAATGACAGGTGAATGACGGAGGGATCGGACCACGAGTTGTTGTGGGTAGAAAAGTATCCACTAAAAGGACAGGACAAGTATGAAGGGCCAGACCACTATCATAATGGGAGAAAAAGTTTCAAGATGTAGTTGAAGTCCGTGCTTCAAATCCGGAACTTCGCCTATATATATTCACAAGCTGAAAGAAGCAAGGGGGCATCATTCCCTGGGTTTTCTTATAAATAAGAGAGAAGCATATTAATAGTTTGTAATAATTAAGAGTTTTTAAATTCTGTCAATAAATCTAGTGTGTGTATAAGCTTTATAATTATGTTCTAAGTGTATGTGTTGGGGAAACAAAGCTACTATGTGTAGCTAAACGAGTAACTCCTCCCTAAAAGGGGTTCTGAGTGTTCTGTAATAAATAAATTTCCACATATATAAATAAAATCAAGGCTTTCACTTAAGTGTGTTAATGTTTGATGTTCTTCTAAAACATTTCGGACCGAAGTATACCTCTTACGCCCGGAGTAGGAAACGAACCAGGGTTGTGCTGATTATCGTTGAAGGAGCCATTACAGAACCATCGGTTGCGATCGAGTGGTTGAAGGCGAGGAGTCTTCATAAAACCTGGTAGAATACCCGACGGTAGTACGGTCAAACGAGGTATCTTTTACATGTTATGTTTTAAGTCTTCAATACGGAAACATGATGAGCCTGATATGGTCGTAATGGACTATCTATGTTTAAGTTATGGGGTCAAAAATTAAAATATTGTAAACTTAAGGCTAGACCTTTGAATTGCATCTTTAAGCCCATAAAAATGGGACACTTGTCATCATCCTAAGGAAGGACTTCCCTCCCACCCCCCCCCCCCCCTCCACCCCACCCTAGTACACCCCATACAAAATTAGTAAAAAATGTAAAATTATATAATATTAGTCTATTCAATAATTGTCCACTGTGTTGGCAATTAATGCATGCATCTTTACAGTTTTCACCATAACATAACATCATAAATAATATATATATATATATATATATATATAATGCCCTTTGTGAACTGTCTTGGTGAACAAGTTGGCTTCACATCTATATTAACATGTAACACTTCATACTAATCATAAATCAGTTTAGACAAATTTACACCTAAAGCTTTATTTCAATTTCCAACAACTTACAATGGAGGAAGTGAAGGTATTCGGATCGTGGGGCAGCCCATTCAGCAGGAGAGTGGAATTTGCTTTAAAATTGAAAGGGGTGAAATATGAATTCATAGAGGAAGATATGAATAACAAGTCCCCTTTGCTTCTCAAGTACAATCCAATTCACAAAAAAATCCCTGTTCTATTGCACATTGGCAAGCCAATTGCCGAATCTTTGATCATAGTCGAATACATTGACGAGACGTGGGAAGGTCCGTCCATTCTGCCCAAAGATCGGTATGAAAGATCCTTGTCTCGTTTTTGGGCCAAGTTCATTGACGACTAGGTACACAAATGCACCTATTTTTTCACAACTCTCACATATTCGTTTCATCTAAAGATCAAGCTCGTATATACAATGTGTCTTTCATATATAACTATATACAACCCATAAACACCCTGACTATCGATTGGATTTTTTGAAAGTAAATGATTTTGAATTCTAAACCACATTTCGTCATTTCATATATAAGCTAAGCTTGTGGTGACATTATATATTAATTTTGCACTAAGCATAAGTTAGAGTTTTATACGAATTAATATATGTCCATATTCTCTAGGAGCTTGAGATTTTTTTTGGGTGACATCAACGCAATGTGTTATTCCAAAAGTAGATATTTGGATTCAAATATCACTGCTAATCGCATGTAAAAAGAAATGACATATTAGGCGTAACAAAAAGATTTTACTATTGCATATATATATGAAGGTTCTTCGAAAATTATAAACAGTAAATATTAGTCGTCGTGACAAGTTCGAGCCCTTACAGTAGATGAGAATACACTATTGACTATACATCACATTCTACTGGTAATTCTAATTAATGGTTATTGGTGCAATTTTGTTTGTATTGTTTGAGTCCGATGTTGAAAGCTTGTCTGAGCAAAGGCGAGGAACGAGAAAAGGCAGAAAAAGAATCAATTGATCTTCTGCAACTTTTAGATAACCAGGTGAAGGGCCAAAAATTCTTTGGAGGTGAAAGCATTGGACTAGTTGATATTGCTGCAAATTTCATTACACATTGGTCTGTTATCATGCAAGAGCTAGTAGTAATTAAACTTGTAACAAAAGAGAAGCATCCAAATTTATCCGAATGGATTGACGACTACGTTAATTACGGCCTTGTGAAGGAAAACCTGCCTTCGAAGGAGAAATTGGTTGAGGCCTTTAGTGGTTTCCTGCAAATTGACGATGGTTCCAGGGGCGGAGGGAGAGGGGGTGCAGGGGGGCACTACACCCCCTCACTTTTCAAATTTTCTTTTTTTATAGTAATATTATAGTATTTTAAAATAATAAATAGTGGGCTGAGTATATATTGTACCCCTCAAATTTTAACCCATTCCCACTCCATACTTCAATTAATAAAAAAATAAAAAGAAAGCATAAAATTATTCTTTTTTATACAAGCTCACCCACCACACCACCCCCATTTAGTTATTAAAAGAATAAAAGGGAAACGTAGTTTATACAAGCTCGCCCGCCCACCCGACAACCCCTTAACTAAGTTAATAAAAAAATAAAAAAAAAGCTATATAATTATTTTATTATACAACTCACCCCATAATTTAGTTAATAACAAAAAAAGGCAAATTCTTTTTCCTAATTTTCTTTAAGTCTTGCGAGACGCTATAACGCTTCTTCCTAGTCCGTATTCTCTGTAAGTCTTATTGATTTTTTTTCTTCTTTTTTTTCATCTTATAGTTGAACTGTTGAAGCATAGAATTAATATATTATACACAATATTTGTGATATAGATGCTTTTTGAGCTTAACTACCCAACCCCTGTCTGGCGCCGGCGACGCTTCTTCCTAATCCTGTGTAACTATAAGTCATATTGTTTTGTTTTTTTTCTTCTTTTTCTTCTTTTTTTCTTATCTAGTAGTCTCATTATGCATACTGAAAAAGAAGTTGTGGAAAGCTTTGATGTTGATTTAATAATTGACGAGTTTGATCGTATCAAGAAACGTAGATCACAATTTAAAGTGCCTAAGTAAGTTTATTACTAACTATTACTTTTGAAAAATGTTTAACATTGTTTAATTTCATTTCATCTTAAGGGATGAGATATTCTTAGTTGATAATGTCTTATGTTTATTACTTTGAGTTTTTGACTGTATGTTTTAGTATATTTCTTTAAAGATGTTGAATGCTTTGTTAAACGGTACAATTTAAATATTGTTGGCTGGTTATTAATAAGTATAGGTTTTTTTTCTTCCTAAATCTAATTTACTGTCGTTAATTAAATTTTTTATATTAAATTAATCAAAAAAAATATTATATTTAATTAATAAAAAATATTAGAATAATCTCGCCCCCCCCCCCCCCCCCCCCCCTCTCCCTCGAAATCCTGGTTCCGCCCCTGGATGGTTCCAAATACAAGCCAAAGTTTTAATTTCGTATGTTGTTGGAGTGCAAGTTATAACACGATGTGTTATGGAATAATATGTGTTGGGTTTGTGGCTTTGTTTTGGTCGTGTTGAATTATTGAAATAATATGAAATTTGTTTTTGATCAAGTTGAACCACGCTTATTAATTTAAATTTAATTTATATCGTACGTCCATGTCAAGAATAAATCTATATATATTTTTATTAACTTTTATATTATGCATTATTACTCATAATAGAAGTAAAATAGAAATAAAAATAAGAGATAATTCCATCAAACCCCCAAACTATGGTACCTTTTACCGGACGAGGTCAGAACCTTCATTTTAGCTCCAGTGCCCCCTAACCTTTAGTCGTTTGTGCGATTTACTTTTGTGCGTGTTCCAGCCAGATTTTTGCCGGAACAGTAAGACACTGATTTGACAATAGATCGTTTTATATATATATATATATATATATATATATATATATATATATATATATATATATATATGCGAGTCTCAGTTACAAGTGAGTGGTCCAGCAATATAACGAGCCTATCTCAAATCAGACCTACACTACGAGTCTCGTGTAGGCTTGGTTCGGAACACCTCGGATCTTCGCCTCGATGCTTGGATGGGAGCGGAATATCGATAAATAGATCGAATGGACGTCGGTGATCGCCTTCGATGTGACGTCGAGGATGACCCCCGATGTGAGATCGGTGATGAGGTGGTATGACGTGTCACATGCGTGTGTTGTAGTCAAGATATCGAATAAGATGTCGAAAGTGACATCGGTGATGTATTTCGATATGGCGAGTGGTAGCTGAGGGATAATAATTGCTTGTTTTGGGATCCGGGCACCGCGTATTTATAAACCTCGGGATCCGGGGACCACAGTACCATATCGGTGATGATTACCGATTTGACATCGAAAGTGATCCCCGATATGCTCCAAAATGGGCCTGGTTTGGGCCTGGCCCAATATGCGGGAAATGCCCATATCATGTAGTCCCCCAAATTGAGGATTCTTATCTTAGAGATAAGGATTCGCAAATTTAATTTAAAATTTATGGGTTACATGTACCCTTCGTCCCGCCAGTTCAAATGACGGAGATCAAACTTGTAGGGTGTGCACTTGTGATGAACGCCGAGTTTGAGGTCCTCGTTTGAATTCTAGTTCCCTTGGTATTTGGGTTCCTTGAAACTTATGATGGGGTTGCCAGGGCAGTTGTTATATTCTCGCGGCTCTTCGCATAGTAGGGTATGATGTCGGGTTTTAGCTTCGATCTTATGTCGAAACTCATATTCAATCTGATGTCGAAGGTGTATTTCGATGTAGTAAGGCGTCTGTGTATTGGTAAGGTGATGTCCCTTGCACGCCTGTCCGTCTCCATTTTCTTCATCACATCGAATATTGTTACCGATGTTATATCGAAACATAGTTTCGATCTAGTATCTCCGATATCTATAAATGGGCCGTCAGGAAGGTGAAAAATCCACTTTGGCTTCTAGCGAAATTTCGTTGTCCCTTCGAAAGACACGTCGAATTTGACTTCCGATATAGATTTCGACCTCGCTTTCGACATCTATCTTTGATTTGAATTTTCGATATTGAATTCCATACTTTTTCCGATATCACTTTCGATCTTGCCTTTCATCCTTTTAGAGCGTTAAATATGTCGTTTGTCGAGGATAATGTTGGCGCATATTTGCCTGAAATGGATTTTGAAGAGGGTGGAGCCGTATTCTCCGAAAATGAGATGTTTGGACCTGAACAACTGACTGGTGAACAGGGCGGTGCCGAATTTTCTGCTCCGCCCGAAGCTGCCAGCCCTGATGTGGATGAATGGGGCTTTTAGGCCAACCCCCCGAAATATAAGACCTCTGAGAAGTACGAGGATATGAAGTCTCGTGTCCCTCATCATGCCGATTATTATTCTGATAAGTATGACATTCCGGAGGGGTATAAAATCATATTCCCCAGTGTCGATCAACGAATGCATACTCCACCAAAAGGCTGCATTACTGTCAGTGCCAAGCACTTTAAGAACGGGCTTCGCTTCCCGATTGATCATGCGGTTAGTGCTATTATAGCAAGTACCGGGGTCTGCTTGGGACAACTATCCCCCAATTCTATGGGCTACATTGTAGCTTTCATTTGTGTTATGAGGGTGTTGGGTGCTCCTTGCGAAGCTAACGAGTTCTGGGAGCTTTTTAGCGTCATGGTCAACCGGAAGGGTGGTGATAGAGGGTTCTTCTGTGTGCGAGCCCAGGCGGGGCTTAGGTTCGTGCAATATACTCAAACCAGCTATGGATTTGGAAATAAGTGTGAGTATATCTACATCCAGGAGAGGACGGCTGGCGAGTTTGACGTGCTTCCTAGCGTGTGGTGTGAAGACACAAAATATGAGAGACGAGTCGATGTCGGGCCTAGTGCACATAGCCTCGAGTTTCTGAGGAATTTGGTCAACCATCCATACGAAGGTACTCTCCTTTGTAGTGACGTAATCTTGCGAGCAAGTGGGATATCTCCCGTGCGCTATAACGGTCCCTCAATTCTCGGTAAGTGTTATACCTTTGTAACTTGATATCTTCCCCTCGATCTATTTATTGATCCTCTATTTTGTATGTTTCGCAGCCGAGCTGGTGGAGTATTGTAGTCTGGATGCGATAGCGAAACGCAGACAGCCGGGAGCCGAAACTGCTACAGATGACGCACCTCCACTTGTCAAGAAGAGGGGTCGTGAGGGCGTGCGCAAGAATGCGAAGAAATCTTTGCCCTCCTCGAGTGAAAATACTGCCGAGGTGGGTAATGCTTCGCAATATCAACCTGACGTTGATGTTGGGACGTCCATGGGGCGAAAGAGAAGGAAAGAAGAGGGTAGTTCAAGTGGGTATCACGGTGGTCTCTTTCGCTCTGTAAGTAGTCTTTATCCCATTTACTGTGTATTTCCATTGGGTTTTCATTTGTCTAGGCGATCAAGTCCTTATTGTGGATGTGCAGGTGGCTAGTTTTCTGAAAGGTTTCTTGACGATGGTCATTAAGGGTCAAGCGGACCACGCCGAGTCGCTCCGAGTTACCAATGGTTTGCTCAAGAAGCTGGGCGAATACGATCATGTTGCCGCTGTACAACTCCAGCATGAGAGAGACGAGGCCATGGATATTCTGAAGGCCAGCGAGAATAATGTGGGGGCCCTGTTAGATGACAATAAGAGGTTGATTGGAGAGCTTAATGAGTCTCGACTTATCGCTAGTCAAGAAGCATCTCGTCGGGAGGCCCTTGAAGCTGAGGTCGCAATTCTGAAGGACCAATTAGCTCAGGCTGAAAGGCACATGCGGTGCATGACGCTGAGCAAAAGCCAACTGACCAGTGCGGCCAAACAGTTCCTTCTGAGTCGGTCGTATAAGATAATATGTGATGAGCGGGGCTTGCTGGAATGGGAGGAAGCCAAGGCCTTTGTCATAGGTCAAATCCAGCTGGACGGTGGTTTCAAAGATGGTTACGACCCTTCGGCCATAAACCCATTGAAGGGGCCGGACGGGGAATTTCCTGAGGATTCCGACGATGATGACGAAGATCTAGAACTGGAGGCGGAATAGCACGAGATCGTCGAGCAGAAGAGTTTGGCGTTAATACACATCAAAGGGGCCCCTCGTTATCCTAGTTGAGATTCTAGGAGTTTGTGTTTTTTCTTTCGGCGCAGTTGCCTCCTGTAATATGATTCTTGCTTTAACCTGTTAATTTAATCGATCTTTTCTGCGTATCCTGATATATATTTGTTCATACATAATCCATGGTGTGATTGCTCGTGTTACTCTTGGTTCTTTTTGTTATGTCACCTGTCGGTCATGCCGGATTATGTCGAGTAATTATGGTTATCGCATGAAGGTGCCTCTGTTTCTGTTTTTTAACGTACAACCCGCTGTCACATGGGAACCGCTGTTGTTGCACTGTTTGTTGTCGACCCTGTTATTACAGGGAATTTTTTCTTGAACCGACCCCATTATCACAGGGAATGTCTTCTTGAGTTGGCCCTGTAATCACAGGTAATTTTTTTTAACCGACCCCGTTATCACAGGGAATGTCTTCTTGAGTTGGCCCCGTTGTCACAGGGAAATTTTTCTTGAACCGACCCCGTTATCACAAGGAATTTTTTCTTGAATTGGCCCCGTTATTACAGGGAGTTTTTTCTTGAACCGACCCCATTATCACAGGGAATCTCTTCTTGTATTGGCCCCGTTATCACAGGGAATTGTTTCTTGAACCGACCCTGTTATCACAAGAAATTTTCTCTTGAATCGGCCCCGTTATCACAGGTAGTTTTTTCTTGAACCGACCCCGTTATCACAAGGAATTGTTTCTTGAACCGACCCTGTTATCACAGGAAATTTTCTCTTGAATCGGCCCCGTTATCACAGGTAGTTTTTTCTTGAACCGACCCCGTTATCACAGGGAATTTCTTCTTGTATTGGCCCCGTTATCATAAGGAATTTTCTTGATCGACCCCGTTATCACAAGGGATATTTTTGTGGGTAGGGGTGCATCCCGTTATCACAGGGAACCCGCTACCTGTTTAATTGTTTTTGATCAACCCCGTTATCACAGGGGATATTTTTTAGGGTAGGGTGCATCCCGTTATCACAGGGAACCCACTACCTATTGAATTGTTTTTGATCGACCCCGTTATCACATGGGATATTTTTGATGGTAGGGGTGCATCCCGTTATCACAGGGAACCCACTACCTGTTGAATTGTTTTTTATCGACCCCGTTATCACAGGGGATATTTTTGACGGTAGGGGTGCATCTCGTTATCACAGGGAACCCGCTACCTGTTGAATTGTTTTTTGATCGACCCCGTTATCAAAGTGGATTTTGTAGGCAAGCCTTTTCCTTGTCTTTTCGACTATGTCTCTTGGTGACCTTGTCGTTGTTGAATCTGTAGGTCATTAAGCCCTGCAAAACATCATAGACAAGGAAATTTTTTGACATAAAAGCTAATACGAGAGCACGAAATGGCGTGTCAGTGTTATTTGAGGGATGCTCCCTCGATCTGGGAATATTAGTTTTACACAAGAATTAGTGTTTTCGGTGTGCTCTATCATGCATGTGGTATCTGTTTGTACCTGTAAGAGGGCGATGTGTTAAATATATATCTAGGGGACCATTCCCCAATTGTTTGTGCTATTCTCTGTACTTATATAATGTCTGCTTAGGACAAATCCCTGCATGAAATATGAGATTGCGCCAAGCAACAAAATAAAAAAGGTAATAACGGATAACGGTTGAGGGCTAGGTAACCCAGCCCACCTACGTATCCCGTTGAGTGGGGAATCAGACCGGTGTAGTTCCCCCTGTTTTAAGTTACATGTCGACCCACGAAGGGGTTAAATAAGAGATAACGGTCGAAGGCTAGGTAGACCTAACCCGCCTACGTATCCCGTTGAGTGGGGAATCAGACCGGCGTAGTTCTCCCAGCTTTAAGTTTACAGATCAACCCACGATGGGGCAATGTTTTCGTTGTTCGAACATAATTTAAAAAGTGCAGAAATTTAAAGTATTGTTCTGTTTGCTCCTTATGGTGATCATTCCCCAGCTTGCCGATCTTGATTTGGTCCGGCTGCTTCTTCCTCTGCTTCTCTAATTCTTGGCAACGCAAGAGAAGTGATGTAACAGAGCCAAGCTTCCTCCTGGTTAGCGACCACTTCTCCGACCCCTCCTCCTGCTGGGAATTGCATCTTCTGATGGAATGTGGATACCACTGCTCTTATTGCATTCAGGGCCGGTCTGCCGATTATAACGTTGTATGCAAATGGCTGGTCCACGATTATGTATTGAACATTGATAGTTCGCATGTGTGGTTCTTGTCCGAATGATGTGGGAAGGTTCACTTGCCCTAGGGGAATTGTCTCTGCTCCACTGAATCCTACCAGTTGCGTACGGACCTGTTCGACTGCGTGGTGGCCGAGTACCATCTTCTCCAAAGCATGCGCAAACACAATGTTGGTGGAGCTGTCGTTGTCTATGAGTACCTTGTGTAAAGCGTAGTTAAAGATATCAAGCTGAACAACTAGGGGGCAGTTGAGCCCACCTGCCTAGATGGCCTCGGGGCTGAGATCCAAAAGGTCCCTTCCGGAAAACGTGATAACCTCGTCTGGGAGATCCTCCATCAATGTTGTAAATCCAATGAACCGGTCCTCGTTCAATCCGCGAGTTATCTTCTTCCTCTGGTTGGTGGAATTCGCTCATGCGGTCCCACCGCATATCATATTGATGACCCCCCTCGAAGGCGCATTATGTATTGCATCACGTCCTTGTCCACTCTCAATTGCCTTCAGGCCCTCCCTTCTTGGGGATTGGGACCGTTCTCTAAATTCGACATACTGCCCGCTTGCCTTAACGAATTCTATCAATCTCCCGTCCTTAATCAGTCTCTCGATCTCATCCTTCAGGTCATAGCAGTCCTTCGTGTCATGGCCTTTTTGGCGGTGATACTCGCAGTAGCGTCTAGACTTCTTGGTGAAATCCGTTTCCTTGATCTTTCGAGGCGCATTTAGCCATTTTCTACTTTGTGCGACGGCAAAGATAGTGCGAATGTCCCGATTGAGGGGGGTATATCTCTTTGGAGACCTGTCTCTTCCTCCCCTACTCTTGTTCCATAGCTCTCTACCCCTTTTCCGGCCAGATTCCTAGGGTTTAAACTTAGCTGCCATCATCGCGTCTTCGTAGATCACAGTATGTGCCAACTCGTTTATCCGATTGATGGTAGGTTCTGCGAGCTTTATCAACTCTTTAGCAAATCTGTTGTGCGTCGTTGCCCTGAACAGGGTCTGCAGCACCTGTCTCCCGTAGGGGTTGTCTACCTTCAGTAGCTCCTCATTGAATCTGCTCATGAATTCGCCGAGAGTTTCTCTCTCTTTCTGTTTCAACGCTTCAAGATGATACATGCTTATCTTCATTCGTTTCTGACTGGAAAACTGGTTCTCCAACCTCTCCTTCATCTGCTTGAAGCTCGAAATAGATCCTACTTCGATTCTGTTAAACCAGTCTAACGCTGCTCCGATCAGTGTTGTTGCCATTATTTTTGCCTTAATACCCTCGGAAAAATCTTGTAGGTTCAAGAGACTCTCCACGACGTGGATGTGATCCCTCGGGTCACTCTTCCCATCATATGGATTTATGGTTGGAATCTTGTCTCCTCTGTGCAATACCTCTGCCTCTATCTCATCCAAAAACGGGGTCCTACTGCAACCCTTCCCATGACTCTGAGTCACCTTCCTCGTTAACTCCGCCGTCTCGCGGTCTAGCTGTTCCTTCCTCCTTGAAATCACTCGCAGTATCTCTGCATCCTCATTTTTTGAACCATTAATCTCGGCTCGGTCACGACCGCATTCCATTCTCCGGATTACTTCCGCCCTCTCGCGGTCGAGCCATTTTATCTTTCTTGCTACCTCTCGATCTAGGGTTTCGGGGCCCCGTCTCTCCGCCCTGTCGTAAGCTGCGGGCGATATCTCTCTGAAAGAGTCCCCTGTATCCTCCTGTTCATTATATCCTTGCCTTTCATTTCCCCCACCCGCTCTGGATTCATGGGGCCTTGCCCGAACGTCCGTTGTCCTTTGCTCCACCAGTCGTGGAAGCAAAGTCTCCAGTGTAGTGTCAAGCGCTGCCCTTACAGAGGAGTTGATCTGCGCTAGCATCTCCGGGGTTATGGCGGCGGGGGGAACGGTACTTTGTTCCGCGGGCATTGTCTCCCCTAGGCCGGGAAAATCTGCATTTGGTGTCTCAGTCACTGGAACGTCTTCTGCGGGGTTCTCAGCGGGCGGGGCCTCAGTCTCGGGTCCGGCCATAATTGGTACAACCAGGGTCGGACCTGCATTCGCGGTACGCGGTGGCCTCCTGGGCCCGCGCCTTCGTTGTACTGGTGGGGGATAAAGCTTCATCTCGGCTTGAGCCATTGTCTGATCTTGGTAAGTTGGGTGTTGAGGGTGTGGTGTGTCCTCAATCCTAGCGCCCCTAGTCACAACTCCGCTAACTTTGGATCGGGTCCTCCTTCCTTGCATCTCGGCGTCCTTGTCCGAGAACTGGTGTTCCCATAGACGGTGCCACTGATTTGACAATATATCGTTTTACTGGTGCGAGTCTCGGTTACAAGTGAGTGGTCCAGCAATATAACGAGCCTATCTCAAATCAGACCTACACTACGAGTCTCGTGTAGGCTTGGTCCAGAACACCTCGGATCTTGCCTCGATGCTTGGATGGGAGCGGAATATCGATAAATAGATCGAATGGATGTCGATGATCGCCTTCGATGTGACGTCGAGGATGACCCCCAATGTGAGATCGGTGATGAGGTGGTATGACGTGTCACATGCGTGTGTTGTAGTCAAGATATCGAATAAGATGTCGAAAGTGACATCGGTGATGTATTTCGATATGGCGAGTGGTAGCTGAGGGATAATAATTGCTTGTTTTGGGATCCGGGCACTGCGTATTTATAGACCTCGGGATCCGGGGACCACAGTACCATATCGGTGATGATTACCGATATGACATCGAAAGTGATCTCCGATATGCTCCAAAATGGGCCTGGTTTGGGCCTGGCCCAATATGCGGGAAATGCCCATATCAGACATGTACACAACACATGTTACAGTTTAAGGGCATTTTTGTCCAAAAAATATTCGCCAAACTTTCAAACCCCCAAACTATACTCTTTTTTTACTTTCCCCCCTGAACTATCAAGTGTGCGATTTGCCCCTTGAACTATGGTATGATTTTGAGGACTTCCCTTAAACTATTTTTTTAGTTTCAGGACTGCCCCCTGAATTTTTATGAGTTTTTAGGATTGCACCACTGAACTATAATATGGTCCTTGAGACGCATTTTGCTGAATTCAAATGGTATTAAATGGACCAAAAATGTAAGCATCAAAACACCGAAAAATTATCATCAAAACACCAAAACATATTCATAATGATCATTCACCACCCTATCATCACCATAATAAACAACCAGACCATAATATGTTCCATAGGCTTAACAAAATACGTACACATTGTATCTGAAGGCCTTAACAAAGTCACACAAATAGATCTCAATTCTTCATAACAAAATAAGAAAGGGCATAACATGGTGGTTATCCCTCACAAAATAGTGGTCACAACCACTTAATTTCTTCAAAATCCTGTTTACTCTCTTGCTAATCAACTTCTTTGCTGTTTTGTCAATTATAAGATCCACAACACCTGAAGTATTCCCCACGTTGCTCAACAATTGTAGCGCCACAACCAAGACATAATATGCTAACAGCAGATATCAATGACCATACAAATCTCTCCTTAGAATAACCATATCTAAGATCAAATAAACACGAGTCAGAACGATAATACCACCAAACGAGCTTCATAATTGTGCATTCTGCAATATAGTATGTTAGAAGTCCATCACTGGTAAAGCTAAAATCTACTTAATAGAAGAATAACTAACACTACAATCACTATATATTCTTAACCTTAACTAGAGTGGCATTGCAAAGTCCAATACAGAAGTAGTATATTAACTAATTCGTATGATCTGAGAGGTTCATTAAAGACATCAACAACAGTTTGAAGCTTCTCAAACAGCAAGTAACTCTATATGGAAAAGTTAAATATTGTACCGAATCAAGTACGAACATCATTATTCGTGTCAAAGCTTTTAAATCCAGCTCGATTTGAAAGAAAACATGTAGCAAAGTCTATACACAAAATATGCTACTTAGGATATAATTACATCTGGCTCAATCTTAGCCTCATTAAAAAGCTCAGATCGTTAAAAACTGACAATTCCCCTATATTTGAAAGATTAGATCACCTACATCTCACAATTCCGTATTTCATCAACAAACCTGATCCTAAATCAATTATCACTAATCAACCGAACTATCTTAGATCCAACGATCTCCAACAACACGCCGAATCATACGACAACACAAAATTAAACACCACTCACAAGAAAACAAACGCCAGGATCCACATAACATAATCTCATCAATCAATCGTTAAAAAATGAAAAGATAAAATTGGAAACGGAACCTTGCGATGCTTGGCATTGAGCTCCTTGGTGACGTTCGCCTTCTCACTCATGGTGATTGATTGATTACTACTCGGTTTGTTTGTCGCTCAAATCGTGCGTGCAGTGGAAGAGAGAAGAAAAAGAAGAAGAAGAAGAAGAAGAAGAAGAAGAAGAAGAAGAAGAAGAAGCAATGATGAGATTTAACGGTCACGATCTTCTGCTCGAACCTCTTCTTCTCTCGAGGACCATTGGATTAGATGACCCGCGTGAACTCGCTTGGAGAGAATACAAAGAAAAATCGGCAACCGGCTTTTGCTCAGATTCGATAAGCCAAAAACCCTCGATTAGACAAAATATTATGCCGACGCGTGTTTTCGCAATCGGTCAGCTTATTTTCTCGCAATTGCTGCTCATCGGTGTCGGATGAGGTATGAATTTGAGAAATGTGGGAGCTCAATGGAGAGGAGTAATAATGGTGTCGGCCATGGCGGGTCTATTTTTTAGGTTTTTTTAATTAGTTTTTAATTATTTTAAGTGACGGGTCTATTTTACCCCTTACGGGTCACGTGGGACATGCACCTGAGGGAATATTCTAAGAATATTCTGGTAAAAATGTGACAGGAACACGCACTAAACCAACTCGCACAAACGACTAAAGTTTAGGGGCACTAGTGCTAAAATGAAAATTTTGACTTCATATGGTAAAAGGTACCATAGTTTAGGGGGTTTGATAGAATTATTCTTAATGATAGAATTTTGACTGAAATTAATTTATAAGATTGCATTACTCTACTCAATTATTGTTAACTATCTTGGGTAACAAGTTGGATATCCATCTATAAGTACGTGCAAGTCCTCTTAACAAAATCACAAAAATATACACATTACTATTTTAAGAAAGAAAGAAGAAAAAAAACACGAAATCTAAAAAACATTATGGAAGAAGTGAAAGTATTCGGATCTTGGGGCAACCCATTTAGCTGGAGAGTGGAATTTGCTCTAAAACTAAAAGGGGTCAAATATGAGTTCATACAAGAAGACATGAAGAACAAATCCCCTGAGCTTCTGAAGTACAATCCGGTTCATAAAAAAATCCCGGTTCTATTGCATAACGGCAAGCCAATTGCCGAATCTTTAGTCATACTTGAATACATTGACGAAACTTAGCCTGAAGGTCCATCCATCCTTCCCAAAGATCCGTTTGATAGAGCCATGGCTCGTTTCTGGGCTAAGTTCATTGACGATAAGGTACACCGTGCCAATTTTCTCACGTCTATGTATTGGTTACTCTCATTATTGATTTGCTACTATAAGGTACACCGTGTACATATGTCAACGCGCCTTTGACGTGATTTACGTATGTGTAATTTTTATTGGTAAGCCTGATGATACATGATAGTTGCTCATAAGTCAGTGACCGATTTCTTTTTGGTCAGTCTCTGATACAATATTCAGTTATCGTTTCATGTAATAGCCAAGTTGGTGAAAGTATAAGAATATTCACATATAATTTTGAACACACACTTTGGTAATTCCAAGACTAACGAAATTTGTTTGTAGTGTTCAATAGCGATGTGGAAAGCTTGCTTCAGCAAAGGAGAGGAACGAGAGAAGGCAAAAGAAGAAGCCACGGAACTATTGAAATTCTTAGATAATGAAGTTAAGGGAAAAAAATTCTTTGGTGGCGAGGAAATTGGACTAGTCAATATTGCTGCAAGTTTCGACGGGTATTGGTCTGTGATCATTGCAGAATTGGCTGGACTTGAACTAGTAACGAAAGAGAAGCATCCAAATTTGTTTAAGTGGATTGAAGAGTACGTTAATTACGACATTATCAAAGAAAATCTACCTGATAAGGAGAACTTAGCTGAGGTGTTTAAAGGTATCTTTCAACCTGATGATGGTTCCAAATATAGGCCAACAGTTTAATTTTGTGTGGCTTTGGATTTGGATTAAGATATATGTACGTTTTGTGTGTGGCTTTATTTACTAATGTATATATCATCAATTAATAATATTTTGTTGTAATTTATATAGCCACTGAACTGGATCTCATTCTTTGGCAATAAAGGACTATATGAATGTTGCCAAGGGAGATAAAATTCATGCAATATAATAGTTTAAGTATGCAGGAAAATATATCAATAAAAATTTTGTTTGAGCTCTTAAATAAGCCGACAACTTAATACGGTATTAGAATAATGTAATACGTTAGTAGAACTAATGTCAAAAGGTCCAGCCAATTGTCTTGACATGTCAGGCTGAAACAAAAAGAAAAAAAAAAGAAAAAGAAAAACAAGATTTGCAGCCTTTATAAGATTACTTACTTGTAAGATAATGAATTCCTTGTGTTATTCAATGAATAATGTCCAATATATATACAAAGAAGATCATCTCTAATAAGGTAACAATCTATCACTAAAGATATATATCAATCTACAATAATTACCAAATATACATATTCTATATCTAATACACCCCCGCAGTCGAAACGGGAGGAGGACGAACGTTGAGACTGGACCGAAAATCGTCAAAAAAAACCCGTGAAAGTCCCTTCGTAAAAATGTCGGCTAACTGATAACGTGAGGGAACATGTCGAACACGGACTTGGCCACGAGCTACTTTTTTCTCGAACAAAATGAATATCTATCTCAATGTGTTTGGTTCGTTGATGCTGGACCGGATTGCTCGAAAGATAGATGGCGCTCACATTGTCATAGTATACGAGAGTCGCTGAAGCAATAGGACAGTGAAACTCCAAGAGTAAGTTTCGAATCCAACATGACTCAGACACTGCATTAGCCACGCCACGGTACTCCGCTTCGGCACTAGACCGTGAGAGGGTCGGCTGTCGTTTGGTGGACCAAGAAACCAAATTATCGCCAAGAAAAACACAATATCCCGAGGTCGAACAACGAGTGTCTGGGCATCCTCCCCAATCAACATCAGTATAAACGGTCAACCCCATAACCGAGGAGGGAGAGATGTGAAAACCAAGATCAAGAGTCCCCTGAATGTAACGTACAACCCGTTTAAGGGCCAACATGTGAGCATCACGGGGATCATGCATGAAGAGACAAAGCTGATGAACGGCATAAGAGAGATCCGGTTTCGTGAAAGTGAGATACTGAAGGGCGCCAGCGAGACTGCAGTAAAGAGTAGGGTCCGAAAACTTGGCACTCTCGGGCATTGCGCCAAGTTTGGATTTCGTGTCAACCGGAGTTTGACTGGGTTTACACGACTCCATACCGCCGCGGCAAATAATATCCTCAGCATATTTCCTCTGAGATAGGAAAAGACTATCAGTGCAACGTTGAACTTCAATCCCCAAAAAGAAACTCAAATGACCCAAGTCCTTCATGGCAAATTCCCGACCAAGCTGAGACATAATAGACTGTCGTAAAGATGGAGAAGAGGCCGTAAGCAAGATATCATCCACATAAAGAAGGATGTAGGCCATGTCCGAACCACGACGCAAGATAAAGAGAGAGTGATCTGAGGCACTGTGCGAGAAACCAATGGTAGCAACAAAATCAGCAAACCGTTGATACCAAGCCCGAGGGGCCTGTTTAAGGCCTTAGAGAGAACGCTTCAATCAACACACATGATCTGGTCGAGATGAGTCACGAAACCCGAGGGGTTGGTGCATATATACGATTTCATGAAGATGACCGTGTAAAAAAGCATTCTTCACGTCGAGTTGATGAATATCCCAAGTCTTGGACACTGCAATACTGAGAACCGCCCGAATAGTCGCGGGCTTAACCACGGGACTAAAAGTTTCATCACAATCAACCCCAACCTGCTGAGACCTGCCATCACCAACAAGTCGGGCCTTATGCCTCTCAAAGGAACCATCAGAATGAAACGTGTGATGAAAAATCCACATAGACCGAATAATATTGACATTAGTAGGATGGGGTACCAACTCCCACGTCTTATTTTTAATAAGAGCATCAAACTCATCAGTCATGGCCAATTTCCAATTAAGGTCGGGTAACGCCGCTATAGGATTACGTGGAACAGGAGAGTGAGAAGAGGTGAAATGGAGATTGAAGAGGCGGTTTGGCTTGAAGATGCCATGTTGGCTGTGAGTTGTCATGGGGTGTATAGGGGGCGGTGTCGTCTGACGTGGCGCACGAGACGGGGGGCAGTGTCGCCTGAGGTGGCACACGAGGAGAGGACGGTGTCGCCTGAGATGGTGCGCGGGGTGGAGACGGGCTGCCGCGCGAAATAGGGGACGCGTGTAGTGTGGGCGACGATGCGGGTGGTGACTGTGTTGCCGTGGGCGGGGGAGGAGGAGCGACCAGTGGGGGGTTCATGTTTGGAGTGAGAAGGGGAGGATTGAGGAGTGGTGACCGATCATCATCGAGGAAAGAGGGAGCCACAGTGGGAGGAACAGGGTTCTGGTTGCAATGTTGCCCCAACATCGACCCAACATTTAAAACAGAAGGTCCAGAAACTGGTGCCACCAGGTTCTGGTTGCAATGTTGCCCCAACATCGACCCAACATTTGAAACAGAGGTCCAGAAACTGGTGCCACAGGGGTCTGACTGCAATATGAGGGGGGAGAGGAAGAGAACTTCGAGAAAGGGAATGAGCTTTCATCGAAGAGAACATGCCGACAAAGAATTATTTTGTTGGTGGAGAGGTCAAATCATTTATAGCCACGATGATTAGGGGGTAACCGAGGAAGACACAAGGAGTAGTCCGCGGTTGTAGCTTATGTATTGTAGTAGAGGGGATGAGAGGATAGCAAAGACACCCAAAAATCTTGAGATGTGCGTAGGAGGGAGTTTGATGGTAGAGACGTTGGAGTGGGGCAATATAGTGAAGACTCTTTGAAAGAATTATGTTGTAGAGATATGTGGCGACTTGCAAGGCGTGAGGCCAAAAAGTCGGCGGAACGGAAGCATGGGAAAGAGAAGTACGAATTATATTATTTACTGTACGGATCGTGCGTTCGGATTTTCCATTTTGAGAAGAGGTGTATGGGCAAGAAAATCGTTGATGCGTGCCATGTGTTTTGAAGAAGGTAGAGAAAGAGGCGTTTTTATATTCCGTGCCATTGTCACTTTGGAGAATTTTGATATCACGTTCAAACTGTTTGTTGAACTAAGCACGAAAAAATAAAAAGCTAGGAAACACATCATTTTGGTGAGATAAAGGAAACGTCCACAAGAAACCCATATAATCATCTAAAAGTAAAACATAGTAACGATGCCCCAAAGAGCTCAAAACGGGAGATGTCCAAACATCACTATGAACTAAATCAAACGGTAAATGAGTCGTAGTAAGCGAATCATAAAATGACAATTTATTATGTTTTCCCATGGGACAAGAATGACAAAACGATGTAGCAGAGCGTTTATTACAAGTAATTTGAGAACTACGCCTGAGAAAATCAAAAACGTGATCGCCGGGGTGGCCAAGTCGTGCGTGCCAACGGTCGGCCGAGAAAGAGAGAAAGGCGGAAGGTGACGGGGCAGAGCAAGAGGCGGCGGGTGGGATAATAGGGTAGAGATCACCCGAGCTATTGCATCGCATGATGGGGGTGCCCGTCCGAAAATCCTTTGTTAGAGGCCATGTGAGACGAGGAACCCGAGTCCATGTACCAATTTTCGTCCGGTTGGCCGAGTAACAGCGTATGCATCGCTGAATCAATGTTCGTAGGATCATATGGATCGTGTTGCAGACCCGAGTTCGCGGGAGCGGCATGTGGGGCGTGATGTGAGACTAGGGCTACATCGGGTTGTCGCGAGGCACGCTTGGCAAGGCTCGTCTCCTTCAAAGATAACATGGAACGAGCTTTAGAGAAGAGAGGAAGCGGATCACTTTGCTGAATTAGGATTGCGATGCTGTCATATGCATCGATAAGACTCGTGACCATTTGAAGAACCAACCTATGGTTAGAAAAGGGGGAACCAACGTTGGCCAATTGATCAGCGATCATCTTCAATTTTTGACAATAAGCACCGACATTCGGAAAATCATCAAGGGTGGTAGAGGAGAATTGATTTTCGAGGTGCATGGCTTGGGCATTTCGATTGTCTTGGAAGTAATCCGCAAGATTCGTCCATGCAATTACGGCAGTAGAGTCTTTTACCATAATGGTGTGGAGGAGGTCGTTGGTGACGGTGTCATAGATCCATTGTAGCACGATGACGTCCAAGCGATCCCACATCTCGGGGTCGAATGGGGCGACCACAACGGAGGGGGGGATGATGTGGTCGAGAACTTGGTAAGCTCGTGCATGGATTTTAAATAACTCGGACCAAGTAGAATATTGTCCGGATTCAACGTCCAACAAGATAGGGGTGAAGTTCTTGATGTTAGTGACGGTGAGGGCGGAGGGGGGAGGGGAATTTTGCGACCGCAACCTCGTGAGGAGGCGCGTCGTTTTTGCCGTCGAAGAAGGTGGACGACTTGGAGGCGGAGGTATCGCCGCTAGGGTTTGTCATAGTTTATGAGAGAAAGAAAAGAAGAGAAAACTTGATACCATGTAAGATAATGAATTCCTTGTGTTATTCAATGAATAATGTACAATATATATACAAAGGTGATCATCTCTAATAAGGTAACTATTTATCACTAAAGATATATATCAATCTACAATAATTACCAAATATACATATTCTATATGTAATATTACTGATGGTCAAACTATTTGAATTTCTTAATCATAATTTATACAACATTGATCAATTCAATCATTGTCAACTTTCTTGGTAAACAAGTTGGCTTTGATTCTATTATAACACGTAACTTCCCAAATAAAACATAGTGAAATACACCAAAATTTCTATTAAAAAAATTACCAATTTTAAGAAATAATTAATATGGAGGAAGTGAAGGTCCAGCCCATTCAGCTGGAGAGTGGAAATTGCTCTAAAATTGAAAGGAGTGAAATATGAATTCATACAAGAAGATACGAAAAATAAATCCCCCGAGCTTCTCAAATACAATCCAATTCATAATAAAGTTCATGTTTTATTGCGTAACGGCAAACCAATTGCCGAATCTTTGATCATAGTCGACTACATTGACGAGACTTGGGAAGGTCCATCTATTCTGCCCAAGGATCCCTATGATCGAGTCATGGCCCGTTTCTGGGCCAAATTCATTGACGATAAGGTACAAATTAAAACACCCATGTGTATATCTTTTGTTTGAACTATATGATTATTCCCTCCATAGTATGATAAATGTTCATTTTTTAACCTGCTTTTGCTAGGCTTTTATATAAATGGGCATCACATTATATTTAGAGGTTATCATATCATATATTAAATTGTCAAATCTTATAAAATCATAAACTTATAGAGATGACTGACATTTATTAGTTCTCCAATATATATGACTTAATCCTGAAGGTGCATTTTTTTACCTTAGCCCTTCTATTATGTTTTGATGTGAGACTCTCCTTTGCTACCAACACCGTATTGGTTATTATAATATTTATATGTTTAACGAAAAAGTTTTGTTTGTAGTGCATGGTAACTATGTGGAAAGTGTGTTCGAGCAAAGGAGAGGGGCAAGAGAAGGCGATCGGAGAAGCAATTGAACTTCTGATTGATATTGCCGCGAATTCCATTGCATATTGGTTTTCGATTATGACAGAGTTAGCCGGAACTGAACTTGTGTCCACAGACAATCATCCAAATTTGTCTGAATGGATCATTGAGTACGCTAGTTACGAAATTATTAAGGAAAATCTACCTTGTAAGGAAAAATTGGCTGAGGCGTATAAAGTATACTTTCAAACCTGAGGATGGTTCCAAATATTTGCCTAGTGTTCAATTTTTGTGTGGTTTTGGATTCAAGTCTCATGGAATAATATATGTTTGATTTGTCCCTTTGTTTGATACCTATTAATAAATAAAACTTTGTTGTAAAGAAACAAATAACTTACATTTCATGAAGCGTTTTTACGCTCCTCCAGATTGACCAAGCCCCATACCAAATTTGCTAAGTAATTTCCAAAGCTCACCCTTTAAAAAATAAATCAGTTATAATAATTAAAGTTTCAAGATTATTTAGACAAATAAAGTTAATTAACAGTCAACGTGTAATACATGTAAGTGATTTCCTTCGCAGCTTCGCGTGTAAATCTTCTTCACCAATTCAATATCATTACAAAAATGTTAAATTAATGTTTATGGTCTACTTTTGACTTTTCTTGGGCTGTTTTTCGTTGAAGGGCGATAAATATTAATATTACTCGAACAAAATCATAAGATCTGTAACAAAAATTTATACACACCCAAAGTTTGAACTTAGAATTTAGAGATACGTACAAGAAATAGCGTTATGGAAGAAGTGAAGGTACTTGGGGCATGGGACAGCCCGTTCAGCAATAGAGTGGAAATGGCTCTAAAACTAAAAGGGGTGAAGTATGAATTCATACAAAAAGATTTGAAGAACAAATCCCCTTTGCTTCTCAAGTATAATCCAGTTCACAAAAAGATCCATGTTTTGTTGCACAACGGCAAAGCGATTGTCGAATCATTGATCATACTAGAATACATTGACGAAACTGTTGGGATTGGAAAATTCTTCATTCAACAATACGAATGAATTACAATAAGAGGAGTAACTCTCTCACTCGACTATTACAAAAAACCAACCCTCAAATCTCACGTTTTAGCTCTACGGCTTTTTCTCTCTATTTTCTCCCGGTGTGTGTTTTGTGGGGTTTGTGGATGATTGTTGAACTCCTGTTGAAGCTCTATTTATAGGCACTGAATTTGGAGAAGCCGTCAAAGGAATAGTTGGAGTCGTGAAAGGAATAGTAGCCGTCAAAGGAACAGTTGGAGTCGTGAAAGGAATAGTAGTCGTCAAAGGAATAGTTGGAGCCGTAAAATGAATAGTTAGAACATGTGAGGGGCTGGTACAACAAATCTCCCCCTCCAGCCCAACTATGTTCGTACACCGACCAAGTTTCTCTCGTGTCACCGCCTTCGTTATCATATCTGCAGGATTCTTGCTTGTGTGAATCTTAACCAGCTTCAATAGTTGTTGCTCCATCACTTCGCGTATCCAGTGATACCGAATGTCGATATGTTTTGTACGGGAATGATACATTGCATTCTTGCTCAGGTCTAGAGCACTTTCACTATCGCAGTGAATAATGTACTCATTTTGTGTACAGCCTAGTTCTTGAAGAAAACGCTTTATCCATAATAACTCTTTCCCTGCTTCCGCTACAGCAATGTACTCGGCTTCAGTGGTGGATAAAGCAATGCACTTTTGCAGCTTGGACTGCCACGAAATAGCTCCCCCTGCGTAAGTGAATATGTAACTTGATGTAGATTTTCTACTATCAAGATCTCCTGCCATGTCGGCATCTGTGAAACCATTCAGATCTGGCTTTGCTCCCCCGTAACACAAACATATGTTAGACGTACCTTTCAGGTACCGAAGAATCCATTTAACCGCCTCCCAGTGCTCTTTTCCTGGATTTGACAAATATTTGCTAACAATACCAACTGCATGAGCAATATCTGGCCTAGTACACACCATCGCATACATCAGACTTCCCACTGCCGAAGAATATGGTATCGCCTCCATTTCTTCTTTCTCCTTCATCGTAGAAGGACACTGTCTCTTGCTTAACTTGAAGTGATTTGCGAGCGGAGTCGAAACAGGCTTTGCTTTACCCATGTTGAACCTTTTCAGAACTCGTTCAACGTAATCTTCTTGAGATAAGTACAACTTTCTCATTTTCCTGTCTCGCGTGATTTTCATGCCGAGAATCAGTTGTGTTGCACCCAAGTCTTTCATATCAAAGAACTTGGACAAATCTTTCTTCAAGTTGTTGATTAGCGATGCATCATGGCCAACTATTAACATATCATCGACATAGAGCAAAAAGATGATAAATTTACCATCAGCGAACTTCTTCAAATAAACACACTGGTCTCCCGCAGTCCTGTTATACTGGTGACTCGCCATGAAAGAGTCAAACTTCTTGTACCACTGCCTCGGAGCTTGCTTTAGGCCATACAAACTTTTCTTCAATTTACAGACAAGATGCTCCTTGTCGCGGACTTGAAAACCTTCTGGCTGCTCCATGTATATCTCTTCTTCTAGATCACCATGACGGAATGCATTTTTTACGTCCATCTATTCAAGCTCCAGATCCAAACTGGCAACTAACCCAAGTATAACACGGATTGATGTCATCTTCACCACTGGTGAGAATATCTCGTCAAAGTCAATGCCTTTCTTCTGTTGAAATCCTTTGACGACAAGCCTGGCCTTATATTTCACAATATTTCCACGACCATCTTTCTTGAGTTTGAACACCCATTTATTCTTCAGTGCTCTCTTTCCCTTCGGAAGTTTCACAAGCTCATAAGTTTGATTCTTTTGCAAAGAATTCATTTCTTCTTCCATGGCTTGCCTCCAGCTTTCTTTGTCACTGTGAGATTGAATTTCTTTGAAACTTTCAGGCTCCCCCTCACTCGTAAGAAGGATATATTCTGATTCAGGATACCTTGTTGATGGTATCGACACACGTCCAGATCGTCGAGGTTCACCATCTTCTTGTAAATGAGGTGAGAGCTCCCCCTGCTCAGCACCTTCATCCTCGTCAGCATCGTCTACATTATCTTGGACATCCTCATTTTCAATATGAGGTTCTGGTGGTGAAGTAACTTCTTCCGGAGCACTAGTACGTTGTCGAACTGGAGCAGTTGAAGTATGGTCATAGAATTGATTTTCGTAGAAAATCACATCTCTACTGCGGATAACTTTCTTGGATTGTGGATCCCACAATCTGTAACCAAATTCTTGATCAGCATAGCCAATAAAGATACATGGAGTTGACTTGAGATCAAGTTTCTGCCTGAGCTCCCTCGACACATGTGCAAAAGCCTTGCACCCGAACACCTTTAGGTGAGAATATGAAATATCCTTCCATGTCCATATCTTCTCTGAAACTTCAAAGTTCAAAGGAACTGGCGGTGTCCTATTTATCAGATAACAAGCTGTGAGGACTGCTTCGGCCCAGTATGCTTTAGGCAGCTTAGCCATACTGAGCATGCAACGAACTTTCTCAACAATGGTGCGATTTATTCGCTCAGCAACACCATTATGTTGTGGGGTCCTCGGCACCGTCTTCTCGTGCCTAATGCCATGTTCAGTGCAATACGCTGCACATTCTCGAGAAGTGTATTCGCCTCCATTGTCTGAGCGAATGCACTTCAACTTCTTCCCTATCTGTCTTTCCACCAACGCATGAAATGCTTTAAAGCGATCAAAAACTTGATCTTTTGATCTTAAATAGTAGGCCCATAATTTCCGTGAAGCATCGTCAATAAAGGTCACAAAATATTTGCTTCCACCGAGAGATTCTTCTTCTATCGGTCCACACACATCAGAGTGAACGAGACTCAGTAACTCGGAGCGTTGCTTCCTGGTGGAACTGAAAGAAACTCTATGTTGTTTCCCGAACAAACAGTGCTCGCAAGGATCTAGTGCAACATCCTTTGTAAGATTGATAGCATCATTCTTGGCTAGTGTAGCCAAGCCTTTCTCGCTCATATGCCCAAGTCTTTTGTGCCAAAGATTTGGTGACGCCTCTTCTTCAACGACGTTGAGACTTAACTCGCACAATTTTGTATGAGTTTTGAATAGCGTGCCACAAATATGACCCCTCGCAACAACTATCACACCTTTCGACAACTTCCACGTGCCATTTTTAAAATTACTTTCATAACCCTGTCGGTCAAGGGCTAGTCCTGAGATCAGATTCAGCCTGAGATCCGAAACATGGCGCACATCCTTGAGGATAAGAGAGCATCCTATGTTGGTTTTCACGTGCACGTCACCAACACCAACTACACTGGAGTAACTGGTGTTACCCATCTTTACAGTACCAAAGTCCCCTGATTTGTATGTAGCAAACAAATCACGATGTGGAGTGGCGTGAAATGAAGCTGCAGAGTCAATCACCCACTCAATATCTTGGTTGCCTACATGTAGGCATGTCTCGTCTCCATATGAAACAAGAGCAATTTCCGATGATACTGTGACAATTGTTTCACCTTCATCCTTGTTGGAGCTTTGGCCGGTTTGGGGTTGATCCCTCAAAAGCTTTCGACAGTCCCTCTTCATATGACCGTAAATTCCACAATAATTACAGTTTCCATTGAATCGACTAGAGTTGTCAACAGATTTACCTCTCTCCTGGGATCTACCTCGATCTTGAGATCGTCCACGATTTTGACCTCGACCTCTGCCTCTGCCTCTGCCACGACCTCTTCCTCTACCTCCACCTCTGCCTCTACTTTCCGACACAAGAGCATAAGATTGGTCGGCACTGACTTCTCTTCTTCGGGCTTCTTCGTTAAGTAAAGCATCTGTCACCATTTGCATATATACTTTACCGTCGGGGGCAGAATTACTGAGGGTGACAACAAGAGTCTCTCAATTGTCCGGTAGGGAACTTAGAAGTAGTATCGCTTGTTCCTCGTCTTTGAGGTTCCAATCGGCGGCAACAAGCTGGTTCACGAGGTCCTGGAACTGACTCGTGTGTTCTGGTATAGACGTACCACTACGAAGCTTGTGGTTTTACTAAACGTCTCATCAACAAGGTCTTGTTACGTGCCGTCTTTGCCTGATACATGTTAGAAAGCTTATCCCACAACGTGTGGGCACTCGTTTCCTGTGCGACATGATGGAACACGCTATTGTCAATCCACTGACGAATTTGAGCAACAGTCTTCTTGTTCAACTTTTTCCAATCGTCATCACTTGTCTTCTCGGGTTTGACACATTTATTTTCAATTGGCCCGGCTAAATCCTTCAAATTTAGCAAATCCTCCATGCGCGGCTTCCACATGTTGTAATTAGTAGGCGTCAATCGCATCATCGTGTCCGACGTTGAATTTTCTATGTTAAAATTCAACAAGCTTGCTTGTACCCAAATTTAGAAGCTGAATTTGGGGAAACGGAGCGCACGGTTGGATCCGGAACGGTCGAAAACCTTAGGAACCGTTCTGACTTTGTCAAAAACCGACAAGAATTGAGTTGAACCGGACCAAAAAAAAGTTGGAGGGAATTGAACCGGACAAAATCCGGTTGGACCAGTCGTTGACCGGTCTGACCAGCAGCTGACTGGGTCAGGATCTGGGCGGGTCGGATCCGGGTCGGATCCGGATCTGCACTTCGTCTTCTTCGCCCGTCAATTCGAGTTGGGCCAAGTTAACTCGCCGTTAACTCGGTCGGCATGAAACGACGCTTTCCGGCAACCGAAAAATCTCGAAAAATATATTTTCGGAATCCTTGCAACACGAGCTTCGCAACGGTAGTAACAAAACACGATTTCGGGACGGAAAAATTTTGACGTCGAATTGGGTCGTCTTCGATCGTCACTTTCCGGCGATCGAAATGGCTCAAAAACTATATATTCGGAATCGTCAGACCGAGAGCTTCACAACCGTGATAAGAAACCGAGGTTTGGGGACGAAAAATTTCGGACAAAATTTTACCGTGCTCTTGATACCACTTTGTTGGGATTGGAAAATTCTTCATTCAACAATACGAATGAATTACAATAGGAGGAACAACTCTCTCACTCGACTATTGCAAAAAACCAACCCTCAAATCTCACGTTTTAGCTCTACGGCTTTTTCTCTCTATTTTCTCTCGGTGTGTGTTTTGTGTGGTTTGTGGATGATTGTTGAACTCCTCTTGAAGCTCTATTTATAGGCACTGAATTTGGAGAAGCCGTCAAAGGAATAGTTGGAGTCGTGAAAGGAATAGTAGCCGTCAAAGGAACAGTTGGAGTCGTGAAAGGAATAGTAGTCGTCAAAGGAATAGTTGGAGCCGTAAAATGAATAGTTAGAACATGTGGGGGGCTGGTACAACAGAAACCTGGCATGAAGGTCCATCGATTATGCCCAAAGATCCGCGCAATAGAGCCGTGGCTCGTTTCTGGACCAAGTTCATCGACGAAAAGGTACACACACCTATTAACTCAAGCCTCCCTCTTTGACACACACGTGCAATATTGATTTGTCGTATAATCGATCAAAATGGTCAGATTTATATAGAAATTGTGTGTTTATAATTTTTATATATTCCAGTATACTCATTACGTGAAAGTTGTAAAAAAAGATTATTTACTTGCAACATATAATTCCTTTTCTTTTTTTTGGTAAAAAAGTTTTGGTTTGATACTATACTGAATTGTTGTTTTATCTATAGCTGAAATGTGTACATGTATGGTTATAATGGAGACAAGTGGCGTAACTTTTGATGAAAATTTTGTTTGTAGTGTGTTAATCTAATGTTGAAAGCTTGTATGAGCAAAGGAGAAGAGCAAGTGAAGGCGAAGGAAGAATCACGAGAGTTGCTGAAATTTTTGGATGATGAAATAAAGGGCAAAAAATTCTTTGGAGGTCAAACTATTGGACTAGTTGATTTTGCTGCAAATTTTATTGGACATTGGTCTGTGATTCTGGCTGAATTAGTGGGAGTTGAACATTTGACAAAAGAGAATCATCCTAGTATTTTTGAATGGATTCAAGATTACGTTAATCATGGATTTGTCAAAGAAAATCTACCATGTAAGGAGAAATTGTCCGAGGCGTTCAAAAGGTATCTCTAAACATGATGATGCTCTAACTTTATGAATCATGATCAAATGTTGTGGTGTTACTGAAATTTTAAAGTTTAGCTTGAGAATAGAAAGTGTGATTTACCAATATGTTCAAAATCATTTTCTCATGTCAACAATAGCTATGTTGCATGGATGCGTTAATACATGCAAGAACGATACAATATGTGTGCTTCTGCACGAATTTTTGGAAAGTGATGGTTATGGTACTTTGGAAATCGAGCAGGGCATTTCATGGCAATTCTTTTGGGGATAGTTATTTCATGGCAAATATAATTTAACCTATAATCATATAATGCATGAAAGTTGTATTTATGGAAAATTACTAAAGCTAAAGTTATAAACACACTAACACGGATACATCCATTAAAAGTGCATGCACCAAATGTAGAACATAGAAGTATCTCACATTATCAAGTATGATAAGGTAACAAATAAGCATATGGTGTTTCAGATGGGCTAGTTGAGGCCTCAACAGAGAATTCAATCTCCAAGTCCCTCAGGCCTATTCAAAACATTTTCATGGAGTGGTTTCTTTGCATCGCGTAGGTTAAAACCTTGAGTGAATTGTCAAAATAACATAACATACAAGACTTATTGTCAAAATAACACTCTCAAAACTATTTGTCAAAATAACATTTTCTTGCCACATGTGCATAAAACTAATTGTCACAATAACACTCTTTTTAAAATAATTTGTCAAAATAGCATCATCTTGACACATGTACTACCATTTGTACAAAATATATTTAAATTTCTCATAGTGTTGAATTAAGTAATGCATATTGTTCTATGGTTATAATCGTAGAATGTTTTTTCTCTAAAAACGATTGTAGCATATTTTGTTAATAAACTATAGTAAAGACAATTTTTTTTAAAATAATTTTCTTACGCATGCAAGTATAATATATGTTGTTTAAATCATCATTTATGCATTTTAATTAAAAAAAAATATCCTAAAATATTTATATACATATTTTATAACTGATTGACCGTAAAAAAAAGATATACTAAATGAAAAACTTAATTGCAAGAACACAAACAAAAAAATTAAAGAAAAAATCAGATTAACTTGGAGATTAAATTAAGAATTATTGTTGGAAAAAAAAAGCTAGATGTACTAAACTAATAACTATTGTTGTAAATTACATGACTCGTTTTTCTAAAGAAGAGCTTTCTAATTATCTTTTCTCCTTTTGTACATTTAGAAACGATTAACTCAGAGCTTAAGAAGTTTCAAACTTTACAATCTAACTTGATTTTCATTTTGATCTCCGAGTACGTCTAACTTCCTTCTTCTTTTTTTTGCAGTTAAGTTCTTAATTTAGCATATCTTGTTTTGTAAAAAAAATGATATTTGCGGTAAATCAGTTATAGGGCATGTATACAATTTTTTCAGGATATTTTTTTAAAACGGAAAATGATGTGCTTATATTATATTTGTATGCCAAGGTGATTTATTTTTTTCTTTTTTAAAAACAATATAATTTTGTGTTTACTTTATTAATAAAATATGCTACAGTTTTTTCTTTTAAAAATGCGCTACAATTACAACCATAGAATAGTATGGTTTACATAATTGGACAAAACAAAGAATAGATATACCCTGAGGTTTGGTGCAATTACAAAGAATTTCCATAAGGTTTGAATAATTAGAATGACCTCCCCCTCTAACTAGTAATTGTAAACGAATTTTCAACTTTGCCCTTCACCAATTAATTTAGTTTAAGAGTTTAGATTTTACATTACATAATAAGGCATGATAGTTTATTTCTTAAAGTTTTATGTGTAAACATTTGCACATTTCTAATTCAAATCTCTCGATATATAGAATTTAAGAGAAAATTTAAAAGTAACACTAAATAATTTTATTTAATTATTAAAAAAGTATTAAATAATATTCTCTTTTAGTTATGTCTTTCTAAATAATTGTAAAATATGTCTTTCAAACTATATTAAAAAAATTGTTTCATTTAAGAAATTATATTGTCATCAGTTTTGTGGGGGAACGTTCTGTTTTAAGTTTCCTTAGCATAAAAGAAACAACCGTCTTCTTAGTTTTATTTCATCAGTTTTGTCTTTTCTTATATTTTTACAAGTTAAGTCTTAAAATTATTTTATATCTGACAAACGTGATTTTGAGTATGATGATATATTAGTATACATATTTCACACGATATGGATCATGCATACAATGAATTCATAAAAGTTATCTCTGCTCATGATATGGTGGCATGGAACTTTCGTTTCAAATTTTAATATTGCTTAATATTAATCCTAGACCTTGTTAATTTTATACACTTTTGGGCTACCATGTAAATATGGTTTCTAGACTTTTCCAATCTTTTTAGAATCCTCTAAAAGGGCCTCGGGAGAAAAACAACACTCCAAGTTTGATCTATAACTTTATAGAAGCACTAAGCTAGGCCATCGTAGGATCAAGGCGGTCCGGCTTAATCGTCCTTTGAGGCGGTTCTACTTTAAATATAGTTGTCTTTGTTCATCTTGAGAGCAACAAGAAAATATTTTTTAGCTATTTTTCCCGTTTATGAGTCCAACGTTCTTCGTTACGTGTTAGGCAAAAAGAACTATGCTTTTCGCAGTGGCCGGCATTTAGCTCGATATAGCTCCTTTTGCCTAACCAACATAGTCACAATGAATACAATGATAATAATAACGATAAATTCTTCAATACTTAAAACACCCGACACAGATCAACAAACAACAGCACATCGAAACAAATGTCAGTATTGAGCTTTCGGTGGTTCCAATTTGACGAAGTAGCAGTTAGAGTCGTCGTCTCACTTTGAGTCAAAATTAAAAAAATAGAGCATTAATGTAACATGTGAGATCGAAAATAACAAAAACTAGTAGAAACTAAAAATTAAAGCGACATTGAATCTTAGTGTGGTATCTGTGAGGCCATTTGGATCTGGCCACGTCAACAGGAACCAGAGCTCCACAAACTTAACGTTGTCGTTTTCATTGATTGTTGGTGTGGTATCGGCTTTTTTAGTGGCGGTGGCGGTGGCGTTGGTGGTGGTACTGTTTTGCTTCGTTTAGTGCGGTTAGATTCGTTAGAGTTTGGGAATAGGGGAGATGAAATATGAAGCGATTGCAAACTTAAAAATGGAATGGGCGGAAAAATCGAATCTCAGTAATTTACGTGATTTGCCATTAGTTGGTTACTTGTCTTTGTAATTGGGGATGATTAATTAGCTCATATAGCTAGGCATTTATAACAGTGGGTTGCGCAAAGTAACACACTTTATAAAATTAGTTATCAAAATAACACACTCTTTCCACATGTGCACAAAACTAATTGTCAAAATAACATCTATACTATTGTATAAAGAAAGACAAACTCTGACACCAAACTTTTGATTTCTGATTTTAGCCTTATAAATTTAGTATTGAAATAATAGTTTATTATTAACTTCCTAATCTAGCCTTAGTTTAAATTTAACCATTACTACAATCATTATTGTGATTGGAGATTTAGTTTCCCAAAATTTAGAATATTCTATATATATATATATATATATATAATGTTTACTCATCTAAGTTATTTTCTCACTATAAGAATTAAAATAAATGTTACTTAGGCGGGAACCGCGTGCTAACGTTTCTAGTTCTTCCTAAAACAATGTCAAAATAGCATCATCTTGGCACATATGTTGTCAACTTGTCATGTGTACAAAACATTTGATTTTTTTTTTCAATTGAGTAAATAATATTATTCTATCGTTATAATTGTAGCATATTTTCTATTGAAAAAAAGCATATTTTGTTAGAAAACTATAGTAAAGACAAAATAATGTTTTTTTTATATAATTCTTTTACACATACAAGTATAATATATGCACAAGTAACTCGTCATTTATGCATTTTAAATTAGAAAAATATCATGAAATGTTTGTATACATACCCTATAATTGATTTACCGCAAATCTCATATTGTAGTTTTTCGCAAAACAAAGACATACTAAATTAAGAATTTAACTGTAAAAAAAAAGCATTTGGACTTGGAGATTAAAAGAAAAATCAAGCATGGTTGTAAACTTTGAAACGTTCTAATATCCGAGTCAATCGTCTCTAAATGTACAAAAGAAGAAAATTCAATTAGAAAGCTCTTATTTGGAAAAATAGGGATTTTCGCATTATGGTCTTTATATTAAACAATTTTCAATTTTGGTCATTTATAGTGCAAATGGCCATTTTTGGTCCTCTATTGTGTTTTTTTGGTCATTTTTTTCCAGTGAGGTTACAAATTTACCCTTAATTTTGGCATTTGATGTGCACATGACCTCCAATTTAGCTTTTTTCTCTTCAATTTTCATTCAAATATTTTGAGTTATTATATTTACACCCCATAATTTTAAAATTACTGTATTTTTAAACTTATATAATAATAATTTTTAACATCGTAAAAATAAGCCCTTTATTTTATGTGTCTTTTTCAGTCACTTTGAATTAAAGGAGAGAATTGAGAAACTAATGCCCTTATCATAAATTATAATACAAATAAAATTTCATTTCAAGTTTCTTATAAAAATATTTCATAAAGTATAAAATTTATTTTTAAGATCTCAAGTAATTTTTTGTTTCCCATTCTATTCTCCATTATAAAAGATCCCAAATAAGAAAATGAAACCAAATTTCTAAATCACTAAATACTTATATATATATATATATAAAATTATTATATAATTTAGACTTAACTAGAAATATTTTTTTAGTAATTTATAATTCAAAATAAGAAGGGAAAAGCTAAAACATCATCTTCTTCACCGCACCCACAACCCACCCTACCTACAACCACCAATGTCATAACCCACGTAGATGCATATCCAAACACGTGATGGACTCTCTTCATCCACATTCGATCCTTTCAGTCAAAACGACGTCGTTCACAACGCCTTTTAAGATGGTGTTGGATGTTGCACGTCTGAGTTGAGATCAAAAACCGTTTGGTCGCCTTCTCGAGCTCGTAATGGTGAAGTTTCATCAGAACTCTGACAACTTTGCGGAGAAAGTTTTACTTCGATTGGAGCTTGCCTATAAGAGAGCAACATATTTTGCTCTCTTACTTCGACCGGGCTTGGTGAGGTGTGCAGGTGTGGGGGTGGTGTGGAGAATATGACATTTTATGGTTTTTTTAAATTATTGATTATTAAAAAAATTATTATTAGTTAAACTAAAATTATACAATTTATTATTTTAAATATATTTAATGTTCTAAATTTAGGTTTCAGTAAATTATAACTTGATTGAAATCTCTTTAAAAAGAGAGAAAATAAGAAATAAAAATCACTTGAGATTATAAAACTAAATTTTATAATATATATATATATATATGATAGTTTATGCTTATCTCATAATAGATAAAATTCAAAATTATTCTATGAACGGGCATTAATTTTGTACACTTTAAAATAGAGGTTTATTTTTAAGAATTTAGAAGTCATTATTATAAAGTTATGAAGTGCCAATATAATAACTCAAAAGATTTGAATGAAAAATGAAGAAAACAAAACTGAATTGGAGGTAATGTGCATATCACATGCCAAAATTATGGGTAAAATTGTAATTCCATTGAAAAATGACCAAAGAGACAGAATAGAGGACTAAAAATGGTCATTGGCGCTATAAATGACTAATATTGCAAAACTTTCGAAAAAAACAAGTCATGTAATTTACAACAATAGTTCCTAATTTAGTATATCTGGCCTTTTTTCAGCAATAGTTCTTAATTCTATCTCCAAGTCAACCAAGTGTTTTTTTTTTTTTTGTAATTAAGTTCTTCATTTAGTATATCTTTGTTTTACGAAAAAACAACAATATGAGATTTACGATAAATAAATTATAGGATGTATACAAATATTTACGGACATTTTTAATGGAAATGCATAAATGATTAATAGAGTTATTTTTCTAAAGAAATATTTCGTCTTTACCCTAGTTTATTAATAAAATATGTTATAGCCTTTTTTATATAGAAAATGTGCTAAAATTATAATGATAGAATAGTATGATTTATTTAATTGAATAAAATAAAAGATTTAAATATACCTTGTACAGATGGCGGTACACGTGTCAAGATGATGTTATTTTGACAAATTGTTCTTAGAAAGTGAATTATTTTGATAACTAGTTTTGTGCATATGTAACAAGGGAGTGTTATTATATTTTAACAAATAGTTTTGAGAGTGTATTATTTGGGAAATTTAACGTTTTGGTCCCATAACTTGGCACCATTTTAATTTTGGTACATTAATTTGGCACCATGTAATTTTAGTCTCGTAACTTGGCACTTTACTTGAATTTTGGTCCCATCACCCTTTCTCCGCCCAAATTCGCCGTGAAACTCTGACGTGGAAGTCGTTGACTGCTTTGACTTTGATTTTGACCTAACTTTGGGACCCTTTGGTACAATTGGCACCCACGCGGCTTCCACCTGTAAAAAAAAATAAAAAAAATTTAACAGCAAAACGCTCCCTCTCCTCTTCTTTCTCCTTCGTCCTTGACTAGAGCTTCTTCATCATCTTCTTCAACACTCTCTAAGCAAAAATTAACACTCTCTAAGCATATCATATCATTTTCTTCATCTTGACTAGAGCTTCGATTCAAGTAGTGTATTGGGGGTGTTTTGAAGTGTTCCGCTTTCTGTTGGATTTAGGTTGATTCGAGTTCGTGTTCGTGTTGAAGCACAAAGTTGTTCATCAATGGCGGTCCACCCTTCTTTGTCGTGATTTCAAGTGAGTGCGGTCTCCTCAATCAATTCCACGAGGAGCTGTGGTAGGGGTTTTGTGATTCCGATTAATTTTCGCCGGACTGACATCGTTTTTTCGACTATATTGTGGCCTTAACCTCAACAGCGTCTGCTCTAAGTGCATTTTTTGGATTCCTTGCAACATTTGGAGTCTAACCACGATCGAGTTGGGCTGTTTTGGTTAAATTTTGGAGGACTTACGTTTGATTTGGGGCTTCGCTGAAGCTGCTTGGTTTTACTTAAAACCGACCGTCTTCCTCTCGTTCACGTCGAGTGTGGCGGTGATTTCTGGAATCCTTGCATTATTTCGCAACAGAGGGTGTTGGTCTCGCTCAATTCCGAAGAGTTTTGTTATTTTTCGGCGAGGATTCCGTTGAGTTCTTGGTCGAGGAAGAAGAAGTCTCAAGATAGAATTCTGACTGTTAGTTTTTTTTTTAGTCCTGTAATTTTAATAATATTGGTTGTAGATGATGTAGAAAGCTAGTAATTTGGTTATGATTACGATGATGTAGAGCTTTTGACCTATATTCGGCGTCTTTCTGGTGAACACGCCGCCGAAAGTACAACCGGAGGAGAAGACTGGAAGAAGACGGAATTGTACCTTTTTTTTAATGCTTTAAATATAAATGTTGTTTTTTTTTGTTTTTTTTAATTACGTGGAAGCCACGTGGGTGTCAAGTGACGAATTGGGGCCCAAAATTGGGTCAAAATAACGGGCGTCACGTCGATATTTCACGGCGAATTTGGGCGAAGCAAGGGTGATGGGACCAAAATTCAAGTAAAGTGCCAAGTTACGAGACTAAAATTACACGTTGCCAAATTAATGTACCAAAATTAAAATGGTACCAAGTTATGGGACCAAAACGTTAAATTTTCCGTATTATTTTGACAATAAGTTTTGTAGAGCTGTGTTATTTTGACTGTTCACTTTTAAAACCTTATTGAATCATCTATTTGAAGACAGATGGATACCGAAAGACTATATGGTTAACATTAAATATATATATATATATATATATATATATATATATACACAATAAGCTAAGGTTATAAATACACAAAATGCGTGCACAAAATGCAGAACATAGAAGTATCACATCATCAACAAATAATACGATATGTGATGATTTGACCAAGTTATTTTGCAGTTTGAGATACTTTAACTATTTTATTTCCAGAATTTCTTAACGATGTATTTTGATGTCACATGGTGGAGCAAAATCTGCAATATCTTCTAGAAAAATAGCACCGCTTTCAACAAATGATTAAGGTATTGTTCATGCGCAAAGCGTGGAGTTAATTAAGCAAATGAGCTCAATAATCTTAATCTAAAAGGTAAGAGTAGATCAAGTGGCCGGCTTAATCCAACGATACGTGTACTTATTGTATGTGTCGTGTATCATGCTATATAACATTACTATATTCAATTTTTGTCAACTATCTTGGGAAACAAGTTGGCTACACATCTATAAGAACTTTACAAGTACTCCGATTAACAAACCATATGCACATTAAAAACTACAACTAAAGTTTGTCTTTCCAAATCCCAAAAATAATTAAAATGGAGGAAGTGAAGCTACTCGGATCATGGAGCAGCCCATTCAGCTGGAGAGTAAAAATCGCTCTAAAATTGAAAGGTGTGAAATACGAGTTCATACATGAAGATACGAAGAACAAATCCCCCGAGCTTCTCAAGTACAATCCAGTTTACAAAAAAATCCCCGTTTTATTGCACAACGGCAAACCAATCGCCGAGTCATTGGTCATAATTGAATACATCGACGAGACGTGGGACGGTCCGTCTCTTCTTCCCAAAGATCCGTATGATAGAGCCATGGCCCGTTTTTGGGCCAAGTTCATTGACGAAAAGGTAGAAAACACCCTTCTCTCAAGTCTCAACTTGTATTTTTTTTAATTAGAAAGAATAATATCTCTAAAAGAAGTTAATTCTGAACCAATTTTTGTTATACGTGACATGTAATACTCTTTCACTCACGCGTAGCCTATTCTGAGATTTATATGTTCTAATGAAATAACTGTAGTGCATAGCAACGATTGGGCGTGCATGTTTGAGCAAAGGGGAGGAGCAGGCGAAGGTGAAGGAAGAAGCACTCGAGCTTCTAAAAATTTTAGATAATGAAGTGAAGGGTAAAAGATTCTTCGGAGGCGAAAGCATTGGATTTGTTGATATTGCAGCGAATTTGATTGCATATTGGCTCATGGTTATGGCGGAGATAGTGGGAATTGAACTCGTGACCAAAGACAAGCACCCGAATTTGTCTGAATGGATCGAGGAGTACGTTAATTACGAGATTATTAAGGAAAATCTTCCTCATAAGGAGAAATTAGCTGAGGCATATAAAGCGCGCTTTCAAATTTGAGGATGGTTCCAAATATTGCGCAAGTGTTTAAGTTTTGTGGTAGTTTTACTTTAACTCCTACAAAATAAAATTAAACAGGGATAAAGTGCTGTAACTTATATATTTTAATTTTAGGGAGCAAAGTGCTAAATTTTGATTAGCAGGGCTAAAGTGCCCAAACAAGTTTTTTTTGGGGTGAAATGCTTTCTTGCCATATCTTATTGATAAATAAAATCTTGTTGCCAAGAAATACATAACTTATATTTGATGAAGATTATTGTATTGCAATCCTACATGTGATCTTTATTCTAGAATTATTACGTTGGACAATTACCATACGGAAATTTCCAAAAAAATTCCAAACGGCACTAGCTCTTTAAGAAATATAAATCAAATATCCTCATTAAAATTCAAGCTTTGTTTTTTGTTTTTACTTTTGAACAATGGAAAAAGAAATTCAAGCGTTAGCTTATCAAAGTTAATAGTCAACGTCTAATAAGTTGGGTGAATTTATTAATTTGATAATATTTCGATAATGATATTATATTACATTATTCTATTCAATTATTGTACACTATATTGGCGAACACGATGGGCTTCACGTGCATTTCTTCACCACTCGCTAGTCGCTAGTCTGAACCTAGGTCACATAATTCGCGCACCCCCCCCTCACGCACTAGCGCACGATTCGCGAACTCACGAATTGAGTTCGCGTGCGGCGCTCCAGTGCGAATTAATATTTCTTAGTTCGCGAACTAAGAAATACTAATTCGTGAACTAAGAAATACTAGTTCGCGAACTAAGAAATACTAGTTCGCGAACTAAGAAATACTAATTCGCGAACTAAAAAATACTAATTCGCGAATTAAGTGTAAATGCGTAATTTGTGCACAAATTTTCCTTTTTTTTCTTTTTTTTTTCCTTTTTTTTCCTTTTTTTTTTACATTTGAAATTCACATGAACAAAAATCATATATAGTTAAGATTTGGAGGAATTTTTAAATCTACCAATTAAGTTTGCCATTTTTCTAAAACTACCCAAAAGAATTTTGGGCTTCAAAAATATGCCGTAACTATATGTATACCTTGTCAAAAATACCCAATCTCTATTATTTGGGCTATTTGGTCCACGTGGCGGCCACATCGCCGCCGCGTAGAATTTTTAGGGCATTTTCATCAAAACAACAAACAAAATGGGCATTTTTAATAATTCGTTCATAATAGAATAATTCTACTTACAAAAATTTAACATATACTTTCAGAAAGCAGAATATTTTCAACAGACATAATTGTTTAAAGCTATTTCAAATTAAAACATCAAGCTTAAGAAGTATTAATTAGATTTGTTGCAAAAATTTAATTTCTGAAAATTTATATCGTTTGATCAAGATGAAGTTTTTTCTGAATTATTAATTAAATAAAAATCTAGTTTAATTAATGGAATTCTTATTTTTTTGAATTTTCTTTTTTTATCACGTTTTTAAATAGTATAATATCAAAAAATTTAAGATATAAATATAAATAGTAGTTAAGTTTTTTAGATATAAATATAAAAAAGTAAGCAAAATAATAAATACTAGTAGTTTAGTTTTTAAGATATAATATATTTTGTTGATGCTTGCAAGTGAGTGAAATATAGCATGTCACCACGTCACTCATTTTCTGAATGTAATAGCAAGTAATTTAGATGCTGTGATGAACAAACTGACATTTTGATGAATGAAAAGACTTATCTTGTTTATGATTAGTATTGTTTTGGCGGAAATAATCATTTTGTTGCCTAATATTAAAAATTTTACTTAATATTATTAATATTTTAATATTTTTTTAATAGACGCATTAGAGGCGCATTAAGAAGTGAATTTTTGAAAATAGGCGAACTGACGCACACGCACACGCACGCGCTCGCGTTTACGACTTATGTGACATAGGTCTGAACAAGTTGGGTTTTTCATCAACAAGACATCCCCTCAAATTAAGAAGAAAAAAAAAACCAACTTTCAAAAAAAATTGAAAACCAGAAAATAATGTTACTGCATACTAGATATCATCAATAAATAAGACTGTGTCGTAAATAATGTATAGCTATCTGTTTCCTGTCTTTCTGGCTTCATTCAAGTGTTCATGAAAATTATGGGTCACTACAAGAAATGCACGCATTTCCGACGGCCTCCGACGGAATCGGCCGTCGGAAATGCGCGAAAGTCTTTTCCGACGGCACCTCACCGTCGGAAAAGGCCTTTCCCGACGGCAGGTGCCCGTCGGAAAAGTTCCGAGGGGCTTCACCCGTCGGAAAAGATCTGTCCGTCGGCCTAGTGCCGACGGAAATGATCTTTTCCGACGGGTGAAGCCCGTCGGAAAAGTACAAAAAAAAGAATTTATTAAATTCAAAAAAAGTCACCGGCGTGATGTCATTTCCGTCGGCCGGTGACTTTTCCGTCGGCCTAGTGCTGACGGAAAAGACGGTGGGACCGGCCGACGTCTTTTCCGTCAGCACTTGGCCGACGGAAAAGACGCCGGCCGGTCCCTTTTCCTTCGGCCTAGTGCCGACGGAAATGGTTGTGCATTTAATTTAATTAAAAAAAATCTATAAATACCCCCCCCCCCCCCAAATTTTTTATTCATCACACCAATCACTCTTCATTCTAAATATTTAAATCCTACTTTCTTCCATTTTTTTTTTTAAATTGTCATTTTATAAATGGCCGATAATCGAAAAAAAAATATTGATAAAGGAAAAGGGAAACAGAAATTATATATTTCCAATACAAATTTATCGAGATCCCTCTTCGATAAACTTTCGAGTAAGTTTATATCTCGTCGTGGTAGCGATGCTGAAACAATTTGTCCCGACGAAGTTACCCAACAATTCGAGGAACCTCCGCCACAAACTCAGCATACTCCGGTTGCTACCCAACAGCGCCCAACTACAACTCAGGCCCCTAGTCCTGCTCGTGAACAACGCCCCACCACTCGGAGCCAAAGAGCTATTGCTCCCCGACTGAGGGACGACCCCGATCCATTATTTCCGCTTGGAATTACTCCTCCACGTTTGGTTGTTCCGCATGGCATGATGGATGAACTTCCACAAGCCAACAACGAAGGAACTTCGTCGGGCATAGTACCCTCGCCAGCATTTGTTGCTTCTGAATCTGCTTCTAATAATACCAATAGAATGCCTAGGGGACGGGCGAAGGGTCGAGGTACTACAAACTCAGACGATGCGAGGCTCAAAGTTGGAGTGAATGAGCATTTTCAATTTGACAAAAATTTATGTGAAGATACTGTCGACACAGTTAAGCGATCAATTCAAGTTACGATAACAAGCATAGTGACCGAACCGGCGATACATTTCTCAGTTATCCGAGGCACAAAAAGAAAAATTCATAAACTGGTTCAGGGTATCTTCTTTTAACTTATTTTAACACATTTTTCATTATTTATGTCCATTATAATTTTTGCATTCTACTTATATGTTATCATATTTTGAAGACTATATACAAATGGGATCTACAAGAAACGGATAACATTAGAACGGCATTCCATAAGGTGGCACAAGTAAAATGAAAGGATGCCATATACGAGTGCAAAAAGCTCTACAGGAAGCGAGCTAAAGACCCCCAATGGTACCAAAAGACTTGGCTACCAATTGGCTTTGAATCGACGTACTGTAATCATTGGGAGAATGAAAGAACGATTGAACTTGCAGAAAAAGCAACGGAGAATCGACTTGCCAATATGATAAAGAGCGTCGATGGAAAGGGATCCTTAGGTACGTACCACGGTGGATCTGTGAGTACACAAGAGAGGAGCTCCGCAACGGTACGATATGTTACGATTTCCTTGTTTGCAGAATACATTTTGTGATATTTGTGTTATTCTTTAACATTAATATTGTTTAAAAAAATGTTGTTATAGTATGGCACGGATGATGTGATACGCTTCGACGAGCAATACATGCACGACCACTTAGTAACGGATCCAGATGGAAGAATACTCTATTGGGGCCCCCCACAAGCAGAAGAGTATTTTGTAAGTTATTTTAATTAAGCACGTATATGATTGTTTTGCGTATATACCTTTTTTATTTATTTACTTTGAACATTGTAGGAAAATTATTATGTAGCGCTCGAGGATAATTTTGGTCTAGACAAAGCCAAATGGCCGCTTCAGTTTGACGTAAATATCGCGACCATTGCAGATCATAATGGCGCATATGGAAGGCTCAAAGGCAAAGATAGGTGCAATACCCTCGCAGATTATGGTAAGTCGCAGGGTAAAAATCTTAACCGTGCTGAGGTGGTAAGAACACGTAAAGCAGTCAAGGATGCAACTGTTGAGTTGCAACAAATCGTTGCTGGCTTAGAGAAAAAGATTATTGATGTGGAGGGCCAAGCGGCGAGGGACCGGGAGGAGTGGAGGCAGGAGCGAGCTCATGAGCGAGAGGAGAGAGAGCGAGAGCGAGAGGAGAGAGAGCGGGAGCAAGCTCGCGACCGAGAAGAGAGGGATCGTTATCAATGGAACAGCCCGCAGAGATTCAACACCAACAACTACAATTCAAGCAACTTTCCTCCAATTCATGGAGCGCAAAGTCAACCGAACGATTATTGGCAACATAACCAGACACAGCCTTGTCAAAACTATCAGTATTGGGACCAAGAGTTTCATGGACCAAACACGTCGTGGCAAGTGCCAATCGGTCAGACGAGTCATCCAAGTACGCATGGCCAAAACAACGACCTTAATTTTGATCAGGCGGTGGATCTTTTGATGCGGTCCGACTTTAGTGGGAATAATCAGCGCCATAGTGTTAGTGGGGATCGTCGGCGCCATAGCGTTAGTATGGATCGTACAGGTCATCTGCTAAGTAGTACACGACAGGATAATGTATCCACCCATGTTACTCAGAACGAGGAAACGATAGCCGACCTATCAAGTTTGCCTATCGGGGAGGTTGACTTTTTGGGTAATAATGATTGGTTGAATCTCCATAACGGAAATCAACAATATCGGCCAAGGGGTAACAGAGGTAAAGGCCCCGCCACTCAGGAATGAAGATGTTATGTGTGTTAGTGTGAGTTTGTATGTTTCAATTACCATTTTAAGTGTTGTATGTTTTATGTTATTTGTGTTAGTGTGAGTTTGTACGTTTCACTTACCATTTTAAGTGTTGTATGTTTTAATTACCAGTTATGTTGTGTAGTTAAGTTTACGGGTTTGAAGTAATGTTTTGTAATTCGACATTATAAATCGTTTTTTTGCTACCGTGTTTGATGCGAATTACATACTACTTGGCTTACATACTGAATATTTGAAGAAACGATTACAAAGTGGTAACAAATACATTATTGAACTCGAGTACATTGGTTCAAGTGTTATCATCCTCGTCATGGTCCGAATAGTCGTCTTCAACCACCTCGTACACGTCATCTGCTAATTATCCTTCAATGTTAAAGTCGTTCAAATCTGCACACAAGTTTAGTCCAGGCGACTCATCATCTTGAAAGAGTTCTGCGGCTTCTTCTTCCTCTTGCATTGGCGACATATCGATTATGTTCCTTGCACGAATAGGGCAAACTGCCCACCATCCTCTCCTCCGCGCCACATGTTGTGCTGGATATGGAGTGTAGTACACTTGGAGCGCCTGATTTGCAAATATGAATGGTTCATTGTTAGTGAGAGCACACGTAGGATTGATATCAACCATTCCGTACACCGGGTGTATTGCCGTACCACGACGGGTGATATCGTACCACACACATCTGAAAAATACAATTGATTGTACCCTATCATGTCCGCCGCACCAGAAAACCTCAATGATGTCATTTAATGTCCCGTAAAAATTTGTGCCCTCGACCCCATCACCGCTGCCCTTGACATAAACCCCACTACAATTTGTTTGTTTGCCCTCATTGAACACTTCTGTTCGAAATCTAAAACCATTCACTTTGTAACCTGCGTACCCTTTTATTAGTGTGTTTGCCCCTAAGGCGAGGGTGTACTAACGTTGATCTACTTCGTACTTTCCAGAGCAAGCAGTTTCTTTAAACCATGGCACGAACTCAGCTAGCCGCTTTCTTTGAATTTGTTGTTGAGTAAGACCGCCGCAAAACAAGTCCTCAAACAACCTATCAAACAGGTGAAACGTAAATCACATCAACGTATTAAATAGATTCAAAAAGAGAGACAACTACAATATTAATTGTTATATACATACGTGAACCAACCGTCGACTTCTGGACAGTTCATCATCGTGTAAAGCTCAATTAGCCTCAGCTCCTCGGAAGTAAGACGCCGTTCGTTTTTATCTGGTTTTAGACCTTTCCCTCTTCGATGGAAAATAGAAAGTTGCCCTGTAAAATCACCACATAATTCAGCCTCATTTCGACTGAGCCTGTTGTATCTCGTTTCAACACCTTTTTCGAAATAGCGCGAACACAACTGGGTGGTCTCGGACAATATATAAGAATTTGCAATGCATCATTCAACGCGAGCTTTGTCTTTTGTCTTACCCGGGTCGTCCATCACTGTGTTCTTGATGTTGTCGAAGAAATTCTTCTCGCAGTGCATCACGTCCAGATTGTGACGGATCAGGTTTGTACTCCAATAGGGTAATTCCCAAAAGATGCTCTTGTACGACCAATTGTGCATATCCAACTATTTTTGGTGAGTCTGGATTCGTAGACCTTGGTGGCAGTTGTTCAGCAATTGCTGCCATTTGAGCACCGGTCCTCCGTTGTGGAGGGCCATCGTATTCTGTGTTTCCATTGAACATCGAACCGTCATGGCGAAATTCATGGTCATTTGGCAAGAAACAACGATGACAACCCCACCAAGTAGGTTTCCCACCGTAAGGTAACGGGAACGACTTTGTGTTCTCCATGCAATAGGGGCACGATAACTTCCCATGTGTGCTCCATTGTGACAACATCCCATACGCTGGAAAATCACTAATAGTCCACATTAATGCAGCCCTCAATTGGAAATTCTGACTCCTGAATCTATCGTAAGCACGAACACCATCATGCCACAACCCCTTCAACTCGTCGATAAGTGGGCGAAGCATAACGTTAATGTTTTGTCCTGGGCTTCGCGGACCCGATATGATCAAGCTCAAGAAAATAAACTCCTCTCTCATGCAAAGATCTGGAGGAAGGTTATAAGGAGTCACGAACACGGGCCAACATGAGTATTGGGATCCGAAGTTTTCAAACGGAGTGAAACCGTCTGTGCAAAGACCTAGACGAACGTTTCGTGGCTCGGCAGCGAATTCAGGGTGTGTCCTGTCGAAATGTTTCCACGCTTCCCGTGATGCCGGGTGAATCATAACATCGTTTGAAGACCTACACTTTAAGTGCCACGACATGTGCTCAGCAGTTGTTGGAGTCATGAACGGTCGTTTAAGCCGTGGGGCCAACGGGAAGTACCATAATTTTTTCTTTGCCACATGCTTTTTTCTTCCTACAGTTTCATACCTATTTTCCCCACATTCAGGACACACTCTGTAATCGGCATATGCAAATTCCCCGTAGAACAAGAAACAATTGTTATCACAAACATCGATTGTTTCGTATTCTAACCCCAAACCCTTCATTAACTTCTCGGCAGCATTCAGATCTGCGGGCAAACAATGGCTATCTTTTGGCCCCAAAAACTCGCGTGATCATTTGTAAAACTTTGCACACTCAGCTCTGCTAGAGTTATACTCTAGCTTGGTAGTAAAAAACTCAGACACCCACTCCAAAACAGACATGTTTTTCGGGCCGCGCAACTTAATCTCGGACCATTTCACCAATTCCAAAAATTGCTTTGCATCGGCGTTAGGCTCCTCGTCGCACTCGACATTTTGAAATTGGCATCGGAAAGTATCATCTAATAAAGCTCCAAAAGAATTGTCGTGTTGAACAGCTATCAGATGATTTCTAACTGTGTGACTTGACGACGCACCTAGGAGGCTATTATACTCGTTGTAATTTTCCCCGTGAAACACCCATACACGATACCCCTCTACAAAACCCCAGCGATGCAGGTGAGCAGCTACTTCGTTAGCTTTCAAATATTTTCTATTGGTGCATTTTCTACAAGGACATTTTAGATTTCGACTATCGTCTAGATAACGTTTTTGAGATAACGCAAACTGCAAAAACTTGAATACACCTTCAGCAAATCTTTCTTTCACTCGACCCTTCTCGGCCAAACGATCGTACATCCAATTTCTATCTTCATTTGAATACATTATTATTTATAAATTAATAGTTTTTACCGTTATTAATAGGACAAAATTACACTTCGAGTCTACAATTAAAAGAGATTGTAAGTATATATATAATTAAAAATGCGTATGTACCTCTTGTAGAAAACAATTAATCCGTCGGACACAACGCTGTAAATAATCTCTAACACCCGCCTCGTTGCTATTCTACAATTTGCAAACAAAAAAAACTTAAGTTAATTATATTAACATATATATATATATATATATATATATATATATATATATATATAGCGTACATGTATAATAATAATACGTAAAATCATAATAAAATGCGAATACGAACCTTAATTTTTGAAAGGAGAAGATTGTGATTTGAATTTATAAACCTCTCTCGGACTATATTTATAGGCAAAAAGTATCGAAAAAGACCCATTTCCGACTGCACCATGCCGTCGGAAAAGACCTTTTCCGAGGGCATGGTGCCGTCGGAAATGGGTCTTTTCCGACGGCATGGTGCCGTCGGAAATGAGCGTATCCGGAAGCTTTTTTACGCGGATCGCTGACATGGTACCATTCCCCCTCCAAAATCTATAAATACCCCCAAATTTTACACCTAAAATTCATTCATTCATAGCCAAACACTCAAATTATATCTCCCTAACTACATTTCTTCTCTCAATTCTTTCTTCAATTATTTTTCTTACTTATATTGTCTTTATATATATTTTGTTTTCTTACACATATCGTATATTATTCTTAATACTTTCATAATAAACTATTTTTATTAATATATATATATATATATTACAAATTAGTTTATATTTATTTTTTTCGTACCAAATAATTCATTTTTTTATAATTTATATATATTATTAATGTTTATATATATATATATATGTTTTAATTATAGCTTTTTCGGAAAATTCGGACAAAATTTGAGATGATAATTAACAAAAAATCGTTTTTCCAGTAATTGTTTTTTTAATATTTATGATTATTATTTCCGAAGGCAATGAGCCGTCGGAAATAATTTTTAATAATATTTTTTTAAATTATTAAATACGTATTCTTAAATTTAATATGTATTTTTATAAAAATACGTATGAAATAATACGTATTTGTTTAAAAAATACGGTACAAAAAATGTTTTTTTAATTAAAATAATTTTTCCGACGGTTTTATAAATGTTTTTCCGACGGCATAGTGCCGTCGGAAAAGAGGTCTTTTTCGACGGCACGATGCCGTCGGAAATGCCCGACAGCTTTTCCGACGGCACGCTTCCGTCGGAAAAGACTTTTTCCGACGGCACTGTGCCGTCGGAAAAAGTTTTTCCTACGGAAGCTTTACCGTCGACCATTTCCGACGGACTAAACCGTCGGAAAAGACCATTTCCGACGGGTTTTGGGCCGTCGGAAATGCCCGTTTCTCTTGTAGTGGGTCACCATCAACGTTGCTAGCTAAACCAAGATCATAATTTGTCAATTTGATGAAATAGTTTACTTAAAGTATATCCAAGATCTGGATGAAATCTGAAAAGAATCCACGTTGAGATTTGACTTGTCCCATTTACCGAATTTGCCAAGTAGTTTCCAGTGCTCACTAATTAAAATCATTGTAGTTAACAGTCAACATCTTCTAGAGACTTTTAATTTATTAGCAATCTAATAAGACTATTGACCTTGAACTACATAATTCCTCCAAAACGGATTATTGCTATGAAGAACTATATAATTCTTCAGCATAACATAATTAAGAGCTTTAATGAAAAAGAAAATAAAAAACAGGCCTGAAAATTTATTTAGAATCCTATACACCCAACAAATAGTTATGGAGGAAGTGAAGGTCTTTGGGGCATGGAGCAGCCCCTTCAGCTGGAGAGTTGAAATGGGTCTAAAACTGAAAGGCGTAAAATATGAATTCGTACAAGTAGATGAAGGAAACAAATCCTCTTTGCTTCTCAAGTACAACCCAGTTCATAAGAAAATACCTATTTTGTTGCACAACAACAAACCTATTGCAGAATCTTTGGTCATACTTGAGTACATAGACGAAACTTGGCCTGAAGGTCCATCTATTCTTCCCAGGGATCCATACGAGAAAGCCGTGGCATGTTTCTGGGCCAAGTTCGTCGATGAAAAGGTATTAATCTTACTAATAATAACCACCTTTTTTTTACATGGTAACATTCAAGACACGTGTTATCATTACAATTTACAACTAATTAATAAACAGTACATAAAGTAGCACATATGATCATTTATTACTGAAAATACATACATAAAAATGTGCGTTATAATTGACGCAATATTACTTTGTAGTGTATGGTGGCGGTGTGGAGAGCTTGTACGTGGAAAGGAGAAGAACAAGGGAAGGCGAAGGTGGAAGCAATTGAACTTCTGAAATTTCTTGATGATTTAGTAAAGGGAAAGAGGTTTTTTGGTGGTGAGAGCATTGGACTAGTTGATATTGCTGCAAATTTTGTGGCACATTGGTTTTTGATCATGGCAGAGTTAGCTGGATTTGAACTGGTGACAAAAGAGATGCATCCGAATTTGTGTGAATGGATTGAGGAGTACGTTAATTATGGAATTGTAAAAGAAAATCTACCTTGTAAGGAGAAATTGGCCAAGGTGTTAAAAGACTTCATGCAAATATAGGCCAACTTTCATGCGTTGTTAGATTGAAAGAATTAAGTATTGTAGAATAGTGTAAATTTGAGTTTGTGGTTTGTTTTCGTTGCTAAGTATGTATCAATGGATAGCTAAGTATGTATCAATGGATAGAAACTTGAGATAATTACATTTAATCATCTTACAAGATCTAAACTGTGGATGCTATGTGGTCTAATCCACGTTCAATGTTAAACCAAACGCTTATTACTCCGATTTATCACTGCACCACTGTGTAGCATAGTTAAAATTCACTCTAGATGTGTTTTTCTTTCCCTAATAATATCCTATGGTCCAAATTGACGACCAAGTCCCACGCCGAATTGCCAAGTAATTTCCAGTGCTTGTTCCTTGTAAATCATTGACAAGTTAACAAATCAATGTAAAATATATTTCAAAACATACAGTAGGCCAAAATGATCCTCTAGGCAACTTCACATGGCAATCTGGTTCGCAATCCAAAATTACTGAGAAATTATAGTATCCAATAATATCAAGTCGCTTAGTATATAATAATATCCGCAGTAGATTCCACCACAAGTTAGTTTTTCAACTCTGGAGTTAGATCAACTACAAGCATTTGTTCATTAAAATATTGAACATTAATCTATTAAATCTTAGTCCACTATTTTGGTGAACAAGTTGATGAGCTTTCCCTTCTCTTTAAGAACAAATCTTCAAACATAACACGAGCTGTAAGAAAAAAGAAACACACAACCTAATTTTTTTTATTTAGATCTCCTAGTATGGAGGAAGTGAAGCTATTGGGGTTTTGGGACAGTCCATTCAGCCTAAGAGTGGAAATGGGGCTGAAACTTAAAGGGGTCAATTATGAATTCATACCACAAGATCTGAAAAATAAATCTCCAGAGCTTCTTAAGTACAACCCCATTTACAAGAAAGTTCCTGTTTTGTTGCACAACAACAAGCCAATTGCGGAATCCATAGTTATACTTGAATACATCGACGAGACTTGGGAAGGCCCATCCATTCTGCCGAAAGATCCATATGAAAGGGCTCGAGCTCGGTTCTGGGCCAAATTCGTCGATGAAAAGGTAGTAATCGAATATTATAATATTTTATGGTCATGTCTCATCTAAAAGTGAAACTTAGAGGGAGGATCGGCATATTAATTTGTTTATATTCTTCTCATGTCTTTACTTTCAGGTTGTAAATCCTTTTTTTACACTTAGCTTGAGTTAATATAACTTTTTTGATTAGTGGGTGGAAGTGAGACTCGAGCCCTCGGTATTGATTAGTTACCCGATCTAAGCTCTTCAAATTGAAATAGGTTCAAAAAATGATCACAAAATCTTAGTGTTCGTGTTCTCCTCTATGTAATGAAGTAGGACTTGGCCAGAAAATCGACCGCCCTTCACTCTGTTTTGTCTTTTCATATTACCACATCTCTCATAGTCAATAATTTGATAGGAGAAGATAGCTAACTCAATTAAGTGTTGTTAATCTTTAGTTTTGTATTGGGGTATATCTTGTAGAGGTTCTCAGCTCGATCAGTGATGAATTTTAACGTTTCATCGTAAACTTATATTGTCCAATTTGAAAGCATACTTATATTCTAATGGTTAGATAGTGCATCTACAATTTTTTGATTTAATTCTTTGTCTCTAGTGTACGACTGCAATGTGGAAAGCTTGTACATGCAAAGGGGAGGAACAAAAGAAGGCCCAAGAAGAATCAATAGAATTGCTAAAGTTTCTAGAAAATGAAATAAAGGGCAAAAAATTCTTTGGAGGTGAGACATTTGGACTAGTTGATATTGTCGCAAATCCCATTGGATATGGGTTTGGGATAATGACAGATTTAGTTGGAATTGAACTGGTGACAAAGGAGAAACACCCCAATTTGTGTGAATGGATTGAAGAGTACATTAATCATGAAGTTGTGAAGGAAGTTTTACCTTCTAAGGATAAATTGGTTGTGAAGTTTAAAACTTTAATACAGATATAGGTCAAGCGTCTCATGTACTTTTTATTAGAATAAGAAAGTTGGATGCATAGATCTGTTTTTCTTACTCCAAAACATACATATCAATCATAAATTTGATAGCGCATATTGTACGGTCCATTGGGCCGTAAAGGCGTGACATATCCTGTAAACGATCGCCTTGTCTATGTCAAGGATTTAAGAGAATTGTTTTGCTACTGCGTGAATCTGTATTTGGTACTCCAAAAGACCGGAACTTATGTATCAGCATTCACTCATCAAACTGATAACGCATGTTGTATAACCCATTTGATCATAAGACCACAACAGCCCCTATAAACGATCCCCTCGTCTCTGTCTGGAATTTTGGAGGGATTAATTCTTCTTAATAGTTATTTATTTTTTGAAGAATTTAGGAGTGGATTTGAATGTCTTGCCTGAGTTTGAAGAAAATATAATCACTTTTTTCTCCCCCAAAAAAGTGTACATTTTATTCTCCATCTTTGCCCCCTTTTATAGGGGTCAATTCTCGTACAAGTGAGGTATCCCCTTTTGACGGATGTCCAATGCATGTAAATAGGGGTTTGGTGTAAGTTTCTAATTTTGACAACTGTCTCCGAGGAGGTTGACATAGCACCCTGATGTTGCCGCTTTCGGGCTTTGAGCGCCATGTGTCTTCGGTATGTTGAGTCGATCCTTCTTGTGGTCTTATCAGTTTGAGGGGGTAAGAACATGACGTGTATCATTCTCATGGTCCTGATGCCTTTCTTCCGATAGGTAGACTGTGAGGGGGAAGTTTCTTTGGGATGGTTTCCGAGAGGTCTTAATGTGCCTTTTCTGGGGCATCGGGTCGCGAGAGAGTGAACCCCGAGTGATAAGGTAAGTGCTAGAGTATCGTATCCCTGGGAGGCATTCGTGAAGCTATTTAAAATTTTCGATACCTTGTGCGGGATTTGCACTCTGTGAAATACTTATCGCGAAGAATAGAGCATCGTTTTCCAGTATCGGGAGGAGCATCTGAGTCTGCCGATACTGGGTTGGTCCCCGTGACACTCCGAGGGCTTCGTGGAAGGAGAACGAGGCTTTTGAAAAAAGTCTAGGTGTTAACCGGGTACAAAATCACGTGGTTAAAGTACACGATAATTCAATTACCAAAATTACTTGGTATATTATTATTCATAAACGACATCGAACTATAACACGGTTCAATTACCGGTTTACTCTGTTAAAAATTATACTATTCGTATATCGCGATGCACGCCTATCGATTGGATTCCATCGAAAGCACCAAAGGGAACCAAAACGAGGACCCCGAGTCCCCCAAAATATGAGAACATCCCCTCACTGAACAAACCGAAGGCAACGAGCCATCGGAGCATATCTCACGAGGGATAAAACACAGAAACACTCTGAAGTCTAAAAATCCTCGGAACACATATCCCGAAGGCCGAGAACGAAGAACAAGGTCCTATTGAGGTACAAACATCCTCGGAACACCTATCCCAAAAGCAAAATAATGTCTTATTGAGACACAAAGTCCCTCAGAACACCTGCCACGAAGGTCGAACTCGAAGAACGATGTCCTCGGAATACCTATTATAACTACCTGAGTACGAGAGCAATAGCCTACTGAAGCAAATGAGTCATCGGAACAGACACCACCCATAAAAGAATGCAAACGTACTCCTCGGAGTACACCTCCCAAAGAAGACAACCCAGAATTAACTACCGCAGAAGCTACAACTCCATCGGACGAACATACCGCCCAAATAATCCAGTCTTTCCGAGAGCTACAACCCCTCGTGGAAAAGTGATCGGAAAAATCAGCCCCTCAGAACCTTTGATGTCTGATATGGGCATTTCCTGCATACTGGGCCTGGCCCAAACCAGGCTCATATTGGACCATATCGGGGGCCACTTTCGATGTCATATCGGTAATAATCACCGATATATTATTGTGGTCCCCGGATCCCGAGGTCTATAAATACGCGGTGCCCGGATCCCAAAGTAAGCAATTATTATCCCTCAGCTACCACGCATCATATCGAAATACATCCCCGATATAACTTTCGATATCCCATTCGACATCGGGATTATCTCGTGCACCTCAGCCACATCACACCACCTCATCACCGATATCACGTCGGGGTTCATCCTCGATATCACATCGAATACAATCATCGACGTACATTCAATCTAATACCGGTATTCCACTCCCACCCAAGCATCGAGGCGTTGGTTCGAGGTGTTCCGGACCAAGTCTACACGAGATACGTAGTGTATGCCTGATTTGAGATAGGCTCGTTGTATTGCTAGACTATTCATTTGTAACCGACACTCATATATATATAAAACGAACTATCGCCAAATCAGTGGCGCCGTCTGTGGGAACACCAGTTCCCGGAGAAGGACGCCAAGATGCAAGGAAGGAGGACCCGATCCGAGTTTAGCAGAATTGTGACTAGGAGCACCAGGATGGAGGACACGCAACTCCCTCAACACCCGACTGACCAAGAACAGACAGTGGCTCAAGCCGAGATGGAGCTCCCTCCACCACACAACGAGCCGCGACGAAGGCGCGGGCCCGGGAGACCGCCGCGAGCCGCGAATGCAGGTTTGACCCCTGTTGCACCAAGCACGGCGGAACCCGCGACAGAGGGCCCGCCCACCGAGAACCCCGCAGCAGACGTTCCAATGTCCGAGGCACCAAATGCGGATTTTCCCGGCCCAGAGGAGACGATGCCTGCGGGACGAAGCGCCCTTCACCCCGCCGCCATAACCCCGGAGATGCAAGCGCAGATCAACGCCTCTGTAAGAGCGGCGCTGGATTCCACATTGGAGGCCTTGCTTCCACGACTAGTGGAGTAAAGGACAAAGGACATTCGGGAAAGGCCCCATGAATCCAGAGCGGGTGAGGGAAGGGCAAGGAAAGGATACGATGAACATGAGGATACGGGGGACTCCTTCAGGGAGATATCGCCCGCTGCATACGACAGGGCAGAGAGGCGGGACCCCGGGACCCTAGATCGAGAGATAGCAAGAAAGTTGGAATGGCTTGACCGCGAGAGGGTGGAAGTAGTCCGGAGAATGGAACACGGTCGTGACCGCGCCGAGATTGCTTATTCAAATAAGGAGGATGCAGAAATACTGCGGGTAATCTCAAGGAGGATGGAACAGCTAGACCGCGAGAGGGCGGAATTGTCGAGGAAGTTGACTCAGAGTAATGGGATGGGTCGCAGTAGGACCCCATTTTCGGATGAGATAGAGGCTGAGGTATTGCAAAGAGGGGACAAGATCCCAATGATCAAGCCACACGACGGAAGAGGTGACCCTACGGATCATCTCCATCAGGTCGATAGCATTCTGAACCTGCACAACTACTCGAGAAACATAAAGGCAAAGATCCTGTCCACCACTTTAACGGGCGCAGCACTAGATTGGTTCGCTAGGCTGGAGGCCAGATCCATAACGGACTACGAGCAGCTAAGGGATAAATTCGAGAACCAATTCTCTAGCCAAAATAGAATGAAGACCAACCTGCTACACCTCGGCGCTGTGCAGCAAAGGGAAATGGAGAACCTCCGGGAATATATGAAGAGGTTCAACGATGAATTGTTGAAGGTGGACAAGCCGCATGGCGGACAGGTCATGATGATGTTGTTTAAGGGTACGACCCATCGCAGATTCGCCGGGGAGCTAATCAAATTGACTGAGCCTACCATAGCACAGATCAACATGCTTGCAAACCAAATGGTCTACGAGGACGAAATTATGGCAACGCGTTAGGGTTCGTTTTCCAGCAGGAACGCAGACAGAGACCGCAACCGGGAAAGGCCCCCAAGGATGTACACCCCGTTGAGTAAAGGCATTCTGGAGGTGATGGCCGTGGCGAAAAGAAACAGATGGCTGACGGAACCCAGGCCATTGAATGAGACTCCCGGGATGAAGTCATCGGGCAAATACTGCGCATACCACCGTCAACCTGGAGACAGGACGGAGGACTACACACACCTGAGGAACGAAATTGAAAGATTGATCAAAGAAGGAAAACTGGTCGAGTTTGTCAGGAGCGCCAGGGAGGATGCTAGAGGAGCAGAACATTCCTCATCCCCTAGAAGAGATTACTCACCCAGGAGAGGAAAGCAGAAGATGAATGAGGCACCCGATGAGCGTGGTAGGACCATAGTGAATGCCCCGAGCAGGGGCGTTATAAATGTGATCAACGGATGAGGCTTGGGAGCTGACACGGCTCACGGCCGAGAAACCATAACGTGAAGACTCCAGGGTGGAGCCTATGTTGGGTACATCAACGCGATCATGCCGGAAGCATACTTGGAGCAGGAGATCTCTTTCACCAGGAAAGACTTGGAGCAGCTTAGTCCATTGGCCTTGACCGCAGGGAAACTAGATTGCCCATTGGTTATCATGATTAATGTGGATGGCTATCATGTGCATAAAGTGTTGGTGGATAGCAGAAGCTCCGCAAACCTGATATTCTCAAAAGCCTACGAGCGGATGGGGATAGCCCCGGATCGGCTAAAGACGATATCCACCCCGTTGACCGGATTTGGTGGAGCAGAGGTAGTGCCGCTGGGACAAGTCATATTGCCCACCATGTTTGGCAGAAGCCCACGCACCTGGGTCACACCGATAAAATACACGATTGTCGACACTCCGTTTCCCTACCACGCCATCATTGGCCGACCGGCGCTCAACCAGATCAGGGCAGTGGTCTCTACTTATTACCAGAAGATTAAATTCCCGACGCCTCAAGGAGTTGGCGAGATTATGGGTGACCAAATACAGGGATGGATGTGCTATGTGAACTCGCTGAAGCACCCAAGAATCAGAAGAAGACAGGAAATACGAGTTCCACACCAGGAATACATCCCGTGCACGGAGTGATCACCATGAGGAGCAAACAGAACAATATTTTAAATTTCAGGATTTTTTAAATTATGTTCGAACAATGGAAACATTCCCCCCATCGTGGGTCGGTCTGTAAAATTAAAACAGGGGAAACTACGCCGGTCTGATTCCCCACTCAACGGGATACGTAGGCGGGCTAGGTTTACCTAACCCTCGACCGTTATCTCTTATTTTGCCCCATCGTGGGTCGGTCTGTAAACTTAAAACAAGGGGAACTACGCCGGTCTGATTCCCCACTCAACGGGATACGTAGGCGGGTTGGGTTTACCTAGCCTTCGACCGTTATCCGTTATTACCTTTTTTATTTGTGGCTTGGCGCAATCTCATATTTCATGCAGGGATATGTTCTAAGTGGACATTAAAGTAGTGCAGAGAATGGCACAAAGAATTGGGAAATGTTCCCCTAGATATATGTTTAGCACATCGCCCTCTTACAGGTACATGGCTCAAAGGATCGCACATTACTATATCCGAAAAGGACATAGAGAATATTAAAAGTGGGATTTAGGGGGCATTGCCCCAGATTATTCAATATTATCTATTCAAACAGGTACAACAGGTACAAATAGGTACAACAGGCACGATAGAGCACAATGGAAACATTGTTTCTCGTATAAAATTGATATTCCCAGATTGAGGGAACATCCCGCAGATAACACATGCACATCATTTCATGCTTTCGTATTAGCCTCTACGTCGAAAAATTTTCTTGTATGTGCTGTTTTACAGGGCTTAATGACCTACAGAGTCAATGACGACAGAGCCACCAAGAGACATAGTCAAAAAGTCAAAGAAAAAGCTCACCTACAACAAGAAAAATATCCCCTGTGATAACGGGGTCGATCACAAACATTTCAACGGTAGTGGATTCCCTGTGATAACGGGATGCGCCCCTACCCACAAAAATATCCCTTGTGATAACGGGGTCGATCAAAAACACTTCAACGGTAGTGGGTTCCCTGTGATAACGGGATGCGCCCCTACCCATAAAAATATCCCCTGTGATAACGGGGTCGGTCAAAAACACTTCAACGGTAGTGGGTTCCCTGTGATAACGGGATGCGCCCCCTACCCACAAAAAATATCCCCTGTGATAACGGGGTCGATCAAAAACACTTCAACGGTGGTGGATTCGCTGTGATAACGGGATGCTCCCCTACCCACAAAAAGTATCCCCTGTGATAACGGGGTGGATCAAAAACACTTCAACGGTAGTGGGTTCCCTGTGATAACGGGATGCGCCCCTACCCACGCGAACTGTCAAGCTAAGTGAAGAGCCTATTGGGTGGAAATCCCATAAAATTACGCTAGGTGAAGAGCCTATTGGGTGAAAATCCCATAAATCAAGCTAGGTGAAGAGCCTATTGGGTGGAAATTCCATAAAATTACGCTAAGTGAAGAGCATATTGGGTGAAAATCCCATAAATCAAGCTAGGTGAAGAGCCTATTGGGTGGAAATCCCATAAAATTACGTTAGGTGAAGAGCCTATTGGGTGAAAATCCCATAAATCAAGCTAGGTGAAGAGCCTATTGGGTGGAAATCCCATAAAATTACGCTAGGTGAAGAGCCTATTGGGCGAAAATCTCATAAATCAAGCTAGGTGACGAGCCTATTGGGTGGAAATCCCATAAACTACGCTAGGAGAAGAGCCTATTGGGCGAAAATCCCATAAATCAAACTAGGTGAAAAGGCAGGCTCTATGGGCCCCTAACCACAAAAAGAATATCCCCTGTAATAATGGGGTCGATCTTAAACACAGAAGCAGTGGCAGGTTACCCGCGTCTCTACCAACCCCAAGGAAATTCTGATCATTCCTTGATTGACAACAGACAGATTAAACGAATCTCATCAAATACGAGAACGAAATGACTGCGCCTCAGATATCGGAATACTGCATATTCTACCATCATGACAATAAAAGAAATCAACAAGTTATCAGACAACAAGGCCACGAAGAGTCACATACTATGAAGACAACAAAGAAATAAATATTCAGTTACAGAACCACGAACTGGAAATAGTCTGGAAAGGGATAAATTCAAGTTACAATAAAGGCAGTAAACAGCTACTCCCACAAGGACCCTTCAGTCTTTTTCTCTACGACCTCGGAAAACACGTCAGGGTCGGCCGGACTCTCTTCCACCTCATCTAGGCCACCAATCGGCAGATCATTATGATCATGCCTTGGGTTCAACCCACTCAACTCGAGGGAGTCTTTGAAACCGTCATTTCTCAACACTTGCCCTACGCAAGCAGGAAATGCTGCATCTCGAACCTTCAAGATTAGATTTCGGAAGCTTGAGTTTTCCATAAACTTCTTCGCCCCAACCCGGAGGAGATCAGGACGACGTTCCTACAAATTGGACTCTATTAAATACAAGAGGACAAAAAATAGAAACGGATATCATACACAAGATACATACCAAGTCCAAGGGAGCTAGTCTAGCAGTGCAGAGCTCCAATGAGAGACGTTCATTAGCAGCCTTCACCGCCGCCACCTCAGCCTTCAGTGTTTCCAGTTCTTTGTTGGCCGCAAATTCATGCGCCTTTCCTTCATCGAGCTCAGTCACTAATGTTTTGAAGTTGCCCTTCAACAAATCGTACTCCCCCCGGAGCATACGGCATGTCTTCAGCGCATCCTCTTTTTCAGCCTCCAACCTCTCCAACACCATGGGGTTGAACTCCTCCATCTTCGAGATGTCAGCCTCGAGCTCGGCAGCAACAGCGTCAGGGTCACCCTTGGACTCGCGAATGGTCTTTAGACACGAGACCGCCAGCTTGGCCATCTGCACAATACAATACATAAAATTATGATAAACATTCAAATGAAAATGATCGAAGTCGTGTTTAGATACGTACACTTTGGAACAGGTGAGCGATGCGGCGTATATTCTGGGCCCGCTCAAATTATGTGAGCACCCGCACATTCGCAGGGGGAGGAAAAGCCCGCATCATGCCCCGTACAGCATCTGTTTCAGGGAATTCTACTCGCTTTGAGGGTTTGACTGCACCCGCCTTCCGAGGGCCCAAACTCAAAGATGAGTGGCCACTATGGACAGCCCCCTCACGGGACCTTTTATTACCTGATATCCTAGTCAGGTCAACGACAGGCTTCATAATCGGGATCCCAAGGAAAATATGGGCACGGCCCCCCAATATAGTGGGCTCCTGCAGTGGCCCTTTACCCTTGTCGGTCATACCTGAAACGGTCGCCTTTCCCTTGTCACTAATAAGGTTCGGGTGTGAAGAACCCGACCCCACTATAAAAGGCGCATCCACAAAATCACCCAAGTTGACATGGGTATTCGATTCCGAACCTCCAACGTCCTTGGTCAAAAGAATGTCGGCCAACGATTCAGAATATGGAGCGACATACTCATCCGAAGGAGACCTCGCAAATGGTCTCTCTCGCGCCACAGCCCCGTCAGGCTGAGAAACCACACTCTCTTGTTTCGAGGTCAACACCTCCAATAGGCTGGCCGCACCATCTGGGCCTCCCACCACGTTAAGGATGTCCTGGCTAAGGGACCCAACCGTTGCAGGAACATTGTTAAAACGTTCTTCATTAATACGTTCAGACACTACAGTGCTAGGGGGAGGTCGCTCAACTCCCGATGCCTCTGCCAGAAACTCAACGGCTGCATTATTCTGGTCAAAGCTAGATGCAAACCTTATTTCAGGCGCCACCACGACTGCCGCCGTTTCAGCAGCTTTCTGAGCGTCACGACCGGCCTGAAGTTTGTGCATCAATTGTCTAAACCCCATTCTAACGAAGTATCTCAGAAAAAGGCAATGCACCTGCAGAATAATCAGAGTATCAGCATGAGAAAATAATAATAAATAATTCAAGTACCACGACGAGGTCGAAACACACGTCGGGGAATATATCGAATATGACTACCAATATACATACTAATGTGGTTACGCTAAACGACAGAGAAAACGCAGAAAACTATGAACTTCAGAGTCTCTTACAAGCCCTACTTATAGACGGAGGCCTCAACTACATCGAAATATACTTTCGACATCATATCGAATATGCATTTCGACATAATATCGAAGATGAAACCCGACATCCTACCCTACTACGCGAAGAGCCGCAAGAATATAACAACTGAACCGGCAACCCCATCACAATTTTCAAGGAACCCAAATACCAAAGGAACTAGAATTCAAACGAGGACCTCAAACTATGCGTCCACTGCATTAGGGGACCCATCGAAGTTCATCACAAAGCGCATTCCCCGCATATTTGATCTCCGTCATTTGAACGAGCGGGGCGAGGGGTACAGGTAACCCAAAAATTTAAAATTAAATTTGTGAATTCTTATCTCTAAGACAAGAATCCCCAAATTGGGGGGACTACATGATATGGGCATTTCCCGCATACTGGTCCTGGCCCAAACCAGGCCCATATTGGACCATATCGGGGGCCACATTCGATGTCATATCGGTAATAATCACCGATATGTTACTGTGGTCCCCGGATCCCGAGGTCTATAAATACGCGGTGCCCGGATCCCAAAGTAAGCAATTATTATCTCTCAGCTACCACGCATCATATCGAAATACATCCCCGATATAACTTTCGATATCCCATTCGACATCGGGATTATCTCGTGCACCTCAGCCACATCACACCACCTCATCACCGATATCACGTCGGGGGTCATCCTCGATATCACATAGAATACAATCATCGATGTACATTCGATCTAGTACCGGTATTCCACTCCCATCCAAGCATCGAGGCGTTGGTTCGAGGTGTTCCGGACCAAGTCTACACGAGATACGTAGTGTAGTCCTGATTTGAGATAGGCTCGTTGTATTGCTAGACTATTCATTTGTAACCGACACTCATATATATATATATATATATATATATATATATATATATATAACGAACTATCACCAAATCAATGTCCTCGGAAATGATCAAGTTTAATCCTAGTCAGCGCCTAGTAGATCAAGAACGAAAGGATAAGATGAATGATATCTTCCCCTGTACGCAAACAGCAACACGTGTACTCTATTCAACATGCATAACGACACATGTCCCTAAAAAACCTCTAAAAAAGGAAGGGACAGGCTGAGAAAAAAGGGGGACAGATTCTTTTCTCGACTGGAAGAGAACTTCTTCTCTCCTCTTCCTCGAACTCCTCTCTTAGAACTTCACGAGGACAACTCCTCCAACATATAACAAAGAACCAACAAAATCGGAACTACGAGTGGCTTGATTCCCATTCGAGGGATACGTAGGCATCTCGAAACAAATCGAGTCCAGCCGTAAATCAATAAAAAATACATATCTCCTCGGGTCAGGATGGGCGTTTCACAACTAGCAAGCACGACGAAGATACCGTTAACACTAGGGTTAACACTAGCCACCCCTCCCCCCCTACAATTCATGTTGCCTTCATTAAGAGGCAAGAGGAATTTTTCTCTGTTTGGAGGGGATATCATGGGGAAATGTTATTGTTGCTTTATACCTATATTATATATATATATATATATATATATATTGGTGACGTGGCGTTATAAAGGCCACGTCTCTTGGGAGCGGCGGCCCTTTGGGGTTCTGTGCCACTGAACATGGTGTAATTAATGGAGTGATGGGGAGTTAAGTCCCATTAAGGGAACGTGGCGTCGTGGAGGGTAAGGTGGGTTAATGGGTAATTAAGACCTCGTTAACTCCTGGGGCTATAAATACTCCCTTCCCAAAAAAAAATCTCTTTACACTTTGCAAATTCTCCAACTCTCTTCTTCTTCAAGTGCAAAATCTCGCTGCAACTTTAGCAATTTCTTCAAGCTTTCCAATTCTCCACAATGGCTTATTTTTCTACTACTAATTTGGTTTCTACGGCCTCTGTTTCTGGTGTCATCGCATTCCCGCCAGCTTTCGACCCTCCTATTATGGCAAGAGTTTTTGCTCCGGCGACATGGAAGCGTGGTGCGGTGGCGATGACGGAGGCAGGCGGCAGTGGGGGTGTTCAGAAGAAGGCAAAGTCTAAGAAAGGATCTGATAAGGGTGGGGCTCCTCAGAACACCCAGAAGGCAGATACTACCATTATCACTGCCAGGATGTGAAGAAATTGTACACAAACCTTGGGTTGTCGGGCTAGAATGTGACGGTGGTGATTCCGACGGCTGATCAGAGGGGTAACGCGTCTCCCCCTCGCCACCTCACGATATACTATTTGCAAGTAAGGGAGGGGTTGCGGTCTTTCTTCCCTCTATTTTTCTGCGAGGTGTTCAAGTTCTGTGATGTGTGTCCCAGCCAGCTCACCCCCAATAGCTTTACCGCTCTGTCATTGTTCATTTTTTGGTGCCTAATTAAAGGTATATAGTGCACGAAGGAGAGGTTTTTCGCTATCTTCTAGTTGAAGATATCCTAGGGGGCTCCTTTCTACTATTTTGGTCATCGGGTCAAGGATGATCCAATTTCCGAGAGGAACGTGAGCTCACATAGCACGTGGAAGAACAGATTTTTTTATATTCGGCCTAACGTGTGGGAGTGGGATATGCCATATACCTGGAGGGTGCCTCGGTTCCCCTAAAGAGTTATGGACTATACTTTGGTCTTCTCGCTAGTGTTCGCGGCGAAGGCGTTGGTGGAATCGGCCTTCTTTGAGGGTCTCTATTGGACCGTGGGACTGAGGCATATCGCCCCCTTGGATACTATGAAGAAGCCCTTAGCTATTCCCGGGGAATGTGCGGAATCTTTTGGTAAGCTTCTCATACCTTAGCATCTTGGTTTTACTGCGTTTGACTTGCCGAAGTTTGAATTTTCTTTTATCCTTGTGTAGTGGAGACGTTGAAGCCTTGCATGGTTGAGGGCGCCAATCTGTATGGCGATACGGGGGTGTCCGAGGGTGCTGAAGCCATGGAGAATGCATCATCATTGGGGAACGTGGGGGTCCCTGATAGCACTGGAGTACTATGGGAGCGTATGCACACCCGCTCTTCCACTTCTACTGCCCTGTCCCAATCGTCGAGCGGGACCTCGAATGCACCCGATGATGGGGGCCCGGATGTGGGCTCAATGGATACTGCCATCATATCCTTCACCTTAGAGGGGGTGGATGACAATGTAGGGTTAAATGGGGTCCATCTGCCTTCCCTCTCGGCTTTCTCTGCTATTCCCGCGATCGGTCTTGTTGCTGATCCTTCGGCAGCTCCGATGGAATATACTAATGTTTCTTCGTCGGATAAGCCTACAGCTTCTTCTGAGATGGCGGATCTTCCCTCGTTGACGCCTCTTGTGGCGACGTCTGATCCCTCGGATGCTCGCCTTTTTGCGGAGTCTGTTTTTACCCCTTCCCGGGCTCTCCGTAAGTATTTTCCTTAGATTTTTACCTATCTGTCCGCGCAAGGCTTTTTATGTTAATGATTTATCGGGGATGATTTCGTAGATAAGGGAAAGGCTCTGATAGTCCTGGACGAAGGAGAATCCTTGTTAGACGATGCTTTCAATTTTGGTAAGTCTCCGAGCCTCGGGTCTTCCATGATTTAAATTTTGAAGAGTAATTTCCTTATGTGTGTATCGTTTGTGCGTAGGGGGTGTATTACCCAACTTTGGTGGGGATTCCTTTTTGTCTCCTACCGATAAGGTGTCGTCAGGTCCCTTATTGGGGGAATGCTCAAATGTTAGAGGAGTTGTTGTCCTTAACTCCTACTCTTTTTGGTTCTACTGCTCCCACCACATCGGGTTCTCTCCCGGCCCTCGTATCTGATAGCCCTATGGTTACCCAGGTCCCTTTGACTGGTGGGGTTCCGCCGGGGATGCCCTCCTCTTCTGGTTTTCCCACTTTAGGCAGCGTGCCCATGGAGGAGGGCGTGGAGGCTGCTCTCGCAACAATCTTTTGTTTTTTCGCTTCCACCAATGCATTATCGATGGATGGGTGGCAGTTTCTACAAGTCTGTCTCAACTGGATGGCATTAATGGTAAGACATTTCTCTTTCTGTTCATCCTTTTGGAGCATTCTTAAGTCTTTTATTTATACTTTGGTTTTGTTCTTAGGCGCCTAAAGTGCTTCTCGTTGTCTTACTTGAGGTTGGGAAGCTGCACGACAATGCTATCGTGGCAGAGGAGAGGTTTCAGAAGATGGAAGAGGACAATCGTACTCTGAATGAGCGAGTGGAGATATATGAGGCGGCTTGGACGAAGGCCACTCAGCGAATGCAGGAACTTGAGGCTCAGAACAGGCGTCTCCAATCTTCTGCATCGGAGTTGGAGGCTTCGGGAATGGTTTTGAAGGAGAAAGTGGAGTTCTTGGAGAAGGAGAAAGTCGCGCGGGACTTAAGGGAGGCTGACTTGGGGAAGAGTTATGGGTAAGCTCTTTCTCGAGTGGATGTATTAACGGAGGAATTGGCGAAGACCCGTGCCTTGGGTGGTATATCTCCCGAGGACTTGCAGAAGAGATTGGACGATACTACCAGGCTCGCTCGTGAGGAGACGCTCCAGCAATGTTACGCTGCTTATATTTGGAAGCATCTTGGATATCTCATTGGCCATCTACTCTGGGGCTTCATAAATTGTTTAGCGCAAGTGAAAAAGAAGATATCCCCTACAATTAATCAACGTCAGATAGATCTCCGTGAGATGCCAAGGCCCATCCTCGAGGAAACTTATGCTTTATTCGAGAAGCACAGCTCTCAGGAGCCACCTTCTTCCTCCGACCCTACGAGGATCCTAACGGCGACGATACTTCCGAGGCCTGCGACTTTCGAAAGCGTACCTCTACCATCTCTTTCGGTAGTGGCGCCGACTACGGGTCCCTCGGATGCTTCTCTAGTCACTCCTTCTACAACCACGCCGCTTTTCGGTGTTTAGGATTTATCCTTTTAAGTCATTTTTTCTTGTTTTCCTTGTAATATGTTGTTGTTTTTGGCCCTTAGTTGTATCGGCCTTTTTCTTGTTATGCTTTTCTGCTTTTGCGATAGTAGTTTGGTAATTTGTATTTTGAACTTCGTTGATTTCAATGAAAGTTTGTTTCATTGCTCGCGTCATCTCTTGTATGGATGTGTTTGACTTGACTGGAATGTATCTTCGACATCCTTGGGGACTTGAGTTCCTCTCTTTAATTTTGGCGATAAACTTTAAACTTTTGACTCTATCTTGGTGTATTTAAAATAGTAGTTGCGTGCCTTCATCTAACCGTTACCCAAATGATGAGAAGTAATATTCCTCTTGATTTTCGGAGGGCGACGACACATGCCCTATCGTGCCTTTCAGCGATTGGCTGGAATTGCCGCTTAATCCGGGCGGGTCCCCCCAAGTCCACTATATATTTTTAGCTGCGAACAATCCTTTTCACCAAGCCCAAACAAACTTTACCTTTTAAGGAATATTTTTGCACCACTTCTGTTGAAAGGGAACTCTTGTCCTTTTGATTCCTTGTTATCTTTACCACTTTTGTCATCGTTGTACTAGATTGACTAAAGAGACATCTTACTTTATTGATAAAGTGCAAGTATATGATGACTCCACCTTGTTCCTCTCGCTCATAAGGCAACTTATTTCCCCTTCGAAGATCCCCATCTGTGCATACGGTGCGTCGTAGCCTTAATGAAGTTTTCCCGCCATGTTCTAGGAGGACTGAGGGTAGTTTATCCACCATATTTATGGGTTATTCTCCTACTTCACCTTCGGCGCAATTCCACGCGGACACTTTGCTAGTGAACAATATCAGGGAGGTATTTATGGGTAGGGAATTGTATCTCCCCATAGATCGTTTTTCCGTATTCAATACTATCACTGTGAACCCTCAGAGTCTAGTAGGTGGGGGTCGAGTAGGGTCCGCCATGAGTACGAAATCTTTGGACTCTATGACTGCTTTATTTGTGGAGTATAACGTGAACCTTGATGGATACGATATCGTGCTGCCCCGTACTCATCAGAGGGCTTACGATCCTGCCGCGGAGTACGTGATGGTGTATTCAGATCAGGTTCGTTGTGGCTTTCGTTTGTTTTTCCACCCGTTCTTGCAGTCTATTTTCCTATACTGGCAGATTTGCCCTAGCCAACTCACTCCTAATTCTTACTGTTATTTGGTGGGGTACATCCTTTGTAGCGGACTTTTAGACTTGCCTCTCACACCCTATCGGGTGGGGAGTATTTATTTTGCGGCCTTGCCCAAGTGGTCTCCCCTTTTTTAGTCTGGTGTATCGTGAGCATCGTCGATCCTTCACAACTATTACTAGGCTTGCCACCCCTCCAGACGACTGAAAGAATCATTTTTTTTTCTAAAACCCAGGGGAAGACCGGCTTCCTCGTAGGGGTGCCAACTCGTTGGGGGTTGGGGTACGTAGTATCCAGTCCGTAGGCGGTCGTTAAGGAGGCGGGAGTTTGGCAGGATGCTCCATTGTTTTCGGGGAGTTATGAAATTTGTGGTTTGTTGAAGCTCTCGGATGCCTTGACTATGGGGGGTTTGCAAGAGGGGGTGACGGCGCTAGATTTTCCTCCCCGCTCGTTGCATACCAACTTCTTTTTCAGTAAGATTTCTTCCCCCCCCCCCCCCCTTTGGTTTTTGCTTGGTCCTATTTTTCCCCCGTGGCTTATCTTGTACTTGTCTTTCTTTAAAGGGTCCCAAATGCAGTTTTTTGTGGTGAAAGCGTTTGATGGAGTATCTTTGAGTCGTACTTCCGAGGACGGTCCAAGCAGCGGGGATGGGGGGTATCCTTGCATTCGGGGTTGAGATTAGCCCCAAGGCGTTTAGTCTCAGAACACTTTCCCTTGCGGTTGGTCAGGGACCCTCTTCTCGGGTGGTTGGGAATCCTTCAGTTGGGGTGGGGAGTTCCTCTCGTAATATCCCGAGAGTATGGGAGCTAGTGGTTGTTTCAGGTCCGATTCTTTCGTTGGGTGTGAGTTCCCTACCTCTCGGAGGAGGCAACGTTTCTGATGCAGATCCTCCTGGTTTTGGAGGGAATGCGGTGAATGTGGTTGAAGAATGTCCACCGCTCTCCCCTGACACTGGCACTCGGGTTGGGGGAGGTGAGCATGGAGGAACGTCGGCGAGAGAGGAGTTGTTCCCCGGGATTGCTCCCGATTTGGCTTTTTGCCAGACTTTTTTGAGTGACTTGTTGAATTGGTTGGACTGTACCGTGCTTAATGACCTTCATTTGCTTCCATGCAAGACCTAACTTGCAAAGATCATTATGTGGTATGATTATTCTCTTCGTCTTTTCTTAGTGCTACATTTGCCTTGGTATCTAACTTGCCCTTCTTTTTTCTTTTTCCTTACAGCTATTCATGGTTATCAATGTTGTAGGTTCCCGGAGGGACCAAGCCTCGTTTAAGACGGAACTGATATACCGTCATAGGAACGATTTGGAGAGGGATCTTTTTCTAGCTAGGAGAAAGATAAAGGAGCTCGAGACTGACTGAAAGGCGATACAAGACATGCACGATGGATCACAGAAGAATTTGGTAGAGAAATCGTGGGACTTGGAACGATGTCTTGTTCTGGAGAGGGCACGAGTGGTTTGTTTGGAGGAGGGGGTGGAAGACCTTCGTGATCAGCTTCGTACTTTGGAAGATAAACTTTCTATAGTTTTCGCGGAGAAGGATGCGGCGCATTGGAAGATAGCTGAGGTAACAAGGAGGCACGAGATAGCCCTGGTGTTAGCTCATGCTCAAGCAGTTATGGACATATCTAACTCGTTTCCTCCTTGGGATTTGCTCCTAGAGGAGTTCGGGACATGGTGCGGAATGGGTATAAACTATGTTAGGAGGTTGTGCGGTCTTTGCCCGAGTTCCCCACGACTGTTGTTATCCCAAACCTGAACATCGTGTCGACGTTTCCGAATACCTCTTTGGCCCTTTTCTCAGAGACCGTGCCATCCTCCGAGGATTTGGTTGGGTCGTTCGTGGATATCGCTGATTCGATGGACCTGACTCAAGAGCAGCGGCGTCGATAGATCTGAGAGTGGAAGCATCCAACGGAGGACCTTTGAATATTTTCCCCTTTCTTTGTTTCGTTTGAGTGTACAAACGTATGTAAAAATGGTTTAACTAGCTTCCTACGATATCTTTTTGTTTGTAGATAGATGATATCGTGGGGTAAGGTTGCCCATAGTCCACTTGAGACTATGATTTTGTACCAGCAACGCTATTTCCATTTTGATAATATAAGAATCATCTACTGTAAACATTGTTTTATTTATGTACAAAGAGATGTGCGTTCGCACGAAGTGTATTTACATCAAGTATAGTATTTTATTAGATTGTATGCATTCCAAGTGTTATGGAACACCTTTCCCTCGTGGTTTTCCAGTTGGTAGATAGCGCATCCGATGATCTTGGCAATCTTGAAGGGCCCCTCCCATTTGGGTTGGAGCTTTCCTATGTTCTTAGAGGCTTCCGCCCTTTTTAACACCAAATCTCCCACTTTGAAGATTCTGGTTCGTACCTTTGTGTTATAGTACCGCACCATGTGCGCCTTGTATTGTTCCATTCAAATGGCCGCGCGAGCCCTATTTTCTTCTAGGAGATCTAAGGCTAAGGCAAGGTTGGAACTGTTGCCTACTTCTCCATACTCTCGAACTCGCCAGCTTTCCACTACAACCTCGGAGGGTATAACTGCCTCGCTGCGGTGTGTCAGGCTATACAGGGTCTCTCCTGTGGCGGTCCTTTGAGTTGTTATGTACGCCCATAGGATTCCCGGGACTTCTTCCACCCATTTAGCCTTATGCCAATATAGCCTTGCTTTCAAGTTTTTTAGCAAGGTTTGATTTGTTCTTTCCACTTGGCTGTTGGCTTGAGGATATCCGATAGAGGCAAAGCGGTGCCTTATCTCCCAGTGGTCGCACCATTTCTCTCTGTCTTGGCTTGTGAACTGGAGCCCGTTATCACTAACTAGGCATCGAGGGATACCAAAGCGGCATATGATGTACCTCCATAGGAAGTTAATAACTGCTCCGGAGGTAATTCTAGCTAGGGGTTCCACTTCTACCCACTTGGTGAAGTAGTCCACTACCACCAACAAAAAATTTTTATGGCCCGCATTGGGAATCAATGGCCCTACAATATCAATCCCCCATTTCGCGAAGAGGCAAGGGTTCGGCCCAGATACCCAGGGTACAGCTGGTTGATGGATCTGGCGGGCATAGATTTGGCATGACTTGCATCCCTTAGCGTGTTGTTGGTAGTCTTGGACCATCGAAGTAGTCATGGCAAATGATGCGTCCCGCCATGCTTTCTCCCCCAGTATGGCTCCCGCAGGTTCCCTCGTGAACCTCTCTGATGATTGTTCCGCCTCACCCGGTTGAGGCACCTTGTATGAGGGTGGGAATAAGATCGGCAGAATAGGACGCCCTCCTAGAGAAAGTATCGGACCACCCTTCGGGCCATCAGTTGTTGCTTAGTTTTGTTCACGGAATATTCCTCCGGATGCTCTAGGTAGGCCAAGATCGGGTCCATCCATTCATCTCCTGTTGAGTTTACTGTGGTATTTACTTCCTCGGCTTCTGATTTCTCCGACTCTGTCGCCTAGAGTAGGGTAATGCGGCGAGTGTGTATTGTGGCAGTTTGAGAGGCTATCTTAGACAAAGTGTCCGCTTCTTGGTTATCGGAGCGGAGGATTTGGATGGTCTCACAGTTTTCGAACCAAGCGCGCCTTCGATGGACAAGTTGTACATGGACAACTTATGATTTCTCCAATTATGTCGCCTGGAGGAGGGTAATGCGGCGGGTGTGTATTGTGGCAATTTGAGAGGCTATCTTAGACAAAGCGCCCGCTTCTTGGTTATCGGAGCGGGGAATTTGGATGGTCTCACAGCTTTCGAACCAAGCGCGCCTTCGATGGACAACTTGTAGATAGTTGCGCATTCTTTCCTCTTTAGCCTCGTACGTACCATTAACTTGTTGCACAATCTGCTGTTAGTCACTATGATTTTTTTTTTTTTAATTCCCCATTCCTAGGCCAGTCTCATTCCTATCAATAAGGCTTTGTTTTCTGCTTCGTTGTTAGATTGGGGATAGTCGAGCCTAACAGCTAAGTATAGGGTTTCATCTTCCACTTCGGTGTTAGATAGGACCACTCATGCCCCGCCATGTGTTGTCGTGGCGAACCGTCTACGAACACGTGCCACAGGGGTGGATTTTTAATGCTATATCCGTCATTTCCATAATGAAGTCAGCCAATACTTGCGCTTTGATCGAGGGTCTGGGGGCATAGGAGATGTCATACTTGGTGAGTTCAACGGCCCATTTTATCAATCGGCGCGAGGTCTCGAGGCTTATTGAGGATGGTTCGCAGAGGGTACTTAGTCAACATTGTGACAGGGTGGGAGAGGAAATAGGAGCACAATTTGCTCATCGTGGTAACTAGAGTCAGTACCAGTTTCTCGGTTTGGGTATATATGTCTCTCCACTCCTTGCAGTGTTTTGTTAACGTAGTATACGGGGCGATGCTCCCTATTGTGCTCTTTGACCAGCACGGCACTCATAACTTCATCTTCGGTCGCCAAGTATACAAATAACTCTTCTTGAGGCACCGGTTTTACCAACAACGGTGGGCTAGTTAAATAACTTTTCATCTCAATGAGGGCCTCCTCGCATTGCTCAGTCCACCGAAAATCCTTGATTTTTCTCAGGACCTTGAAGAAGGGTAGTCCTTTGTCGGCCGATTTAGAGATGAACCTACTCAAGGAGGCCATCTTCCTCTTTAGCTTTTGAATGTCTTTGATAATCTTAGGAGCGGGCATGTCTATGACGGCCTTGGCCTTTTCCATATTCATTTCTATTCCCTTCTTCGCTACCATATATCCCAAGACTTTCCCTCATTTGATATTGAAGGAGCACTTCCAAGGGTTGATCTTCATCCCGAATCGATCCATAAACGATAATGCTTTACGGAGGTCCTCTGGATGGTCTTCTGCCTGAGGGCTCTTAACGATCATATCATCAACGTACACCTCCATTGATTTTCTGATTAAGCCTGCAAACATGAGGTTTACTAGGCATTGGTACGTGGCCCATGCGTTCTTCAGACCAAACGGCATCACCAGATAGCAGAAATTACCTACATTGGTCATGAAACTAGTTTTATCTTGGTCTATAGCGGCCATCGGGATTTGGTTATACCCCTGGTGTCCGTCCATCGTGGACAATAAGGCACATCCTACTGTGGAATTGACCAATTAATATATACTGGGAAGGGGATAGCAATCCTTGGGGTAGGCATCGTTCAGATTGGTGAAGTCGATGCACATCCTCCACCTCCCCCCAGTCTTGGGGACGAGGACCACATTGGCTAACCATTCTGGGTATCGAACTTCTCAAATCTACCGCAGGCTAAGCAGCCGCTGTATCTCAGATCGGATGATCATGTTTCTGCTTGGTCTCATGTTTCTCTTCTTCTATTGAACCGGTTTGGTTTCTACCTTAACATTTAGGAAATGTTGACACACTTGATCATTTATCCTTCCCGAGGGTCCTCCTTCCCAGGCAAATAGATGGTTAAACTGTTTGAGCATGGATATTACTCCTCTCTCTACCTCGGACTTCATCTCGGTCCCCACCTTAATGGTCTTCTTGGAGTCCCCCTCTACTATTTCAATCATCTTTAGTTCCTCCACTGGTTGCACTTTTGATTCTTTTTCCAGCTTTCACTTTTTAACGGGCGTAATAGTTTCCTCATCACTTTCCGAGGGGATAGCGCTCATGCGGCACTCCCTAGCCTTGACCTGGCTGCCCCTGACCTCCCTTATGCCCGATGGTGTGGGGAACTTTACCTTTATGTGTAACGTAGAAGGGATAGCCTCGAACGTTCGTATGGATGGTCGCCCGCAGATGGCGTTGTATGTCATAGAGGACGTCTCCACTACCCAGTACTTGGTATGCTCAGTTCGCCTCATGGCACCTTCGCCCTAGGACATGGGCAGGGTTATCATTCCCAGCGTACGACAGGACTCTCCTGAGAAGCCTACCAGGGGGATTTTGGTTGATTCCAAGCTCTCCTTCTTTAATCCCATCGCTAAGTAGGTGGGTAGGAAAATGACGTCTACCAAACTGCTAGTGTTGATCAAGATGCGTTGGACCTCAATACCAAAAAGGGTGGCTTCTATGACCAACGTGTCTCCATGGGGATACACTATGCCTGAAGGTAATGGTGGGTAACTTAGCTCCTTGTATTTAACAGATGGGCGGCCCTTGTTCCACACGTCTGGCTTCTTTTAGGTATTTTTCTTCTTCCCCGGGGGAGTTACAGAGATATGCCCTCCTTCAATCATGTTTATTGTTCTACCTGAGGGCGGATTATCCTCGTAAGACTCTGGGGGTGGGGGTAATCCCTGATGGATGGTTTCTTCTGGGTACTTATTGCTGGGTCCCCCCTCTTCCGTAGGCCCCTCGACTCGAATCCTTTTCCAAACGTTAGGCTTGGGGGTTTATTGGTTGTTTTCTTTCAAGTAGTTCCCCAAATGCCCAATGTTTAGAAGTCGGTGTATCTCATTCCTTAGAGTAGTACAGGCGTCCGTGATATGTCAATACGCTTTGTGGTACTTACAAAATTTGCATGTGTCATTTTTCTCGTAGGGCTTTTTGACGGGCCATGGCCAATGTAGGTCCGTACTCCCTCTCATTACGTTGAGCACCTCTGCTGGAGTGATCGTTAGAGGGGGTAGTGGCATAGGTTGGAGGTGACGCTTCACCACAACTCTGTCGTCCTTTTGCCAGGGGGTATTTTTCTTTCCTTCGTTTTGTCATGGGACCTCTTCTCGTGCTCCTGGTCATTGTTCTCCACCCTGATCTTAGAACATTTAGCTTCTTCCATGATAATATAGGTCTCCATCTTATGCATGAGTTCATTCATGTCCTTGACTTGGTTACCCATAACATATCCGTGACTTGGGTCAGGATATCTGCTATGATCGAGGGATTGACAATTGGAATGTCTAAGGCTTCATCCGAGAAGCGTTTCATGTAGCCCCTGAGGGATTCGTCTTTCTTTTTTTTGACCATAGAGAGGTGACTAGAGAATTTTGGGTATCTCCTGTTACAGGCAAATTGTCATACGAATAAGCACGTCAATTGATCAGAATGGGAAATCGTACCCGGGAGCAGCTGGGAGAACCAGGCATGGGCCCTGACCGCGGGGGTGGTTCACAACACTCGGTAGAGGATGAAGTCGGGCGCCGATGCCAGATCCATAGTTATGTTGCTATGTATTGATGGATGTGGTCTTACAGGTCCCTGTCGTCCTTGTCCCCGGTGTATAAGGGAAGGTTACCGAGTCGCATCCCTGAGGGGATCAGGGCTTGAGCTATTTCCGGGACAAAAGGAAATCCGTGATACATAAGTTCTTCCCCGGAGTTATATTTTCTTTATATCCCTCATTTCTCTACGCAGACTATTAACCATATCACATAGGGAATCATCTACCCTTGAGGGTGGGGGCAGTTGGCGGTCCCGAAGGTAAGGAAATCCCACCCTTTCACAGTCCCGTGGCCCCCTCCCGCTATTATCCTCAAAGTGGCTCCTAGACCCGAATGTACAGATCGGAGGATATTTATAAAATCTCTCATTTCTGTCAAGGGAGAGGATGGGGTCTCCGAGGGTTATTCATGCATATGTTCTGGGTGGTCCAAGAGACTGTTGTCGGTGGTGGAATTATCCATGGGTATTGTGAGAGGATTTCTTCAAACATACTCGAAGGCAAGATTCTATAGCGTTCCCGCCAACGACGCCATTTTGTTAACAGTTGTTTATTTTTTTGAGGAATTTAGAAGTGGATTGGAACGCCTTGCCTGAGTTTGAAGAAAATCTAATCACTTTTTTCCTCTCCCAAAAAAGTGTACCTGTTATTCTCCATCTTTGCCCCCTTTTATAGGGGTCAATTCTCGTACAAGTGGGGTATCCCCCTTTTGACTGATGTCCAATGCATGTAAATAGGGGTTGGGTGTTGGTTTCTAATTTAGACAACTGTCTCCGAGAAGGCTGACATAGCTCCCTGATTTTCTGCCTTCGGGCTTTGAGCGCCATGTGTCTTCGGTATGTTGAGCCGATCCTTTCTCTGGTCTTATCAGTTTGAGGGGATAGGAACATGAAGTGTATCATTCTCTTGGTTCTGATGCCTTTCTTCCGATAGGTTGACTGTGAGGGGGAAGTTTATTTGGGAGGGTTTCCGAGAGGTCTTGATGTGCCTTTTCTAGGGCATCGGGTCGCGAGAGAGTGAATCAATGGTGATACGGTAAGTGCTAGAGTATCGTATCCCTGGGGGGTATTCGTGAAGCTATTTACAGTTTTCGATACCTCGTGCGGGATTTGCACTCTGTGAAATACTTATCGCGAAAAATAGAACACCTTTTTCCGAGTATCAAGAGGAGCATCTAAGTTTGCCGATACTGGGGTGGTCCCCGTGACGCTCCGAGGGCATCGTGGAGGGAGAACAAGGCTTTTGAAAAAAGCCTAGGGTTAACCATTCCTATATCAGGAAACGCATTAAATAGATTTGTGAGTATTGATCCATAAAAAATGCATCGTTCTCCTTTCGTACTGATGGGTATGTTTTAAGGTTGGCCCAACACTTGCATGTTGGGCCAACCCATAACCACATCGAACAACTAATTTAATCAAATTGATATGATTCGATGCGCTTTCCGCATCTGTCATTGGGACCCATGGGACGGTTGCTATATATAGCTCGCCCCCTTGTAGTTCGTGTACATTCTGATTGGAGAATCACTTTGGCATAATCAGCATCGAACCACTGTTCATTCGAGGCGTGCTAAATCGAACACACTCGATTTGACACGGAAGGTGACATCGAATCTCTCAGATTCGATATAGATGAATTCGAGACTGAACCCTCACTATACAATTCGCATCGAACAAAGGTTATTCGACACGTCAGCATCGAATGCCTAGAATTCGATGCGCTTCAAATATCTTGTAACTTAACATTTAAACCTAGTAAGCTTGTAATAGGTGTTCCGGATAAAGTTAGTCCGTTCATTTTATTGGATTAGCATTTATTTTGGTTATTTATATTCAGATTGTATTATTGTACCGTGTTCTGTACATTGACAAAATAAGACAAAAATATTGGCGCCATCTGTGGGAACACTAAGTTTTATTAATTTATTAGGCATGACATCCAGAGTTACCAGATCCCGCAGTAAAGCTGTGGAGGGAGCCAATGAAGGGGTTGAACGGACAACTCCTGACCAGATAATCCCAGACAATGCGGGACCGTCAGCAATACTCGCAGGAGTACCAACACCCGTAAGACGAGAAATGCAAGGACTTCAAGGTGCGGAGCCACCAAGAACTGAAGCAGGTGCAGCTGAGGCAACGGCGACGAGTGCTTCGATTCCAAAGGCCGCACTGGCAGAAGTGATAACTCCCGCACCGCCCGTATTGACACCAGTGGCTATTGGACATCCAGAGGCGGTAAGAGAATAAGGCTTTGCGGCCAGAATACCAAAAGAAAAAGAGAAAGAGAAATCACGACAAGACAACGCAATAAGTAAACGTGCGTCGGAAGAACCACAAAGCAGAGAAAAATCAAATCGTGATGATCAGAGAAGGAAGTTAAAATCAGTCAAAGTGTAATCAAAAAGGCACATTTAGAGGAGAGAAAAAGAAAAGGAGGAAGACCGCAGAGATGAATCAAGAAGAAGAGAGGATAGGGACGACAGAAGACATCCAGAGAGTCAGAAGGAATGAAGCCAAAGAGAAGAACCAAGAAGGAGAAAAGATAGAGATGTCAGAAGACATCCGGATAGTCATGACTCCAGGAAGGAGCGTGACAAAATGACCAGAAAAATAGAGAGGCTGAAGATGGAGAAGGCAATAATCGAAGTTCGGATGGCACAGGAGGATGATACTTCTAACCGCAGCCCATTTTGTGAAGCAATAGAAGTAGAGATCTTAGAACAATGGGAAAAGATCTCGGATCTAAAAACTTACGATGGTAAGTCTGATCCCCGAGATCATCTTTTTCAATTGGATAGGAAATTGTCTCTGTACGGGTTCAAAGACAACATTCAAGCCAGGATATTCACAACAACTCTGTCAGGAGTATCTATGGATTGGTTTAATCGGATTACCCCATGGCTGATTAAAAGCTACAAGCAATTGAGAAATATGTTTGAAGATCAATTCTCCAGTCAGGTTAGATTGGCTTTGGATCACTCCCATCTCTATACGATGAAACAAGAAGCCAGTGAATGTCTGAAGGACTTTATGAAACATTTTAATACGGAGCTGCTAAGGATTGATAGCCCGTCTGGAGAGATGATCGTGAGCATACTATTCCGAGCAACCACCAATACAATGTTTAGTGGGGACTTACTCAGACTCAAGCCCGCCACTATTGAAGAGATGCCGCATGAGGAAGTCACATTCTTAACATCAGACCTACGAAAATTGAGTGCACAGACTATTCAAATGTCAAATTTAAATTGCTTTTTGGTGATAACAGTGGACATAGCTAATTATGGAGTCACCAAGATGTTGGTGGATCATGGTAGCTCCGTAAATGTGTTGTTCAGTTCAACATTGGTCAAAATGGGATTGAATAATCAGACACTGGAACCGATGAGAACTTCTATTCACGGATTTGGAGGACCAGAGATAGTCCCACTTGGAATTCTTAAGCTCCCTACCTTAGTGGGTACAGCGCCACAGAGAAAAACACTTATGAAAAATTATGTGATCGTTGACATGCACTTCGCATACAACGGAATAATAGGAAGATCGGCGCTAAATGCATTCTGAGCGCTACCATCAACCTATCATCAGATGGTGAAGTTTCCAACTCATGCCGGCACAGGTGAAGTAGTAGCAGACGATATAGAAGGTTGAAAGTGTTACGTGACTTCGCTCCAGACGCGGCCACAACAGGAAGAAGACGCAGCAAGGGAACTGGTTCCCAGGCAAATGAAGCACATTGATTAAAGATTCTAATTCGAATTATAAGAGTCCTTAGTATTTTGAGTATTTTGAACAATTATTTATTCGTCCCCTCTGCCATGACAAGCATGAGGGGAAAACATGTATCAACTTGAAACAGGAACACCAAGAACGTGAGTACGGAAGGCAACATAGGAAATCAGGGCGAACGAGCTATGACTCAAGCTCCGATCTACTCACATAATCTAATTCGTTTTTTCAAAAAGATTCCTTTTAATCAATCGCTTTATGTGAAATTCATCTAATCTGCATGATAAAACTGTGTGCAGGACATAACATCCAAGAGGCAACGAAAGGAATGGAAACTTTGTCCATCGTGGCACGAGACACCGAAAAAAGCCAGAGGCAACGAAAGGAATGGAAACTCTGTCCATCGTGGCACGAGACACCGAAAAAAGCCAGAGGCAACGAAAGGGATGAAAACTTTGTCTATCGTGGCACGAGATACCAAAAATTCCTAGGGTCGACGAGAAGAACGGAAACTCTCTCCATCGCGGCACGAGATACCAAAAAAAAACAGAGGCAACAAAAGGGACGGAAACTCTGTCCATCGTGACACGAGATACCAAAAATCCTTAGAGGCAACGAGAAGAACGGAAACTTTGTCCATCGTGGCACGAGATACCGAAAATTCCTAGGGTCGACGAGAACAATGGAAACTATGTCCATCGCGGCACGAGATATCGAAAAAAGCCAGAGGCAACGAAAGAGACGAAAACTCTGTCCATCGTGGCACGAGATACCGAAAATCCCTAGAAGCAACGAGAAGAACGAAAACTCTGTCCATCGCGGCACGAGATACCGAAAAAAGCTAGAGGCAACGAAAAGGATGGAAACTCTGTCCATCGTTGCATGAGATACCGAAAATCCCTAGAGACAACGAGAGAGACGAAAACTATGCCCATCGTGATACCAAATACTGCAGATACCGAAAGACGCCAAGAAAGGATAAAAATTATGTATACCGTGGCTCGAAACTAACAATTCCACATGAATGGTGAGGAGGGACGAAAAATTCTTTTCAATGTGGCTAATATTACCACGACTGCTTGGAAAAGAAGAAAGGGACAGACACTACATATAAACTGTAAGTGCTATCTGAAACCCGCAGTTCAGAAGAATATGATCGCAACTCTCAAAAGGTGAATAATAAAGACTGAACGAAAGTACAAGAAAGGAAAGTAATATATCTAAAAACGACAAGCAAAACCTATCCCTATGGAAATAACATCAAACAGGACGACAATAACCTTGTCGGAGAAAACACTGCTCAATGCTTTACCGTAAAATGAAAACTTTTCCATGAATATTGAAGAACCCACAGGTTGTCAAAATAAAGTAAAGAACCAGTATAGGAAATTGAAAGAAAATACAACAAATATGAGCTTGGAGAGTTAAACAAATCAATACGGGAGTTCAAAAATGCAACAATGATAGTCATCAAATAGTCCAAGCAAATAAAGGCGACGCAGCGCCACGAATAAAACTAAACTAAAATTGTTCATAAACATAAGAAAAATGAATATAGAGGCCTTCAGGCTGCAACTTTAAATTTCTTCCTCGTCCTCAAAGGAGGGATACGGCTCAGCCATTAGAGGCGGTGGTGAGAGACCTTGGAGGACAAGGTTTTCATTCTCGAGCAGCACAGCAAACTCGTCAGGCACTTCAGGCTGAGAAGTCGTTTGAGGCGGGAGAGGTTCTCGATTAGGCCCCAAAGAAAGGTTCAACCAATCTGGCTTAAAACCACCACAAACGTACTGCGTCGCATAAAACTGGTGGACAGTCAGAACTTAAGCCTTGTGAGCTTCGAGATCACCTCGGCGAGTACTAATCTCTCGGAAGGTGTTGCTCAGAAGGAATTCTTCGGCGATCTCCACCTTCTGCTGAGCAGAAACCTATAGGGGCACAAAAGAGATTAATAAGACAAAATACAAAAGGAATACAAATGCTAAGAATTGGGATTCTTTACCTCGCCAAGGCCGCGCATATATCCAGCATTGTCAGCATTGTAAGCATTTTCCTTCTCCGCCGCCACCTCCATCTTGAGTTCGGTGATTTGTTTGGTCAGCTCTTCCTTAAGCTGATCAGCCTCCTCCCGAGCCTACTTTGCTGCCTCCCTGTCAGCATGAGCCTTCGTGGCATATTATTTGACCTTCAGCAAAGCCTTCTCTTTATCATCAAAGGCAGCTTTTAAGGCAGCAGCATCACCACCAGTGGCCGTTTGACGGGCTTGCATCAACGCTGCGAACATGGTGTCCACGAATACGCCAGCCTACCAATTAATGAGCAACTAAATCAACATTTACAATTCAACTCAAAAGAACAATTAATTCAAGGAAATATATTATTACTGCTGTCAACAAGTGAAGCGTATTGCGCTCCACCATCCTCCTCTCTTCGGCAGACACCGGAAGAGGTACCGCAAGATTTGGCAACAGAGACTTCAGATGATCGATAGCCGCGGCCTCTGAAATCTCGTATCCCATAGCCCGAGCATGTGGGCCCTAGCTAGACCCAATCCCAGCGCTTGGCCCCGTCGTGTAAGCGGGGACACTTGCATCACTCGGCCCACCTGCGTGAGCAGCAGGTGGAACAAACCCTCCAGTTTGTGATCGGGTTTGATGAACTTTTCTCTTTTTGGTCTGAGCAACGCCTTCGGTATTGTCGCCCAGACCAGCTGCCATGCTCTCAGAAGCTATGGCAGCAACTTGTGTAACGCCACGATTGTCCCCTAAGATATCTTCTAAATGATCAACTTCAGAGCCGGTAGCGGCAGCAGTCGAAGGTCCGGCAAGATTTTTCTTGCCCTTATTCTTTCTCTTCCTTGGGGGAGGAATATCAGCGACAGTATTCATCTGCGAGCTAGCTTGATCAGCAGCAACTGCTCGGTTCATCCGGGCGTGGCGATCCATAATATAATCAACTGCAAGAATATGACATTGTTAGAATACTTATTCAACACAAATCAAAAATATCAAAATAAAGATGCAAAGTTATACCAAGTGTAAACCTCACGTTATATTTAACAGGGGACAAACCAGCTAACAAAAGGACTCGACGTTCTACTAATTTTTTGACATCAAACTCATGTTGTCGAACTAAATTTAGGATGAACTCGCAATCCCATGAAGTCGTAGAAATGCCGGGGGGTATCGTCACCCTTGAACCGTTATACCAATTGCGGGGGTATTGCCTAAATTCTCCCTCATAGCTCTCCTCGATGTAAAAATACCGTATATTCCAATCTTTCTCGTATCTCGTCGCTCCGCCATTCAAGAACTTGCGATGCGTTTGCGCTTTGATGTGGTAGAACCCTTCTTCTCGCCTTGCAATCTCGAACAGCGCATAGAACTCGTTGGGACTTTGAGGTTGGCGTTGCGCCTTCATGACAATAATGAAACCAATCAAGTTCCCATAAGAGTTTGGGGTGAGTTGGGCTGGCACGAGATTGATCTTCCTCAGAAGCCATCTTAGTTCAAAGGAAATTGGGAAGCGAAGACCATTGAGGAGCTGACCAACAAACACAGTCATATGCTCGGGCGGTGGGGTGTGCATCCGATCATTTGGCCCGGGGAGAACGATTTTATACCTATTAGGTATGTCAAATTTCTCGCGGAGTCCTTTACGACTATGTTGGAGGCGGGAAACGTACATGTCATACGCCATCCCTGGAACCTCAACGTGATCATCAAACTCCATGTTGATGTAATCTACGTCTTCACCGGCCTCGCTGGGGGCACGATTATCCCAGGTTAATGATGCTTGCGAATTATCGGTTTCAGCATGAGGTGCTGCTTGCTCATCGTTTGCATCAGGATTGTGACTCGAGGGTGAATCATTGTTTTCTATATTTATTAACTCATCTTCATCTACTGCGACTGTATTCACACCCGAAGGAACATTAGGTGGGCCCACCACAGAGTTTATCGAACTGGAGCTCGAGCTGCTACTCGACTCACTCCCAGATCTTGACTCAGTGTTCACCATCTTTGACAAGAAATAACTGAAATAAATTAAAAGAAACGAAAGCTGACTTCGGGTGAACACGGCATTATCGGTCTCACAAATCTCTCAGCATGCATAAAAAGGTAACTTATTGAAAAGATAAAAGTCTAACAAATGAGGGCATGTTATTTACCTTGACTGAATTTCCGGAAGAAAGAGCCTTTGCTTGATTAATTGATCTGCTAAGCAGAAACAAAATGCAACACATTAAAAAATCCAAAACAAACATTAAAGTATCAGGCTACAGCCGCTAAAAAGTATAAGGGACCGCATCGAACACTCACGGTTCGATGCCAAGAGCATCGAATCAATGTTGTTCAATGCAGACCACATCGATTGGATCCATTCGATGTGCTTTACCTGGGAAACAAAATATGCGCGGAGCAGAATGAGCTTCCCTCAGCAGACCTGCCTTTATATAGACAGCGGGCAGCCCACCAGGCCCATATCAGCGTGCGCATCGAATGAGCACCTCGAATGCGTTTCGTTCGATGCGGCATAACTGACGCATCGAATATTCCCTGTTCGATGCGCTTCGTTAATTGTCAGATAACAAACACAATCTGTTTCGAAGTAACATATGATTAGGAATATTCCTAACCAGTGACAAACCATTGGTACCATGTAAATAAACCATATCAAGGTGGTACTATGTCGACCGTTCAACAATACACAATTTAATTTTTAAGCTTGGAAGCCGATATCTAATCGACATCGTCTCCCAAACTGGGGTGACTATATGATGGGTATGTTTTAAGGTTGGCCCAACACTTGCATATTGGGCCGACCCATAACCACATCGAACAACTAATGTTCGATGCGCGCATCGAATTACGCATCGAATTGATATGATTCGATGCGCTTTCCGCATCTGTCATTGGGACCCACGGGACGGTTGCTATATATAGCCCGTCCCCTTGTAGTTCGTGTACATTCTGATTGGAGAATCACTTTGGCATAGTCAGCATCGAACCGTTGTTCATTCGAGACGTGCTAAATCGAACACACTCGATTCGACACGTACCTGTACCGAATTCAGTAAGTTCGATACGAAGAATAACACATCGAATTTGATACGTAAGGTGACATCGAATCTCTCAGATTCGATATACATGAATTCGAGACTGAACCCTCACTATACAATTCGCATCGAACAAATGCTATTCGACACGTCAGCATCGAATGCCTAGAATTCGATGCACTTCAAATATCTTGTAACTTAACATTTAAACCTAGTAAGCTTGTAATAGGTGTTCCGGACAAAGTTAGTCCGTTTATTTTATTGGATTAGCATTTATTTTGGTTATTTGTAGTCAAATTGTATTATTGTACCGTGTTCTGTTACATTGACGAAATAAGACCAAAATACGTACAAATACAAAAAGAAACTAATGAATTAGCAGACTTTCAATTGCTTGTCTCTGATATTAACGACTTGCCATACACATTGCACATTATTATACGGAAAATACTTGTATAGACCTAGGTCCACACTCCTCTTGTGGACCTTGTGGTCTACAATTTGACACATCATTTCTTCATTTAAATTATTTAAATGGAGAAATGATGTGTCAAATTAATGACCACAGGGTCCACAAGAGGAGTGTGGAACTAGATCTATACAAGTATTTTCCGTATTATACCAAGACATTGGTCGATGACATCAAGATCGAATCAATTTTACCACGCACGAGATTCATTTTGTTGGGAGAAGAGTTAGGTGAAAATAAGTTGTTATTACGAAAATCGTTATTATTAATTCTGTCATCTATGTTTCAATTAGAGAACTGTGGTAGGTTTTAATGCCTATATGGCTATATCCAATTCCGCATGGTGATTAAAAAAAAAGATCTAAATCACGTTGTATGGCAATAAGAGACTGAGTCAACGTTGCGATGAGATCTATAAATTGTACGACTTAGTTTATTCAAATAAAAAGTTTAACATAACATGTTGTCTGACAAACACAACGAGATATAGATTCAGAGACTGGAAGATATCATTTTTTTGGGTAATTGACTGAAAGCTGCCATTATTTATTACAACATGTGAAAAGGAAATAAAGTATTATCATGAGTTGTTGATACGCAGTTATCGGGATGATTAGTGCTTATGGAAATCTGGCTCCTTAACAATCGTCACGGCGCATGCTGCGTTGGCGATCAAGTAGGTGCTCACACTCCCCAATATTATCCTACACGTAATCACCATTGCAAGCAATATATTAACCAGGGCCAAAATTAAGCTAACTCATTGATAAACATGTTGTAGAATAACATATTTTCATATAAGAAAAATAAAAGGAAATTGTGTTGCATGTTTGTTATTTGTTTTGTTCTAGGATTAGCTGAAAGTATTGGACTAGAAAAAAAAAAGGCATTTAAGAGGTTAAAAAACATTAAACCACTCAATCTATAGGGTGTTTCACATTTTGCCCCCTAACCTACAATTTTTTCCAAATTTTCTTCCAACCTATTTGAAAAGGTGCCACTAGCCCCCCAAATTGTTGATCACCTGGGCATGTGACTGCATTATCGACCATTGAATTTAGACTCAGGGACAAATCCCACATTTTTCAATACGTTGAGAGTAAATTGTAAAAAATAATCGATTTGATGTCACATGTAACACACTTAATAAATTCTTGGAAGTTTAATGTGTTTTACCATTTCATATATAGATTAAACTTTTAGATGATACAATAACTCCATGTGGCTCGAGCCAAAAAATGTCGTGGGGATCCTAAAATCGACACTCATTCTTAGAAATGTCTTAGAAATGTCTTAGAACGTTCATAGGAGACAACAATTCAATGACTCTGTAAAAGGTTGTCCGAATGTTATATCAAATTTAATGTTATTACACCCTCCAAATCTTTAGGTAATTAATATGATTACACATAGACATAAACACTTTTGCAAGTTAGTAAAATTCAAATGGAAAGTTAAGAGAGAAGGATTGATTACCTTCGAATATTGCTGAGGCCCCTGCTACCCATAACCAAAGAATCCAATTTCAAATGCTCTATAGCCTCGATGAGCTTCTCTCTTGCATCTCCCCAGTACAGTTTTGTCACAATAGTTATCTAATCAAAACAAATGTGGTTACTGGTTAGATTCTAACTTAAGGGATAAGCAAAAACATTTAACATTTTCATGAATCTCATCAAATGGAAAAAATACAATAAAAAGATGGATTTTAGGGAAAAATAAACCTCTTTCTGTCTAGCCGCAGTGTCGAGCGTGTCGAGCACTTCAATATCCACGGGCACCTCATACTTCTTCATCACCTGCGGCTCACGAAACTCCGCCAATGGAATCAAAGCTACAATTCAAACAGTAAAATCGGATCAAAGCCTACTCCATTGAAATTTCCTAACTTGATTTGAAGCACAAACACGACAATCTAACACGGAGCCAAATGGTGTTGAATTGTCATCTTAAGATTATAGAGAAAATTGACATCAATTAATAAATACACACACACACACACACACACATATATATATATATATATATATATATATATATATATATATATATATATAACTCGCACGCTAAAATTGTTTTGCAAGCATGGTGAATTTTAACTCAAAACATCTATTGACAACAGATGATTGACATTTATTAATTTAATATAAGTTTCCAATAAATTTATCAAAATGTCACGTCTCAACTATAAGAAAATAGATCCCAATCTGAACGTGACGGAATTTATGAAAAAATATCTAAGACATAAGTATCTAATCTTCTTACACGCTTATGTTTTAAAACGACAATTCAATAAGGAATAAAATCCAATCACAATCTAGTCCATCAAACTCCACAAAACCAATACCAAATATAATAACATCCAAAAAAAAAAAAAAAACACGATACTCACGAGAACCGGATTGAGACCAGAGCTTGGCAGCAGACTCGTTGTCGGAAGGAGACTTGATGTGTACGATGTAGAACGTATCTCCTTTGTCAGCCAAATTGTCTATTGCCCACTGCAATGCTGCCTTACTGCTCTTCGAGAAATCCATGGCCACACCAATTTTCCTATCTTTCGCCATCTTTTTTGAGCTTGCGTGTTGAAACTGAAAACAAAAGAAAATGTATTGTGTATTTCTTTTCTGTTATGTGTATGGATGGAATAATGAGTGAATGTATATTTATATTATTGTGTGCTTTGTTTTTGTTTTTGGTAGCCTAGTGGGGTTAGGCCATCTGCTACTTTATATATAAATACTATGCAACGTATTAGAATTTTAGAAAGTAAAATTGACGCGTTTACGCGTAATTTACTATTTTTTTTGTATAGTGTATACACATCTTGTTGCTTAGCTTCAAAGCTGAATAAACTACAAGAACAATAAAAAATATTAATGTTTTATTCGCTTTTTATCAATTTTATGCGTTTATGCAATTATAATGAGGGTCAGTGGGGGATAGTATTTATTGCTAATGCCTCTGGTTTTCAAATGCGTGCTAAGAGCTTATAAAAATGTATTTTTAGCTAAAAGAATATCTTTCGTGTTTACTAGTCGTATCAAAAGATAGTTAGATAAAGTGTTTGCTTATTATGTACGTATATATGTGTTTTTTTCTTTCTAACTTTTTAAAATTTGTCATTCTTTTTTACAATGCATATTATGATTTTTCTTTAGGTGTCTTAAGCAAAAATTAATAATACCATCACTTGCACTTGCGTAAGCATTTTAAACATTTTAAACATCGCATATAGACTTAAAGTGACTCTTGGTCTATTTGTGAATTTTTCTTGGTGTAAATATATGTGTACGTCAATGTATAAAAACGTGAATTTGGCCATACAAAATTTCTTCGTAATGACATAGTTGAAAATAACTCTGTATTACTTTGAACATTATATGCTAAAATTCAATTGGTACATTTCAATTTTCATTTGTTCAGTAACTTATTATTAGCACTCATTTTCTGTTAGAAAATGAAACAATACACGTGAGAAACGCTAAAAGACATATTTTCACAGATAAGTATCAGCGTTGACGAAGCTTCCTTGTTGCTTCTATTTTTGATTGCTTTATATAATCAGACAGATATATTGAAGTCAACAAATATTTAGTCTCATTTGGTTGTAATTACCCATATTTCGATCTGATCTGATCTGATCTGGGAATAGAATATATCCCAATTATAAAACAAGCAAATTGAGCAACGTAATATTAAATAAATGACTTCTGACGATTAGGTCACCGTCATTTTACATTACAATTAAGAATATATCGTTTATCCACAGAGATGCATCAAATTGCTATAAGATTTGCAGCTTAATCACCAAAGTTTATTACATGATATTTGTTTTAAAATATCCGAGGAAAACATGCAAGAACAAACTATGGACTATAAATTGAGAAGAGGCCGAAGCTCTGACCCAGTAGCAGTTAAAAGGGCTTGAATTGTGTCACCTTATTTCATACCTACTTAATCCGTCAGACCCATTTAAGTTTTCTTTTGGTAACAAGGCTCATTTTACTTTATTTTTCTTGTCAATACTAATCCTAAATTCCCAATTAAGCCATGCATTTTGTTCATCACGAAGCATATGTTATTGACTTTATTGTTATGTATGTGCCTCAAAGCCCAATCTTATTCAAATTTAGTACATACGCAAAGCCCAATCTTATTCAAATTTAGTACATACGGATGGATTTATTTCGTACAACTGCGATGGGGTACACACATTTGTTATTGGTGTAAATACATGGCCAACCTCAGATTATGCGGAAGTTAGTGCGTTGGATAAGAACCAATCATAAATCTTATTTGTCAAAATGGTGCGCACTTTTTTTTTATGTGACACGAGATAACCACACTATAAAAGCAAAGATTATTATAAATCACCAACAACTATGTGCATGAAGAATCACGAAATTGTCTGATATGCATCAGGGGCACAACTCCCCCTCTCACAAAGAGGTGGGCCCCATGTGTGTGGGGCCCACCTCTCAGTGAGTGGTGGGAGTTGTGCCCCTGATGCACACCAGAAGTTTCCAAGAATCACCACCAGTTAAGTCATAAATGTATTTTTACATAAATATGTCGTTTTATGTGTCAAATTGCATCTAGGATCTGTCGATTATTTTATGACTTTCTCTCAGTTTATGGCGACTTCGTTGAAACTAGAAAAATCCATGATTTGATGAAAATTATATACTCAATTGATATTGAGAACTTGAGTAGGTCATACAGAGCCTCTAGCCCTCTACAACTAGAAACATAGATTTGACAAGAATTTGGTTCCCTTATTTATGAATATTAAGAATTTGGCATTTTTTTTCTTCTTTTGATACATAAGAATTTGGTTGATTAGAAGTTTGAACGGAGATTGATACAAAGTTTTGGCAATTTCTTTTGTCTTTCTCATTCGTTTTGAACATAAAGAGATCTAGATCCAACACACTGGATAAATTTGCATGTGCATATATCCCTTGAACCCATGAATCTTTATTTGTCCCTAATTGAACTTTATCACTTATTTGATGGGAAGAGTAAGGATAATATAATTCTAATAGAAAGATAGGCGTATTTGGCAAAACGGTGTACATCTCTTGTCTTGTGATTATACGGCCTTTTTATCACACCGCTTGCGACAATATAAGTTCAAACAAATGCACATGTTAACAGCATCTTTATGTAAATGTGTGCTAGTGAATCTTAAAATTATCTAATAGTTAGAAGCTTAGCGTTGTAATTGTTACGTAGAGTAATTACCCTCAAGAATTATTTGATGTTTAAATTACTTAAGATCACTTCTTCAATTTGATAAGAGTAATTGGAGTAATTTTTTTTTTTGATAAAAGTAATTGGAGTAATTAAACCACAATAATATTTGAGAAGAATATTCTGTCATCATAAAAGTATTGCATGTATTTGGATTCCTTAAAAACTTTTTTTCTTATAAGTGAAGCGTATTGCAGAATGCCTACTGCGACACAATCATGAGAGGCAATAAGTAACTTGGTCATTGTATAGTCGTTAAGCAACAAATTCTTTTAACAGCAGTTCTTATCTTGCTATAAAATATTTGAGGAAAAAAATAATAGCACTCATTTTTATGATTAAGAAGGCCAAAGGCAAAGGTAGGCTCACTATATAAAGATATTTGTTTTGACTTTATCATGAAGCGTGACTGGAGAAATCATGAGTGTTGCATAATCAATTAATCACAGTACTGATACTGTATAGTGATAGTGATCATCACTTTGTAGTTTGTGTACTGATTTTCATCTTTGCTTTCGTACCAAACATTCTATTGCTGATTGCCTGATTGCATTGATCTATGAGCATCACGAACTATAACTCCGTTTTTTAAGCTAAATCAGTGGGTGCTAAAAAGGAAATTTTATTATCGATCTAATGATTGATGACACTATTTTCAATCAAGATTTACCTTCAACGTAACTGCTAACCAGATTTTAGAGAGTCTATCAAAGATAGAAATTAGGTACACATTGATCAATATCAACTTTTTGTGTTATAATTAATTTAAGCCAATTATAATAATGTAGGATGAAAACAAGATTTCAACCAACTTATGTCGAATGGAGCCAAGACAAATGCCACCATCTCATCTAGCGGATCATCTTCGAAATATTCCAAATCGAACCACTAGCTTCATAACAATTAACAATAGAGAAAGTAATCACAAAAAATTAGGACGGATTAAACTCAACATCAGCAACAGTTTTTTTTGGTTGAACATCGACACAGTCATTACATTTTACATGTTTGCCGACACTGATCGCGAGTCTTGTTACTTTTTTGAGCTTCATAAGATTGTATCATATAGTTGCGGCTCATATGGCATAGGTACTGAAACTTATTTTATGTTAAATTTAAATATTCGTTTTCGTTTGGGGAAAACGAAAAACACAATAAGATATATGTTATTCTATGAAGCTAACCATATGGTGTTGTTCCCTTTTTATTTTTTTATCATACTCATTTGATGTTGAATTGGATAACATATCATTACTTGTGCTGCGTTGTACTTTAATGTGAATATCCGACATCTCATCATATTGTGAGCGTCATGTATAAATCAGTGTAGCTGCAACACACTACAAATTATCAACTATTTTACATCACCATGTACCCAGGCCTAGGAACAAACATCATTTATTTCTCCAAATCTTTGGAAGCACTAGAAAGGTGAGTGTCGATCGTCTATAAAATTGAAAAGAAAATCAATGGAAAAATTAGCTAGTAATATGCAGTTTGGTATTTTTTTGCTAATATAATTAGATGTACAAAATATTAACTTCTTTTTAACTTAAGAAAAAGAGAACTAACTTCTTTTTAACTTAAGAAAAAGAGAACCAACTTCTTTTTTATAAATTTAGACTTTCGTCAGATGAAGTTGGTGAAGTCCACAAGAAGAAACACCCAATTACAATATATATATATATATAATATCTACCGAAAAAATGCAAAAAAGGATAATTCTCGACCTATCAGAATATCTAGCTCGTGCAACTAGATTATATGGCGCATATTAAAATTTTCATGAGAATACCTGAATTTCTATTTCGACCAAATATCCCAAAAGCGACGTATCTCTACAATTGTAATTTAAAAAAAAAGCAATAAACTTCAATAATTGATATGATAAGTTTTTCTCACATCATCAACAATTTTCGATGGGCTGAATTATGCACAATACAACAATAAAGAGATTTCTAATCTTTCTATTCATTGTGCATCGCTTCAAGAAATTCATCTTTTATCGACTAGAAAAGTATCGTCGATCAAGCTAGAAGGACTACCGAAGGGAACACATACCTACATTGATGTAGGGACGAGACGAAGGCTCGCGAGGTGAGGCGTGCGGGGACAAGAATTTTCGATCTTACTGTAGCACATCAATCAACTACGTATAGATGACTAAGTACTAAAGCTTCTTTGTCCAACTAAGGACGATGACGGGGGACATAAAGATGCAAACCTTTTAATTTCATCATAATATTCTTATAAGAACTTCGTAATACATTTCTGCTGACATAAGAAGCGAACCATCTTAGCTAAAGATCAACTAACAAGTTTATGCGTCTTCTTATTTGAGTGAGTCTATCTGAATCAAATCGAATATTCATTTCTTCATGCATGTACACATTTATGTCTAATGTGGAGTGGTGTAATAAACAAAGTTATAACTCCGTACCACAATTTATGATTAATTCGATACATCAAAGATTTATGGAAAGAATCTTCAGTGTTTCAGAAATCTAAATAATGCACATAAAGGTTAAAACTTTCTATTCCCCTTGCTATTTTTGCTTTCACAATTGTTTTCCCACTTGAATGGGAACCGAGGAAAAGATTTGGAAAGCATAGTGGCTAGCCGACACAATTTTGATACATTTTCACTTCCATACGCTAAAAGCGATGGATTTCATATAATATTCTCTCTTCATATCAGAATAATATAAATTATATGATATATTATCGTTTTATTTGGTGAAAGGATATGAAAGTTAATTTAAAAAATACTACCAAAGAAACCAAGAAACAAAAATTATAGGCGTCATAAAAGTATTTTATCAACATAAATATTCCAATTTATTTAATGACGGTAGTGCCGTCTGACGCCGGTTTGTGATAACGACGGCCGTTAAATCAGACGGAAAATCGGGTTTGACTATATAAAACAGGTAAGGCAGTTGAGCTGCCGGAATAAAAGCATTCAGATTCTTTGTCCACTACTTGAAGTAATGGGAAAACTATAGTTTATGCTGGATTTTATAATATTCGTCACACTTAAATTTTAATAATAATTTTATCGCGCTTATGTATTGTTATCACTTTCTTTTTTAGCAACGTATTGTTATCATGACTTTAATTCTGTCTTTTAAAAACTGTTCAACTCTGTAATACCTGAGACGGAGTTAAAGAATTTGTTACCAGAATTAAATCATTCCTAGTAACGTTTATCGCTCAACTTATTTTGGCACTTGCAGAATATACAAAAATACAACACAAAATGCATGCATTTCGTGTTATGTACATAATTACTTACAAAAAATCTAGTATTGTCTGCCAAGAAATGGACATACTCTAGGTACAAAACAAGTGGTATTGAATATTTTAAGGTGTATTTTAGCTGCAGCAGAACCTATATGACAAGCAAATAGGTGTTAATAATTATTATTTTTATTTCTCAATGTGCATGTCTGCGCGACTAATTCAGCCGAGCACTGTTGGATCATTTTTGAGGTGGCGACTCTCCCAGCGGTGTTTTTTATATCTACAAGACTCGAACCCGATACATTGTTTAAGTGAACTCAAGTCACTTACTACTTGAGTCAACAACGTGTGAATAATTATGGCACAACCAATTATATAATTTTTTATTTTATTTTTAAAAAAAAAAGTGACACAGTCGCTCCATTTTGACACAATATACATTTATATAATTGTTTCCTGCAAACTCTATATTCAAACATACACAAAACTTAACTGTTTTAATAACAGAATAAACATAAGCTTTGACTGGAGTCAACCATCGATACCAAATATGAGCCGACAACAGTTTTTTCTGACTCTGATTTATTACCTTTGTTGCTGCTTAAATGACAGAAAAGAAAATAAATAAAGCAGTCGTTACACATTAGACTGAACGAAGTAACATATGTTGTTAAAGAAAAAAAAAGTAACATATGCGAGTGGATTATCAATACTGAACAGATAAAAAGGACAAGACTAATGAAGAAACACAACAAGTTTGGATTCCATTTGACTGGAATATTTCAGACATAATTGAGATGTTAGATCTGGTTGACTCAATTCAATTTACTACAAACCGTCACTTAGTAACATACATGCATGGAAATTTGAATCAATCAATATGAAGTAAACCTTTTAACTTATTGATCGAAAAGTGTGAACACGATTTTTTTATAAATCTATTTAAACAAAAATATTTTCCACACGCAATGAAGCAACTAATTACGAGACTTAATTGTGGACATATCGAAATTATGAAGTCCTAAAAATTTTAGCTAACTGAAACATACACTCAAAATCAAAACTGAAAACTGAATATTGCAAACCTTATTATATGTTAGATTTGTTTGACTCATTCAATCCCAAAATGTTGTGTCCGTTACATGCATGGAATCAATCAACATGTTAAGTCACAAATTCAGTCGTGATTAGTTAGTTACCAATTTACATTCCTGGGTTAAATTCAATGTTCTAATCAAGTTGTCGCGTATCTTCACATGCTTTCTTCATTTGTGGAATCTAGAATGATTAATTCATTGTCCCACACTCCCACTTGATTAATCTTTTATAAGTTACTCAAACAAAGCCGTAATTTACTCTGTAATTATAATGTTTGAGAGGAAAAAAAAATTGTTTTGTCCATTAAGTTGGCTAGCTCACAAAAAATGTTTATTATTTTGGCAGTCCACTAATTTTGTCCATTATGTTGGTATTTTTCACCAATTTTGTCCAATACCCAAAATTGCGGTAGTTTCAGGCAGAATAAGTTGATGTGGCCGCCGTTGACTGCCGTGCCCTAATTTTGACCCCAAAAAAATTTTTTTTTTTTTTACTTTTTACCACCTGGATATGACCTATATTAAAAAAAAATATTAAGTTGCCATTTCCTCACTCTCTCTCTCCTCCCTCACTTTCTCTCTCTAATGGAGGCCGCACCACCATCACAACCACCGCTCTCCGCCACCACCTCCAAGGCGGATTCCGTCGACTCCTCTCCTTGTTACCGCCAGACCGACTCCTACGAGGTGACCCTTTTTCGCCCTCAAATCTCCGCCTCATGTGCAGCTACGGCGGCCACATATCCCTCTACATCATCAGCGGCGACACCCGCATCATCGCTATCGACTGCACAAACGCCTCCCTCTCCGACCTCCATAACCGCCTCTCCAAAATCCTACTCCACAACCACCCCCTCGTCCTCAAGTACCAACTCCCCAACGAGGACTTGGATTCCTTAATTTCAATCGCCACTAATGAAGATCTCGAAAATATGGTGGATGAATAGGAGGTGAAAGAGGTAGGCGTTGTAGATTTTTGAAGAGGAGGCGCGGGCGTGTAGTTGTTGTTTGATGAAGAAGATGATGAAATTGCATATCAGTCCTTAATAAATAATTAAACTGTAATTCTAGTCCATGAATATTCTTAATAATATTAAAAAAAAAATACATGTGGCATATCCAAGTGGAAAAAAAGTTTAAAAAAATATTTTTTTGGGTCAAAATAGAAGTTAGGTAGTCAACGGATGCCACATCAGCGATTTTCGCCGGAAACAACCGCAATTGGGGGCCAGGGACAAAATTGGTGGAAAAAGCCAACTTAATGGACAACTTTGGTGGACTGCCAAAATAATGGACATTTTTGGTGAGGTAGCCAACTTAATGGACAAAACAAATTTTTTTCCCTGTTTGAGATGTAATTAGTATTTGGTCTTTCTCGTACTTACGAGAATATATATATATATATATATATATATATGCGCAAAGGTGCCACCGTTGGAATTAATACATATGATATAATATAAATATTTATATATATTTTGTATATTATGATATTGATCGGTTGCCCATTCGCCCTTCCAGTTTTGAAACCCAAGATACTTGGTTTTAATTAATTAATTAGAATTTTATAAGTTGTGTGTATTTTTCTTGAATCGATAAAATTTGATGGAGTGCATATCTAAGAAACTGGCGGGCTATATATTTTTATATTCATAAAGGGGTATATTTTTCCATGCGAGGATCGGAGGGAATTAAGAATTTCTAACCGTAGTAGGTAAATGACAAAATATTCCTCTCGTCTCCTTAGTCCTAGTATCCAACCAAATTCTCTTTCAGTTGATCGAGTTTGGTACAACAATCAAGAATTTTCTTAATTGTAATTTACTTGTTAACAATTTTCGAAGTTGTTTTCGGGTAAATAGTTTTGACATGCTGCTTTAATTGATCTTTATTTAAAGTCAAATAAATGGATGTATGTATTAATCTATATATAGGTGCACTTATACGTTATACAATTGTCTAATATTCATCCACTTAATTACTTAATAATCAGCAGCCTCGTGAAGAATGAAGATAAGCGGACAATCAGTGACGGCGTAGGTAAACAAACTAAAGTGGAATCTCTTTATGACAATGCGTTGAGTAATTAGCATCACACTAAACTTAAGATATATTTACCATAATTAGACTTATATTGTATTATGGACAAATTATTATTTATGCCCTATAACTTTGCAAAAAATTACTTTATGACCTTTTTTCTCCGATCCTATTTTTTCTGTCGCTTTAGTTTCAAAAAACCTATTAAAAATGCCCAATTTTACCAGATCGGCCTAAAATGCTGACGTGTCTGTCCAGTCACGTAAACGCTCGTCCAGTCAATAAAATGCTACTGCCACGTCGAAATTTTTGGCTGAGAATCACGTTTTTAAAAAATACCAAAAACAAAAAAAAAACACCTCCCACAGCAAAAAATGGCGGACATCTCCATCTTCTTCACCTCCCACGGATGCCACCACCACCACCACTGCGCCTCACCATGATCGGCGGCGGACAACAACATCGGAAAACCCGCTCCAATTCGTGGAACAGCCGATTCATTGGACACCTCCATCTTCTTCACCTCCCACGGACGCCACCACCACCACCACTGCGACGCACCATTGTCTTCTTCTTCCCGATTCATCAACAGCCGTTGTTGAATCCGATTGCAACCAATCTTCCATTTTGTTTATTGCAGAGATCCGCCATTGTTTCCGGCGGATCTTCGGACTCGTGGTGGTGATTGTTGGTTGGGGGCACCTGGCGGCAATCAATGGGTGTTTCTCGGAGTGGGGCGAAGATTTCGGCGTGAATGGTGGGTCGAATCAAAAATTGTCGGTCGTGAACAGTGCATGAACAGTGTGTGAATAGTGCTCCGTGAAGAAGATGACTTAATCTTCTTTTTTTTAAAAAATCTATTTTCATTTGTTGCTTTTTAAAGTTATGGGGGTGAAAGTATAATTTGAGAAAATGTGGGAAAGATGGAAATAAAAGTTATGGGGTTAAATTATAATTTGAAAAAATTATAAGGGTTTGGTTAAAAACATTTTTTTGGGGGGGAAATATGACGTGGCAGTAGCATTTTATTGACTAGACTAGCACTTTCTTGACTGGACCGCCGTGTAAGCAATTTAGCCCGAATAAGACGAATTGGGCACTTTTAGTAGAAATTGTGAAAGTTATGGGGCAGAAAAAATAGGACCGGGAAAAAAAGGGCATAAAATAATTTTTTGCAAAGTTATAGAGCAGAAATAATAATTTGTCCTTGTATTATTTATGGACACCAAGAGTAATGAGAATTGTATTGTATTATTTATGGACACCAAGAGTAATGAGAAGATTCATTCAGCAAAATACAATCTTACATGGATGGTATCGGCCTCATGTACCTCCATCCCTAGTTAAGAAATCTGTCAGAACATTCTCATGAGATTTGATAACTTGAACATCAAAATTATAATATTGACATTCGGCTTGCCATCTTAATAACCTAGCTTTTTCGGGTTTGCTTTCTATCTTATTTTTCAAGAAAGCTTTGACGCTAGTGTTATCAATCTTAAGTGTGAATTTTTTAGCTAGTAAGAATAAAGGCCATTTTTTGAAGGCCCTTCGAACTGCAAAGAATTCCTTCTCGTTGATGTGCCACCTTGCCGCCTCATCTTTCGAAAAGAGGCCGCTACAGTATCTGCATGGCACTTCTCCTTTTGGCTCGACTTTGGTAAGAACCGCCGCCCACCAATGGTCGCTTGCATCCGTATAAAGTACCAACTCATCTTCGTCATTGGGGATTGCAAGCTTGGGGAGATCTTGATAGATAGCTTTAAGCTTCTGTACTGTCTCCTTGTGTTCATTTGTCCATCTGAACTCTGCGTCCTTCTTCAGCAATGGACTAAACGTTTTCCTGTAACTTGCCAGATTGTTAATAAACATTCCAGCAAAATTAACCAACCCCATAAAACTTTGGAGTTGTTTAACCGTCTTGAGGTCGTCGGGAAAGTCACGTACCTTTTTCACCAAATGATTTTGGAGGATAATACCTGACTCGTCAATCTCGACTCCAAGGAATTCGATCTTCCTTGTAAGAATTACTGCCTTCTTCTGTGACAGCACTAATCCTTCTTTGTGGCAAACATCTGAGAAGATCTCCAAATGTTTGATGTGATCTTGGACGTTCTTCGAGGCGATGAGGATATCATCGATGTAGACGAACATGAACTTGAAATAATCTTTGAAAAGATTATCCATTTTCCTCTGATATATCTGGGGCGCATTAGCCAATCCCATGGCATAACATTCCAAATATAGTGACCTTGCGGTGTGGAGAAGGCTGTAAACTTTTTACTTTCTTCTTCCATCTTGATTTGGTAGAACCCTGATTTGCAGTCAAACTTCGAAAAGACTTTCGCGTTCTGTACGCAGTTGATCAGGTGCTCTCGGTTCGAGATATAGTATCCGTCGAATTCCAAGATCTTGTTGATCCCTTGGTAATTGATCACCAATCTTGGTTTTCCTCTCTTGATCTCTCCATGGTTCCTTACCAAGAACCCTGGACTGCTGTAAGGAGAAACTCCTGGTGAGATGAGCTTCAGATCCAGATGTTCTTTGAGAATCATCTGCATATCCTTTCGATCCTCCTGATTCATGAGGATGGGTCTGTATCTGACCAGCTCGTTTTCCTTTCCCTTTTGAACTCTCAGAGTAGCCTTGAGTTCATTCTTATTCCACCACGCCAGAGGATCTTCTTCGTAGTTCCTCTGAATCTTTGCCTTGACATCTTCAATTGAAATCTGTTCTTCATTGGTGATGTCAATATGAGGACTTGGTTCAAGGCTGGCCTTGAGGATCTCGATTGTTTCATCTTTGATCCTTTTGGTCTTTTGTCCGCCCAAGCTTTCATTTCTAAGCTGTAGGATTGCCTTACCATATTTTCTCTGGTCTTGCATTTTTGGGTGTAGAAGTCGTCCTTCATCACCACGCTTGCTGCGAAATTGAATCGGCAGTTTTCGGTGAAACGCCTGCGTCAATCGTTGCACCAAGATCTTATGATCACAAGTTGTTGTGAGGATAAGACGCCTTGTTTCATTGTCCTGCGTAACTCGTTTGAATGTTTGCAGGAAATTGTTGCCGAGTAAGATATCGGCTCCGGTATCATGGAAATATATTGGGGGCGTTTTCACTTTGTACCATGGGGTACCACCTGCTCCACCAATTAATATTTCTGCTTGTTTAATTCCGCGTCTGAAGATGATGATTTTCTTCGCGAAATCCCTCCCAGCAATCGCTGGTAAATCTTCCCCAAGTTCATCTGGAAAGATTCCTGGTTTAGCTGTGCAAATTCCTGCCCCTGAGTCGATATACACTGCAAAGTATTCGGCTCGATATTTCTCGTACAACATCCCTACCGAGATGTAGATTGAGAATGGACTGGTGGTCATTTGAGCCGGTATCTTTTTCCTTCCACCGTAAACTCCATTCCTTCCGGCACCTTTTCCCAAGGTTTGTGATCCTCGAGAAAATCGATTCCAAGAATAAGTTGTTCTGGGATCTTTCCTGCGCGTCCGTTGATAATGAAATCAAGTCCTCCTAGCTTTAGGTTTCCCTGATACCTACCAACAAATGGCTGCTTGAGATAATACAATGCGTCGCATGGTAACGTATTATCTTTCTGAGTAGTGTCGAAGATGACTTCGACTTCTCCCCATCCTCCTGGACATTGCAATTCTCCTTTGGTTGTGAACTTCTTTGGTTCAATCACAACCTCCATAATTGGTTTCTTTCCCCAGGTGAGGCTTTGCATCCTGTTTTCCCGGAAAGATACCGTTCTTGGCTCGAATCTTTGGCTTGTGTCCTTGCCAAACACTGGTTGGTCGCGGATGATTAGATCCATTTCATGAATATGTGGCAGGCTGGAAATTTCTGGCCTGACAGCATGTGCGACCTTCTCGAAGATCTCCGGTATCTCAACAAACTCATTCCTCTGGAAGAGATCTGAATGGTGAGTATTTGAGAGCGCGTAGGAGATACTGTAGGTAATGGAGTAAGGACGGTTTCCTTCCTTCATTAACTCCTTGTTTTTGAAGTCCTGATGAAGAGTAAGGACTCTGCTGAAATCTTTATCGGCTAGGTTAAAAGCGTTCTTTGGATATATGAATGTCGCCACCTTTCCTGCGAATAGATTTCCTGAAATACCTCCGAGACAGGCATCTCGTAGGTTCTGGATTCTTCGATCAAAGACGGCAATATCAATTGGGGAATTGATTCCTTCTTTGAACGTTGCTTTGAGCAGAATTCTTATGGCTCCGATATGGATCCATGACATTTTCTGCGCAATCTCTGGCCTGAGTCTTTTTAGTTCCTCTTTGATTTCGTTCATAGGAACTAACTGCATCTCCATCACATTACTGGTCAGCTCCATTGGGATAGCAATTTCTCCCGCTGTAACCTTGTAGATGATATGATGTTTCCTCTTTCTGAAGCTTAGCTGAGCTAAGGCTCTTTCCATTTTTCTGATGGTGAAACCATCGTAGACTCTTAACTTTGGATCTTCTCGCATAATTCTCATCAAGGCTTTGTGAGAAATGCTGGTTTGTGAGAAAAACCATGTCCTGTCTTCTTGAACTTCCTGATGGAAGATCTCCTCGTCTTCAGTCTGATTATGATTCTGACTCTGAAGACTCATCTGGTCCTTCGTCTTCCTCATATATACTTTCGTCTGAATGGATATCTTCAAACTGGTATATCTGAACCAGGTCCTGAAAATAGACAGCTTCTTCGAGCTCCGGTGTAGCCTTGAACTGTCTGACACCTCTCTTTTGGTTCTCTGGACAATCCGTTGAGATGTGTCCTTTGGCCCCACACGTCCAACAGTTACAATCTTTGAAGCTTTCATTAGCACGTGTTTGTGCTCTCCTGAAAGTTCGCCTAACTGGTGGTCTGCTGGTACTTCCTTGACTGGACGCCGTTCTCCCACGGCTGGGTCCTGGTCTCTGCCCTGATTTGTAACTTCGGGCCTTTTGTTTTGACCAGAATCTTCTTGGTTTCCACGAAGATCTTCTGGTAAACCTGCTTTTTCGCTCATAGGGATGATCCCTATGTTTCTTCTTTTGATGTCTCTCTGGTGCTCCCACGATTGTTGGAACGTCATTATCGTCGCAGCAAAGCCGGGCTGATTTATTGATTCGTTTCAGCCGCTTGAGATTCTTTTGAATCGCTGCCTTCTGGCACCATTCACTCAATTTGGCTTTGAGGAAAGACATCCTTTGAGCCACCGTGTCTATCCCCAAAGGGATATACTCTCGTAGTAACATTTCTCGCCATGGGCTTGGAATCTTGGCGAAGAAAAGGGGAAGTGCCGTGTCTTCAGCAATCCGACTCTTCCATCTGTACTCGGTGAACAGCTTGATGTATAGATCCACACTACATATGTCATGTAGCTCCAGGCTATACAACGCCTGTTCGTATCTCTTGACTTTCTCCTGGTCACCTCCTCCGGTTTGGGGATCCACAAAGTATCCTTCTCCGATGAAGTAGATTTTGAAAAGCCTTGCCATTCTATCGACGATGTCTTTGAGAGACTCGCCATATAAGACTCCACTTCTGACTTCTGGAGTTCCATGTTCCCATCCGATCTTGACCGAACCTTCGAGACTCATCTGTAACATCATGATGAATACTTCTTTGTCGAGTTCAAGCGTCGCCGCTGCAATTCTCATTGCTGCTGCCCATTCATCGATCAGGGCTTCTCGGTTTTTGAAATCCAAAATATCCAGATTGAGCATAAGCCCATACGGGTGGATCGGATCGAGTTGAGATCTTCCGTATGGTGTTCCATGAACATCTGGCCTTCTGGCTCTTGCTCTAGTGGGAATACGATTGTACATATTTCCCGCAACAAAGTCATGCTGATGTGGCATGGCTTCTTCTCGAATTGGTTCTTCCCGAATTGGGTCTGGATTAGGGATGGAAGATCCCGCGCCTTTGGTAACCGTTGATTGTCCTGGTGGAGGACCTTGACTTGGTACAATTGCACCAAACGTCTGCACGTTTTCCAGGCTGAGGCCTGAAAGTGAATCCGCCAGATCGGAAAGGTCTCGCCCAATCTCGAAGTTGAAATCATCAATCGTGAATATGGACATGATCTCACTTTGTGCTAGGTTCTCCCCTTAGCCCGAATAAGACGAATTGGGCACTTTTAGTAGAAATTGTGAAAGTTATGGGGCAGAAAAAATAGGACCGGGAAAAAAAGGGCATAAAATAATTTTTTGCAAAGTTATAGAGCAGAAATAATAATTTGCCCTTGTATTATTTATGGACACCAAGAGTAATGAGAATTGTATTGTATTATTTATGGACACCAAGAGTAATGAGAAGATTCATTCAGCAAAATACAATCTTACATGGTATCACGAGTCTCGTGACCTAACTCTAGCCGCCTCCTCTCTCTCTCTCTCTCTCTCTCTCTCTCTCTCTCTCTATCTCTATCTCTATCTCCCCCCTTCTCTCTCTCTCTCTCTCTCTCTCTCTCTCACTCTCTCTCTTCTCCATCGGCCTCACGCCACTAGCCATCAGTGTCTGAATCAAAGTTTCAACCCGCTCTCACGGTCTCTAACGTACGTAACTTTATTCCAATTACTTTTGAGATGGAAAAAGGACAGTACTTCACGTGGGCATAACTTTTCAAAATTCATTGTCGAGCCTAACAAGTTCTTGATCACACATTTCTTCCGTCGGAATCCTCCTTCTCTTCCTCTGAAGTTCCGGCCGCCAAAACTCCTTCCAAGGAGGCGCCCGCCGATTCCGTCGAGAAAATGGACAAAGCGGCCGCAGACTCCACTAAGGTCGTCGCGTCGTCCTCTCCTTCCACTTTGGCGACGACAGATCGTGATCAATGGTCTCGGCTCGATGTTATAGTCCTTCAATGGATATATGGCACAATTTCATGTGATCTTTTGCACACCATCATGCAAAAAGATTCCACCGCGCATATTGCTTGGGTTCGTCTTGAAAACATATTCCAAGACAACAAGAATTAGAGAGCGGTCTACTTGGAGAATCAATTCACTCAAGTCCAATTAGATGCCTTCCTGAATATCTCGCCCTACTCCCAAGAACTCAAGATGCTCGCGGATCAGCTTTCCAATGCTAGATCTCTTGTTTCCAACCAACACCTCGTTCTTCAACTCATATCCGCCATCAATGAGAATTTCGATGGTGTTGCTACTAACATCCAACAGACCGATCCATTTCCTCCCTTCTACGAGGCTTAGTTACGTCTCATTCTTGAAGAGACACGAAAAGCCAAACAAGCTTCTACTGCTGCAAACGTCGTCGCCCTACTCAGCATGGGACCACCGTCTGATGCCCACATGCCTGAGATTCTCCATAACACCACCGCGATCAGTCTCAGCCCTCACGGGGTCATCTCGACTATCTTCGAGGACTTGGATGCGATCGCGGTCCACCCGAATCCACTAGCCCGCGGCCTTGGACGCCTCCCGTCACGGCGTGGCCCCGTACCCCGACTTGGGTTTAGCAGCCCTGGTCGTACCCCCTGTGTCCCTATCCATCTAACACATGGGCTCGGCCTCCTGCTGCGACTCAGTCGGGCATCTTGGGTCCTCGTCCTCAACAAGCCTATGCGGCGCAGCAAATGGGTCCATCCTATGCATCTACAAACATCGATGTTGCACATCACATAATGTCACTTTAACCACATGATCAACAATGGTATTTGGACTCGGGGGCTTTATCTCACATGACATAAGTGTCAGGTACTCTTACGTCTTATTCTTTTTTGAGCATGAAAAACAATATTTTCGTCGGCAATGGTCATGAAATTCCAGTAAAGGGTCATGGTAACGCGGTCATTCCTTTATCCAAACCCCCTCTTCACTTATATAATGTTCTTCTTGTGCCTAATATTATTAAAAATCTTATCTTCGTTCTTTGTCTTACTCGTCTTACTATTGATAATCATGGTTCAATTTAACTTGATCTGTTTGGTTTTACTGTGAAGGATCTACGGACGCGAACCCCCCTTATTAGATGTGATAACACCTATGCTATCACTCCCTCGTCCATCTTGACCGCTCGTTCCACTTCCACTGCCTCTTTTGTTGCCATATCCCCCTCTCGATGACATCATCGTTCGGGTCATCCGGGCCCCTCTATTTTACAATTTATGCATAATAACAATTTAATTCAACGTCGTCGTTTTTTCGACAACTGTTTATGTGAACCTTGTGTTTTGGGGAATCAAATTAAACTTTTTTTTATTCTTCTTCCTCTTTTAGTTTACGTCCTTTTGATATTATACATAGTGATCTATGGACCTTGTCGGTCCTTAGCTCAAGTGGTCATAAATATTATTTGCTGCTTTTGGACGATTTTTCTAACTCTCTATGGACTTTCCCTTTAGGCTGGAAATCAGAAGTGTACTCTATCTTCTATTCTTTTGCAACTTTTGTTTATACTGGTTTTGGATGTCGTATTAAAAGTTTGAAATGTGACAAAGGGAGGGTGTTCGACAACGACAACTTCAAACAGTTTTGTCACAACTCTGGCATGACACTTCGATTCTCTTGTCCCTATACCTCGGCCCCAAACGGAAAGGTGGAACAACATCATGCGCACCATCCTCTCTCACTCATCCACGCCACCTTCCCATTGGCCTCACGCCTTACAAATGACCACTTATCTCCTCAATATACTTCCCTCCAAAATACTACACAACGCCTCTCCTCCTCAAATACTCTACAACCGTACTCCATCCTATACACATCTCCGAACCTTTGGGTGTCTATGTTACCCTCTCATTCCCTCTACTAATATAAACAAACTCCAACCTTGTTCCTCTCCTTGTGTCTTTCTCGGTTATCCCTCTCATCATAGGGGATACAAATGCTATGACTTACTCACTCTTTGACGAAGCTAAATTTCCATTCTCCACTATAAAAATCCAACCTACTCCCTCATACTTTTTTCTTGAAGAATAAATAAATTCGCTTCTTCTTCCGCCTTATGCCATCCAACCCACGGTCGACAACCTTGCCCCGGCCCACCTACCAGCGGCCCCGTCCACTGCTGTCCAGGTCACAACAGCCCTGCCGTCCCCAGCCCACCAGTCCACAGTCTCTCACCCCATACTCTGCTCCTCCACGGCCCATCTTCCCTCGACCTCAACTCTCGGACTCTCTCCTACGGGCCATTCCAATTCGGCTACAAACCCCACGACCTCCTTTCCCGCGGTCTAACCCGATGGCGCTTTCTCCTCTGTAGACCAAACCGCTGCAACTATTCTCTCGTCGGCACCTCCCTCAACCGCGGCTCCTCCTTTTGTGCTGCCTCCCCCTCATTCTCGCACCGTGGTGACCCGTGACATGAATGGTATTCGAACTCCCAAACGTCTCTTCAATCTCTGTACTTCCTCCACTCCTTTTCCACTCTCTAAAAATCCTAGACTAGTGTTATCTTGTCCTAATTGGAAACATGTTATACTAGATGAATTTAATGCTTTGATTAAGAATAAAACGTGGGAGTTAGTCCCCCGTCCGACTAATGTGAATGTTATTCGTTCTTTATGGATTTTTCGTCATAAGACTAACGCTGACGGCTCCTTGAGCGATATAAGGCTCATCTTGTTGGTGATGGCAGGTCTCAACAGGTTGGGACCGATTGTTTGGACACATTCAGCCATGTGGTCAAACCTGCCACCATATGTACTGTCCTCAGCATTGCTCTATCTCGTTCTTGGTCTATTCATCAATTGGATATCAATAAGGCCTTCTTACATGGTAATTTGGATGAAACGGTTTACATGCATCAACCTTTAGGCTTTTGGGATCCCAATCACCTGGACTACATGCATCTCCTCAGGAAATCTTTATACGAGCTCAATCAAGTCCCCGTGCTTGGTATCCACACTTTGCTGATTTTGCCTCTACTATTGGTTTCTCTCACTATAAATCCGACCACTCTATCTTTATTTATCATCGGGGTAATGATATTGCTTATTTACTGTTGTACGTGGACAATATTATTCTTACTGCTTCATCTACATCTCTCCGTCAATCTATTATTGGATAATTTAGCTTCGAGTTTGCAATGAAGGAATTGGGTAATCTTAATTATTTATTGGGAATTGCTGTTACTCACACTGCATGTGGTCTTTTTCTTTCTCAAAGCAAATATGCGTCTGACATCATTGAGCGTGCGGGCATGACTTCTTGCAAACCCGCCGCCACCCCAATCGACACCAAGCCTGAGCTCTGCTCCTCCGGTCCTTCTTTTCCCAACTCTACTTTGTTTCGAAGCTTGGCGGGTGCTCTCATGTATCTCACTTTCACCCGTCTGGATATTTTTTACGCAGTTCAGCAGATTTGTCTCCACATACATGATCCTCGTATGGAACATATGGCTGCCCTTAAGCGGATTATTCGTTATGCCTAAGGGATCTCTTATCTCAGCCTTCACCTCTCTCGCTCACGGCTCGACTCTCTCTTATCTTATACCGATGTCGATTGGGTGGGTTGCCCGGCCACACGGCGCTCCACGTCGGGTTATTGCATTTTTCTTGGAGATAACCTTATTTCATGGTCTTCCAAACGTCAATCAACTCTTTCTCGCTCCAGTGCCGAAGCCGAGTACCGCGCGGTTGCCAATGTCATTTTGGAGTCATGTTGGATTCGAAACCTTCTTTTGGAGCTTCGTCTTCCTCTTCCGAAGGATACTTTGGTTTATTGTGACAACGTGAGTGCCATTTATCTCACCAACAATCCGGTCGCACCAAGCATATTGAGTTATTCACTTTGTCCGGGAAAAAGTCTCTAGGGGTCACGTTCAAGTTCTTCACTTCCCTTCTCGTTCACAAATGGCGGATATTTTTACCAAGGAGCTGCCCCAAGTTATTTTTGAAGATTTTCGCTCTAGTCTCACTGTTCGTGACCCTCCCATTTCGACTGCGGGGTGTATTAGATATATATGTAGTATATATTATTGATTGATTGGTATATATCTTAGATTAAGCAATTTACCACAATTAGCCTTGTATTGTATTATTTATGGACACCAAGAGTAATGAGAAGATTCAGTCAGCAAAATACTATCTTGTAGGAATAACAATACGAATACATAATGTAACATGAACTCGACAACACATAACTCTAGAGTTAGTTCCTATAATTTGGCTTGTCCAATACAATATGAAAACATCAGACATATATTTGAATAATTTTTCATAAATCGTTGACACATATATGACTAATTTTTAATAATATCAATGTATCGTGTTAAACTATCTGGATACACCTCAGATAGGTAGAATACAATTATCTTATTTGTTCTTTTCAGTTTGTTTATGTTTACTGAATTACAGCGATTTAATCCTATCCTCTATGTAGAGTCTGTACATTTTGTATTCAAATGAGATCAATACACATAGATTGGTAATTAAGCCGATCTCTTTTAGCAATATATTGTCTTTATTTTACATGGTATCAGCTGGAAATTAAAAGTCAATAATTTGTTTTCCTTCCTGGTATACGCTTTCACACAATGTCTGAAACTCCAACAAATATTTCTACCAAGAATAACTTGAATGGATCTTTTAATCCACCCTATTCTTCACCTGTCTCATTCAAGCTTGAAGGACATAAATATTTTGGGATGACAATCTATGTTTTTGCCATTTTTACGCAGCAACTCACTGATGGGGTTTGAGGAGGGTTAGGAACCCGCACCCAACATGCTTTTGCCCGATAACATTGTGAATCTAGCTTACAGTGTTTGGTGGCAAAAAGACCAAGCTCTTCTCGGTTGTATTCTCGGTTGTATCCTTCGTGTGTCGCCGAGTCTTTAGTTACCAGTTTGTATGGTAAGGACACTTTGTTCAAAGTTTGGAACACGTTGCTCAAATGTTTTTCCAGTCAGTCACTTCTAGGATTGCTCACCGCAAGCGCCAATTACAGACGATTTCATTATGTAATCGTGCAATTTCTGAATATTTCCAGACCACAAAAGTATTAGCGGACCAGTTAGCTGCAACATGTAAACCAATAGATGATCAATATTTAATCTCCTTCGTTCTTAGTGGTTTGAATTTTGAATTTAATCCTTTCATTACCTCGTACAACTTTGCTTCGCGAGAGAAAGATCTATGTCTTGAGGATTTCAATGCTGAGCTTTGGAGTTATGAAGCATTGCTTGACTTTCAGTGTGCTAATTTCAATTCTAACACGACATTTTGCGTTGATTGCTAACAAGTAAAAAATTAATGTTCCAAAAAAAAAAGATCACGACAAGTCGACATATGCCTAATAATAGGAATATTGCTCCGTCTAATTTCCAACAGACTACACGACAAAACTAGGGGAACAGATCTGTTTGTCAAATATGTGGCAAAACATGTCATACGACTCTTGACTGCTATCATCACTTTGATTTTTCATACCAAGGTCTCATCCTCATGCTGAACTTGCATCCATGGTAGTGGAATCAAATGTTGCTTCTAAACATCAGCCCTTCACTAGACATGGCATTGTGACCGTATGTTATGATTCTAATTTATTAATTAAAAGCACTGGTTCTATATCTTTGAGGATAGAACATATCACATTTAGTCTCACATTCATATTCACTCGCAATAACATGTCAAATCGAGCGGGCAACTTGTTCAAGCTACTCAAAATGACGATTGCAGAGGATAGTCCTCGAGAGCCCGACTGGATTTCATGTAGGCCAGCTAGTCTGCGAACCGGTTCGACTCACGATATGTGCATGAGAGTTCTTACTAAGTTTTAGATAACCAAACTTGTAATATACAATAATAATTGATGGCAAAATGGTCAAAGTAATGTAAATTATTTAAAACCCTAAAATCTATCCCCCGGCCAGTCTGCCGCTTAATCCTTACATGCGAAGCATAACTGCCACGTGGAAGAGGTAGTAAGGACAAATGTCTCTCATTTTTCCACCACTCCTTAACGAATCAGAAAGGCGCCAACACGTTGTCACCACCTTTCTCCCGCGTTGTTATAAAAAAGTTAATTAACCAATAAATCCAAATTAGTACTACAAATCTACCACTTAATTAGAAGAATCCAATTTTGTAGAGTCTTCAACTTGAAGCGTTACGCTAAAAAAGGTTGTAACTGAAATTTTAGCTGGGACCCATACTATAGGTAACATGCGGACCGAGTGAGCGGTGTCAGTAGTGGACCCCACAAGGCCCTTTTTTTCTTACCTGGTTACAACTTACAACCCTACAACTCTTCGTAATTCCTGTATTACTGTCTTTTGAAGGAGTGCGTGTATTCACGCACCTTTAAGAGATTAATACTCTAAAAAATTTATCAATTTTCTTCATAATTAACTGAATAATTGATTATATCTCTATTATTATATTATACGAACTCCATATTCTTGAGCATAATATATACACAGAAACCACTAGGGAGCAAATTTAAATTGACCCTTTATAATGTATCCTTTATGATTTGGCCATTTATATAACAAGGTCAAATTCATTTGTGTAAAATCTCTAATTTTTAATTCAATTGTAACTAAATTTGTGATAATAAGTTGTTCAACAAACTATACTACCGCCCCCTAATCTTCCATATGTATAAAGAAAATAATAAAAACCCTAATTTTAAAATAAAGCGCGTCCACCGCTATACATATACAGCCGCCCACTTCCCATCCCATCTCCACACTCTGCCGCTCTTTTCCTTTCTCCCTCTAAAAATATTTCACTTGGAGGGCCCCACAAAAGTTTCCGCCATTTCTGCCTATAATTAAATCTTCACAAACCCGCAACATCCCTTCATTACTCATAAATAATTCTCCCCTCCTTCAATATTTTCACTAATTTTAATACACACACACACACAAAAATCAAAAAGAAAGAAAAAAATGGCTAATGAGCTTATTGACGGCGAATTCTGGCTCCCACCCGAGTTTCTCACTGACGACGATTTGCTCATGGACTTTAAAAATGAGAACTTTAAGGAAAAGAACAGTGAATTTTCATATGGGATTGGGAATTTCTCCGGGTTTCATTCGGATTCGGGTTCCCTTGTCGGGTCAACTGAACCTGAAACTGAAACAGACAGTGACGAGGATGATTTCATAACTGGGTTGACCCGGAAGATTGCTAACTCCACTCTACAGGAACCCACAGCTAAGGTAATAACATTAATAATACCCACTTCATTTTTTTTGTTTAATTTGTTACCAAATGTTTGCTTATTAATTTCTTGTTTTTTGTTTTTTTTTAACAGGATTTGAAGTTATCTGGTTCGCCTCAATCGACTTTGCACCGGTGCAGACCCGGGTCGAGTCGGGGCAGTCCGAATTGCGGTTCACGGGTTTCTTCTCCACCGGATTGTAAGAAAGCGACAGGCTTTGATTTGCTGTACGCGGCTGCAGAGGAGGTTGCAAGGATGAGGAAAGCCGAAATGGCGAATTTGCCCTTTTCAAATCATGTATTCAACCCAGCTAAGATACCCGGACCCCTTACGGGTCCGGTCAGAAACCCGAATTCGGTATCCGGGTTTTACCCGAATCAAGCTCAAGCTTATCTCCCGTACCAGCAAACCCAGGTAACCCACGTTAATATTTTCATTTAATTTTCTAATTATTTACCCTTTTTTGTTTTTAGTGTATTTTAATTATTGTTTTTAACTTATTCTTGCAGTTTCAGCAGCAACAGATGATGAAGGGTGGTGTATATGGGTCGGGTCAAGTGGGATACCCGTTTCAAAACGGGTTGAGATATGGTGGAGAGAGAAAAGCTCCTCAAGGTTTATCTACAGCAGCATGGCCCACTTTGCAACAGTCGCAACGGTTACAGCAACGGCCCGGTTCGGGTATGAGGGCGGTCTTTTTAGGAGAAACCGGGTTGAAAAAGGAACGAACCGGAACCGGAGTATTTTTGCCTAGAAGAGTTGGAGCTCCAACTAGCCACAATGAAATTCCAAAGAAACAAGGTGAATTAAGTTTTACTACTTTACTGGCTTTAATTGTGTTTTTACTATTATTACATGCTGTTCTTTTTTGTTAAGTAACGTTATGTGCGTGACCTTTCTTTGTCCGGAGTGAGATTTTTTCTTTTACTTTTTTTGTTAACAAAGTAGTGAGTAATGTTTTTTGGTCACAAAATGGTCTGTTAGTGTTAAATGTTTTTAAATAGCGTACAAACTACAAACAAATTTCACTGCCTCTCATTAGACGCAATAGCCTTTCTTAGGCCAAATGCAGTTGGTAAACATGACTAGATTCAACTAGCGAGTCAAATGAATTTCTGTCACATTTTGTGTCCCACATACTCAATTAGACAATTACTCATTCACACTCGTTCTAAGTGAAGACTTAAATGTTTGTTTCTTAAATGAAATATTGCGACATTGAGGTCTATATTGTTGTATCTTAAGTAGTGCCAGGTTAAATGACACACTGATTTGGCATTTTAGATTTGAAATTAACTAATTAGATGAATTTTTAATTGTTCTTAATGTGCTGATTTTTAAATTTCTTTTGTGGGATGTTATGAATACAGCAGTTCTATTACCAGACAGAGTGGTCCATGCACTGAATCTGAATCTAAATCTGAATCTAGACTCTGTTGATTCTTCCAACCAGTCAAGACACAATGGAAGGTTAATCTCTGAACATGGTGAGTATATTTTGTATGGTTTATTTATTTTTTTATTCAATTATAGACCTTTTTGCAGAAATTTAACATTGTCTTTATTTGATGAAATTGCAGATGTTGCTCTGAAGCATAAAAACAATGTCACAACAACTCAAGAACTAAGGCTGCCTCAGGAGTGGACTTATTGATTTTAAACCCTGTCATATTATTATTTGCTGAAAGATTTAGTGGAAGTTTAGAAAGAATTATAGTTCTAGTGTTTTTATTTATGGTAGTTGATTGGTTGTAGTAACTAGCAAGTTATAGAAGAATGAATAAGTAATTAATTGATGGTAGATGCAAGGTAAAATAAAGAAATGCAAGTGGGTGAAAGTATTTTGTATTAGTTGGTTTGGCTCGGGGCACAAGACAGTGTAAAATCATTTGTACTCTGTTTGGAAGTTGAAATAATAAAATAAGTAAGCTGGATTTTTATTTTGGTTACAATCTCTTCAATTAATATTTAATTAATGTATGGTAGTGATTATTGAGTTGGAGTCACGTTTTTGCTGAACCCCAGCTCATTATGTGCTGTTATTACCGTAACTTTTCTGGTTTTTATGGTAAATCTATCGGTTGTTAACTTATTAATTGTTCGTGATTGTGGTCAAAGCATGGGGAGTAACATGTACATGATGGGCCAACTGTGTGTGCACAGTTTGGTTTGCACTTTCTGTTTCAGATTAGTACAATCTTTCCCTTTTTTGACTATAGTCTCTGTTCATTCTGTTTTCGTGTCTCCAACTTTCCTTTTTATGTTGCAACATATGAATCTTAGTTGTGACTTAGCTGGGATTTTCTTTTTGGTAATTTAATATTGGTGGAAGCGGTATAGGATAGTCGGAATGCGTTGAAACTCCTTTAAGTATTTTTTGGAACAGAAAATCAATTTAAGTTAAATTTGATAAAGGAAGATCAAAAAGAGGTTGATCAGAAGGTCCCCATGGAAAGATACGAAGCTCAAAAGAGAGGACTGTGTAGAACATTTCGTATGCTACGCTGAAATTCTTGAGATATTGGTTAGCAAAAAAATGAAAGATCTATCTGAACGAGATGAAGTTTGAAAGATCAATCCGAACTAGATGAAGTTTGAACGAGAGGCAAACGGGCTTGCCGATGTGCTGGCGAAAGAGGGAGCCTACTGAGTTTGTATGAACTACCCCATATAGCCGTTCTTTTGCGCAACCTGTCATGATTGTGCGCCCGAATTGGAGTCTCTTGCCTTGTGTGATATTATTTATACATATACGAGACTCTCGCGCCAGACCCTGCACTCTCGCTGTACATCTTTTGGCTTCGGCCTAGTATATAAATAAAGTTGCTAAAAGAAAATATATTGACATATTCGATTGAGTTAGTTCTTCTCTTGGTACACATGACATATCATATTTTAATTAATTAGAGTAACAGACTTGATGATTGTCTACGTTGCACGGGTTCGGGTACGGCGGTATGGGTACGATACGGATACGCCGATACGACGTTTTTTAAAAACAGCCGATACCGGTACGGCAATGATAGGTCTATATATAAATAATTATTAATATTTATTATATGTATTTTTTATTTTTAACAAGGAATAAAATCTAAAATTTAAACAAGAAAAATTAAAAATATATAAAAGAAGGTTTAACATTAAAAAAGTCATGCATCAAATATGAAAAAAGACATAAACGTGAATTATTTATGACTAATAAGTTAAACAGTAATATAACAAGCTTGAAGATGGCGCATGGTGGTGGTGGTGATTATGAATAGAAAAAGAAAAGTATAATTGTAAAAATAATGAGACCTGAATCGTGCCCTTATAAAGGAATTTTCGTTTTTTTATTTCCTTTTAAATTTGGTGGAGTTTATATTTAAATATTTAACCCATCAAATATTAAAAGTTTATAAAAAAGACCCATAATAGTTCCGATACGCCTAAAAAAACGTATCGGATACGTATCGAGATTTTTTAATTTCAAAATTAAGGGATACGCCACGTGGCGTATCGGATACGTCAGAACTGGTATCGATATCTGAATCGGTATCGATATGTATCGGGTACTGTATAGCCGTTTTGGTATCGGTATCGGTGCATCACAGATTATTGTTAAATAGAACTTGTGCAATTTCAAAAGTGAGTATTTTTAGATTATTGCATTTTATTTGCTTTGCTTCGAGTGCAAGGTTTGGTCTAGATGGAAAATGAGCGCGTTTGATTTTGCACTCACGCTTTCTTGTTATTTCTCTATTCGTTAAATCGATTTCCTTTTCCGATATTGCGGTGACCTCACGCTTTTCTTTCATTCAAACATCTTTATTCCCGAAAATGGGAACTCAATAATGCTACCCATATCATATTGCAGTGTTTTTCTAATTCTATGAAATGGTATGGCATGGTCTTTCATTTTGATCGATGGGAATGCTAATTCTCACCATATAGCCCATGCCACGTATTTAACATCCCTCATGCTATCTACTCACGATTGTTTCGTGAAGTAGTTAGTAATCACTCCAAGATTTTTTTTTTTATATAAATTTGAAAATTAATGTGCCAGACTGGGCTATAGTCTAGTTAACAATCGGCGATCCAGTTCGAAACACTCATTTTATTTCGCTTGAATATTTGACTAATTAATATATATTTTATTCGAAATGCTCTATCTGATTTTGGAAAAAAATTAGACCGAATTAAAAAGGAAAGTAGAAAAAAGAGAGTAAGTTGATTTCTTTATTCAACTTGTCCTTCGGCTATGGGGTACATTCCATATTTATAGGAGCATTTTCAAAACACGTGTCTCCATGAATCTAGAATATTTTGACAGTTGGCTGCCTATGCATCTATTGACTGATTAGCCTGTTTATTTTTTTGACAGCTGATCTCTTCCTATAATGCACGTGTCACGATCACGATATGGTATTTCGTCACATGGTCTTTTGTAAATCATCGAATTCGATAGGTAGCACCTTTAGCATAGTGGGATCATATGAGTTACTACAAAGCCATGGCTATGTGTAGCATGTCTGTGGGCATTGTGCTCGTAGTATCTTGATGCACAACTTGTAGGATATCATCAGTCCAATGGGCATCGTGGGATGATTCAAGATCTGTAGTGCCACGCGTAGACTCTCTAACATGTAAGCCCCACCGTGATACTATGAGACTCGGGAAGTGTCACGATGTCCTATGGGCATCACTAAATCATCTAAGATTTGTGTCCCTTGTGATGACATCGTGATGCTCATACCTTCTCTTCTGAGAATAATATTAGACGTTGGATATTTCTTGAAAGTAGCATGGCATCAATGCCAACGTGGCCCGATGGTGAATATATGAGGGGTTGAAAAGCTGAACGTATGCAAAAATGAGGTTGCAATTTGGATCTATGTCTTGTATCATAAAATATTGCAATCGCGTGTCATAGTATCGATGTCTTTGGAGCTAAGAAAGGATCCGTCATGTAGTGGAATGTGATTGGAAAAGAAAAAGATTTAATGGTTAACTGGTGGTAATTGATGGTGATGGACTAATGCGGAAGTCGTGGTTTGTCTTTAGAGTTGAGCTAGTAACATGGCTAACATGTTACATTTTTTTTCTTTCTTCTAACTTCTTTGTTCTTATCATTTTTAATGCATTTTGCTCATAGTTGTTAGTAGTATATTATCATATAATAAATAGTAACAAATATAAGTAATATGACTTCATATTGACAAAAGTAAATAAAAGAGTTTACAATCATAAAAATAATCTCAGCTGGTAGTGACGAAAAACGTAAAAGATGAGAAGTTTTCGGTTTTCTTAACACAAATTCGCACTCTCCGCAGTGCATGAGCGATTGTCTCCCAAGACACAACAATTACGCTCTGAATTGTTTGTACGAAGAAACTACTCCACTAAACTTGATCTGTTACTTTTCCTCTATTACTGAAACGAATGAGCCGAAAAAATATTTTTGTCCATGCAGAGAAAAGTTGTTTTGTATGTGTGGTTTTTTTCTCCCTAATATAAAAAATTCATGGGGAGCGACTAGGTCAAAGAAAGAAAGAAAGAAAGAAACTTGGTCGACAAGGATTCTAGTTGCCAATTACAGTCGTGTAATTAAAGCAAAAATTTTGGAGAATGAACATATACACATTTTAGTTAATAAAACTGATCGTGTCGTACAAAATTAATGATGTTTATGATTTTCTATTATAATAAAAATATAGTAATATAAAATTAATTTTGTTAAACAAAACAAAAGAGAAAGTATTGAATTATGCAAAAATAACACTCGCAAGTTGGAACTCGACATGCTAAACAAATCGACATACGACATGTACTTCGTTATGTGCGCATGCATTGCATTGACCAAATTTCGTAGATTTGGCTGAAAGAAATGAATGTTTTTCACATGGGATAACCATCTTCACATATTTGTTGTTTTCAACAATTTCAGCTTATGTAGCCAATTTTGAACATCAAATTTTCATTCACATGTGTACTATTTTGAGCGCGTTATATTCTGTTTCGAAACTTTCACGAAAAAAAATAAGCTCACATGTTGAACTCGTGAAAAAGACAAGTGTGACCTGCTCAAAATCCAACGAAAGTCAACTTTAAAATTCGGTTCCTTGAACCAATTTTCTAGCAAGAGCCATGCATTTGAGATTCCAAAGGTTAGAACATCGACCGAAGATATCCGTCATTTACTGTAGCTTAATCAATTAACGTGATTTATAGTTAGAGCGTCTTTAAAAGATATTCGTCCTTAAAATATACTGTTGTTCGCAACACACAATTGTGATATTGTGGAATATTAAATTGACAAAAAAATACGATTAGATTTGAAGGACCCTACGCATTCTATTGGAGGTATTGCCAAGTTTTAGTATTCCTTTTAACATTATTCTTGCTTAAAGTTTTCTAAGCAACTTGAATAAGTATCAAGTTGCACTAGAAAATCATTAAGTAGGCAAACCACTAGCGTATATAAATTGGGCTAGGGTGATAAGATCTAGCATTGACTGATGTTACGTAAATTATTACAATTGGAGGCGTTGATTAATTAAATTATAATTAAAGATTCATTACGTATGTTTCTTCACTAAATTAATGGTGGTACCTTCATATCGGCTAAACCAAACATTTTTATGGATATCAATGAAAATAATCCGCCACCTGTCAATATGGAGCTGTTTTTTTTTTTTTTTTAGGATAACGGTTGGAGATAAAATATCATGTGGTAGGCCTGAACTCAAAATCTTCAACGGTTGCTCACCATCATAACTCAAAAAAGTATTAATCAAAATATTAATTTTATGTATATTAGACAATTTGTAGTATCTCAAGATCGTTCACGTAAGAAGTATATTGTGACGAACTTTGGATAATTGTAGCACTAAAATTCTTTTTGGTTTTTCCTTTTCGTCATTGGTTTTTTTCTTTTTAATTTTTTTCATAAAATTATTAGGTAGAAAAAGTGGACATTGGCTTGGTATTGCACGGCAAAAAATTCGAATAATTGTTGGCATGCGGCAGAATATAGGTTACCAAAGTGTTTTAAAAGCTTAATCTATTCCGAGTTTAACTAATAAAGTTTTTTTGTTATATATTTGTTCTATTTGTAGTAAGAATATGATGGAATTTTGAGATAATCATGTATTTTAGTTACTTATCGACGTTATCGTTATCATAGAAGGGTCAAAAATCCATTTTGTCCTTTAATTTGGCACCATCACCAAAAGGGTCCCCTAACTAGTCACCTCGCCGAAATGGTCCCTTAATTTGGTTTTTTGGTCCCTTCACCGGCCCAAAATAAAAATAGCTCGGTAAATGCCTACGTGGCCACCGGTTGACCAATTTACTCTCTGTTTGACCAACGAAAATATTTGTTTAATCAATATTTAACACCTGAAATATTCACATAATAATAATAAAAATTAAAATCCTTTTTGAGATATAATGAAAAAAAATTCTTCTTATTTGTTAAAAAAACAAAAAAAAATTAAAATCCTTTCTTCTTCTTCAACAAGTCAAGTTCAAGCCCCCCCATCCCCCCCAACCCGCGCACACACCACCACGCCCCCACCTGTTCACCACCTCCATCACGGAATCCTCCACCCCGCTCCTCTCCCAACCCCACCACCTCCACCCCGCTCCTCTCCCAACCCCACCACCTCCATCACGGAATCCTCCCCCCCCACCCGCGCACACACCACCACGCCCCCACCTGTTCACCACCCCCATCCCCCCCCCCCCGCTCCTCTCCCAACCCCACCACCACCATCACCAAATTCTTGCAAATCAGTCAGCCGCCGCACAACACCCACCCCGCTCCTCTCCGTACCGATTGCACCCTCCCCAAACCGTCGCCAAACCACCACAAGGTCGGATTCGTTGTGGAGCAAAATCAGCAAAATCAAATCGAAAGTTGCATATAGATTGGGAAGGCGAGATATTTGAGGATTGAAGGAGAAGATTGGCTAGATTCGGAGCGGCGAAGCGGCGGTGTAGGATCCACCGCTGCTCATGGTGGAGGCGGACATGGGAGGGGGGGAGGGGGGGTTGTACGAAGAGATTATTTATTAATTCATACTTTTCCAATTAACATTTAAAATTTTTAGATTAATGTTATATTTTAAATGAGATAAATAATTATTTCCTTCTTTTTTTTCTAACTAAAATAATTATTTTAAATGTTTTATTTATGTCTACAATTTTTCTTATTTCCTTCTTTTTTTCTTTTAGTTAACTTAATTGTCTGAAATATATGTTTCAAATTTTTTTTTTTTGCTGAGTTGGATATTTAGGTTGCAAATAGATGAATAATATATTATTTTTCTTGGTCAAAATCGGTGAACAGTAGTCAACCGGTGGCCACATCAGCATTTTCCGAGCCATTTTAAATTTGGGCCGGTGAAGAGACTAAAAAACCAACTTAAGGGACCATTTCGGCGAGGTGACTAAATAAGGGACCATTTTGGTGAGGGTGTCAAATTAAAGGACAAAATGGGGTTTTGACCCTATCATAGAATAAGAAAAATATGTGATTTTAGTTCATTACCTAAGCTGGGGCAGAAGTCAAAGAGAATTGATTATTAACTCAACTAGGGTTACGGCCGCCTCCACTTTCTCTCTCTACAGAGAATAGTGATTTCCTCCCTCTTTGTAGGGTTCTCACGGCCGCCGCCTGAAAACGGTGGTCTTGTTTCTTCCGATTCGTTCGGATTTGCTCCTAGATTTGGCTTTTCTTCTCTTCTTTCCCTTCTTCTTCCCTTTTCTCTCAGTTTTCTCAAAGTTTGAGATGGGCATCTTTCATTTCTTCCCTACTCAGAAACCAACTCCGCACACAACTCCACCACTACCAGAAAAAGCTGAATCAGTCGCGGAATGGCCATTCCTCGCCGGTCGCGAAGGTCACTTACTCTCAAAACTTACCCACCATCAAAGTCATCATGGATTGATACCTATGGTTACCCCTCTCCACGCACCGGTTCTATCGGAGGGTCGCTTACTTCTGCCCTTCGTGTTGTTGACGGATAGTTTCAGTTCAAGTGGTCAAAAGTTTGGCCAACTTTTGACTCTTATTTTGGGCTCACAGTGTCAAGCTCTTCTTTTTGTTGCATCGGGTTTTTATCTTAGTATTGTTCCGATGATTGAACTAAACCTGAGATGGAGGGTCTCTACTTTCATGCTTCTATTCTGTTTTCTAGTTATTTATATTTCGGATCTGTATTTTTCTTGCCTGTTATTATTGTTATTGTTATGCAGTAGAATCATGGGTTGCAGGAAAAGCTTATGCTCTGCATGTCTTTTGCTTGGGTTTCTCAAGTTCTCTACCGAGGTCTTAATCGAAATTATGACTATTGATTCATATCTACGGAGCCACTTCTTCGTTTTAAGCCGGCGTTGTCAGCGAAAGCTACTAGAGTCGGTGCATCTCCAGAGGCTAATGGACTTTATTTCCTATTCGTCAGGAAGTAGCCCAAAAATTTGCTTGCTTCTTCGGCATTGCAAATTGTCTTGTGTCTCGTGTTCTCGCACTTTCAATTGTTCCCTGTCCTTTGTTGAAGTGGGCCGAAAAAGTTGTATCCTTAGTTTAATTTTTTGTTTTGATCCTCTGTTTGAGTACCATGATGTAACCTTTTCCTAATTTTAATGCATAATTTCTAATTCATCAAAAAAAAGCTGGGGCAGAGACACTTGGCATTGGAGTAACTGAATGAACAGGCCTATTAAACAAATATGGGGAATATCAAGTAGCGTTAAACTAACTGATGCTGATATTGAATATTGATATAGCTACTTTGAAATTATTGGATACTGATGAGCTACTTTAATATTAATAGTTCTGGTTAAATTCAAAGAGTGAGACAAATAGGTTAGCAGCTTGTTCGCTTCGTTGCTCACCATTTTTTGGGCTCTGGGTTTTGTAACAAAATTGTCGTCATACAAACAAAATTAAATAGAGCAGATTATTGTTGAATATAAAGATCTTATGGTTCTGAATTCTACTCCATTGATAAAAATAAAAATAAAATTAATCCATTGAAAAAAAATTGCTGATCCTGCGAGCGCGCAATGAAGCTTGCAATATAATATATATATGGTTCACCTATATGTTTATCCATGTCATCGTAACTACTTATATTCTCCACAAAATAAACATTTCACTTTGGAATATCCTTATACCAGTAAAACTTACATATGACATGATAAGTTATTACCTTGAAGATTCTGAATTCAAGTTGTTCTAACAAGAGGCACATATCCGAAGCATTTAGTCTCTTGCGGGTTTTCAATAAAATTGGAACGATAAAGATAATAATTCAGCAAGACCCCTAAAATAATACATACTCGAAGTGTTTAATCATAAGCACAATTATCTAAATCCTTTTGTATATTTCTTGGTGTTTTATTCTATGTACTTACTCTTCCATGTTTAAAGATTTAAAACACGAGTCATTTGGGATATGACGTTGGAGTGAGTACTCCATTCTCAAGTTCCACGGGAAACTCTTTGTATGGTAAGGTGTCTCAAGGTCACGGGTACCTAAAACGCCCTACGTGAATTATAAGTCGCGACGCAAAATAGAGTGGATACCTGCGTTCATTTTACATACCCTATAAGGTACCAGTCTCCTTTCATAATTCGATTTTTATTGATACTCTAAGAAATCATAACACCTAAATCACAACATATATTTTTTTGTTTAACAATTAACTCTACTTATAATACAAATTATAGCATATATTTTATTTACTTAAAGTTAGCTAATGTTGGCTCACATGCAAACAATTTTTTTTAAAAAAAGAAAAAGAAAATAGGACATTCTTAGTTCTCAAGGTAGCAGATGTGTCTCCATCTTTACCTGACTCCAAATATCCTACTAAAATGAGAATGAGAACGAGAAAGGTTTATTTTAAACCACACTAATCGATCCTTCAAGAGGCTGAGCTTAGAGAAGCTAAATCCACTTGGGAGTTTGGGCAGAAACTTGGAGTTAAGGCAGGTGGAAAAACAGAGCAAATCTTAGAAAATCTTGTTGATCTGGAAAAGAGAGATAAAGCAAATTGGCATAGTTCTTCACAAGGGCAGAATGAGGCAGGGAATGACGAGGTTTTCTCATGAATTTTATGTCATGGAATATTAGAGGTTTGGGGGGGGAGTGTGAAAAAGAAAGAGGTGAAGGCGTTGGTCACCAAATACAAAGTTGATATGATTTGTCTCCAAGAAACGAAAATGGAGAATTTTGATGACTCCACGACATATTCACTTTGGGGAAATAGAGATTGTAACTGGGTTTCTAAAGGTTCTATTGGTACTGCAGGAGGTATTGCAATAATCTGGAGGAAGAATTGTTTCGAGCTGGAGTCCCAAGTCATGGGCAATGGTTTTGTGTTTATTTCAGGTTTCTGGGGTGTTGATAAAACAAGATGCTTCATTGTGAGTGTTTATGCTCCATGCTCTTTGGATGCTAAAAGATCGTTATGTCATGACTTAATCGGGCTTAAAAATTCTGTTGGCAATGGACTTTGGTGTTTAGCAGGTGATTTTAATTCAATATTGGTACCGCATGAAAGAAAAGGCGTGCATGAGCAGGGGGGATCTTCAACAAGTGAGATGACAGATTTTAACAATGTCATCGGGGAGATGGTTTCGTTAATGATATCCCTATGGTGGGAAGAAGATATACATGGTACAAGACCAATGGTTCGGCAATGAGTAGAATCGATAAATTTCTACTCTCTGATGAATGGCTTGCTAATTGGGATGGGATTGTTCAAAGAGGACTGGAGAGATCATGCTCTGATCATTGTCCAATCCTTCTTAGCCGTAAAGAGATGGACTGGGGTCCAAAACCATGGAGGGTTCTGGATTGTTGGGCTGATCACCGAGGATATAGCAATTTTGTAAAGGAGCAGTGGAGTTCTTTTCAAATACATGGGAAAGGCTCTTTCGTTCTGAAAGAAAAACTCAAGGCGCTAAAATCTTCACTCAAGAACTGGAATATACAAGTCTTCGGGGATCTAGACAACAAAATTAATCTGGCGAAAGAAAAATTTGCACAGATAGATATGAAAAGTCACAACCGCTATCAACTGAGGATATTGAAGAAAGAAAGATGTCTTTTAGCTCTCTATGGCAAGCTTACAACTCTAAGGAAAAGTTTCTTTTTCAAAGAGCGCGGGTCATGTGGTTGCGAGAAAGAGCCACTAATTCAAGTTACTTCCACCGATACATCAATAGAAGTAAATATGTTTTTGGTTTGCAAGGTCTCTTTCTCAATGGTATATGGTATGATGATTGTAAGCTGGTTAAAGAAAACATTAAGGATCACTTTGCTACTCTTTTCAAGGAACCTCTTCTCAATCGACCTTTTTTTGGCAACATGCAAAGGAGTCAGATTTCCTCATATGACGCTCATTCACTCACTCTTCCTTTCACGATTGATGAGATTGAAAAGGCGGTTTTTAGCTGCGATGGGAGGAAAAGTCCTGGGCCAGATGGTTTTAACCTTGGATTTATACAACAGTTTTGGGATACGCTGAAAGATGATTTTTGTCGATTTATTTTGGAATTCCACTCTTCTGGGAAAATTGTCAGAGGTGCAAATACATCTTTTATTGCACTTATTCTAAAAAACAGCAACCCCCAAGGTATAAATGAGTATCGCCCTATCTCACCACTTGGTAGCGCCTATAAAATCCTTGCTAAAATCTTAGTAAACAGGTTGTCCCAAGTGATAAGTGATGTTATATCATGTGAACAATCTTCCTTCGTCAAAGGACGGCAAATTGGGGACGGTATCTTGATTATTAATGAAGCAGTTGATGAGGCAATAAGGAAGAAGACCCCGATGATTGCATTTAAAGTGGACTTTGAAAAAGCCTTTGATAGTGTAAGTTGGGAGTACCTCGAAAAGATGATGAGCTTTTTTGGGTTCCCATGTAAATGGAGAAAATGGATTTCCGAGTGCCTACATTCATCGGAGATCTCAGTTCTAGTCAATGGTAGCCCCACATATCAATTTTGTATGTCAAGAGGGCTCAGGCAAGGAGATCCCATGTCACCGTTACTATATCTCTTAGCAGTAGAAGGTCTCTCTATCCTTATCAACAAAGCAAAGGAACTCGGTCTCTTCAAAGGTTTTGTAATTGGTAGAGATAAGGTGGAGATCAGCCATATTCAGTATGTGGATGACACCATTATTTTGTGTGAAAATAATATTAAGCACATCCAGGCTATTAAATTAATTCTTGGAATTTTTGAGACTATGTCGGGACTCAAAGTGAATTTTGTTAAGAGTAATTTGGTTGGAATCAATGTGTCGGAGGAAGATATAAATAATTCTTCTATCTTGCTCAACTGTCAAATTGGCAGCATTCCATTCAAATACTTGGGGAGCATGGTGGGTGGAAATCCAAGAAAAATTGGAACTTGGGCTCCCGTTCTTGATGTTCTCAATAAATGGCTTGCTCCATTGAGTAAGAATCATCTTTCTTTTGCGGGCAAACTTACTCTTGTGAATTCAGCTTTTAGCGGCATTCCTGTCTATTACTTTTCTTTCTTCAAAGCTCATAAACAGGTCTTGAATGCGATCAAGAAGCTCCAGCGTAATTTTCTTTGGGGTAGTGGTAAAGGGAAAAGAAAAATTGCGTGGGTGAAATGGCATCGTATCTGTCAAAGTAAGGCAGATCGTGGGCTTAATGTGAAAGATATGGAAATCTTCAATAAAGCTCTCCTCGGCAAATGGAAATGGAGGTGTTTAGTTGAAGACACTCCACTTCGAAAAATGATAATTCTTTCAAAATATGGCAACGATCGAAGTACAAGCATAACTAATCTCACTCCGAGAAGTTCTCACTCGATCTGGTGGCGGGACATGCTCTCTATCTCACGCACCTCGTCGTGTGATGAAGACTGGTTTGAAAATATTTTGATGAAACAAGTTGGAAACGGCAAGAGCACTAAATTTTGGCTCGATAAGTGGGTAGATGCGATACCTCTTAAGGTAAAATACAGCCGCCTGTTCAATATTTCCCTTGATAAGAATGTGTTTATTTCTGATCTCAAGAGACCAGGGGAGTCGGGTTGGAATTTTCAATGGAGAAGAGCTCTTTACTCATGGGAGCATGACAACCTTACAGATCTGATCTCACTCATCAATAACACCAGGTTAGACGAGTCGACTCATGATTGTCGGAAGTGGAAGCATGATGAATCTGGATTTTTCACTTCAAAATCAGCTTACCATTTATTGGCTAAGGCGGATTGCATGGCTGATTCAACATTCTTAAACTTTTTCTGGGCATCTTCAGTTCCTCCTAAAATTATCTTGTCCGCATGGAAAGCCATCCAATCATGTATCCCGACCAGAGATAACCTTCTTCGTCGTGGCATCAACCTTGATAGAAATAATACCTTATGCCCACTTTGTGGTGAGGAGCAGGAGACGGTTGCTCATTTGTTTTTGTCATGTCGCATTGCTTTCAGAATCTGGACGAGCTTTTATAGTTGCTTTAATATTAATACGGTTTGCCCCGACAACTTGAAAGACTGCTTGACGCAACACTATAGCCTTAAAGACGCTGGGAAATTCAAAGAATGAAAAGCTTTGTGGTTCTTTGTTGTGTGGTCCATTTGGAAATTGAGAAATGATGTCGTCTTCAAAGGGGTGATGGTAGATACAACAAAAACTCTCGACCTCATCAAAATTAGAGCTTGGGTATGGTTTAATGCTAAGTTTAAAGGGTTTGCATATTCTTAATTCATTTGGTCCAACCCATTTGATGAGTGTCTTCTTTAAGCCTTTTGGAATTTGTGTACTTCTTGTACCCAATTATTTGTAATGCTTTTCTCTTGAATAAAATCTTATTTTGCTGATAAAAAAAAATACCTTACTTGATTCCCTAATGAGACATGTACCCCGTCAATGCCCTCCTTTACGAACATTGTAGCAATTGATACATCATACATAGATGCTCCACTTTGAGAACATGAGAATCACGAGAAGATCATAATGATATTGGAATTGTATTCTACGTGTTGTAATGATTAAAGATTTAGGCCTAAATATTCCTTAGTTATAAGCAATAACCTTTCCATAACACAATTTTGACTACATATTTAAATATATAAGCATCAAGTCCTGCAACATTCCTATGAAATTAATTTCTCCTAAAATAAGTTGCTTACCACAAATTTGCAAACGAGCCTGGTCATGACGTCGATTTTAGAAATTATTATTTTATAGACTCTTGTCGTGATAAACATGGCAAGCGCTTGAAAGCTGGCCTTACTCAACAAGTCCCTTGATTTGGGTGCTTGCCTCCGCTCATCGAAGATTTTAACTACAAAAGAAGGTCAACGGGGATATTCAAATTGCTCTCATTGTCAATATTTACGAGAAGGTGAGTGATGTCGCATTTCTTTACAGCCGCTCAAACAGTTCTGAGCGCGGTGGGACAATCATATTTACATTGACACAAACCGTATACACCATATCATCGTACAAAAGAGGCACAAAACACCTTTTTGAGTCCATGATAAGTCGAACAATTGGGCAGGGCATCGACATACATTGGGCCATGGGCCCAATATCGATCCTTGAAGTCGTTGGAGGTGTTCACAACCGTTTGGGCCTCCAAGCAGCAGTCAACAAAAAAGTCAAAATTAATTGCACAACGGCTTTCACTTCATTTTTCACCTACTCTGGAAATTTCCCCCCTGTCATAATTTTATCTCCATTGGAATCCTCGCCACTTGTTCTGCTTAGTTCAGTTCACCAAAATTAAGGATTGAATTGAGGTATTATGGCTGTAATCGAAGAATCGGAGCAGCAGGTGATCAAACCCCCGAAAGAGAAACCGGAATCCGAAGATGACAAAAGGTGAGCAGTGAGCACACATTTTTTTCTTCTTCCTGGTTTTGATGTTTGTTAGTTGGATTCTGACACGGTACGATGAATAGGAGGAAGAAAATGAAGCCTGGTGGGCTGATGAAGGCTGTGATAAGGCCTGGTGCTGGTGAAAGTACACCTGCGGACGGTGATCATGTTTGTTCGTTTGTTCTTTTTTGTCTTTTTTATTCGGGATTGTGTTTGATGAATTTGGTGTTTATAGGTTTATGTACGTTGTGCAGGTGATTTATCATTGTACGATACGTACGCTGCAGGGCGTTGTGGTCGAGTCCACACGAGCTGAGTGTGGAGGTGAGTTTTAAGTTTTTCTTTTACGTTTGAGTAATTAGAAGTGTGTTGAAAAGTATCTAGGAGACTTAGATTAGCTGGTTGTGTACGGTAAAATGTGATATAGTTGTTATTGCGGAAAAATTGAGCTACTAGCTATGTTGATTGAAGCTTTGTATTTGCTTAACTGAATCTGCCGGCCGAGATTCTTGACATTTCAGTTCAAAGTGAGCTCATTGATATAATGTTACTGTTCTTTACTCCTCCACTTTCCATCTTGAAAGATGGTTGCATTTACATGGCGTGAAGCTACGAAGATTAAGTTCTTTGATTTGGAATTTGAACTATGTTAGTTCACTTTGCATCATTTGAATTCAATAGACGACATCTATGGTAGAGCGTGAACGGTGCAGTAAGCTCCCCATAACTATTTATTTGCTAATTAAGTTTTCATCATCCGCAATTTAACTCCCCCGGAGAGCTTTAAGATGAAAAGCAGTACTATTTGCGAATTAAGTTTTCATCATTCTAGATTTAAAGCCCCCAAGAGGAACATCCTCACAGCTCTTTTCTCCTCTATTGCAGGTAATGGTATCCCAAAAAGGCAAGTTTTGGGTAAAAGCAAGATGATACTGGGACTGTTAGAAGGTATTCCTACAATGTTGAAGGGTGAAGTTGCTATGGTGAGTGTTGCAACTTGTTAATGTGAATACACTCCCCTCGTGTTCTATCTTTTATACTGGTTTCCCCAAGTTTTAATTTATCAATACAACCTTCATATTGCTCATTAATGAAGTTACATTTAGTAATGTAACTTCATTTATATAATAATCCATTTATATAGTAATGTAAGTTGGATCTGATGACTTAGTGTTGCATGCATAGGACCACAGCATGAGGTTCCTTCTTCAGTATTGATTTCTAATCTTTAAGACACGGAACCATTGGAAAAACATACATTACTGTATTTAGATACTTTTGAAAAAATATGGGGCCACACATGAAATTATTATGAGAAATAAGTAGTCTTTGTCGGCTTTCTTCTCTGTTTCTGACTTGATATAATCTCTGTTTTCAGCTCAAGATGAAACCCGAGCTTCACTATGGTGAGGACAAATGCCCTCTGTCAGTTGCAGATGGATTTCCTAAGGATGATGAACTTCATTTTGAAATTGAGTTGATTGAATTCGCAAAAGTCAAGGCAAGCATCTTGTTTAGATGTTAAACGTTAAAAATGAAAACTCAATTCATATTTGGCTATGTTAGATTTCAGAATCTTCTAAAATCTTGGTTTTTCTCAGTACACAACTGTCTGATTTCCAATATGCAGAGTTTTGCCTTGTATTTAATATGTAATTATCTCTACAATTTTTCAGGTTGTTACTGAAGATTTGGGTGTCGTAAAGAAGGTAACAATTTCTAGGAGTTTCTCTTGCATAAGTGCATTCTTTCCTTTTACATTTGCTCTCGTTCCTCTTGAAAAACAAATAATTAGCAAAAACTGGTTATTAGAATCACTGAAACATCGTCGCTGAATGATATAAATTTCAATTGATTTCGTGGAAAATATTTATTATTTGAGCTAACTCCCTACTGTGAATTTTTTTTTTGCTTATCTTACATACTACGGCATGAGGGCTCGAGGATTTTATCTTATACCAATTATAAGATTTCTAAATTTGTTCAAGAAAAGAGAATCACAACTTTTATCCTCTTCTGTTACAGGAGCACTTATTGAATTAGTTCTTCATTTGACCAAATAAACGCTGATAGTGATAATGAACGGAGTTTAACAACAGATATTTGTGGCTAATATTACATTTTGCTAACTTGCTGCTGCTTAAAATAGGTGTCACACAATATTTACCTAGAATTTTATATTATAAGCACAATTGGTTTTGATTTTTACTTGTCTGAATAGGTTACCAGAGAAGGACAAGGTTGGGAACAACCTAGGGAACCGTATGAAGTTAAAGCTTGGTAAGGAATTGGTTGTTTTGTCTACACTTGCGCTTGTCGCCTTTGTTATTTTTCAAATCACACTAAAATGCTCTTTTCTATTCCTTTTTGGCTTGGTTGGAACTTAATTTGACTTCAAGATTGACTTCTGATAGGCTTTCAGGGAAGACAGGGGATGTAAAACTGATATTTTCACATACTCAAGGAGATCCATTTTTCTTTACGTTTGGAAAATCTGAGGTAAAAGCCATGTCCTTCACATTTGCTGTTGTTCTTGTTTATATTACTGATCATTGATTAGGACTGTATTTGGTTTCTAACCTGTTACTCTACATAATTCCCACAAAACTTTTTGTAAATCTACTCAGTTCGCATCTTTATGTATGAGAGCATGCATACAACCTATAATCTACTTTGGTGTTTTTTCTTTTTCAGATACCTAAAGGTCTTGAGATAGGAATTGGAACAATGTCACGGGGAGAAAAGGCTGTAATTTATGTTAGTAAGGATTATTTAACTAAATGCCCTTTGATTCCCTCAGTGGATGGTATTGCTGAAATCCACTTTGAAGTAGAGCTCGTACACTTTGTTCAGGTGAACCTATCTTTCTTTGCATTTCTGAGCATGATCAGCTATGCCAATGACTTCCAAATACAAACTATGTTCCGCGTTTAGATTAGATACTAGACATCTTTACATGTTGAGGGAATAGTAGTTTCCTCAGCAGTATCTTCTTTTCAAAATGCAGAAATTTATTGATCTATTTTCCTTATTAAGTATCTTTGAACTAACTTATTCTGGATTTTCAGGTGCGTGATGTTCTTGGGGATGGACGTTTAATAAAACGCCGTTTGCGTGATGGAAGAGGTCTTACTCAATTTTGTCCTGCATAAATGTCTAACTTGTCCTCCGAATTAACCTACTATTTACCAGTCACCGTACCCAGTCATTTTTTTAATCACATTCTTAGGTTTGTCTTGAACTTGTTTGTGATCGGTTGAGTAAACACTCAACGCCATTATGAGGTTGTCGTGCTTTCTGAGCTTATTGGAGTAATTTTCCCACTTGTGGAAGGGAGACAGTAGTATGATAAATTAGATAACACTTCTCCAGGCTTTACTCTGTACATGAACACTATGTAAAAGGTAGAATTTTGTCAGATGTGATTAGATGTGCTTCTCATGTGCATCTTTTATTCCTCGTAGCGAGGCCTGCCTTCCACTGTTGGTATTTAATTTTGTCATCCATTAAAGTTCAAGAAACTTAGTCACTCATCCTCCTGTACTAGATAAGGTCTTTGAAATCCGTCCTTTTTTTCCTTTTTTTCCTGATTCATTTTCTATTAACTTCCTGCTATTTGCTTCATATATGAAACTTCAATTTGCAGCAAGTTAATAGTCTGTTTTACAATCTATATATTGATATTTTGGAATAAGCAGGTGAATTTCCAATGGACTGCCCGCTTCAAGACAGTCTACTGCATGTTCACTACAAAGCAATGCTTCTTAATGAAGAAAAGACTGTATTCTATGATACAAGGGTGGATAACAAAGGGCAGCCTTTGGAGTTCAGATCTGGAGAAGGGCTTGTAAGCCATTTTAGGTCTATCTGTTCATATAAGAAACCAAATACACTGCCTATAACCATTCGTTTTTCTCATGGTCTGTTGCTTATGTGGATCTGAGATGGCTTCTGATGCTATAGGTTCCGGAAGGATTTGAAATGTGCACTCGATTGATGTTACCTGGAGAGATATCTCTGGTTACGTGCCCCCCTGATTATGCTTATGACAAGTTTCAAAGGTTCATTATTAGCACCAGTGTTACTTTGCTAATATTAAACATATATATATATATATATATATAGTAGCATAGAAATTATGTTGTATTGCCAAAAGAATTGTTCTCATTTTCCCAATACAAGTATTATTTTTTTTTTTTTTGACCCAGATTCTTTTCTTCCACAAACAGGCCAGCTGAAGTTCCTCAAGGTTCTCATATCCAATGGGAGATTGAACTTCTTGATTATGAGAAGCAAAAGGTGTGTAAATTTAAGACTGATAAGGAAAACTGAAATATGAGAAATTTATAGCTTAGCTTGCCTGTTCTAGTTGATTGATTAACTATAGTGCTCATATGAATCTTTATATTCCAGTTTACTTCTGAGTCTGTGCGTCTGACTAAAATTCCAACTTTATTTGTGTGAACTATCTGTAATTGAGATTATGCTGCAGGACTGGACTGGTTTCAACTTTAGAGAAATAATGGACGATGTTGAGAAGATCAAAGGCACGGTATATGTTGTTTGACTATTTAAAACTAATTTCTTCATGAGTTCCTAGGATATATCTTATAAAAAGGAAGTCTTCTATGTTTCACATGTCTGTTGTTTTGTGCTCGTAGGCATGAAATGCAATATCCGGTAGACATTTTAGGTTATTGATTGAGAAAACTATAATTATTAGAGCTTGGCCATGCTAAGAACTTCTCTTGTTGTCTTTATCTATTTCAGGGTAACAGGCTATTCAAAGAAGGCAAATTTGAACTTGCCAAGGCAAAATATGAGCATGTAATGTTCTGTTTCTCTCAACTTCAATGACTGCATTATGTTCGGCATTCTGAAGAAGCAGTTAATCTAAGTCCATCTTTTTATTTTGTTTAATAAGAGGGGGTTTGTTACTTATTTTTGGCAGTAGAAAATATGCCTTAATTCGCAGTTATTTTAGTTGTGTTTTATACTCCACATTGTTTTGCAATAAATTCTACAATTTTTCTGCAGGTGCTTCGGGAATTTAATCACGTGAACCCTCAAGACGATGAGGAGGGTAAAGAATTTTCCGATACAAGAGTAAGTAATCCGACGGATTCTAATTAAGCATATTATGTGGCGCACACACTAAAGAACTTCACTGAGACATGGACCTAATTTTAATGCTACATTTTCCATGTGGTATATTTTGTTTGCTCAACGCATGAAGAATTTGCTGCACCTGAATGTGGCTGCCTGCTTGCTGAAATTGGGTGAAGTCAGAAAATCAATTGAAGCTTGCAACAAGGTGATATTTTCATCGAAACTTTATATCCTTTTAAAAATGTGTGAGTTGTGTGTTTGTATTGATGCATATACGCGCTATAAGCCAACACTACTTGCTGTGGACCTTGTCGACCGGAGAGTTATAATTTTGTGTGCCTACGTTTATTTTGGGCTTTAATGGAGCTTGATCCTTACGTCTACTGTTCTTTAGGTGTTAGACACCAACCCTGTTCATGTCAAAGCTCTTTACCGCCGTGGAATGGCTCACATGACAGCTGGGGACTTTGAAGAAGCAAGGGCAGATTTCAATAAGGTTAAAATCGTCCTAATTTGTTAAAAACTCAGTTATTTTGTCCTCCCTTCTGAACCCCACTTCATCATCTTTTAGATGATGACTGTTGATAAATCATCGGAGTCGACTGCAAAGGCAGCTCTTCTTAAGCTTAAAAAGGAAGAGCAGGTTTGTTCCGAAATACACTTCTTGATTCATTACGGTTCTGCGTGGTTCGAATTTTCGGTTTTAACAAACACCACGCGTCTCTGTTAATCAGGAAATCCAGCGGAGGGCTCGACAACAATTTAAAGGACTGTTTGACAAGAAACCTGGAGAAATTGCAGAAGCTGGTAATAATGATGTGGGAGACGAGGGTCCCGGAGAGATAGAGACTTTGGACGACGATGATCAGAATGGTTTAGGGAATGAAAAAGAGCAGCTTCTCGAGGCCACAGCTCCAAGGCCTCCGTCGTTATGGTCGCGAGTCTTTAAACCTTTTGGGTTGAATAGATGTACCATATTGTAAGTTGGTTAATTTGACCTTCTTGATGAAGGCCAGCTCTCTTTTGATATTAGTTTACTTGACTGAAACTGTCTACGGATTAAATTAAATATGGTTACTGAGTAGTGCTCATTAAGAAGTTGATTCATGGTCAATGAATAAGGAAAATCCTGATTAGTGTTTTCGTCTTTTCTAATGTTTAATTTTTTTACCATTTATGAAACATTCAACGGACCGAATTAGATTCTGTCATTCAGTAATGAATTTGTAGGCTGTAATGGCAGCTTGAGGTTGTGATATAACTGCAGATAATTTAAAGGGAACTATATAAAAGACCCAAATGTATAATATATTTATGAGAAAGAGAGATTCATTGTTGGAATTGCAATGCCCAGCTAGTAGTTACCTGCAACAAGCTGCAACATTTACTGTGAGAATATAATGTTGAAAAGATTTTGAAATTTTCAGATTTGATTTTTAATATTTGATGGATCAAAACATATACTAACATAAAAATAAACCACGCTTATTATGATATAATTCCTCAACTGAAATTTTAGAGAAAACACGGAACTGCAGAATCCAACAATTTATGGTACACCACAAACAAAAAATGTTAAAGCAAAAAAATTTTAAGCAATGACAAACATGATATAGAAAAGAAACTAATACTTCAATCATTTTCATCACTAAAATTACGCATTTGAATCCGGAGTCCGATCACCCGCCACCAGCGCTGTATACTTAACCACAAAACTCCCGACAGCATGTCCGGCCACAGCCATGACAAACACACCAACGTTGTACGACATCACTGAAAGCATAACCAAGTACGCCAAACCCATCCGAACTGCATAAACCGTCGCAAAAATCAAAGTACCAGTCACAGGGCTCAAGCTCTTCAGCTTCACTCTCGAAAATCCCGACAAGATTTCCACTGCCACGGCCAACAGAAACACCGCCACAAGTGCTACGATGTACATGCCGATGCTGTGACTGCCCGGCCATTTAGAGAACAGCAACACTACATCTTTGCCCCAGTAGAAGCTCATTTGCATATGCATGTCATGCATGTACATCATGCTAGCATTGTTGTCTGGCATGGTCATAGGCATGGCCATGTTGCTCTATGAAACTATGATCTTGAAGTTTTTTGTTTCTTTGGTTTTAGTTTCACAAATTAGTAGAAATTTCAAGAGGACAAAACAAGGAAATGCTGTTTGTGGTGTTGGTGAAAATGATGTACAACAACTTTGTTTCATTATTGATTCTTCGTGGATTACTATGTTAGAACTGGCATTTTATGACAGCATACAATTTTGTAGTGTATCCAAATGCTTCAATTTGTCCTTCTCTGTCTGCCGTTCCCGTGCCTGACCAAAAATGTAAATGAATTATTGAAGTGAATATAATGGAAACAAATTCATATTTATATAGCACAAATTGTTGGAATCTAATGGGGAATTTTTCAAAGTTAGTCTTCTATAGTAACCACCTTTCAAAATTAGTCCTTTATAGTGCCTCGGGCCGTTTTTGGTCCTCTAAAGTAACAAGAGTTTCAATTTTGGTCCTCCAGCCAAAATTATGGTTCAATTTGGGGATTTTTCCCCCTGAAAATGCACATGTAATTGCACATACGCCCCCAAAATCTTTTAAACAATCTCATTGATTCCAAATTCAAATTATTTATTTTCATTGCTTCTCAAATGCTTCACATAATTACATTCACACCCAATTTTCTTTTTTAAATAAGATAAATATTTTCTTAAATTTATAATAAATATAGTTTTTTAAATTTTAAAATAATAAATTTTTAAAATAAATCTTAAAAGAAAAAAAAAAACCCACCCACGCTGCCCCCCACACCCCCCTGCTCCGCCACACCCCCTACCCCCGCCACACCCGTACCCCGCCCCCCGACCCACCCCGACCCCACCCCTACCCTCGCCCACACGCACCACCACCGCGATTTGCAGTGGTGGTGGCGTCAAATTGAAGCCACCGCCACCAAAAATCGCGGTTGCGTGGTGAGGGGGGGAGGGGCCGGAGGGTTTGGGGTTGGGGAGGTGGGGGCGGGGTAGGGGTGTTGTCGGGGAGGGGCGGGGTAGGGGTGGGGTCGGGGAGGGGCGGGGTAATCGGGGTGGGTCGGGGAGGGTGGGGGCGGGGAGGTTGGGGGGGGGGGGGGGGGGGGGGTAGGGGGTGGGTCTGGGAGGTAGGGGGGGTGGGGTGGGATGGGGAAGATGACTTTTATTTTTTATTTTTTTGTTATAAAAAATTATATAAGATATACTTTTATATCTTATAAAAATTTTGTTATTGTTATCTTATAAAAAAATTGTTATCTTATATAAAATATTATATAAGATATACTTTTATATCTTTTATAAAAAATTATATAAGATATAAGATGACTTTTACTTTTTATTTTTTTTGTTATAAAAAATTATATAAGATATACTTTTATATCTTATAAAAATTTTGTTATATCGTATAAAAAAATTGTTATCATATATAAAAAATTATATAAGATATAAGATGACTTTTTTTTTATTTTTTTTTTGTTATAAAAAATTGTTATTATTTTTAATATATAAAGATATACTTTTTATATATATTTATATATGTTAAGGAATTAAATTTGTTATTGTTTTTATTGTTATGTTAAGGAATTTATAAGGTAACTTTAGTATTAAGTTGAGGTTAATAAAGATTTATATAAAATTATAAAATATAACCTAAATTAGTTGAATTGATAAAGTTTTAGGGCATAACTGTAATATTTCAAATTATTTTTGTAGTATTAAAGGAATTTATAATTGTAAATATACACATTTTAATATTTTGGGGTGTAAGTGTGATTACACAAAAATATTTTGGAGGAAAAATTAAAAAATCCCCAAATTGAACCAGAATTTTGGTCGGAGGACCAAAATTGAAACTCTTGTTACTTTAGAGGACCAAAAACGGCCCGAGGCACTATAAAGGACTAATTTTGAAAGGTGGTTACTATAGAGGACCAACTTTGAAAAATTCCCAATCTAATGTGTGGGGGTTTCCATGTATTCTTTTGAAATGGCAAATGATAGATTTATGACTTTAGAGCCCAAGTATATTTAATATTCATGGATCAAAGTTTCACTCCCTATGCTTCCGCTTCATTAATATAAATATTTTATCATTATATTACAAAAAGATTGTTAATGAACTAAAAATACCTTGACAAAAGACTGTTAATGAACTCAAAATACTTTACGCATCATTTGCACAGTGCAAAAGAGTAAAAAATACAGTACTTAAGTGAAGAAAAAAATTACGAATTTTGAAGTGTATCAATTATAGGATAGATTGATGGTTCTTGGTTGTTACTAGTTAGAGGATATGAGCACTAAACAATGATGGAACATCCATTATATGGACAAACTCAGGCTTCCCAATGCATCTTCAATTCTTCATCCATAATCATTCAAACTTTGAGAAAAATCGTTATTAGACCATACTTCATGGTGGACCCTTTTAGTGGCTCACAGTATGCAACCAATATATTGTGTTATTGGAGATCTGAAGTTATCCAGAAACATGTAACAACAATCCATGCTTAATTGTTTATGCATCGCGTTTGATTGCTGGCCCTTAAAATTCAAGACAAGTTAGACAATTCAAAAGACATTAAGCTTCAAGTGCAGAAGACAATACAGAAACATTTGGCTCATGAACCACAATTACCGTAGCAGAGCATGCAGGAGCTTAGCATCTCAAATAAGCAAGAATTCCAAGAATCAAAAAACTTATACCAAAATGCTTGAAACTTATAGGTTCCTTCCTTCTAAAAGGCACAGTAGGCATTGTTAAAGAGGTACTGTCATGGTGCCAACTTTCTATTTCTCAAACAAAACTATGATGTAAATCACAAAATAAATAAACTGTTCTACATCTAAGAAGATCACCAGTTTGATTTAGCTTGCCAATAATACTGGTAAGGTTTTTTATTTGCTCAAGTTGGCGTTTGTTCGGCCAAATACAACATATCCATCCCAACAAAAATAGCTAGAGCTAATTTTTCTCCCGTCTACATTGGAGGTCGGCTATTTCCAAGCAGTTGGCCGACTAAGTTAGTCACCTGCAGCAAATATACGAAAAAACTTTTAAGAAAAGAATTGTAGATCACGAGGAAGAAGCTGAACAGCCACTCCTCGATCTAAAACCTCTGGACAGCACATTGTACCATGAAGTGTTTGAACATCAGAATACTAAGTTTGATAAGGAGATGACAGAACATCTATTATGAGGTGAGCCTGTGAGGTGCATTAACTTTCAATATGGCACAGTATTAGTACTATGAAACTGATCACTAAAGTTTGCGGGATAAATGAACAGCAGTGCAGCTAATGTATGCTAAATACAACTTCAAGTAAATCCCTTTTTACAAACTCTAATTAACTCCTAAAAGATAGATAGCCCGACGCCACTTTTAGTACGACATAACAGTATTGAGTCAGGTATTTGAGTAAACCACCATTGTTTTTGATACATCAAGTGAGTATACACATTGTTCAAATAGTATTTCTTGAAAACGTGGAGCATTGAGTTACATGAGCTCCATATAACAGTCCTGAAGGTTCTACCGAAAGCATACACACACAGCAATTCAATCAAACATCAAACAAGTCTGAAGTACAAAAACCATTTAATTACCTGCCAATATTTTGAAACACAGCGGTCAATGCAACCATTCTCGCCCATGTTTAACTCCGACTCCTTGTACCTAAAAACACACAAAAATTGTAACCCAGTTAAGAAACCACTTCACATACTCTCATTCAACGAAAATCGCCCCAAACTCATCTAATCGTAACATACTACAACCCAATAATCTAAAAAAGGAGATTAAACGAGAGAGTCAGGATCGTAACGACATACTTGCTTTCGATGCATTTGTTGAAACACGTATGCGTAAGCCTGAAAACACAACAATTCACCATCACATCAAAAACAGAGCATTACAAGCTATTTTCAGAAGTAACAACACATTGCAAATTCCAAAATTAAATCTTACAACATCAAAATAAATACAAGAATCATGGCATTTAAATTAATGTGATTCAATATTAATGTCATAACTTATAACCTACTTGTTAAACATGTCAACCCTGTACTCCATCTCCTTCTCCATCATCCCAATTATCTGTTAAATACGAAAAAAAAATTAAAATCAAAATTACAATGCTTAATTTATTTAATTACAGAGTTAAAAGAGAAATAATTATACCTGTTCTTTCTCAAAAGCAGAAGAGGTGTTGCTGGCGGCCATTAGATCTGAATTTTGGAGGTAACCGTGAGATAGATCCAAACAAATTTCAGCTAAAAATCAAACACAGAGTAAAAGGTTTACTACTACTAGTCACCTTAAACCCTAGGATACTTTTGTTTTTGTGATTTGGTACAAGAGATTGCTATTCAGGAGATCGGGACCGTCCAAAATACCAGTTTACGTGGAGGGTTCAGATCTCCGGTTCAGTTTTCGTTTGCATATTTTGCGAACCGGTCAATGTTTAACTAAATGAATACAAATATTTGATATTGTCATATTACACACCACCAAAAATAAAGTTCCTTCAACTTTCTTAAATTCAGCGAGTTGTCCCTAAAAAATCGACCAAAATTTTATTTTGTTGTTTGCTTCCTTTTTTTTTTTTTTGTTACAATGGAAGGGGAGAGACCCCGAAAGAAAAAGTCACAAGTTAGCTACTCCGGGATGGTTCGAAAGCTTGTACCACCGACTATGTCAAACAAAAGATACGGGCAAATGGAACTTGGAGGATAATCATGAAACTGCACGCCATACGGAATGGAGTGGCCAATATTGGCTAGTCTATCAGCAACGGTATTCGTCTCTCTGAATTCGTGAATGATGTCGCAAGTCGTGAGATTAGACATAAGCTGCTTACAAGAGTTGATAAGGCTATGATGAGGGTGCATGTCAGATATTGGTTGAGTGAGAAGATCGACCACCACTTTTGAGTCACTCGATAACGTGATATGGCGTATGTTGTGCTTGATAGTAGTAGAGAGCCCATAATAAACGCCCCAAAGTTCAGCAATCGTGATACTGCCATAACCAATATTAGCTGAAAATCCAAATACCCAGTGTCCGTCACTATCCCTACCAATTCCTCCACATGCAATGTTTCCGGGGTTACCAAGTGAGCTTCCATCCACGTTAACCTTAACAATACCAGGGGAAGGCGAAATCCAACTAAGGCAACGCAAAACACGCGAAGGGCCTGGATATTGGATAGAATTCAGTTTACTCCAGGCTTCCGAGTCATCTTTTGCTGATTGGAAAATCAAATGAGCAGCTCTTTCCGGGGAGAGATCATAGTCCTCAAAAACTTTTTTGCACCTCCAACACCAAATTTTCCAACACGCAGTAGTAAAAATTGTCGCCCACGGTGTAGTCCCAGTAGGATTTGATGTCTTTTGATAAAGATTAATACAAAGCCAATCATGAATGCGCGCCTGGAAAAATGAGTGATTGTCACCTGCTTCTAAAAGTTTACTCCAGATTTCACGACTTGAGGGACAATCCCGAAGAAGATGGAGCAATGATTCATTATTCCACGAACATCGTGGACAAGATGGGTCATCTGTTAAGTGACGCTGCGTTCTTCTCTCATTTGTAAGAAGTTTATCATGAAAAGCAAGCCAAATAAAAGTTCGGATTTTTTGTTTAGTTCGGAGTTTCCAAGCAAGGTTCCAAAAGCTGGAGCGTGGTTGGGAGTCGGGATTTAGAAGGCTACAAGCTGACTTGACGGTAAATCTCCCGTCACTAGTTACACCCCAACAAAGAGAGTCAGAGATGGCTCCGTGTTTTTGAACTGGTATACACGCGATCTCGGCAAGTTTACGGGCCGGAATAATGTGCTGAAAATAAGTCCACTTCCACTGATTATCATCATCGATAAAGTCACCTACTTTGACCTCCCTTAAGTCATCTGGTATAGGTTGCAAAACAAGATTGCATAATGGTTCAGAACCTACCCACCAGTCATTCCAAAAGCTGGTAATCTGCCCATTGCGAACAATCCACTTAAGGCCACGACGAAGTGGTTCGATGCAAGTAAAGAGTTGTCGCCAAAGTGGGGATCATGAGGTTGGTTTCCTGGCAGCAAGGATATTAGAATTGGTAGTATATTTGGCCAAGAGCATCGAAACCCAAAGGTTGTCTTTCTTAAGCAAAAGTTCCCACACAAGTTTCATGAGAAGTGCCACATTCATGTCTTCGGTACATATAAGGCCCATACCTCATTTGTCCTTCGGAAGGCATAGAGTACGCCATTTTATAAGATGGACTCGGCGGCGCCGATCGCTGCTTCCCCAAAGAAAATCTCTACTAAGTTTGTCTAGCTCCTTTGTAACAGCGATAGGAAGCTTGTAGGTTTGCATGGTGTGGAGTGGAATGGAGGATGCCACAGTTTAATAAGGGTGTGTTTTCCTGCGATGGAATGAAGACCAGGGCGCCAAGAGAACATGCGCTTATGCACTCGTTCCACCACCTTTGCAAAGAGGGATTTTTTAATGCGTCCCTCGCAAATTTGAACTCCAAGATAACGGCCAAGGGAAGGATCCTGGGAGATGGCAGATATATGAGTAATCTCTCTAACGAGTCTTCGAGGAACATTCGGCGAAAAAAGAATGATAGATTTGTCAAGATTAATTTTCTGATCCGAAGCAGCTGCAAATTTGTTGAGACACTCCATAATAATTTCCATCTGTTTAGTGCTTGCACGAGCAAAAAGCAGGAGGTCATCGGCAAAAAAAAAGATGAGAAACTTTAGGCCCGTGGCGAGAGGTAGAAATAGGAAGCCAGCTGTGATTATCAACTTTTGCTCAGATGAGATGAGCAAGACGCTCCATACATAGAATAAAAATGTACGGCGAGATAGGGTCGCCCTGGCGAATCCCACGTGTTGGTTTGAAGGACTCGGTGACTTCTCTATTCCATATGAGACGAATGCTAGGCGATGTGATACAGAACATAATAAGTTCAATGAACTTGCTGGGCAAATTTGCGAGGACCATTGTTTCTTCAATAAAATTCCAAGAGAGTCTATCAAAGGCTTTTTCAAGATCGATTTTAAGTGCCATAAGTCCATGTTTTCCTGTTTTTTTCATCATCACATGAACCACTTCTTGAGCCACTATAATATTATCTCTGGTCTGACGGCCCGGGAGAAAGTTGTTTTGCTCACTTCCAATAATATTCATGAGGATAGGTTTGAGTCTAGAGGACAACACCTTTGTGATGGTTTTGTAGGTAACATTGCATAAGCCGATTGGCCGAAATTGACGAATAGTTTCTGGATGGTCAACTTTCGGAATAAGTTGTAACAATGTTTCATTGAGGGCTGGATGGAAATGGCCTTTACAAAGAGCTTCAGCCACAACTTTGTGGAGATCATGCCCAATAATGCCCCAAATTTTTTGAAAGAAGACGGGTTGAAAGCCATCGGGACCGGGACTCTTGTACGGTCCCATTGAGAAAATTGCATCTCGGACTTCTCTCTTACTAACATCACGGATCAGGTTTTCAGTTTCGGCCTGATTACTATGAAGGAAAAGAGTCGGAAGCTCAGTGGCGCTGATGTGATGTGTTGTAAAAATATCACGGAAGTAACTAACAACGGAGTGTTTGAGTTGATCTTTGTTAGAGTTCCAGTTTCCCTCTTCGTCCTTTAGGGAGTGAATGATAGACTTTTGTCTACGGTTGATAACAGAGAGGTGAAAGAAACGAGTATTTCTGTCTTGAAGAGTAGAAGCCGCCTCTTTAGATTTTTGGAACCAAAATAATTGCTCTTCAAGGAGGACCTCATTATAATCATGAAGCAGTCTCTGTTCAAGTCTGAGAAGGTTGTTTGTCATGTTCTCATCAATTGCAGTTTGGACTCCAAGGATACGTGCTTTTAAGCGGCGCTTGCGCCTAAAAATATTTCCAAATGTTTCCCTGTTCCAGATGGTTAACTGATCAGCGCAGTTGGAGAGTGTCTCTAGGAAGTTTTCATTTGGTTTCCAATGCCTTTTAATCACCTCATTAATATCGGGACGTAGAAGCCATGCAACTTCAAATTTGAAACGAGTGTGGCGCTGAAAACTCTGGCGGTTGCCGAAGCTCAACATAATAGGACGGTGATCGGAGTGTGTTCGTGCAAGATGATGTACACTTGAAGAGGGGGTTAGTAATTTCCAGTCCTCGTTAGAAAGCACGCGATCGATCCGAGAGCTAATTAGATGACCACCTACTTTTCCGCACCAAGTGAATTTTGGTCCAGAGAAGCCCATGTCAAGCAAATTGCATTTTTCCATCCGGTTGTTGAATAAGAGGCATCTGGTCAGGTTGCGTCCTGTGCCACCTTTCCGCTCTTCAAGTGAACTGATATCGTTGAGATCGCCTCCAACAATCCAAGGCATGTTGATGGTATGGGCTATAGATTGCATGTCTTCCCAAAAGTCATCACGGAGAGATATCAAAGGAGAGGCATAGACTCCAGTAAAGAGAAAGGATCCAAATTCAGGCACATTGATGTGGGCGTGAATCAATTGGGACGAAGCACCTAATATATTAACAGAAACTTTGTCGCCACGCCAAATTAACCAAATACCTCCCGTGAAGCCTCGGGCTTCCACACGAGCGTTACCCAAAAGACCAATTATTTTAATAACATCTTCGGCTTTACGACCACTAATCCGGGTCTCAACAAGAACAAAAAGAAATGGATCATAACATTTAATCAACTCATTAACATTTCGGAGAAAAGTGTCACTTCCAGCTCCTTTGACGTTCCAAAAAATAATTTTATATTGTTTGTCCATCACAAAACAAATAGAGAAAATGGAGGAGAGGGTGTTAACCCCGTCGACTAGAGTCGACACGACTTTTGTCATAAGGACTACTACGATCATGCTTTTTCGCATTTTCGACATTAGCACGTCTTGAATTCGGTTTGGCTATCTGAGTTGTGGATTCACACCCCTGATCAACTGAAGAGGGTCCCTGGATAGCTGAGAGATTTGAATTAAATAGAATGTTGCTGCTGGACAAGTGTGAAAGAGGTGTACGGTCTGACTTGTTGGTATTTTGATTGTGGTCAGTTATTGGGTCGACATGGCTTGTATGTCTAGCGTGTTCAGATGAGGACCCCTGATGAAGGTTTACAACATGTACTTGAGCTGGTATTTTAATTGGTAAGGCAACAGGTTGTGTTGGATTCTTTGTGTTGATATCGGGAGCAGAGGAATTTGGTGTAATATTGTGTGTATCTTCATCAAGATCTGCCAAGACAGAGAATGTAGATTTCTTGGTAGTAGCTTTGCTATTTGGAGGGAAAGTGGATTTGTGGTTCTGGAAAATAGCAGTGGATTTCGGGTTTCTTGCAGAGAAAGTTGGGCGCTGATTATTCTGTCGACGACGTTCGTTAACCAGCATCCATCCCCGAGGAGGTTGACTTGTCGTCGGGTATCGCCATAGGAAGAGGCTCCATCAATTGGTGTGACGACGTGGTTTCTGCCTCTTTAGTACTTTTTTCCGTTGAGGCAGAGGAGTGAGGACAATTTTCATGGTGATGACCAAAGACACCACACTGATAACATATCATTCGTATTCCCTCGTATTCAATGTTATATTCAGAATTGCCTATTAGATATTTCGGGAGCAGAGGTTTCTTCAAATCCACTTCAACGGCAATACGAGCAAAGCGACCTTTGGATGCTGTTTCTGTTAGGTTATCAACTTTCACAAAATGTCCAATCATATCACCAATTTCCTTAAGCCTATTAGGCTGCATAAAGAAAGGATACGAAATCTCCGGAAGGCGAACCCATACCATCGTGTTCGTGATAGGGGCGTCAGAGGCCTTGAAATCTGGAGTCCAACGGCGCACGGTAAGATAATGGTAGAAAAGGACCCAAGGTCCGCCATGAAGGATGAAGTCGTAGTCTTCCCATTTTTGGAGACGAACGAGAAAGAAGCCCATGCCGAGTTCCACGAGTTCAAAAGTGCCGCGAAGTGACCAGAGTTTGGCAATCCTTTGAGCAAGTGTGTCATACCTGATGGATTTTCCCATCAGTTTGCTTCCTTTGAACATAAGTTTTAGTAGGGTTTTGTTACCCAAAAAAAAAAGTTTTAGTAGGGTTGGGCGTCGAAGGCACGCGTCTCTTTCGAGAATCAAATAAGAGTACTCTTGTATTCAAAAATGATGAAAAAAATCTCATTCACGTACCATTTTAGTAAGGTTGCGGTTAGATGTCCGATAGGAACTAGGTATCCACCTTGTGGTTTGAGTGTATAAACCTTTTATATTTTTTATTTTATTTTTTAAAAGTTAATTTATGCTTGTGAGCCAATAAGAAGTTGTTAAGTAAAGAAAATATATTTTGTAATTTGTACTATTGAGATACTATCTCTTGTGAGAGAAAATAATGTTATGATTTAGGCATATATTTATTTAGAATAAGAATAAATATAATATGAAAAAAGATAGGGTACCCATTTTCATTCTCCCGCCAGATATAAGACCCGTGAACAATGTATTTTTGGGTATTCGTATACAGATATATCGTATTTTGTTAAAAAAAATTGTATGAATGAGTTTGAAAATGGGGAAAAAAATTCATTTCGTCATTTAAGTTGGCTCCTTCATCAATTTCGTCCATTAAGTTGGCAGGGCTTTAAATTGGTCCATTAATTTGGCAAACATCATCAATTTAGTCAATTGAACCCAACTGCGGTGGTTTCCGGCATCATTTGATGACATGGCCGTCGTTGACCCGTTGACCCGTTGACCCAAATTTTTTTAATTAATAAAATGCCACCTGTATATGCCACATAATAAAAACACAAAAAAATTACATATCCGGATCCGGAACCATTACCGTAGCCCGAACCATTGCCAGAGCTTCCACCTCCTCCACCACCACCACCTCCTCCTCCGCCCCCACCTCCGCCACCTTTTCCTTTTCCTCCCCCACTTCCATATCCTGAACCACTACCACTTCCATAACCGGACCCGTTTCCTGACCCTCCTCCTACTCCTCCGCCGCCACCACCACCACGTCCTCCGCCCCCTCCCCCACCACCCGAACCATATCCAGACCCGGATCCTGATCCATATCCTGAATCGGACCCCCTACTCCTCCGCCGCCACCACCACCACGTCCTCCGCCCCCTCCCCCACCACCCGAACCATATCCAGACCCGGATCCTGATCCATATCCTGAATCGGACCCCCCTACTCCTCCGCCGCCACCACCACCACGTCCTCCGCCCCCTCCACCACCACCAGCACTACCGTATTTTCCATCGGATTCTCCATAACCTTCACCACCCCCGGATCCATACCCGGACCCATAACCCGAACCCGACGCTCCACCAGACCCTCCACCCCCACCCCCTCCTCCTCCATGTCCTCCACCACCCCCACCACCAAGTGTCTTTCCCACTCTAGCAGCAAATGCAAGATCCACCACAAACATGATCAAGAATGCTGTTACCGTTTTTCTTTTTAAGACTGAATTGCTCCGTTATAATAGAGGGAGAATTGTGCCGTTTTATTTTTTATTTTTAATTATGTGGCATATATAGGTGGCAATTTAATAATAAAAAATTTCGGGTCAACGGGTCAACGGGGTCAACGACGGCCATGTCATCAATTGGTGCCGGAAACCGCCGCAGTTGGGTTAAATGGACGAAATTGATGATGTTTGCCAAACTAATGGACCAATTTAAAGGCCTGCCAACTTAATGGACGAAAATGAAGAAGGAGCCAACTTAAATGACGAAATGGATTTTTTTCCCTTGAAAATGGTACAGCTCCTGTGTTGTCTCTCGTTCAAGGCCCCACTTTGCGGGTAGTTAAAGAAGTTAGTATGAAATTATCAATATAATATAAAAATAAATAAATCTGACATACAAAATTTATTTAAAGCCAATCAATAAATAATGAAAACTGAAAAGTGAAGTATAGACATACGAATTATATAATTATTCATTAATTATCAATTGGTGCCACTTAAGAAATGTAGAAGCCTTGTGGGTATAGAGCATTAAAAGCGTAGTGTCAAATACATTAAACGACGTTTATTTTTTTGATTTTGGGAGAAAAATAATTTATCATAATTGAGGTCGAAAGGGCACTTAACAACTTAATAATTGAGGATTAACCTGTTTTTATATATATATACTAGTAAAAAAGCGCACGCGGGGACCGCGTGCAAATTTCAAAGAATGAATACAACTAAATGAGACTTCTTATCTCATCAAAATTATAAGATATGAAAAAGAACACAGATAAAAGTGAATTGATGGTTGCAATTTGAATCCGTACCTCATATGAAGCCTCCTAATCTCCTATGCTTGATACAAATATTAGAACACCTGATCCTGCACAACTAAAAAATTAAAAAATTTATTAGGGAAACTATTGTCACGAAATTTGCTAAAAAATGAGAAATAATTTGCAGAAGATGCAAGAGAAAAAAACGTTGAGGAGAGAGAAGTTGTTTCTCATGTTTCATGTAAATTAGAAAAAATGAGGAGTTCAGTTTAAATTAAACTACAAATCCGGAAAAAGGTGGGGTATTACGGTTACATAATTTTTAATTTCAAAATATGTTTTTTTTTTCTTTTTTTACAGAAATTTAAAGGAAGTGGCTATATCCATTACTCAAATTTAAATTTATCTTTTTTCTCCTAAGCCATTATATGAGAAGAGTAATTTAAGGGAGTGGGTTTTGGGAAATTGATACGGTTTTTTAGGAAGAGAAAATACACCAAAACGTGGGTAATATTAATAATAGATAATACATAATTCAAGAATTCCTAAATCCAGGGACATTATGGAAGTTAAAAGAACGGATATGATTTTTATTTTTATTTTTTTTTAAGTGGAGAATTTTGGTCTCCTGGTCTAACAACTACCAATGGCCACTTTGCTTATATTATTAATAGATATATATATATATACACTTATACTATAATAATAATTATACTATAATAATAAGAATCTAAACAGCTCTTCAACATTGAAGCACCTCAAATGTTCCATTTTTGGCCTTTTATCCCCAAAGTTTTCTATTATTTACCAAGGTAAATTGCAAAACAGCCATTTAATATTTAATTTTTCTTTTTTGTCCACTATAAATTGCCAAATAGTCCTTGTAGTTTTCAACTATTTCCATCCAATCTCTAAACTTTTTTTTACTTACCTATGGATCCAATGGTAAATTATAAAACAGTCCTTCAAATTTTAAGTTTTTTTTGCCCCCCAAAGCTTTCTTACTTGTCTCATTCCATCGTCCGTCTTATTTTGTAAACATACGTAATATGTGAAATACAAATCTGTAGCAAAAACTACCCAATGATATTAAGCAGCTTGAAAGTTGCAAACGTTGATTTTTCGTGTAAGCAAGTTGCGGACGTTAATTTTTCGTATTTCGATTTTGCTCTTGTAAGTTTGGGCCCTACTGTCAATTGTTAAATGGTCTATGTTGAATTTTATCATTTATTTTACTTATTTCGTTTAAACCTTGTAACGTAAATTAATGACTATACCAAATAAAGGTTTGTTAATCAAATGATATTGAATAATTACACATTTTCACCCATTGTGGATTTCTTAGACTAAATTTATTCTTTTTAAATATAAAAAAATTTGTTAACAATAATAAAAATTATTAGAAAATTAGGTACTAAAATTTAACTATGCACGGGCATGTTCCTAGTATATATATATATATATATATATGTATATATAAGCAATTTGACCGATTGTATTTTGTAATTACTCTTATTTTTACCTAATTTAATCTGAATATCACATGTAGAACTAATGAACTAAAAAATGTACAAAGCTACTTCCACATGGTACAGCAAGCATCTTTAAGTCTTTAAGACTTTTAAGTTTTAACTTTTAGGGAGAAATGCATCAAACCTCCTGAACCATGTACGTTTTTGCAAAATCGTCCTTAAACTAAATAAATAAACGGTTTGTCCCTTCAACTATACCATTCTGTTCGATTTGCCCCCCGACCGAATTTTTGGCTATTTTTTGCCCAAATTTCCCCCCTTACCCGACACATATGTGTTGTACTCAGTGTTGTGAAAGGCGAAAAGCGCAGGACGAGCGTTTTTCATACTTAGAAGCGAAGCGTAAGCTCAAAGACGTTAAGCGTAAGCTCTTCAAATGTTGGCATTTTTATTTTATTTCAAATATAAAAATATAATTACGTAAACAACATTGGAAAAAATATTGACTAGAACAAAAAGATGCAAATAATATAGTCTTAAGAATGTTGAAAAACATATTTCAACTAAAAGTCTAAAACCAATATTTCTCAAATTCAAAAATATCCATAAAGATCATTCATAGTCGCTTTCACAAAAAAATATAAAATATAAAAAAATATATTAAAGAAATACTTAAAATTGCAATTTATGAACCATAAAATTACTTAGTCACTTTCAAACATAACATCATCCAAATCACCGAGGCAAAAAAAAAAAAAAAAAAGAAAAGAAAAAGAAAAAAGGCTCAGAGCTTGGAGCGTTCTTAGAGGTCACTTGGAGCGTGCTAAAGCGCGCTTGGAGCGGCCTAGAGCGCGCGCTCCAGAAAAGCCACGCACAAAACAGGCGCTCTAGTGCGTTTTTGGCCCCGTTTCGCTCGGGGCGCGCTCCAGAGTGCGCTTTAGCAGCGCTTTTCACAACATTGGTTGTACTAGATGTATTTTAGTAGTTGATGACAAATTGAGTTTTAAAAAATACCTCGAACGGGACATATTCCGACTAAAATGTGATTTTCTCTTCAGTGTATTTTAGCCAGAATATGTTTCGTTCGAGGTGTTTTTTCGCCTACTTTTTGTCATCAACTACTAAAATACATCTAGTACAACACATATGTGTCTGGTGAGGGGAACAATTCCGGCCAAGAATGGCCAAAAATAGCCGAAAACCCGGCCAGGGGGCAAATCGAACAAAATGGTATAGTTTAAGGGGCAAACCGCTTATTTATTTAGTGTAAGGACGATTTTCGCAAAAATATGCATAGTTCAGGGGGTTTGATGTATTTATCCCTAACTTTTAACATACATTCTTTTACATAATTAACAACGCAAAGATTGAGAATTGGATGAATTAAATCTCAAAATAAAAGACTTAGAAGGAAAACTGGCATTCATGCACCAGTAAAAGAGACACAACACTGTTATATTATCAAAAATCAACATTACTACAACATATATGCACGAATATTATTATGCATGTTGAAAATCCTCCAAAAAAAAAAAAGCCTCAAATGAGAATTCCACACGACACAACGATACTACTGCCACTTTTACGAGAAATGCCACCCCACAGGCTTTCCACCCCCATTCTAGAAAGTTGTGATTTTGAAGTGAAAAAGCCACGATACGACGAAAGCAAACACCATACAGGCAAGAAGAAAGTTCAGGAACCGGTGACCTTTTAAGCAACGTCGAGTTCCTGTAGCGGAGGGTGCTTGAGCCGGTGAGGGTGTAGTCACTGCTATGGCGGTATTCTCATTCGCTTGTGGCGCAGCCTCGATATCTACGGGGCCCACAACGTTGTGTGCAATCGAATTACAAATTTCACAAGTCCTGAGAATGACAGTAGTAACACTTGAATAGACAGTAAAATGTGTAAAAAGTAAAAACAGAATCTTAAAAAAGAGCCAACAAAGACTTCATACAAAAGGCAGTGTAAAGGGAAATTTGTAGGTGTAATCAGCAGACTTAAATAAGGCCTACAACTGCTTTATTCTTTTGCTTTACTTTTTGTATCTTTGACAAAAACCATTCATGTGATTTTGTCACAAAACTATATCCTCCCATCAATCTCTAATCACCATCACTAAAGCAGATAACCTTGTCAGCAACACGCAAAACTTTAAGACTCCCCCAATCAAACAAACAACTAGTAGTGGACAAAAGCAGCCAAACACCCCTTTATCAAAAATCTATAAACAATAAAAGAGAATCCACAATTTTAAGAAATAAAAAATTGTAAGAGAAGCTTAACAGAAGAGTCTTCGTAATAGTAGAAACGAGAGTCACAGGCTCACTAGACCATGATTGAACAATGTAAAATAGAGCAAGTAGTGAAGAAAAGAAAATCACTAAATGCTATAGTGTCTCAAAAGGCTTAGCGGATCGTTCGTCTAAGCCACGCCATGCGCCATAATAACCTATGTTGCATGGATACAAACAACGTAATATGCATACGATATTGTATATTGGCGTGATGATACATCGTTCAACTAACGAAAATAATGCAGGCATAGAGATATTCAAGCTATAATACTTCATTCAACAATTAATTTACAGTGACTTAGTAAAGTTTAAACACACAATTCATCAAACATTCGTTAAATGTGTATAACGTAGAAAATACAGTAGTAAAGAAAATATTGATCACCGGACAAGGTGATTTGTTGAAGCATTCATGCAACATAGCACATAACTATTTCAATCAATATCAATGTATTAAGAACCAAGACGCGTATCATCTCACAACTATACGTCTATACGGCAAGAAGCATGCAGACGAAGTGGCATATACGATACAAACAAACAAAAAAAATAAAAATCAAAAATCCCAACAAACCATAATTCCAAGAAAAGTAAATAATATAGAGACTTAAGAGATTGCTTACTTGTTTCCTTTGATTCTGAACCAAGTCTCAGCACAATGCTTATGAGCAGCAGCCAAATCATCCTTACAACAACACCCCAACTCAATAGCCACCCCACAACCTGGACTACTACTCACCAAACTCATTTGACAAATCCTACAATCCCTATCAACCCTGACTAAACACTCCTTATTTTCACCACTTTCAATATCCACAGAACAATCAGAAGCATAAGAAACTGATGAAACTCTTCTTAACTCCAAACACTCATTTTCCAAAATCTCAGAGCCACAATAATCATCATCATCATCACCATCAGCAGTTGAATAGAATTGAGAGTAACAAGAACCCTCATCAGCATCAGAAAAACAAACACTTTCCTCTTCCAACTCAACTTCAATGGTGGAATCCAAATCTATGTGGGACATTTCTAACGTACCCATTTTTTCAAGAGCCCAGAAGTTCAAAGTGAATTTTTGAGGCACAAAAATTGCATCGAGGGAAAAAAGGAATTTTGAAAGACCCAAGTAGCTTAAAATCTAATTTTGAGGCACAAACAGAGTATAATGTGACAAAGATTGAATTTTGAAAGATCCCAGAAGCTTAAAGTGAAATTTTGAGGCACAAACAGAGCATTAATAGGTTAAAGACTGATTTTTGAAAGAAAACACAAGCTTAAACTCCAATTTTGAGGCACAAACAGAGCATTAAGGGATAAAGATTGAATTTTAAAAGACCCCTTAAATTTAAAATCCTACTTTGAGGTACAAACAGAGCATTATGGGAAGAAAGATTGAATTTTGAAAGACCCCTTAAGCATAAAATCCAATTTTGTGGCAAAAAATTGAGCATTAAAAAGTGAATTGAATTTTGAACGACCCCATTTATTGGGAGCTGAAATCAATTGATTTGTAGAATTAGCGGGGGGTAAAGGCGAGAGTAAGTGAATGTGAGTGTATTTATGAATTTTGAGTGGGAATTAATTAGGGAGAATAATGGATTTGGTGACCATTTTAGATGCTCATGACTGTTGAACTGAAAGTTACTACTGATTCTGTAACTACCAACCAAAATAAATACAGAGAAAGAGCACGAGTTAGGTGCATTATGTGAACAAAAGAATACATAAAGCTGAAATGTAATGCTTGCATCTTTTTTTTTTTCTTTTCTTTTTATTACTAGTTGGGTCTTGGGGAGAGTGCTTTTTGTTACTTTTTCTCTTTTATTTTCATATTCCAACTTTATGCATCTCAGTCACTCTAAGTTCTAATCCAAGTTATCAAAAAAAAAAAAGTTCTAATCCTTATTAACATATAAACTGCAAAAGTTACTTAAATATGGTAAAAGATTTTACCATCGGAAGAGCCTACAACAAGAAAATTTGTTAATTCAGCCAGAGTATATCCGGCAATTTTCTTCAAATATGATTTTCCAACAAGTCTCACCAGAAGGCGATGTTTTGGTTGTGCACTCGGAATGCCTCGTCTTTGACCAAAGTCACCAAACCGTAGGTATTGATAGTTGATACCGTTATTAAGACCAGAATAGTCACTAAATAGAATATATTAATAAAAACAAGTACAATATAAAATTATAAATGAATCTCACATCATACTTCTAAAAAAGAAAAAAGAAAAGAAAAGAAAGGATCTCACCTCGCATTTTGACCTATAACCTAAGTATTCAGATCTATTAAACGTTTTTGAATTTATTTAAAACACGTTTTATCTCTTTCCATATCTTCTTAATATGGGATAGTTCTTCCCTTTGTTCATTTATATCATTATATGTAGTCGTTTTTTTTTTTGGTAACAATTATATGTAGTCGTTACAATCTGAAAAACCTTGTCAAGCTTATTGATTGGGCATTTGGGCTGTGCAAGGAGAAGTTTCCTGGGCTTATGGGGGCATTTTATAGTAGTCTATATAATATATAAGAAATAAAAATAAAAATCTAATACCAACATTAACTTTTTTTAGTAGGGGTGTTCACAGCTTTGACGGGTTTTTTCATGAAAAATACATCATACATAATACTGCCGAGTTACTAATTTTTTAAACCGTGCGGATATAATAAATATTTTTAGTTATAATTTTTAAGTGATTAAAGATTAAATATTAAGATTGTAAAATATATCTTATGACAAAAAGTTACGAGGCATTTTAACATCACATGTGGCGGTGTTATTATGACGTGAATGCCAGAGGTGCAAAAAGCCCAGCTGGCCTCGAGAACGATATTTTTAGTCGATTTTTTGAAAGTTACAATCCAAAATTACGGCCTAAAGAATTATTTAGCAGAAATAAAAAGAGCATAAGTTACAAGCATTTTTAATAATTGTGCCTATATATATATAATTGCACGAAATTCTATTTTGGGTGGGGGCACTACAAGATTTGGGGGTCAATAATCGGTCACTATTGACCCCCCTTGGGGTCCCTAATGGTCAATAGTGACCGCGTTTGGGTCGCAGATGACCGGTCACTATTGACCTCGGTCACTTTCCATCAGTGACCGCAATTAGGTCGTTGATGAGGGTCAATAGTGACCGAAAATTTAGTGACCGCCTTCCGGTCCCTGTTTATTTTAAAACATTAGTGACTGCTTTCAGGTCACTAATTTTAAGAACAGTGACCGCAATTCAGTCCCTACTAATATTCATAGATATCTATGAATATTAGTAGGGACCAAATTGCGGTCACTAAGTTTAAAAACAGTGACCGCAATTCGGTCCCTACTAATATTCATAGATATCTATGAATATTAGTAGGGACCGAATTGCGGTCACTAATTACCTGTACGAAAAATAAAAAAAACACTAATATTCCGGATTTAATCCGGAATATTATTGTTTTTTTTTGTAAAATTATGATTTTAACAAGATCAAAACCATAAAATAATGAAGAAAATGTTAATATAATGACATGAATGTAAAAAGATTAAAAAAAATGTCTAATAATAGAAACTATAATATGAATGAAAACAAAAAAATGAATGATTAAAAAGATCAATGAAAGCAAAAACATTAATGAAAACAAAAAGATTAATGAATAAAACAACAAGTGAAAGAAAAGTAAGAAAATAAAGTGTAGATCCAAAATAAAAAAAAAAGTGAAAGAAAGAAAGAAAATAAAGTGTAGATCCAAAATAAACAGAGAAAGATAATAAAGTGTAGATCCAAAATAAAGAAAGAAAGATAATAAAGTGTAGATCAAAACTAAAATAAAAAAAGTGAAAGAAAAGAAAGTGATTTTTTGGATTTATGTTGTTGTGTTGGTGTGTTGGTGTGTTGGTGTGTTGGTGTGTTGGAGAAAAGAAGAGAGTGTTGTTAATTATGTTGGTGATTTTTGGAGATAACGAAATTTAGATGTGTAATAGTGGTGAGTATATATAGAGGGGAGGTTGAAAATTTCAAATTTCCGTCAAATTCAAATTTCCCTCTCAATCCCGCCTAAAATTTTCGCCCAATTTCAAATTTTTGGATTTCAGTGACCGCATTTAGGTCACTAATATATATTAGGGACCGCTATTAGGTCACTAATATTTTGTAGTGACTGCAATGCGGTCACTGTTGCCATATCAGTGACCGCAATTAGGTCCATACTAATATTCATCCATTTTAAAGTATGAATATTAGTAGGGACCGCAATTTGGTCACTGTTGAGTCAATAGGGACCGCAATGCAGTCCCTGTTGAGTCAACAATGACTGCTTTGCGGTCCCAATTGACTCAATAGTGACTGCGTTGCAGTCACTATTGTCTCCCATACTTTAAAATCGATTTTTTTAATTGATTTTAGTGTGTTTGTGATTCTTAGTAACCAAACTCATTGTAACATGTAAATTGAAGTAATAAATGATTGCAAAACCAACCTCATAGTAGTTTAGTTGTGGATTAATAGATTGATTGAGATTGAACGAGTTATTAACGTTGGAGATCTATTTCATGTTCTACAACTAATCATCACTAGTTAGTTGTAGTTGTTATTCGTTTTTATGCTTTACTTCACTAATGTTAGCATATATATGATTATGAGGTATAAATCATCACATCAAGTAATCATTATACTTATATGTATATACAATTAATTTGTCATTATGACATTCGTCATACAAAATAATAAGAACATCGTCAAAGTGGTCCGTTCTCTTTACATAATGTTTGGATTTACAATGCGTCATTGAAATTATTGTTGTTTTAACTCTTATAATGGTTATTATGAACTAAAAAAATAACGCGGCACCTCGAACCATCTTAAAATATCGATTTTAAAGTATGAATATTAGTAGGGACTGCAATTCGGTCCCTGTTGATTCAATAGGGACCGCAATGCAGTCACTATTGTGTCATTAGGGACCGCTTAACGGTCACTATTGACTCCCCAATGTCAGTAGTGACCAAAAAGCGGTCACTATTGATAACGCCCAATGTCAATAGTGACTGCAAAGCGGTCACTATTGATAACGGCCAACTTCAATAGCGACTCATGTTGAGTCGCTATTGGTAATAGCCGTTGTCAATAGTGACCGCAAATGTCAATAGTGACCGCTTTGCAGTCACTATTGACATTTGTGACCGCAAAGCGGTCACTAGTGACATTTGCGGTCACTATTGACAACGGCTATTGTCAATAGTGACCGCAAATGTTAATAGTGACCGCTTTGTGGTCACTATTGACAACGGATATTGTGGTAACGGCCGTTGTCAATAGTGACCGCAAAACGGTCACTATTGACATTTGCGGTCACTATTGACAATAGCCGTTGTCAATAGTGACCGGAAATGTCATTAGTGACCGCTTTGCGGTCACTAATCTTTTGTAGTGACTGCAAAGCGGTCACTATTGACTTTTGCGGTCACTATTGACAATAGCCGTTGTCAATAGTGACCACAAATGTCACTAGTGACCGCTTTGCGGTCACTAATGTTTTGTAGTGACTGGAAAGCGGTCACTATTGACATTTGCGGTCACTATTGACAACGGCCATTACCAATAGCGACTCAAGTTGAGTCGCTGATTGCTTTCGGATATTGGACTCGCATTTGAGTCCAATATCTTTGGCCCACATTTTGGCCCAAATTGGGCCAAAATGTGTGGCCCAAGTCATATAATGGAATTCAGCGACTCAATGTGAGTCGCTGAATTTTCTTGAGGTCAACAGCGACTCAATTTGAGTCGCTGTTGTCCTCGTACAAATCTGCGACTCAGGTTGAGTCGCAGTTGTCTTCGCAGGTCACTGAAGACAAGTGACTCAACTTGAGTCACAACTTGGGGGATCACTATTGACCCCCAAATCTTGTAGTGGGGGGGGGGGGGGGGTGAGCTTATTCTTATATAAAATGTAAATTGTAATTTTGATCACCAATAGACATTATGATTTTTTTATAATTTTGTTACAAACATCAAGTTTTGATTTTAAAACTAAAAGGGTAAAATTACAATTTATATTTAACAGACGCGCGTCTCTTTCTTTTTTCTTTTTTTAATGAATGTGAGACAAATATATCAAGGCAAAAAGGGCATAGGCCACAAAGTTAATACACACAACAAAACAGCAAACCAAAAAACATGAAGAATTTCATTGATGAGCTTATCATTAGAATTCTGATCGTCCAGTTGTTCGCCATACTCTATTTAGTTAGATGATACGCATCCGAGTTTACTGATCGAGGGATATTAACAATAGACCAAAAGCACATGGATTGGAAGACTAATCTTGCTTTCGAAATATCTGCACGACATGACCACTTGACCAGTCAATAGGTTCGTTAGTAAGATTCACTTGATCAACAACTTCAAAAGAGTCGCTTTCAAAAATAGTCAGCTCAATGTTAAGAGATTTAGTTCTCCGAATGGCAAAAATAAGAGCGGAGGCTTCTGTTGTAGTAGCATTTCCCGCCTAACCCTCCATCGATTTAGCAAAGGAAATAGAACATGTATGAGAATGTATAAGAACTGCAATTGCCATTTGCCCAGATCTGACATTGAATGCCCCATCAATATTATTTTTTACGCAACCAGGGAAGGGGCCTTTCATTTGCACAAAGATGGGACATGAGTTTTATGGATCACTTGTTGGGCTTCAAGGTGGTCATGAACTTGGCGATTCAGGTAGCAACAAAGGGTTTCAATGTCCTGGATATCCAAATGATGGTAGATTTTGTTGCGATATTCCCAGATCCGTTGAATAGATAATATCGAGAAGGTGAGAAATTCCAGAAAGTCTACCTTAGGAATAAGAATCGAATTACGAGAAGTTAAGAAATCAATCCATTGATTCTTAGTGAATGGCAGGAGACGGAAGTTACAGCGCGAGTGAAACCAAATCTGGTGGGAAAACGTGCAGCCAAGAAATAAATGATCCATTTATTCTAAGTTGAACCACATATCGGGCACAAAACCTTCTAGATTGGAAAATAGAAGAGCTTTGTTAATAATACTCCAAAGAAACAACCGACTATTAGGATGGATATGTAAATTCCAAATATGTTTGACAAGTTTAGCCTTTTCCGGAGATAAGGCACGAAAATAACTAGATTGAACTGCAAGATACGCACTTTTGATATAGAGGACTCCTTTATAAGAGGGAGTCCATACGAAAGAAATGGGTTCCACAGTGGGAATAATGCAAATTTTGGAATTGTCGATGTTGTATTCGTGTCAAATAACTGAAGTAAGATTGCCACATTTCATGTAGCCAAGCTTGAAAGCATCAGAGAACCAACTAAGGCAAACAAAGCAACGTCATCACGGCTGATATGAGCAAACAATGGACATAATGATGGAAGCAAGGGAATCCACGGATCTTCCCAAGTACGTATTGTTGAATTCATTGAAACCCGATAACATGCACCTTTGAGAATAATATCACATGCTTTAATCATGATGCACCACTTAGGAGAGCAAGCTTGAAAAGTTTTCCTAGAGTCCAAAAATCTATCACCTTTAAGATTTTTTGCTTCAAGAAGAGTAGAACACATTGTACTTTTAGGATTAGAAGCCAATTTCCATGAAGATTTTGCCACCAAAGCAAGATTCATATCATGAGTGTGGCGTATTCCCAATCCTTCATTAGCTTTAGGCTGGCAAACATGATCCCATGCAACTATTTAACTTATTCATATTAAGGTCGACATTCCCCCAGAATGTTCTACACATCGCATCAAGATCATGGGAAACTGAGATAGGGAAAAGACCAGCTGAGAGAGAATATATATGAGCCACTTGAGCTACCGATTATAAAAGAACAAGGCGACCAACTTGTGATAAGTTATGACATTTCCAAGAGCTCACACTACAAAAAAACAGGGCAACAACGACGACATCTTTCCAACGGGAAAAAAAGTCGTTGGTATTAGTAACAGATTAGTGACTGAATACCAACAGAATGTCTTTTTGTGCTAATTAACTACAACTTACCAACGAGTTTTCCTACAGAATAACTGCTTCGTTGCTATTCCGTTGTAAAGTTGTAGGAAATAATTTGAATTGTCAAGAAACATGACAACAACAACGACGTTTTTTCAACGGAAAAAAGTTCGTTGTTATTAGCAACAGATTTGTAACTATATACCAACAAAAACTCAAAATCAGATGCAGTTTTAATTTCAATATATTTTTCCAACAATATAAATTTTGTTGCAATTAATTCCAAATTTTGTGAAAATAATTTGACTAGCTCAAAAACATATAACAATAGCAAGGATCATTTTGCAATGAAGAAAACACCTTTAAATTAGTCGCTAAGTTGGTTTGGTGAATTATTATTTGTTCGATTATTAAAGAAATATGATAGCATAGTACACTATAGTTAAAGTATTTTGTTTTTCATATATGTTTTAGTAAATTGTATAATTTTCTAATTTTCTTCATATTGGCATCATGAGTTTACAAAAATGAATGTTTGTTGTTTTGACACATTTGTTGTAAAGTACAATATTCAAGTTATATAGTATCAACAATCAAAATATTATTAAACTGGTGATAGATATTATGGTTGCATGCATAGAATATAAACATAAAGATATTAAAATATTTTTGTTTCAAATAAAAAAAAAAGGCATGGCCTAATTCATATCAATCCTCATGATTCATTGCATCATCATCACTACTATACTTAAGTTCTTCATCTTCATGGATATTTGCATGTCCATCTCCCGATAATAGACCGAGAAGTACTTCTTCGTCTTCTACATCCTCAACATGCCCTTCGAGTTCAATATTTGGCTGAAGCTCTGTCCGATCCACTTCTTCTGCATTTTCATTATGATCAAAGAGAATAATCATCGAGATCAACACCTGTAGAGACGCCCTCCATAACAGACGAGATAAACTCTTGGAAAGGGCCTTCAGCCCGAGGATCAATCTATTGATTATCATTTGATAATATAACAGTACTTACGCTCCGTGCCTTTATTTTGCAAGCTGCCACCCATTCACCTCTATCCTTATACACTTGTCGTTTTGGATAATCCAAGTAAAAGGCTTGTTGTGCTTGTTGAGCTAGTATAAAGTGATCGTTGGATTTGAGCCTTGATCTTTTGTTTATCTCTACGAGATTAAACCGTGGATGAACTCTAACTACATTGTTTGAAGAAGTGTCATACCAATGGCACTTAAATAAAACCACGGTCTCTCCAAAATAATTTAACTCTATAACTTCTTCCAACATACCATAGTAATCCATGGTGTCATCACCGACCGAGCTTCCCAAAACACAAACACCACTATTCATCGTTGACTTGGGATCTCCATGTTCTAGGGTGTGGAACCTGAATCTATTAACAATATACCCTTTGTAACACTTTGCTTTTCCATGTGGAAGGTACGCCATGCGTCTGATTTCCATTCCAACTTCATTGTCCACATCATTCACCTGTTGAAGTAAAAAAAAAATTGAATCAACTAGAAATTTTATAGTAATACTATTTAAAAGTTGTATAAGATCCAGTAGACATACATATTCTTGTAACCATTCTGGAAATTCTGTGTCACGTAACTTGATTACTTCTTCAGCTGATATTAATGGATATCTCTCCTTCATAAGTGCATCAAACTTTCCATAAAAGTAATAGTAATATCAATTAATATAGGATAAAGCGAACAATTAATAAGTTTAAAAGGACTTACTCAACAAAAGGATTTAGTTCTGCACAATTCAGTAGGACATATCGGTGTACGGCCCTTCTTTCATCTTCACCCAAAACCCGACGAAGCGGAGGACCCATAGGCCAGCCTGGGTATGAGAAAATTGAGAGCCTCCCTTCTGGACTGGCTTGCCCTCCATTATCATTGCGTGGTACACTATTAATTCTTGTTTGAATACTTTTTTCAATGTACAATGAGCAAAATGTCGATACTTCCTCATTCAACCATGCTTGAACAATAGAAGCCTCCACTTTGGATAGATTACCTACTTTCTTTTTAAGATGATGTAGGAACCTAATCACATTAAATATGTTAGGATAGAGTTTATAATTAACAAACAAGATTTTTTTGAAGTAACATGTGGCAAATGAGAATTAATACATACATAATATATTGCTTCAGTACCTCTCAAATGGATACATCCAACGATATTGTACAGGTTCACCAACCTTGGCTTCATATGCTAGGTGAATTGGCAAATGCTCCATTGAATCGAAGAATCCAGAAGGAAAGATTTTCTCCATGTTACATAAAATCTCGACGATATTAACTTCAAGGTGCTCCATATCCTGAACTCGAAGCACAGTTGAACAAATATCTCTGAAAAATTGACTCAACTCTGTGAGTGTTTCCCATATTGGTTTGGGAATAAGATCGCGAAAGGCTATTGGCAACAACCTTTGCATGAATACATGGCAATCATGACTCTTCATCCCAATAATTTTGCATTGACCTGTACTTACGCATCGAGCTATATTTGAGGCATACCCATCAGGAAACTTTAATTGTCCAACCCAAACACAAACATCTTTTATTTGTCCCTTACTTAGAGTATAAGATGCTTTAGGTTTCCAAGATTTTTCATTATCATCATATATTAAATTCAAGTCCGGCCGATCACAGTAGAGCTCCAAATCTTGGCGAGCTTTGGCATTATCTTTTGTCTTTCCTTTGACGTCCATAACATTATTGAAAATATTATCAAAAACATTTTTCTCAATGTGCATCACGTCCAAATTGTGACGAATGAGATTTGTATGCCAGTAAGGGAGCTCCCAAAATATGCTTTTCTTCACCCAGGTATGTGACTCCTTAAAGCCAGGCATATCTTGGTTTCCACTGCGAGTCCCAAAGATGATATCAGGAAGTTTCTCTACTCGCCTACGAACTTCTTCACCTGATAATCGAGGAGGGGGTAAATCTTTCTTTATTATACCCTTTTTAAATTGTCTCCTCTGTCTCCTGAATCGATGCTATAGCGGTAAAAATTGACGATGACAGTCAAACCATGATGGTTTTCTTCCATTCTGTAGAAAAATTGACTTTGTATTCTCCATGCAATACGGACACGCTAACTTTCCATGAGTGCTCCATCCAGAAAGCATAGCATATGCAGGAAAATCACTAATCGTCCATAAAAGAGCTGCTCTTAATGGAAAATTCTCCTTTCTGACTGCATCATAAGTTTCAACACCCTCGGTCCACAACATCTTCAACTCATCAATAAGTGGGCGAAAGAATACATCCAAGTGTTTGTCTGGGCTTTTGGGCCCAGGAATTACCATGTTTAGAATCAAGTTTGATCTTTGCATACACATCCATGGTGGTAGATTGTACACTGCTATGATCACAGGCCAACACGAGTAAGAAGCTCCAAAATTACCGAAAGGGGTGAAACCATCGGTACACAACCCAATACGAATATTGCGAATCTCACGTGCAAAAGAAGGGTGGGTTCGATTGAAATGTTTCCAGGCTTCACCATGAGCGGGATGTGTCATAGTTCCATCTTCACAATGTTTAGCATGCCAAGTCATGTGCTCTGCTGTATGTCTTGAGATATATAGCCTTTGTAGCCTGGGTGCCAATGGAAAGTAATGCAATATCTTATACGGTACCTTTCGACGTCCTTGTCTACATGGCTTATACTTAAGATGATGGCATATATTACACTCTTGCAGATCCTTATTTTCTTTATAATACAATATGCAGTTGTTTTCACACGCCTCAATCTTCTCATAGCTAAGACGAAGGTTAGCCAATTCCGCCTTCATTTTGTATAAGTTGTGTGGTAGCCGATTTCCTTTTGGTAACATCCCTCTTACAATGGTTGTCATGCGGTTGTAGCAAGCCTCAGGCATATTGAATTCTGATTTTAAATTGAACAACTGAGAAATCGCCGACAACTTTGTATATGTTTCACAACCATCATACAATGGCTCATCTGCAGCATTTAACAAATGAAAGAACTTTTGTGCGTCCTTATTAGGAGGTTGCTCCATTGAACTCGTATCCCAATTGAATTCAGGCCCAACAACATCCATAACCATTGATCGCATCTCACATCTTTCCTCGCTCATTTCTCTAGGAGGCATGCCATCTTCTGCTTCAACATTTGATGATTCACCATGAAGCACCCACTTTTCATAACTTCGCAGAATACCATTTCTATATAGGTGATATTGCACTTCTTTGCGCAATTGGAAGTACCTATTTTTGCATTTTGAACATGGACATATAATTTTATTAACATCAACATGTTTACTTGCAAATGCAAAATCCAAGAAACTAATGACTCCTGCTTTATATTCCTCTCTAACACGACCATTTGTATCCATGCGCTGCCGCATCCAACTTTTGTCCATAGACATATTTTTCTGTGTCGTTATGATGATTAAAAAGTGCATGCTAATATAAAAATATCTATCGAACTAGTGCAAAGAAATGCTAAGTAAGTGATCATCAAAATATGTATAATATATTAAATCAGTTAAAAACATACATTGCAGTTTGCTAACAAAAGAATATGCAACTATATTAATGTGCAAAATCATTCAACCTTAGCCAAATTAAGGTAAAATCATTATCAACTACATTAACATATAATATGACTTATATTAGCACATTTGATAGCAATTTCAGACATCTAGGAATTGATTAGCATGTGGTAAGTGTTTCAGTTTATGAATTTGGATATTCTGAAGCGAGATTCTATCATATTCAAGTTCAATATACCTTATAGCATATTTTATTTCCTGATTAAGTTATGCAAATATCAAATTGATGTGAATCAAGTCAAGCAAATCAAAACGCAATTATTTCTTGATAAACTAATGTGGCTACTAATTAGTTAGTTCATATGTTACCATGTTTTATGGTGCTGGAAGATTTTTACCTTCTTGATAAGATCATAACTCATAAGTTAAGAACATATCTCTTTCAAATTTTTACCAGTAGGTAAATACACATATATAACATATCTATTGTTGGTATCGCGTTGCATACGTATAACAATAATACACGACAAGAAACTAACGTTTATTCATGATCTTGATTATCAAAAATAAATACATATTACAAGCAATAAAGTTTACCGGACGAATGGATTGACGGATGGATTTAGGACGAGTTGAAAGCAAGCCTTCTCCCCTTAAGATCGAATTCCTCGGCTATCCTTCAAGCCCTCGTGAGGAAGAGATCTCCCAAGGTACAACGTCCACTCAAGTAAACAGCAAGTGAAGGACAATGCTGGTTTTTTAATTGCGAACACGAACGATACTTGCAAACTCTCTGAAATTGTATATGAAAATGCAAATGCAAAATGATATGTTTTTCACTTATGAAATTCCTCTGCGCAGACGTCTGATTTATATAGCTGAAAAAAATATGTAACAACCAAAACAATCAAGGGAATTTATTCAGAATTAAAAAACGTTTTGACTCAATTCAAAACGCCTGATTTAATTCACGAATTTAATCTGCAGATTTAATTTTGTAATTAAATCCGTAGCCATTAAGTGTGTACTAATTATTCATGAATTCAAATTCAGAATTCAGATTTTTTTTCTTAAGCATTTTATTTAATAATATAATTAAATAATTTTCTCCCAAAAAGATATTTACTGCCTTCCCGACAGGGACACGCGCGACGCGACGCGACGAGGCGAGGCGAGTCGAGTCGAGACGGACGGACGACGACGAATGCGCGAGGAGTCCCATATCTTCTAGTTCACTACACTCTCTAATTTGTTATCTCAATATAGCCAATAGAGTTTGTAGGTCTTTTCCCAATGTGGGACAAAGTCACTTACCTTTTGCTTAAGTCAATACACATTCACACACTTACTTACTTGGGCTTACTCACTTAAGCCCAAATATCTTAAAATTCTCCAACAATCCCCCACATGAATGTAATTGGCTGAAATGCACGTGAGCCTAATGATGCTAAATGCAATTTCAGAGTTCTGCCGGAACTTGTTGCATCAGGATAGGTGGTTTTAGGCCTTGAACCTTCCTTAGTGAAATACCATCGGATATACTTGCCAACCAGTGGACGTGATGCCTTGAACTGTTCGGCGTTTTGTGTATACCAAGACAATGGTACTCACACAACTCATTCCAATACCGTATTGGTTCTCGTTGTTGTCCGTTTCGGCCCTGGACTGCCTTGGCGATATTCATCTAATGCTCTAGAGATTTAGCCCTTTAACTCATCTCAACGAAGCGGCCCCTTCACATTCGACATATGTGATCTCTCATTAAGGGTATCCTGCAATACCCCGCTTGTGTTCACAAGACATAAGGATCATTAGAACCTCAAGTTCTCCTTAACCTATACAGGTCCATCACTCTTTCATCATAGAAATGGGTTGGGAACTCGATTTCCCGAGTGCTTTGTTCGACTCGCCCCCACAATTCGGTTGTCCCTTTGAACCTGCAAATTGGGGTTTAGAATTCAGGTAGGGTTGCCATCATGGGATTGATGTCTTATTGGTGGGCTCAGATTTCCCATTTTCCTCGATGAATTTGCTACTCAATCTCTCGCTAGACCTTTCGAAAATCGCCTTTAATATTTTCTTTAACTTCTTCAAGTATTCGGAAAATATTATGATTATTATTCAACTTAAAAGTTTGGAATAATCTTAACCATCACTTTCTTCTTCAAACCCCCACATTTCTTTCTTTTCCTCAAGAAAAAAAAATGTCTCTAGCTTTAAAGAAATCACTTATTTCAGAATTTATTTTGTTTGCGTACTTCGCGTCTTATATCAAATAAATCTGAATATTTAAACTATTTAGAAAATTATATAGTATTAAATCTCACTTACTTCTCACAAAGCAATTTATTTTACACACTTATATTTGGACTCAATTCCAAATATTTCAAACACACACACACACATATATATATATATATATATATATATATATATATAATAAAATACAAGTCTCGCACTTGGTTTTATTTTCTACAAAATATATATAACATACAAGTCTCACACTTGTGTTATTCTCAACAAGTATATATATATATATATATATATATTATTTTATCCTTTAATGTAGCAAACACATCGCAATTTATCAAAGGAAAAATTTTATTCATAATATTTAGCCTCCTCTCACGAGACTAATTTTTATTACATTTATTTAAATTATTAGTCTATTCTCTCAAGACTTTTATTACAATAATTTAAATTTTCCACTTAGTTGCTAGCTTCATTGGTAGCTTCACTCTTATTTGCCAATGTCATCACCGACATTTTGAACAGATTTTGGGTCAAGTATCCCTTGCCCACAAAAGTTCCTCCCTTTGAAAGGATGACCCGGTTGGACTCGAAAACGAGCCTAAAACCCTTCTTGCTCATCATAGAACCGGATATCAGGTTCTTCCGAATTTCTGGGACATGAAGAACGTCGCTTAAACCCACCATCTTCCCTGAGGTCATTTTAAGCACCACCGTTTCCTTGCCTTCCACCTTAGATATAGCGGAATTTCCTATGTAGCATTGTTCGTTCTCAACAGCTTAGTATGTTTTAAACATCCACTTATTTGCACATATGTGCCTCGTAGCTCCCGTATCAACCCACCATTCCTTAGAGTTTCCTCCAACAAGGTTGATTTCCGAGACCATAGCACTTAGATACGTGTCTTCATCGGAGTTTTGGCTTGCCTCTGCCACATTTGCAACTGATCGTTTGCCTTTACCTTTCCCCTTGGGACGTCGGCGACAATCCTTTGCTTTGTGTCCAGCCTTGCCACATGTGTAGCAATCCCCCGAGAATTCTTCTTTCTCTTTCCCTTTTGCCTTTGAAACATCCGAATGTTTCCTCTTTTGGCCGTTAGAAGTATCCCCATATTCGATCACGTGGGCCCTCGAATACGCCCCATCTGGTTTCCTCTCCATCTTGCGGTTATCTTGCTCTATCCGGAGTCTACGAACAAGATCCTCAAGCCCCATCTGCTTTCGCTTATGCTTGAGATAGCTCTTGAACTCCTTCCATGATGCTGGTAATTTTTCAATCACCATTGCCACTTCGAAAGGTTCGGGTAGAGGCATTCCTTCCGCTGCCAATTCGTCGAAAATCAACTGCAGTTCTTCGCATTGTTCCACCACGCTTCTCCCATCGACCATCCGATACTCATGGAAACGTCCGGCCACAAATTTCTTAGCCCCAGCATCATCAACCTTGTACTTCGTCTCCAACGAAGACCAAAGTTCTCGAGCGCTCTCCTTTGGGGAGTACACGTTGAACAAGGAGTCATCAAGTGAGTTCAACACGTAATTACGGCAAAGATAATCGCCATTTGACCAGATTTCCATTTTCTCAACGGACAGAGGATCCTCACGATCTTCTTTTGGTTTCTCCTCCTTGAGAAACTTTGTCAGATTGAGTGTCGTCAGAAAGAAGAGCATCTTTTGTTGCCACCGTTTGAAGTTCGAACCCTTGAACTTCTCCGGTTTCTCCGGATGAGTGTATGGCATTGAGGAGTTCCTCAAGACAGGCAAAACAACGGCCTCAGTACCGCTCGCCTGGTGTTGCGTGCCAGCCTCAGTGCCGCCCGCTTTCGAGGAAGTCTCGATGCCATCATTTGTTGATGTATTGTCACCGGCCATATCTAAATAATTCAAAAAAGTCTCACACTTTAGAATTATTTCACAAGGCACATAACAAGTTTTTATCATAAATAATCTCGGATTTTTGCTTCACCAAAACGTTATTTTAACTCATGAACAGTGAATTTAAACAAAAGAATTAACTGCTGCTGCATATCAGTTATAATTAATACGGAATAACGCAAAAGTTAACACGAATTAACACCTAGACTAACGGTATGGAATACGGATAACGCATGCGATGTCGCGGGTTCAATTCCCGCAGAAAACGTTTTGGAAATTTAAACATGCTCAGCGAATTTATGGCAAGTAACAAATACGTAACCGAACAAATTAATACACAAGAATCATAACGCTCAAACGGTTAAGACAACAGCTAGTAAACGGAGGGATAGGGGTTCGTTTCCCAGCAGTTACATTTTTTCAAAACCACAATTAAATCACAGAATAAAGAAGCAATAAATATATAACGTAACAATTAATTCACATGAATTAACATGGCTGAATGGTAACGCCTGAGTATCTTATGTGCGAGGTACAGTGTTCGAATCCGAGAACAAACAAACTGAAATCTTAATTTTTTTGAAACCTGCTACGAATTTTGAAAAAAAAAACCAGAGAGCATAGAACTGGAAAATAATAGCTGCTGGAAATTAAATGTTTAACACTAATAAACAGGACATAAATTCTATAAACCTGCAGATATGGTTACTGGAAAATATACGACCTTAATACAACAAGCAGATTTTTGAAAACCAATTACAGACATTTTTTAAAAAAACCAGAGGCATGAAATCCATACTGCAAATTATGATAAACAGAAAACATGAACATGCTCTTAAACAATTAACTTGCATATCATATAAAACACACAGCTCACTGGAGGCATGAATGTAAATTAACAACAACTAATTGCTCTTTGACAAATTTAAGAAACCTGCGGCAGATTATGGCCCTGTTCCAGAATCTTTCGAAAACAGAAACATCAAACCAATTAGCAGATTAATAACAGAAACCGCATTAGTTGTAAAACGTATTCCGAAAATCAAAACACATATACGTGCAATACATAATAATATGACAAGGAATTCGATCTTAAGATTGTTGGTATCGCGTTGCATACGTATAACAATAATACACGACAAGAAACTAACGTTTATTCATGATCTTGATTATCAAAAATAAATACATATTACAAGCAATAAAGTTTACCGAATGAATGGATTGACGGATGGATTTAGGACGAGTTGAAAGCAAGCCTTCTCCCCTTAAGATCGAATTCCTCGGCTATCCTTCAAGCCCTCGTGAGGAAGAGATCTCCCAAGGTACAACGTCCACTCAAGTAAACAGCAAGTGAAGGACAATGCTGGTTTTTCAATTGCGAACACGAACGATACTTGCAAACTCTCTGAAATTGTATATGAAAATGCAAATGCAAAATGATATGTTTTTCACTTATGAAATTCCTCTGCGCAGAGGTCTGATTTATATAGCTGAAAAAAATATGTAACAGCCAAAACAATCAAGGGAATTTATTCAGAATTAAAAAACGTTTTGACTCAATTCAAAATGCCTGATTAAATTTTTAATTAAATCCGTAGCCATTAAGTGTGTACTAATTATTCATGAATTCAAATTCAGAATTCATATTTTTTTCCTTAAGCATTTTATTTAATAATATAATTAAATAATTTTCTCCCAAAAAGATATTTACTGCATTCCCGGCGGGGACACGCGCGGCGCGGCGCGACGTGAGTCGCGTCGGGACGGACGGACGACGACGACTGGGCGAGGAGTCCCATATCTTCTAGTTCACTACACTCTCTAATTTGTTATCTCAATATAACCAATAGAGTTTGTAGGTCTTTTCCCAATGTGGGACAAAATCACACATTCACACACTTACTTACTTGGGCTTACTCACTTAAGCCCAAATATCTTAAAATTCTCCAACATCTATACGTTGTATTTTTTCAAATTTATAACATGATCTATACGTTTTCTTTTATTTAAACATATTAAAAACAAGAAAGTTCTTAGATCATGATCATTTATTACCTTGTCGCAGAGAACTCTCTTGAGTTTTGTGGTTGATTCTCTTTGGATTTTGGCTCTCCCTTATCCTCTGTATTTGAGATGTATTGTTTGAAAAGAAACAAAAATATATAAGCATACATGTTCATTAAAAAATAGATAAAGTTATTGACGATGTTAAATGATGATGAGTATTAGTACTACACAAGTTTTGGCATGATGCAGCAATCCTTTAATTCACACTAAGTTATATATTTACTGTTAATATTACCTCTGCCTCTACCTCTCCTCTTGCGATATGCTATGTTTGGTTAACGATGTTAACTAAATTTGACTTGCAGATTGAGAGAGAAACAAGAAGAATAATGAATACAACACTAAGGCAAGAGAAAAGGAAATTTGGTGCATGTTTGTTGATTCATTTGGGGCATCTTATAATGTTATATAAAGGATATATTAGAAGCATGGATAAAAGTTTCGGTTTCGTAGTAGGTTTCGGTGAGCTAAAAATTAGAAACGTTTCGAAATATTTTGAGAACTTTTCGACATGTTTCGAAGAATTCGAAAACTTTTGGTTATAGCTATCATGGAAACTACACGTTGTTTTCGTTTCGATAGAGTCAAAAACGGAAATATTTCGATACTTTTCGAGGAAACACACGGAAATTTTGATCCATGATTAGAAGTCTAAAATCCCTTCCCATATTACGTCTTCTCTCGTTTGATAAAATTTTAGAAGGCCACGGGTTTTAATTTTGATCATATATCTTTGATTGATTATTTATCTTTTAATAAAGAAAGAAAATATTTTCATCTCTTGATAATAATACAGATTTGTTAGGTTATTAGGAATTTCCTCGCTTATTTGGCAGGCACGTGCATTAACTTATCAATTTGAAAATTACCCAATATATTCATTCTAAAGAAAAAGAAAATTACCCAATATATAAAAAAGAAATGTTTCCCTATATTTAGGATTTTCATTCTCCATATTATTTAAGTTAAAGATTTCTTTCAACCATAGAATTTCTAATTTACCTATCCAACTAAAATACCTGATTTAGCATTTAATGTAGAATCTCAATTTACAGTAGCAAATTCTATAGCAACCTTCGGATGCATATGAATTGATAAGCATGACTACATGACATAAGAGTTTATTTTAATGCATTTTAGTAATTTTTTGGAAATATACTTTTGACAAATTAAGGTACATCATATTATATTGCTAGTTAATCAAGTTTAAGTCAATAGCAAAACATGGATACTTTAAATGAAGAAATTTAGAAGTATATATCATGTCATGAAAACAAAATATACATGTTATATATGTTAATTAATATTTTTTTAAACAATTGACCATGGATGAAAATTTCGATGATTTTTCCAAAAACGTATCGGAATATTTCTGTTTTTGACTCTATCGAAACGAAAAATACATGTAATTTCCATGTTAGCTATAACCACAATTTTTACATTTTTCGATGGAGCTTCTCCGTCTTTGGTTTTCATGTCAGATGCGATGTAAACTCGCTCTATACGATAGTGGGCTTAACTTTTAGGTTTTTTTACTATTAAAATGTCTATTTTACCATTTAGGATGTTTAGTACGAAACCCCCCTGTGGTTTGGAAACTTGCACGGAATTCCCTTTTTCAATTTATTTTTTGTAGGATTTATTAATTTTTGAAAAACATAGATAATAAAATATTTCTTTTTTTCCATATTCCTTTTAAAAAAAATTATTTTTACAAATATAAATTTATTTATAAAATATATAACATATAATATATATTTAATAATAAATAAAGTAAGGGTAATTTAGTCATTTTATCCAAAAGTTAGCGGAGTTAGTTAAAACTTAATGGATGGGGATTTTGTGCAGAGTTTTTGAAAACACTATGGGGTTTGGTGCAGTTTTTTAACCACAAAAGGGTTTGGTGCAGGTTTTCGAAACCACAGGGGAGTTCGGTGCATTTATCCCGTAAGGCGCAGTGGAATGCATGGATCAGTCATAGTCACTAGAATAGTGACAATCTCGATCAATGGGAATAAACCCCCTCAGTCCAGTCGCATCTGCAAAAGCCTCCGCCACAGTCGCATCTGCAAAAGCCTCCACCACAGTAAAACCAATGGTACGAATGGAGGAGTGACGGTGGAAATAAGCCATGGAAGCAAAGAAAAGAGGCGAGTCGTTGAAGGGAGATTAGGAAACCTCAGAGAAATCTTTGAAGAAGTGACAGTGTGAGAAGTGATGGATCCAACATGGTCGTTATTTACTTGGACAATCCACTCGTGTACTACGCAAACAGGAAATTTAATGGAGAAAGAACAAGGTGTCACGAGGCAACTTTAAATTATACGATTAAAGGGGCACCGTGTGGCTGGTAACTTGCTTCACAAACTACTTTCACCTTCTCTTTCGTTGATGGTCGCACTTGCGTCTCTTATAGACGTTTTAGAGGAACAACTTGAATTCAATTCATAATCGCGGCAGTTGTCGTCTTGTATAGGTCGTGGATCTTGTCCAATTACATGCCGACTAGTTGCCCACGAAGGGTTCGACTAGTTTCGCACAAAGGGTCTTCAAAAGGGTTTTCGAAAATGTCTTCAAAACGGTGTCATGGGCGTGGCACAAAAAGAGGTCGCGCGTTGTCCGCCCTTGCGGCTGGACGCCAACGCAAGGCGTCGTCGGCCCTTGCGGCTTGGCGCCAAAGCCGGGCGTCGTCCGTCTAAGCGGTGCGACACCCTCGCCCATGACACAAAGGCAACTTTCTACACCCTCCATGATGATATAACGGACAATATCAGAATTATAGTAACTTCTCACCCGACAAAACCGACAAAAATAATGGACACCAACTACTTAATTACCATCAATTCTACGTGTTCAATTTAATCAATTCAATTTTAAGTCTACGACTGTTTAAAATTACCTGACAAGATTTAATTTCAAAAATTTGTCTTATAATTCTTTTTATATATTTTACTAAATAGTTAAGCTAGTGTTTACTAATTATCGTATTCAAGTCAATCAAATAATTTGGAGTGCATAAATATTTAAATTTCTTATTCAATTTGATATATACCAAATATAATACAAAAAAAAAATTGTTTAACTTTATTATTTTGTAATATATTTTTATTAACAAAGGAAGTTACATGAATTTGACTTGTTCAAGTCAAAATCATGCGTTTCATTAGATTGCGACTTTACAAAAATGTTTTGGGGAAAAGTTGATTTAATTGATTTATTATTATTATTATTATATATAGTTTTAATAGAGATCCTACAATGTTGGTTGCTAAATAGTATATTTGTTTTTGTTAATGAAATAGCTTATAATTAACCACATACACGCACATACATGCACACATATAGAATAATATCATATTAATTTATCAAATCTTCTTTTGATATTGATTTCAAACAAAATCTTATTTTGATATACCCGCACTCATACATACCTTCTTTTGATATATTTAATAGTATAATATTTTGACGACGAATTAGTGTAACATAGAGATCAGTAAAGGTTGCGACATAATGTATTTTCGGCACTTCCAACTAGATATTACAAAATGAAACTTTAACGTAATAGTAGCTACAAACCAAATCAAGAATGGTACTGTTGATAAGTGATAAATCTTTTCCTAAAATTAAGCTGCTAGAACCACTACTTACCTAAACATAACGGACTTAAAGGTGCATGTACATATCTTCTGCCTAAATTTTGCTTTTTTCTCAATTTTCTTCCCGCCGATTTACTTGTATTTTGGTGATTTTTTTTATGTTTTCATTGTAGTGCTCTTGGTGATTTTCTTTCTTTTCCCGCTTAAAGGTGCACTATATATATGATTATCCTATCTTTTCTTCAATATCAACATCTCAAAATCGAAGTATTCAAAGGTGAGTATTTTCATACACATGAGTTTTCTTCTTTCTTGTTCTCTGGTGGAAAAATTAAAGATTTTGCATCTAATTTGATTGCTGCAAATAATTTTATGTTTTCTTCTCTTAATTGGTAAAACTAGTATCATCATCCGATCCGTTGAGCTTCCAGAGAGTCTCTGCATAGCACATATCCTTTTATCTATCAATTATCGGACTTGTTTTATCAAATATTATATTTTTAAAGCACTAGAGTTTTATCTAGACTAATATAGGGATGAGTAGACCAAAAGTAATATTTTTATTTCATTCATGTACTGGGGCTTTTATTTGCCAAGTTGCTGTATTTCATTAAAAATACATGTATCAATTGATGATTTTTAGAAATACAATATTTTTTTTTAATGAATACACTATTTCTTAATGTATTGATTGTTATAAACATGTTTAGATGAGACAAGGGGGAAAAAGGCTAATTCGCAAAGCTCCGAAAAAGGACAACAAGATAGAACATCACGACAAGTAGTGAATCAAATTCCTCAACCAATTGAAGATGAAGTTGATGAGGTTGAAGTAAAACATGATGATACTACAAATTTAGAAAATATCCCTGATGCCCATGATGAACCACAACACCGAGTTCGAGGACCTAACAATGGTGTAGAAGTTCCGGATAATGAAGACGATCGTCCTATAATATATGCCATCGGTGAATGGTTAGTATTATAAGTTGCATAAACCTTTGATTTTTTTGCTATAACTTGTGCAAATTCTTATTTATTTGTTTAATAAATTGGACAACTTTCCCAACACCAAAGTGACTTCATACATCATTGTCACCTTTAAAGGTTATTTTGAAGGAGTTTGGTCGTCATGGCGTAAAGTCCCAAAAGATGTGAAAGATTTATTGTGGTCGGAATTTCAGGTATATTTTTTTTTATTCTCTTGCAACAGATATAGTTGCTAATTATATATATATATATATATATATATATATACTTTTCCAAAAAAGCATATACTTGCAAATTGCTACGTCCTTCACTTTATTGTTTTTGGATAGAAAAAATGGAGATGGGAACCGTTTAGAACTAATGCAATTCAAAAAGCATGGGAAAAAACCAACACAAATCGATTTAGGGATGTGCTTTGTGATGCTCGTAGAAAAGCTGCTAAAGAATCTAAATCTGAGAATCCGGTTAACTGGAAAGGTCATAACCCCGATTTGGATTCCTGGAAGAATATGGAATCGGTTAGTCGATGAGGAGTGGTCAACCGACAAGTGGCAGAAAAAATCTACTTCCGGAAAAAATAATAGAATGACGCTTAAAGATGGTGCTCTCCCAACTCATACTGGAGGGTCAATTCCATTTCAGGCTCATAAGGAGAAAATGGTAGTTATATTAAATATCTCAATGATTTTAAAGTTTAAAACTTACACTAAAGCAATTAACGTGTTACATGCAGCGTAAACAACTCGACCGCTCTCCAACCAAAGTTGAGCTATACGATAGAACTCACAAGACAAATCAAGGAAAAGGGGACTACGTAAGCCCTAAAGCAAAACGTGTGCGTGTGAGTATTCATATTATTTTCTTCAAAATAATTCAAAATTCGTTTTTATTCATTCTGCCATATATTATGTTGTTGTATATACATTACATACATATGAAAGACTAACATATTATGTTGTTGTATAAAACAAAATGTACTAATTGAAAACTAATTAAAATAACCCATATATTTATACCTATATATATATATATGTTGGATGTTTTGGTGTTGCAGAGGGGATCTAAAAGAATGTTATTACTTGTTATGTTATTACTTGTTACTATATATATATATATATATATATATATATACGTGTGGGATGCTTTTGGTGTTGCAGAGGGGATCTAAAAGAATGTTATTACTTGTTACTGATAGAAAAACAGAATGAGAGGTCACCATGGGATTAAACAAAGGGAGATATTCTGGTTGTAATTATTTGATTATTAGACAATTCTTTGGAATGTAATAAATAGGATATCTAAAGGAAGGCTCTACGGGTTTGGACCGATTCAGCATGGGGTAGACATACTAGGATCCACACCATCAATGATCTCGCAGCAACAAGAATCTGACAAGAAGATTGAGGAGTTAGAAAAAATGGTGGGCGAACTTAACTCAAGAAACGATTCATTACTTAAGCAGTTGGATAACTTTGAACGAGATCTTCCTAGCAGATTGAGAACTATGTTACAAGAAGTTGGGTGGTCCAATAACGTATATCCGGGTGGCTCGGGTCATCACCAGCAAAGGGTTCTAAATGAAGATGTTGTTACTAGCGATGCAAATCAAAGCACTCAGGATAGTTTTGAAAATGCTATGGATATTCAGAGTGTTCGTATCAATGAAAAAGGTAAGAAAAAGGCAAAGCAAGGTGATGAAAAGGCCAGGCGTTGTCGATACAATGGTAACACGAGGCGAAATGGGGGCATGAATAAGTAGAACTATTTAAATGCATTTGGTTGTAAAATTTAAATTTGAGACAATATTTTAATTATTGCATGTGGTTTGGACCAATTCTTTATTGTGTCCATTTGAAATTATGATTAAAATAAAATTTCTATTTGATCATTTTATTTAGTTTGTTACGATTTTTTCATATGAAAGAATTAAAATTCCAATAGATTGTTAAAATATATTATTATGTGACTAATTAGATGTTGTTTCGTTGCTATATTTTGGAATTATCTCCTACAAGAGCTATTGACATTTTGTGGGTAATATTCCAACCATAATTCTGTTGTTATGATCTGTTGGAATATTGCAACGAATTACCGACAAAATCTCTTGTCGTTGTAACAACATATTCGACTAACTTTTTTTATTGATACCAACCAAAAAAGCATCGCAATTTCGTAGGACGATTCCAACAAATAGTTTGTTGCTATTAATCGTTAGAATATTGCAACGGATTACAAACAAAATAATTTGTTGCAAGGACTAAATATTCGATTAATTTTTTACTAATACCAACCAAAAAAGCGTCGCAATTTCGTAGGATGATTCCAACAAATAGTTTGTTGCTATTAATCGTTAGAATATTGCGATGGATTACAAACAAAATAATTTGTTGCAAGGACTAAATATTCGACTAATTTTTTATTAATACCAACCATAGAATCGTAGCAGTTTTTTGCGCCGAGGTAGGTGGATTGTCCAACGGATTTTTATGTCAATACCAACATAAAAATCCGTTACAATGTATACCAACGGAATCATTCATTCGTCGCTGAATTTAGTGACGAAGCTTTCACCAACCAAGCAACCAACGGAAATGGTCGTCGGTAAATCTTATTATCAACGGAAATTGAAGCTTTACCAACAGAATTTGGCATCACTGTTGTTCGCCATACTCTATTTAGTTAGATGATACGCATCCGAGTTTACTGATCGAGGGATATTAACAATAGACCAAAAGCACATGGATTGGAAGACTAATCTTGCTTTCGAAATATCTGCACGACATGACCAGTCAATAGGTTCGTTAGTAAGATTCACTTGATCAACAACTTCAAAAGAGTCGCTTTCAAAAATAGTCAGCTCAATGTTAAGAGATTTAGTTCTCCGAATGGCAAAAATAAGAGCGGAGGCTTCTGTTGTAGTAGCATTTCCCGCCTAACCCTCCATCGATTTAGCAAAGGAAATAGAACATGTATGAGAATGTATAAGAACTGTAATTGCCATTTGCCCAGATCTGGCATTGAATGCCGCATCAATATTACTTTTTACCCAACCTGGGAAGGGGCCTATCATTTGCACAAAGAAGGGGCGTGAATTTTATGGATCACTTGTTGGGCTTCAAGGTGGCCATGAACTTGATGATTCAGGTAGCAACAAAGGGTTTCAATGTCCTGGATATCCAAATGATGGTAGATTTTGTTGCGATATTCCCAGATCCGTTGAATAGATAATATCGAGAATGTGAGAAATTCCAGAAAGTCTACCTTAGGAATAAGAATTGAATTATCAGAAGTTAAGAAATCAATCCATTGATTCTTAGTGAATGGCAGGAGACGGAAGTTCCAGCGCGAGTGAAACCAAATCTGGTGGAAAAACGTGCAGCCAAGAAATAAATGATCCGTTTATTCTAAGTTGAAACCACATATCGGGCACAAAACCTCCTGGATTGGAAAACAAAAGAGCTTTGTTAATAATACTCCAAAGAAACAACCGACTGTTAGGATGGATATGTAAATTCCAAATATGTTTGACAAGTTTAGCCTTTTCCGGAGATAAGACACGAAAATGACTAGATTTAACTGCAAGAAACGCACTTTTGATATAGAGGACTCCTTTACAAGAGGGAGTCCATACGAAAGAAATGGGTTCCACTCTGGGAATAATGCAAATTTTGGAATTGTCGATGTTGTATTCGTGTCAAATAACAGCTCATTGAGGGTTTTCTTCCGCCGCCGCCGTGCGGCTCTCCACCCTTTTTTAGAGTTTTTCTTCCGCCGCCGCCGTGCAGCTCTCTACCGATTTATTTGGTTAGTTTCTTTCCGATCTGGTCATTGAGATCAGATCTTTACCTCTTTCACCATATCTTACCCAACTTTCAGACATCTCCACTCTCCCTTCAGCTTACCTACACCTCACACTCCAAAAACTCTACCATCACCGGCGAACTAACCTCATAAACCATGTATCCTTTGCTTCTCACTTGTCACAGCCACCATCCAAATGGAAAATCCCATCCCTCAGCCACTGTAATCTGTGCGGCTTGCATACCCGAAGGGTCTCCTACTATCGCCCTTCTTCCTGTGGGTTGATAAGTCGTACTTGAGGTCAAATATCTGGTCGAGATTTGACCCTCGTTTTGGACCCACCATGTCAATCTTTGGGTGTAACATGGTGTTGTTTGCTCTTTACTTTTATGCATTTGCTTTCATGTTGCTTATTTTCTGTCTTGCTCTGTTTTTTAGTAGTTTAATGTTGTATCATTTGCTAGTTGTGTTTGAAAGATTGAGGCTTGGACCAAGACTGTTCGGTCCTCCTGTGTTTGGTTTGTGTTGGTTGCAGGATTTTATCTTATTCTCTGATTGTGTTGTGTTGAATGTGGCGACTCTGTTTATTCCCGTCGATCGACGGGAACAGGTGTTGCAAGGTTGTTTTTCTCCGTGCCAGAAGAACGTAGGGTTTATTCCCTCCTTGCTCAAAGTGATTCGTCTTCACTCAACATCTCGGGGGTCTTCTCAAATTCGCCCAGTTGCTGATCTACCTCCTTTTGATGTTCCAAGAGTTTAATTTTAAGTGTTTGTTAACTTTAGTTTGTAATTTTCATTTTAGCATGATGCAAACTCTTTGTAAGTTGGATTGGGTTTAATGAATGAATGATATGTTTACCTATAAAAAAAAAATAACTGAAGTAAGATTGCCGCATTTCATGTAGCCAAGCTTGAAAGCATCAGAGAACCAACTAAGGCAAACAAAGCAACGTCATCACGGCTGATATGAGCAAACAATGGACATAATGATGGAAGCAAGGGGATCCACGGATCTTCCCAAGTACGTATTGTTGAATTCATTGAAACCCGATAACATGCACCTTTGAGAATAATATCACACGCTTTAATCATGATGCACCACTTAGGAGAGCAAGCTTGAAAAGTTTTCCTAGAGTCCAAAAATCTATCACCTTTAAGATTTTTTGCTTCAAGAAGAGTAGAACACATTGTACTTTTAGGATTATAAGCCAATTTCCATGAAGATTTTGCCACCAAAGCAAGATTCATATCATGAGTGTGGCGTAGTCCCAATCCTTCATTAGCTTTAGGCTGCCAAACATGATCCCATGTAACTATTTAACTTATTCACATTAAGGTCGACATTCCCCCAGAATGTTCTACACATCGCATCAAGATCATGGGAAACTGAGATAGGGAAAAGACCACCCGACAGAGAATATATATGAGCCACTTGAGCTACCGATTAGAAAAGAACAAGGCGACCAACTTGTGATAAGTTATGACATTTCCAAGAGCTCATGAGTTTGGTGTGTACTTTATCCAAAACAGTTGACAAGAGGCTGGGTCCATCTTGATTTTACAAAAGGGAATGCCTAGATGGTTAATTTAATGATTGCATTCCCTGAACACCAAATAAGCTGCATATTAGAGGAATTGGGATGTTGCAGCTAAAATGGACAACTGATTTGTCAAAATTAACTTTGAGGCTCGACCGATCCTGAAGCGTGTTGAGGCAACACAATACCTCATTGATTTCTTACTCATTAGCCAGGAAAAGATACTTTCCAAGGAAGAAGGCTCTCCTAACAAGCTCTCATGGTAATTAAGGAAATCTTCCTTGATAAAGATTGAAGCCGATAAAGAAGGAAACGATGGGAATCGAAGAATCTTGAAGACAATCTACAATGTGTACGGCATGCTTTAGAGATCAAGACTCATTTATCTTTAAGGCATGAAGTACATCTAGACTAACAACAAAACAATTGAGCAAAACAATCCGAACTATTAGATCATTTGTGTTGAGTTGTTTGTCTTAATTTTCCGAGTTTTTAGATTACCAAATCGAGTCTAAAGTTATGTTTAGAATTGAGGAGATAAACTTTGTTTGCTTGGTTGAGTTCGAAACAATTTGTAGTGAGGAACTTAGTATTGAGAGAACACCGATATGTAAGATCATTGATTCTAGTGATTATTTAGTCTCAGGCTCTGCTGCTGTATTTTGTGATCAATACGGTCGTGAGATAACAGTGTTATAACAACACCACATAACATTGTATCAAGTCCTGACCCGCAAACTTCCAGTACGTAGATTTATGATTGTTGTATTTGGATTCCTTCAAATTAGAGGCGCAATATTCAACAAAAATGCTTGTCAAGACTCAAGAAAATGAGTTTCTTTCTGTTCAATGATATGCAAGAGATAAAAGGAGCGATCATAGTGAATAGATATTAACTCAACGAATTTGGGAGAAAATAACGAAATAACTGTTTTGCATGTAATTCACGTATTGCGTAATGCGCCATAGAATTGGTACTAATTAATTAATAGATTGTGTATGTTGAACGGTAATATATAAGGGTGTTCACGGTTCGGCCCAACAAAAAAAAATCCATAAGTTAACCAAAGTTTTAGGCCAAACCGTAATTGAGATTAGCGACTTGGTTCGGTTTTCGGTTTAAGCTTTTGGAGTTTTACAAAAATAAAGTTATTTGAAAATTGAACCCCGGTTAACCCAAGTGAACCAAAAATCGTCCATTTTATATGAAATTTGAAGGTCCATTATGCTAGGCCTAGACTCATTGTTATAAAAATGATTTTTATTTTTCCCATTCTTTTATGAAAAGCAAAACTTAAACTAAAATGCATTTCGAAAAGTAAGATATAAAAAAACCTAGCACATGTTGAAACTAGTACGTGCTACCACAGTCAGCCGACAATAGGTTCTACTTTTGACTAATAATTATACACTCATGAACGAACTTGAATATATTTTACTAGTTATAATGAATGAATTGACAAGTTTGTAATGTGAAATAGGTTGTTAATTTGACCTTTTAATTTTATTCATTTAAGTTTTTGAAAGAATTTTATATATTTATTAATTCCGTGGATTTCTTTTCCCTTTAAAAGAGTAGGTGATTGGTTAACTCGAAACCATAACCAAAACCGAACGGTTTTAACCGTAAACCAAACCACTTTATTGGTTCGATTATTGGTCATCGTTTTTAGGCTAACCAAAAAATCAAGTTCTTTAAAAATCGAACCAACGGTTAAAAAAATTGAATCATAAACACCCTAGGTAAATACATATCTTGATTTGTCACGCTGCAGAATGCAATATTTATGGATTTATTTTTTATTATGAGATACTCAGCTAGCTGTTATATAATGTCTGCAACTTAAATATGATATCACTACAAATTTCGGGGGGTTTTTCGACCAGAAAATCCCGACCGAATTTCGGTCGAGAGCATTCCCGACCGACATTCGGTCGAGAGCATTCCCGACCGACATTCGGTTGGGAAAACTTTTCCGATCGATATTCGGTCAGGAAAGTTTAAAATAACATCCCCGACCGAATTTCGGTCGGGAATACTTTTCCCGACCGAAATTCGGTCGGCAATATTAGGGTTTAGGGCTTAGGGGTATTGGCTACCGATTTTCGGTAGGAAATAATATTCATATTCTTCATTTCACAATTTCGCTCTCTATTTTAGATAAATCGTTGATTTAATGATCAAGTACATCAATATTAGTTATATATTCTTGAAAAAATAAAAATAAAAATTATATTTAGTTGCACGTTGATGAATCGTTTGAAGCGTCGATTCATATTGTCACTTATAAATAAATTGATATATGTAGTAGCTAATAACGTAACTACTTACGATTATGTTAAGCATATGTTAATATATATCACAATTAGCCCCTCTATACTAACATTTGTAACAAATGTTAATCGCCATTTGGAAATACTCTATACTACGTATGATTAATATATAATCATATATATGTAAACCTCCAAACTAACTTAACTTATATGTTAATCTATACTAATTTTATAATTAAAACAAACACATTAAATGTTAGTGCAATTCATTTATTTAGTAAGATTCTATAGTTATACTTAACAAACACATAAAGATTTTCCAAAAGATCGAAAAAATGTAAAATTTACTCTTTTCGGTCGGGAAAAATATTCAAACTCCTTCCCGACCAAAAATCAGTCGGGAATAATATTCATAAGTATTCCCGATCGAATTTCGGTCGACATTTTGGGCGTTTCTGGGCAGAAATAAATTGCCGACCGAAATTCGGTCGGGAAATGTTGAAAATTGCCAAATTTTCAAATTTCAAACTTTTTTCGACCGAAATTCGATCGGGAATACTCGAAAGAATTGGCGGGACTTGGGGAGAAATTCAAAAATTTTCAACTTTTTCTATAAATATACTTCATTATTCTCTTCATTTTTTCATCTACTTGACATTTTTTCTTCAACTTTCTCTTCATTTCAAGACTTTTTTTCTACAAGCACATTTTATTCTTTCATCTTCAAACATTTTTTTTCCACAATACAATTTTTTCCTCTTCTTTCTTCAACTTTTAACAAGCATTTTTCCCTTTTAAATAAACACTTATTTAACTTTTTTTGTGCTTTAGATTGGGCAATAAATCCAAAATATAATTGCCCATCTAAAACACAAAAAAGCTAAAGAATTTTTTAGATTGGGTAATAAATCGAAAATTAAAAATAATAATATTCTGGTAATTATTACCGAAATATTATTTTTTTATTTTGAGGAGTTTTATTCCCGACCGAAATTCGGGCGAGAATATTTTAAATATTACTCCCGACCAAAATTTGGTCGAGAATAATATAAATCTTATTCCTGACCGAGGTTCCCGATCGGCTTGCGGTCGGGAAACTCCCGACCGATTTTCGGTCGGGATGGACCGGTTGAGAAAAACTCGGGCCGACCGAACTTCGGTCGGGAAAATATTTCCCACCGAAGTAATACCGACCGGCCAACCCCGACCTAAAATCGGTCGGGAAAGGGTCATTCTCGACCGAAAAAGGGTCATTCCCGACCGACTTTGCGGTCGGGAATGACCCGAAAATCTTGTAGTGTATACAATTTAACAACTCAATGACAACCTAAAGATTGACTAGAGAAATATTATCTAATATAGTATATATAACATAACATATATACGTGACACACATACACATGCCACAACCTATATATATATATATATATCATGTGGAGAGATATTCACAAATTGTTTAAACACCATTTTCAATAAGTGGGTTTTACAATATATATATATATATATATATATATATATATATATATATGTATATATTATATTGAAGCTAGATGAAAAATAATTGATCATGTATCATATTCATAATTAATTAATTGAGTTTACTAGTTAATTTTAATTTCAAGAATATATATATATATATATATATATATATATATATGTACACACACATCATTAGATGTTATAAGTTAGACGACTACGAAGATATTGGCTAAGATATTCATTTATCATATACAAATGGGATAAAAGCATCAAGCCTCCTGAACTATGTACGTTTTTGTGACTTGCACCCTAAACAAATTTGTCCCTTAAACTATGGACGTCTGTTCGATATGCCCCTTAAGTGAAGTTTCCGACCATTTTTTGCCGGAATATTCCCCTTTCGAGGTGTTTTTTCGCCTACTTTTTGTCATCAACTATCAAAATACATCTAGTACAACACATATGAGTCGGGTAGGGGGAATATTCTGGCAAAAAATGGTCGAAAATACACTGAAGCGGCAAATCGCATTTCCGACTATTTTTGGCCGGAATACCCTGTTCGAGGTGTTTTTTCCCAACTTTTTGTCATCAACTAGCATAATACATCTAGTATAACACATATGAGTTGGGTAGAGGGAAATATTCCGGCCAAAAATGGCCGAAAATCCACTGAAGGGGCAAATCGAACAGACATGTATAGTTTAGGGGGCAAAACGCTTATTGCAAGTCGCAAAAACGTAACGTGTATAGTTCATGGAATTTGATGCTTTTATCCCTATATAAATATATACATATAAATATATATTACAGTTATTCTTAAATCTGATCAAGTTGTTATTACATCTGCAAAAAAGACAAGTTGGCAGGCTGGCCTAATTATTTATTGTTTCTAACCCTATGTCACATAAGTCGTAAACGCGAGCGCGTGCGTGTGCGTGTGCGGGTGCGCCAATTCGCCTATTTTCAAAAATTCACTTCTTAATGCGCCTCTAGTGCGTCTAATAAAAATATATTAAAATAATAATAATATTAAGTGAATTTTTTAATATTAGGTAACAAAATGATTATTTCAACCAAAACAATACTAATCATAAACAAGATAAGTATTTTCATTCATCAAAATGTCAGTTTGTTCATCACTACATCTAAATTACTTGCTATTACATTCAGAAAATGAGTGACGTGGTAACATGTTATATTTCACTCACTTGCAAGCATCAACAAAATATATTATCTATATACTATTATATAAAGAAACCCATTGTGACACCAATCTTTTGATTTCCAACTTTAACCTTGAGTTTTAGCTACATTGTAAAAATGTATAATTAAATTCCCAAAATAGCCTTACACATTAAATTAGACTAATTAATCACACTACTAATTATAATTAATGATTTACTTTCCCCATAATCTGTTTTTCTTCCATTTTTCTACTCCAAATTTATGGCACATGCTTTCAACCTGTGTCATCTAGATGAATCTTCTTCTTTAACTCACATAGAATGACATTGAAAAATGAATTATGCTCGCGGGAACCGCGTGCTCCATTTACTAGTATCTTAAAAACTAAACTACTAGTATTTATTATTTTGCTTACTTTTTTATATTTATATCTTAAAAACTAAACTACTAGTATTTATATTTATATCTTAAATTTTTTGATATTATACTATTTAAAAATGTGATAAAAAAAGAAAATTCAAAAAAATAAGAATTCCATTAATTAAACTAGATTTTTGTTCAATTAATAATTAAGAAAAAACTTCATCTTGATCAAACAATATAAATTTTTAGAAATTAAATTTTTGCAACAAATCTAATTAATACTTTTTAAGCTTGATGTTTTAATTCGAAATAGCTTTAAACTAATTATTTTTGTGAAAATATTTTGCTTTCTGAAAGTATATGTTAAATTTTTGTAGGTAGAAATATTCTATTATGAACGAATTATATAAAATGCCCATTTTGTTAGAGAATGGAGATACAGAAAAGAATATGATACAAAATAAATGTGAGTCTCATTGAGAGCGTGAACTTAAAACACTTTTTTAAGAGCAATATTTTCACTATATATTAAGAAAAATCTGTTTCTCAAGATATAACAAGGAATTTTTGAATTTCTATAAAATGCAGAAAATTGTTTTTGTTAATTGAATAAAGTCAGAATATGCATCAATATATTTACAGAACACGAAGAGTTTCAATTGAACAGACATGTTTATTCACAACAGTTGTGTCCCGTAGGATATATTGTACTATTTCACTAATAATACTACGAGTTGCAACTTTTCACGACTAGTTGTGTCCCTTAGGATAGATTTGCACCCTTTCACAATCAAATTTAGATTTAAACATAATAGAATCTGAACATTAAAATACTACGGGTTACAACTCTTCATTAATTTATTTCGATTTAAAATAAAGTAAATTCGAAATGAAATTAATACAACTAGCTAGCTCTTGAACTAGTTCAAGACTTTATTTCCTACCACGGATACTCATTGTTCACAACTAAACATATTCAACAATCCCCCACTAGCTGTGAACAATTACTTATGCCGAATGAATGACACACGTCAGAGAAGGTATCTTTCGGTTTGGACTTTCAATTAGTGTAAATACTTTAAAGTTCTAACAAAGTTATAGGTGTCCATAGATTGAACCTTAACTCCTAATGTTAGTACCGAAAATATCACACATATATCAAACACTTTAGTGTCTTATAGAATTCCTTTACTAACCTTAACACTATTATATATAGTCATGTGCTAATCCCGTATGTTGTGAACATTTATAAGAAAAAATACATTTTTCTTACCAAATCGGCACCACTTTTATGTTCACATAGGTAGAGTTTCTGCCTTTGTCTCAGTTGCTAAAGACGCGTAGCTAACTCCATTAAGAGCAACCGCTCATCCTACTTTTATTCGCAACTTTCAACACTATTTATTTTTTAGTGTTCCCAAGCAACATAACAATGACTTGTTTTTACCCATTGAGCTTTAGATCAAAAGTTTACTGATTTAAAGTTGGGTTCCCATCATTGATGCTTACATTTAACATTTTAAGTCTCATACCCTTATTCGTACTTCTCACTAATTATTTTGTAAGCGGCTTAGTGAGGGGATTGACTAAATTATCACCAGACTTAAAATATATTATGGTGATCATCCCATCTGTTATTAACTCATGAATATATGAATGTCTCATGCTCATATGTCTAGACTTTCCATTATATATATAAATGTACGCACGAGACATTGACGCTTCATTATCCCAGTACAAAGAAGTTGTTGTCGTAGGTTGTGGCCACAACATAATATCTGTTAACAGAACTTGCAACCATTCTACTTCTTCGCTTACTACTGCAAGAGCAATAAAATTCCATACGTTGAATGTGCAATGCAAGTTTGCTTTTTTTATTTTTTATTTTTTGGAAGCCCAACTAATAGCTCCTCCACCTAAAGTAAAAATCGATCTCGTCGCACGGCTGAATAATCATTATAAACAAGACTTAAAGATTTTGTTTTCTTTAAGTATCCAAATATTCTACTAACCACTTTTCAATGATATGTGCTAGGTTTACTTGTAAATTTTGCCATCATACACATATCATATGCTATGTCGGACTTTGTACAATGTATTGCATACATAAGGCTACAAATGGCACTGACATAATCTAATTGTGCACTAATCCTTCCATAATTTTCAGGCTGTTTGACACTAGAGTCAAATGAAATATTTGCTTCTTTTATACCAAGATGCTTGAACTTATTAAGCATTTTCTCAATGTAGTGATCTTGGTTCAAGGAATAACCCTTATCATGCTTAGTTACCTTAATACCTAAAATAGTATCTACTTCCTCTAGGTCTTTCATTTGAAAGTTTGAAGTCAAATACCTTTTGGTATCCTCAAATGCCTTTGACATTTGTACTAAAAATTAGCATATCATCAACGTTAAGGATATTACTCCATACTCATTTGTTACTTTACAATAGATGCACTTATAAGCATTATTATGTCTGAACCTATTTGATAGGATTACTTCATCAAATTTCTTATGCCAATGTTTTGGAGCTTGTTTCAAGCCATATAATGACTTGATTAGCTTACAAGTTTTTTATTCATTCACTGAAAGAATTAAACCTTCAGGTTGCCTTATATACACCTCTTCGCTTAATTCACTGTTTCTAAATGCAGTTTTAACATCCATTTGATGCACATATAATTTGTGAATCAATGCCAAAGCAAATAGTGTTCTAATGGATGTTGCTCTTGCCACAAGTGTATAAATATCAAAATCATCTATGCCTTTTCTATGAGAAAAACCTTTAGCCACTAAACGTGCTTTAAAGGTTTGTTCCGAACCATCGGTTCGATGTTTTTCTTTTAAATACCCATTTATTACCAAGTGGTTTAGAACCAGAAGGTAAATCAACTAGAACCCAAGTACCATTGGACATTATAGAGTTCATTTCATCATTTAGCACTTCTTTTTAGAAATGAGCATCTCGAAGTCATTGCTTGGTTAAAAGTATTTGGATCATTTTCTAAGTTTAACAGAATAGGTGCTTTGTTTAGAACTTATGCTTCTTCAAAAAGAAAGACAATAGAATCTGGTGAGATAAAACTAGAATCCAAGAATTTGTCTTTTCTCATTTTTTGACTTTTTCTTGGTTCTAGAGGTTCATCGATTTCTTAGCTTTTCTCACCGACCCCCACATTTTGTTGATTTGATATAACCTAATTTTGCATTTCGTTTCCATCTTGAGATGGAACAAAATCGTGAATGAAATTATTTTCAAAAAATTAAACATGAATGAATTCAACGATGACATTTGAACTTAAGTCCAATAGTCTATATGATTTTGAATTTTGTGCATATCCAACAAAAATGCTTTAAATGCCTCTTGATCCTAACTTTGACTTACGAGGATCAATAAAAGCAACACACCCCCACACTTTAAAATTATTCAAGTTAGGCTTTCTACCGTTGTTCCAAAGTTAAGGTGAACAGTTAAATTTCTTAAATGGAACTCGGTTGTAAACAAGACATGCTGTCAATAAGGCTTTGCCCCAAAGTGAGAAAGACAACTTTGCATTCGTTAACATTGAATTAATTATTTCTACCAATTATCTATTTTTTTTCTTTCAGCTAGTCCATTTTGTTGGGGGCTATACGGTGCAGTTCTTTGATGAATAATTTTCATGATTCTTACAAAATTTATTAAAAGTATCTGAAAAATATTCACAACCTCTGTCACTTCTAAGAATTTTGATATTTTTCTCCTTTTGATTTTCGACAACGGACATAAAGTCCTTAAATTTGTCAAATACTTCATCCTTGGTTCTCATTAAATATACATAAGTGTATCTTGAATGATCGTCAATAAAGGTGATAAAATATTATTTTCCACCTCTTGTTAATTGACCATTTAATTCACATATATCAGAATGGTTTCTTTGCCAATTCTTCTTTTACACAGATTTCGCATTTTCCATCATGTTTATCAATATTTATGTGTGTATATATATATATATATATATATATATATATTGTCACCATATAAGAATACATATACATGAGACAAATTCCATATTTTCGCATTCAAATTTTATGACTTCATAAATCATACATCACATAGTTAATAAATTAGAAACTGATAAAATAAGCTGCATTTTCAATTCATTACCACATGTAGCAACTTTCAAAGTATAAATCCACAACGTCCCAGAAAATTGAAAGATCTTGGAAAGACGCAATCTTTCATGCATGTTTAATTCATCACTACGAGACTCATGAAAAAACACATCCTTTCATCTCTCATCCAAGTGACCATCAACAATAACCGTTCATTAATTTTTAATCAAGGCATAAATAGCAGACCCGTTTGGATTTTAATACTTAAACATACAAAATCTCAAACAAACTCAACCATTCCACTAAAATGGATTGAACTTAACATACACATCATGTAGATTATTAATTAACATATCTACACTTACATATTGCATTTAATTATAATCATAATCACATGAAAGTTACGTTCCTACTTTCTACACGACAAATACTTTTGACGATTCATACTAGTACATGTTCGTATATATTTTTATTCTCACTAATATATAATTATGAACATACGCATATCTATATAGTCAAGCACACCTTTCTCAATTTAAAAATCATGACATAAGACGTGACATGCATGAAGGAAGTTATTTCATAATTTACATTTTGTTTTCTATTTGCATAGAACACATAAGCATTAATCATTGTTTAGATGTGTAATATGTACCCATATAACATTACTCATGCAGTCAGCGGAAAGTAACAAGTCAGACAAAAATGAGAGCATTCAAAGGAACGAGAATACCCCGTTTTGAAGATGTAGAAATAACACCAATTGAACTTTCAAATGCATGTATATATACTTAGCCGAACACTATTTGCTAGCATCCTCATCATATTTCCAAACACCATAGGTATACAACGCCGCAACAAAAAATGCAAAGCACCACAACTGAATCCTGCTTGCGGGGATAGTTCATGCCATTAAACCAGAATCCGAAGCAGTTTGCGCAACATTAGTAAATCCGCAATAACTTTCTCTAGAATATTCCAAATAATCTCTCGTTTGTTTCATTGGAAAGAGGACTCGTAGAGCTTTCCAACCATATGTCATACATCTTCTAGAACCTTCCCAATCATAGCAGTTTTATAGAATAAGTTGGGCTTCTTACTGGAGTGGATCATTTTGTGGATTCTTTTTCATGAAACTAGAGTCTACTCTTTTCTATTTCCATTGCAGATATTGCTTTTAGATTATTAGAAAATGGGAATACAGAAAAGAATATGATACAAAATATATGTGAGTCTCCTTGAGGGCGTGAGCTTAAAACACTTTCCTAAGAGCAATATTTTCATTATATATTAAAAAAATCTGCTTCCCAGGATATAACAAGGAATTTTGGAATTTCTATAAGATGCAGAAAATTGTTTTTGTGAATTGAATAAAGTTAGAATATGCATTAATATATTTATAGAACACGAAGAGTTTCAGTTGAACATACATGTTTATTCATAACAGTTGTGTCCCGTAGGATAGATTGCACTCTTTCACTAATATTACTACGAGCAACTCTTCACGACTAGTTGTGTCCCTTAGGATATATTTGCACCCTTTCACAATTAATTTAGATTTAAACATAATAGAATCTGAACATTAAAATACTATGGATTACAACTCTTCATTCATTTATTTCGATTTGAAACAAAGTCAATTCGAAATGAAATACTAGCTAGCTTTTTAACTAGTTCAAGACTTTATTTCCTACCATGGATACTCATTGTTCACAACAAAAAATTCAACACTTAAGAGTTAAAGAGGAACATATTGGTGGCAAAATTTCGACAAAGATCATTTGTCGACGTCATGCTTAGAAGAAGACCTTGGGCGATAAATAAGTGAGTAATAAAAAAAAATTGAACAAAAAAGAGCAATGGTTAAAAAAAACGACACAGGGGTGCCAAACCCGTACAAACCACAACAATGCTACCATAAAACTAAAAAAATCAAAACCTCTATAAGCTAAAGGAGAAAAGTAAAAAACATCAAAGGGCTCCCCAAGGGATAGAAATTACAAAAAACATTGTATTGGAGCAATAAACCAATCAGTGGTAGAGAACTTAATTTTCATATGACTACTTAATTTTTCTCGTTTATTTTGCATAAGTATTTAGATCTATAGTATCTATAATAGTTATTTTGAATATATTAATCTTCATCATAGCATAATCACACTCATAAAGTTTTGCGTGATATCAAATTAACACACCCCTAGCTTGCAAGTATTACTTGCGGATTTGACTCATGAAATATATGGACACCGCAAAATTCTGTTAACTTTTTTTACCGTTTTCAATATGTGGAGTAAAACCTTAAGTAGGAGTGCTCTTAATATTGTTGAAACCTCATGGGGGTTTATGTTATTATGGCAACTCAAGGCGTATAATTAAGTCATATTATTATATTATATCCACATGCAATATATACAGATAAGATCATTAGAGGAAGGAGAAAGGTAGATTGGCAATTTTTAAAACCCGTGAGCTAGATCTAAAAATGTCAATTCATTTACCTAATTCCAAGTAGTAACTAAAATAAAATGAAAAAGAAACATTCAACTCAACGTTCACTGTCTGTCCAAGAGCTACAACTTAAAACTTACAAATGACAGATTTTTAGCTAAATTATGTCAGCTTAAAAGGAAGCAGTCATATAATCATACCATATCCTTGGTTAAAGAACTCAGATTTTGGTTGAAGAACAACAATTCTAACACTTATACTATATTAAATACAGCTTATGTGTTGACTAAATCAAAATCATTAGGTAATCAATTATTAAAAAACTAAAAATGGGTAGGTAACGGATTTTCAGCTAACGCACGACATTCTCAATGATCATATTATTCTTTTTTTTGATGATATTATTCTTTCACGCAATCGCACGAACTGCCTTTTTATTTCAGTTAAGATCTCTATTATGTTAATAATTATTTCAAATCAATATTGTACAAATACACCATTTGGAACGTGGGAGCAGACAAGCAGATTATAGACTTTTAATTAATTAGTACTTTAATTTTAAAACTAGTAGCTATCTTTGCAAAGTTTGAACGCGTAAGTTTTCATATAAATATAAGAGGTTCTCCTCTTTATTTCTGCATTCAAACCTTAATCCATTCGAATTTTTCATCAATTAATTTTTTCAGATATCGGTGTTGCAAATGGCACGTCAAGCGGTCTTGCTTGCGTGCGCTCTCGCTCTTTTGGCTTGCTCATCATTTTCCATGGCTGCCATAGTCGAGCATACGTTTATGGTAATTTTTCTTTCGACTATGTATTAATTATTATCGTTTTTGTTTGTAATTTTGTGCATTGCTACTTGTACTTGGTAAAAATGTCTTCATGCAAAATCCTTTTTTTCTTAAATGGTTTCGTACTTTCGTTTTGCATTCTTGAATTGGAGGTTTGTAAAATAGATGCATGCATGCAGCATGTTAACTGATAATAATGTTAATTGTTATTAATTTGTTCGATCACTTATGGTATACAGGAGCTATATAGCATTGAAAGACCTGACCTGAAGTTTTTGTCAAGTCTCTGAATATCATTTAAGAGTTGCAATATTACATTTACATGGTTTAACTTTCTAAGATTAGTTTGGGATAATATATATCAATATAATCAATTAATAATTTGTTCAGACGTATTATATATATTTTGCCGATCAAAACAAATATGCAGCACAAAATTTGAAATCTTCAATTATAGATTTACAAAGTAGACTTAGCGTAAATAAATAATTATTTGTAAGCAAAAGTCTAAATTTTCACTGAGTCATCTCACCTGGCACGATCGTGCTCAATATATATCTTATAGTATAATATTCATTCTTCATCACAAAGTTGCAACATTTTTATTCATATTGATTAGAATTGACAACAATCACCTTCCAAATTTGTGGATGCTTAATTTACAATGAGATTATGATATAATTATAGAGTAAAATGCAAAAAACTACCCTGTGTTATTTCTAATTGGCAAAAAAGTCCCTGTATTTTTTTTATTAGCAAAAAACCCCCTGTGTTATTTGGTCAAAGGCAAAAAAACCCCTATGAGCCAAAATTGTAACACACGCGCTGCACATGCGAATTGAGTTAGGTTTTTTCACTGGAAATTACTATTTTGCCCTCAAATCTGTTTAAGAAAATAAAATGAAAATGTAAGACAAAAAAAATGAAAAAAAATTAATTATTCAGAATAATTAAACCTATTCAATAAAGTACTGAATAATAAAAGAGGTTTTTATTCAAAAGAAAAACCAAAAATACAAACTGGAAATAATTGTAGGTTTCTAATAAGGGCAAAAATGACATTACACAATAAGTCAATGCTAAATATGATTTTGGGGCGGTTTGCTAAAGAAATAATAACACAGGGGGGTTTTTGCTAATAAAAAAAATACAGGGGCTTTTTTGCCAATTAGAAATAACACAGGGTAGTTTTTTGCATTTTACTCTATAATTATAACCAATTACCTTCCCCTTAACACGATTTCATGGTTAAATGCAGGTTCAAAATTTAACCGTGAATCGACTATGTAGAGACCAGGTGATAACCGCCGTGAACGGCAGTCTCCCTGGCCCAACTCTTCGGGTCAATGAGGGTGACACACTCGTCGTGCACGTCTTCAACAAATCACCGTACAATATGACTATTCATTGGTAGGTCACTAATAAATATCACGTATCATGTGTAAATGAAAAAAAAAATCTCAATAAACGACAATTTAATTAATACATGCTATTTTCTTAGAACTCGAATTGTCTTTTTAACAAAGAGTGTGGACGAAATTATAGGCATGGAGTTTTCCAGTTATTAACGGGGTGGGCCGATGGGCCAGAGTACGCGACACAATGCCCGATCTTACCCGGCCAGAGCTACACCTATAGATTCACGTTAACCGGACAAGAGGGGACTCTTTGGTGGCACGCACATGTTCAATGGCTCCGAGCCACAGTTCATGGAGCCCTGATTATCCGCCCCAGAGCTGGTCGTTCGTATCCGTTTCCAACTCCATATAGAGAAGTTCCTATTCTCTTGGGTAAGTGTTTAATATAGTTACATAATGTCAATCATCTCGTGATATAAAAGTTTAGATATAGTTGATAAAATGTAATTTAAAAATAATATATTTCTTGTATTGAACAAGAGTTATACCTTATCATTGCAGGAGAGTGGTGGAATGCAAATGTTGTTGACGTAGAAACACAAGCATTAGTTGTCGGGGGTGCACCTAACATATCGGATGCTTATACTATCAATGGTCAACCTGGTGATCTATATCCATGCTCTTCAAACAGTGAGCTTCATACTCATAGAATTAAATTGTATCTTACATTTTTCTTTTTAGTTCATATATTAAATTATCGTTCCAACGTTTCCCTGACAAAATCACCCTCTTTCTTTTAGAAACCTATACCTTACAAGTTGTGCAAGGCAAGACGTATCTCCTACGTATTATCAACGCTGCTCTCAATAATCAACTATTTTTCAAGATAGCCAATCATAATTTCACCGTAGTCTCAACTGACGCGTCGTACACAAATCCCTATGTCACCGATGTGGTTTTAGTAGGTCCCGGACAAACTACCACTGTACTCTTACGAGCCGATCAGACACCAGGGCGATACTACATGGCAGCAAGAGCCTATGCCACTGTACCACCGGGTGTTCCATTCGACAATACAACCACAACTGGAATTCTAGTGTACAACGGATCTGCACCATCCATTCCCATAATGCCTATACTTCCAGCATTCAACGACACACTTACAGCCTTCCAATTCTCAAACAGTCTAACAGGGCTCGTCACGGGTCCATTTTGGTCTCCACCCCCTCGTGTAGTCGACGAACAAATGTTTGTGACAATCGGCTTAGGTCTTTCCGCTTGTGACGCTCCAGGGAACGCAACATGTCAAGGTATATTTGGGCTTAAATTTGCGGCCAGCATGAACAATGCGTCATTTCAATTTCCAACAAAGTTGTCGATGCTCGAAGCATTATTTAGAAACGTTAGCGGGATATACACCACTGATTTTCCTGATACCCCGCCATTGATATTTGACTACACAAACGCGAGCAATAGTTTTAATCCGGCGCTTTTGGTGACAACAAAGTCGACAAAAGTGAAGAAAGTCAAGTATAATGCGACGATCGAGGTGGTGTTGCAAAATACCGCGTTGATCGGGGTAGAAAATCATCCGATGCACTTACACGGGTTCGATTTTCATGTATTGGCTCAAGGTTTTGGAAACTACAATGCTTCAATTGATAGTAGCAAATTCAATTTTGTGAACCCACAATTGCGTAATACTATCGGCGTTCCTGCGGGAGGATGGGCTGTTATTAGATTCGTAGCAAATAATCCAGGTAATAATTTTATATATTTTGTTAATTTTGGTTTACATTAAGATTGAATTCCAGATTTCCAATTTTTGTGCAAATGTCACGTACAATATAACTTTAATTTGGATTTGAATTTGAGATATAATACTAATTTCAGGTGTGTGGTTGATGCATTGTCATTTGGATGCCCACATGCCTTGGGGTTTAATGACGGCTTTTGTGGTGGAAGATGGACCAACACCTTCAACAAGGCTGCCTCCACCTCCTCCTGATTTTCCTAAATGCTAATTAATCTCACTTGATCGAGGACATATTTTTTGATTCTTTGTCATTGCCTATTTTCAGTAATTATTTGTAACCTTATGTCTTTTTCTCTCTCTGTAATTTAATTTTAAATTCTTTTTAACGGGTTGCATTATATTGTAATTTTTCATGATGAGGTTTATTTATACAGTCGTGGTTAATAAAAAGTAAATAACATTTCCTTTTAATATTTGAACATCTTACATTTAAATATAATTGTTATCGTTTTTGTTAGTGATAATCGTACAATAATATCTAGTCCAACATTTATCGAACTCTATTTTGAATATTTTATCATAGTAACATCAGCAATTTATTTTATTTATTTTATTTTTTTTTGTGAGGCAAATTGGATTAAATAGAGCACAAGGGATGCTTCCCCTTTTACACCAGAGAATGTAAACAACACCAGAAATTACACATACTAATTCAATTGGGTGAAGATACCGAAAAGAGCTGCTCTTGACCTTGTACCAAACCCATGTCCTCATCTTCACTAAGTCCACCAGTTTCTTATATCCATCATTTCCCCCTTCTTTAGAATCCTATTTCACTCAAGCTAAATGGACCACAACACTATAAACTAAAGACATAACTTTATGTTTTCATGCTAATAAGGTTTTTTTTTTTTTTTTGCAGAAAGTTAAATAGAATAGAACCAAATGAGAGTTTTAAAGAATGAGAGGGGCCCACCCTAATGTGAAAACATACTAAAAACATATCAATTGATCAAATCTATCCTACTAAGGAATACTAGAGCTCTAGACCAAGGCTATGACTCTAAGTAAACCCTACAAAATCGCAACACTCTAATTACCCTAATCACAATGTCCAACACCAGAACAACCTATAATGGCTAAGAGAGCCCCCTACTCACTGGCTCCAGTCTAGGACTGTGGCCATTCCTCAACTCTTCCACTGTGGTTCTGCGTAGCCTTTATGGATGGATTACTTTCCCAGTCCTTCTCCTTTGGGGATGGGAGGGTCAGGGGTAGAAACCATTTACATGTATTGGCTACTCTGAGATCATCAGCTTTGTGCCTGCAAACAGTTAGAGATCCTCTAGGCCAGAGGTGGTTAGATCAAAATATCTTACCATTGATTATAGTTGGTTCACTATAATGCAGATGGCCTTGAGTATTCTATTCTCTTTCTTACCTTTGCCTTTAATCTTACTTACGAGAGTGTGTGTTATATCTTTACTTGCTTGGTGGACTGGAATGCTTTTTCTTCAAAGATTTTTTTGTTCCTGGCTTTCCACACTGTAGCTACCATTTCTCCTAATATAGATGCTCTTATTTGAAATATCTTTATTCTCTTTGCTTGTGAATTGTTGAAAAGCTTGATCAAATATTCCATGCTTTCTGGGCTTCTTCTGATACCTGTACCTTTCATTACTGAACACAAAACATCATAGGACTAGTTGCATTTAAAGAAAAGGTGAGTATATGACTCAATGGGTGATCACACAGTTCACATTTGGGGTCAGATATGTTCACAAACCTGCCAATTCTATCTTTAGTGGCCAACCCTTGTTGCATAACCAACCAATATATGAAATTAGACTTAGGACGGGAGTAAGTATTCCATACATGCCTCCACCAGTGCACCTTTAGGTTTTCTGGGAAAAAGCATGTATACCCTTTCTGAATGAATCTTGCTCCAGTTATGTAACCTTCTTCTTCGTCTCACTGATGGGATATATGCTGCAATTTCATTTCTCAGATCAATGAGATGTTTCCACCATGAGTCACTCACCTTCTTCTTCACACCCCATATGCTACTTTCTCTCATTTTATACTGTTGGACCCAAGCTTGCCAGTTAGTTAGTGGTCCATCTAAGTTGCTTAGTCTGAGCACTTGTAGGGAATGTATTGTTTTGTTCGAGCCAAGAACCTCCTTTATTTGGAGACCACCACTCTTGTATTCCTAGCATTTCTTTTCCATGCTACCACACTCCCCCCCCCCCTCCTGACCAGAGGTAATTTCTGCAAGCTCTCTATATTATGTCTATAACTCCAATCAGGAAAGAAAACACATGACTCCAGAAGTGTTTTGTATGCTTAGTAGCACTGTTTTGATCAGTTGTAGTCTACCTGCATAACTCATATTTTTTGCTTGCCAACCTTGTATTCTACCTAACATTTTCTGGATTAGAGGCTCATAATCAGCAATCTTTAAAGTTCTTGGGTTGAGAGGGATTCCCAAGTACCTAATGGGAGAATTTCCTTCTCTAAATCCCCAAACTTATTTCAATCTTTATTTCTCCTCATTATTCACCCCCTGCCAGAAAAATATTACTTTTCTCCTCACTCACCTTTAAATCAGCCATTTCAGAGAACTCTTTGATATTATCCTTGAGAATGGTCATTCATGTTGTATCCCCATGCAAAACAAAAGCAAATCATTAGCAAAAGTCATGTGGCGGAGTTTTATTTTAACACACTCGGGGTGATAGTTAAAGTTTTTATTGTTATCAATTCTGCTTTTGAGAAGTTTGGCTAAGTAATCCATGCAGAACACAAACATATAAGAGGATAAGGGGTCTCCTTGTCTGAGGCCCTGTTTCCCCTCCATGTTACCCTCTAAGCTACCATTAACACTAAAAAAGTATATAAGGCAGGCGACACACAACATAATGAGATTTACAAAGTCATCATCAAATCCATAGTTTCTAAGGACTGCTTCAAGGAATTTCCAATTGACGATATCATAAGCTTTTTGTATGTCAATTTTTAACATACCTCTAGGTGAAATATTCTTCTTGCCATAACCTTTCACTAACTCCTGAGCAAGAAAAATGTTTGGAATATATCTCTACCATGCACAAAAGCAGACTGGCTAGGTAAAATAATATCACGCATAATACTCTTAAGTCTATTAGCTATGACCTTAGTAATAATTTTATAATGGATATTACAACATATAATAGGCTTGTATTCAGTGATTTTTGAAGGTTTAGGGGTTTTGAGTATTAAGCATACAACAATAGTATTTATTTGTTTAAGCAACTTCCCTGTTTACTTAACTTCCTTGATGGCAGCACATACTAGGTCCCATGTTATGCTCCAACTAGATTTGTAGAAGCCTAAGTTCATGCCACCAGGTCCAACATTTTTGTTATCATTCATCTCAAAGACAACATGCTTAATTCTTCATTGCTCCATTGTTTTCCGAGTCTCTCATTCATGTCATTGTTGACCGTAGGCCCTTCACCTATAACAGTGATATCTAGCTCCTTCACCTTATATTCTGTGCTCACCAGATCAATGTAGAATCCCAAATGTGTTGCACAATATCATGCTCGTCATTAAGGATTTTCTCCTTTATGTCATGTAGGGCGAGAATGTTGTTATTCTTCCTTCTAGCTTTCACATTATTGAAGAAGAGCCTGGTACAACTATCTCCATTACTTGATCTAATCTAGTTTGGCAACTTGTGCCACTTGATAGGTCCCTTTTATGCTTTTCATAACTGCTCTTCAAATCTATGATCTCTTTTTGCCCTTCTCGGTCACTAGGATTGTGCATTACCTTGCTTTGTTTGTCTTTGAGCTCCTGAAAAAATTGTTCAACTATTTTCTCAAGATGCAGAAATTTTCTTTTGTTACGGTTCTTCTGCTCCCCTTTGACTCTCTGGATCTTCTTCACCAATTTAAACATGTCAATACCATGGCCCACAGGGCTCCAAGCTCTTTGCACTTGAGGAAGATAGTCAGCATTCTTAGTCCACAAGTTCTTGAATCTAAAAAGGATGTTCATCTTACTGTTGTTTTTACACATCCTCACATGCCCCCATTGCATGCTCTGAAATTCCTGTGGGGAGGAAGCTGACGCTGGACTCACAACTTGCCATCATCCACTCTTGATTGACCATGTCTTTATCCAATTTACAATAAGTGTGGCCATTGGTCCATGTATACTTAGTGCCACAGTACTTAAGATCTTATAGTTTGGTGTTGGCCATAACCTTCTATAGTTCATCTCCAACTTGGATGTCCCATTTCTCTTCATTCCATTTCTCCTTCTAGTTGAGCACCACATTTCAGTCCCAAATTCTGCTCTTTATGGAAGAGCCGACTCCACGGGATGAGGCTTCCGCTAGGGGATATGTTGTCTCCTTGAAGTCGAGTGGCTCCCTCTAAGGTGACTATCCATGGACTGTTAATACTCTTTCCCTGATTCTCCAAATCCTTCCTCAAGTATTTCCTCTCCTCAGCACTGTTGTGAGCATATATAAAGGTACAATGAAACTCATATTTATTGTCTTCGATTCTGACTTTGCAGTGTATCATCTGGTCAGTATTCTTCTCAATATTGATGTCCACCTTATCTTCTTCCCAGATCATTACTATTCTATGGTTCTTACTCTTATCTATGTTGCTCTTCATTTTCCAAATGTTATCAATTTATTTTGTAAACTTCTCATAGCTTCAGTCTTCAGTCTGGTTCCAGTATAGCTCCAAAAGAATAGTTACTCTCCCTCGTGGCTTGCCTCTAAGCCCCCTCCTTGAGAGGGTCATTCACCTCATATCCACTCAAATTAAGATTATCTAATAGGGCTTAGAGCCATGTTGGATCCTCCACCCTTCCGAGTTGGGGTGGCCTCCCATTCTTGTTTGTCTTGTTCTTCTCAATTCTCTTGGATTGTTTTGTACCTATCTTATACCAATCTTCTTTTGGTGTTTCTTTGTTGTTCTCTTTCATGTTGGTGTTTTCTTTGTGCTCAGACCTCTTTTCCTCCACATCTATGGTGGTCCCTCCTAGTTCAATTCATGCTATGTTGTCCTTCAGACTATTCTCACTATCTTTACTAACCTTTCTAATTTTATTCTCAGGTGTTTTCATTCTATTACTCCTTATGTGTTTCCCTTTCTGCTTGTTTTCTATATCTTTCTTAATGGTTATGTTGATTCCCTTGCTAACATCTCTTGCTTCTTTCTCATGTGATTACTTTTTGGCGCTTTCAGTGTCTTGCATCTTCTCCTTGTTTTCAGTATCTATACCTATAGTGTTGGTTTCCTGTCTTGTGGGTGATGTTATCTGTTCTATATCTCCAATCTTTTCTCCTTCAGGTTTCTTAGCTATCCATTCCTTTCCAGGGTTACAGTTCCTATCTCCATGCCTAAGCTTAAGACAACTAAAGAATTGAAATGGCTTACCTTCATATATCACCTTTTGTTCATAAATTTCTCGCAAGTGTCCTTTCAGGGTGAGTTTGTCTATCAATTTCTCTCATGACTGCAATTCAACCATGATCCTAGCATAGGCTAACCTACCTTTACTAGTAGTCATTTTATCAATATAGCAAGGTTTACCTATAAGGCTAGCTATCTACCTAGCATAGCAGGGCATCGTAAATGAAGGTTCAGTCCTCGCAGCTTCACCCACGCTCCCATCTCTTCAGCGTAAGGAGGAAAATCCCTTTCACCATCAATGGGACCCCTCCATGAACCTCCATCATCAGTTCATCAGTCTCAAACCTAAACACATACATCCCCATCTCCCCATGAATCTTGGGTTTGTGGGGCCATCTGGCCTCAACATACCGTCTCATGGCTTCAAAAGGTAGGTGCATTCCCAGGACAGTGCCCATAAGTGCGTGCCCCCAGAAATTCCTATTCTCTTGCACATCTTCAGTTGAAAATTCCAGTATCTCCGTGTCAGTCGATTTGGCGGGAAATTCGACATTTGTTCTCCGTTCTCCGATTTTTGACGAATAGTTCATTCAAGCGCTTTGCGGCTCTCAGCGGTATCCTACCCATGCCTTACAGGTCTAGGAAGACATCAAGGAATTTTGGCTTCTTCTGATTATTCCCCAAAATTATCAAACCCTAGCTTTATTCCTCTTCCTCTTCATTATCTAACTCAACTCTGATCTACTCGATGTATTTTTCCTGAATCGCATCTTTGTTCCACTCTCTTTGTTCTTGTTGCTCGTCCTCGATTTCGTGTGTTCGCTTCTTCGCCATTGCAAGCGTTTTGGGTGTGGTTTAAAGAGAGAGAAAATGACGAATTCGCACCAAATTCGCACCTGAGTGTGGTTTAAAGAGAGAGAAAATGACGAAATTTATACTTATACAAATATTACGTTGATATGAAATTATGAAAATGAAATTGGTCTTCACGCTAATAAGTTTTTGCATTGCAACAAATGGGCTGCAGGATCAGTTACTGGACACCAAACCATCCTGAAAATTCCATCCTTACCTAGTAGGATATGGAACACTCCCCAAAATTGGGAGACGACTCTTCTTCATATGCACCACAAAACAAGGAGAGTTTTGAATTCGTACCTCCGAGCACGCATTGTAGATTCACTCTTATATATGTATCTAATTTCGCTCTTGGACCTAATAATATGAGTCGTGTTTATAAAGATTTAATCATTTAATATTAATTCGTATACATATACATGTTTGTACAAGTATATATAAATGATTCTGATTGTTTTTTCTTCTAAAAAATTATTAGTATATGTCGTGTTTATGAGGATCAGACTTGACCATTAATTAATAGAATAAAATAGAATAACATTCCAAATAATTGTCTTTTTTCTATTTCTAATCCGAACATTCACCAATTGCGTCTAAGACGAGTTAAAGTGACTTGACCCATATGTCCAACTAATAATCCGTGAATGAATTAATTAACTCGGGTGTTATTTTGTTTAAACTTTAAATCAATTAATTTATATCTCAAAGGTGCTAAAAATCTCTGATAAGGTTGATCCATTAGGCAACTTAATCTAATTCAGAGATTCTCCACGCTTCTCCCAGTACCACCACTATTAAGTTCAAAATAAAAATAAAAACCCACATACATATATAATACTGTTATATAATTGTTTCTTAAAGTGGAATTGAAACTTAATCAGGATCAAGATATGGAAGTCTAAGACAACCCAAATGTGAACTGGTGAATATCATACTGCAATGCACCAATCAATATAGGTACAGTTTAGGCGTTAAGAGATTATATAAAATAATATAAGATCCGAAAGTCGCTTATGCCTTAGAATTTTTAATTTTCTTGATCAACTTACTTCTGAATAAATAATATCGGTGTTAGATAAATTAATTTTGTGTATACATTTAAGTTGGGAGGTAGGTTCAGTTGGGTGGTCAGAACTCAGATGTCGCGTGATTGACTGTTCTAACTTCTAAGTGAACCAAATTTCAAAATTCACAACATAAATTAACCAATTTTTCAACTAATATTAACAATTGATTTTTAATTTACAATTATATTAATATACAAAACCTATATTAACAATTAATATGCGAAATTTATAAGCTAAGTTTCCAGTTTCGGAAAATTTAACACTTTCCTAACCATTGATCCACATATATTGCTATTATAATGGAAACTAGACATTAAAGACTACATTATGTAAAAAGAACATCTAGTCGAATTATATTGCAGAATATATATATAGAGAAATAAGGTTGAAGCATGTGAATAGTGAATCACGATATTTGTAAAATAGATTTACCCTCTAGAGCCTGAGATAACACACACACACACACACACACACACACACACACACACACACACACACATATATATATATATATATATATATATATATATATATATATATATATATATATATATATGATTATCTTTAGTGGTACAGCGACGAGATACAAATGTTCGTAGCACGAAAAAGTGTTCCATCTAACTCGAGTATGCACGTGTTTTTAATCTATCGATCACCAAACAGCTACAAACATAAGAATCAAAAATGAATACCGTTTCCGTTTCCGTCTCCTAATTGTATGCATGGACTAGCTAATGCAAGGCAGAATGTGTTTTATACACCTTTCATCATACATATTTCACAAGTTTCAAAACTGTAGCTAAAAGTATAAATTAAATGTGCATATCGAAGTCAAATAATATAGCAATCAAGATTAATTTCTCGCAGAGGAACCATTCTACAATTTATACCTAATTTAATATGACTTCTTTAACCACCACTTCTAGTCCGTTAAGTAACTAAATTTCAACTAATGCGACTAACCCCAAATTTATTTATTTATATCAATCCTAAACCAAATGCTGTTCGGAGTATGCTTTCACGCAATCGCAAGACATATTCTTCCTTCCCTCTTCTCTTTGTAATGAATTAGTTATTTTTTGATATTTTAATTCAGTTAAAGTTTTGTATATATACACCACATTGAAAGTAGTATCAAACAAGCTAAGGCGTTTTGTTCCTTTCCTAAAAGAGTGGTCTCTAATACAATATAGCATAAATTTTCATCCATATTCTTTAGATATTAATCAAAATGCCTCGTGCAGTGTTCATGATTGCATGTGCTATGGTTCTTTTAGCTTTTTGTTCCTCATCCGCGACAGCAGCCATAGTAGAGCATTCGTTTAATGTAAGTTTCTTTGGGTTATGTTTAATTGTTTATCATTTTTAACTTCGTTTGTTTACGTGTATTTTTATGGTGGTGTGTATATGCATATTGTTATTACTTATTAGATAAATTAGCTTACATTCTTTTTTTTTTTTGATAAATTTATAAACTAGCTTACATTCAAGTAAAAAGAAACACTTAAAGTCGCAATTTATTTTAAACTATGTCACGCACGTAATTAAGTTGAACCATTTGTTTAGCTGGCTAATAGGCTAGCGTGTTATGTACTAGCTACAATTAATTGTTCATGCTGATTGAGGTTTGTAACAAGATTAATCTGGTGGGTAATTAATAACTAATTTGCAGGTGCAAAATCTTACAATCAATCGGCTATGCAAAAACCAAATGATAACAGCGGTAAACGGCAGTCTACCAGGTCCAACTCTTCGGGTCAATGAGGGTGACACCGTCGTCGTCCACGTTTTCAATAAATCGCCATATAATATGACTATTCATTGGTAGGTCATTTTACAATTGATATGACAAACTTTTGTCTCATTATACTTTAAAATATGCGAAACATATATTATCTTCATAACAACTTCTACTGCTTAATTTAACTAACGACTATCATTATCAAAATGTCAAAATGTGTGCTTAATTAGTAAGTGTGGATTATATGATTGCAGGCATGGAGTTTTCCAATTACTAAGCGGGTGGGCCGATGGACCCGAATTTGTGACACAATGTCCGATCCGACCCGGCATGAGTTACACCTACAGATTCAACATAACTGGACAAGAGGGGACTCTTTGGTGGCACGCACATGTTCAATGGCTCCGAGCCACAGTTCATGGAGCCCTAATTATCCGACCCAAATCCGGACATTCATATCCATTTCCCAAGCCATATAGAGAAGTCCCTATTCTTCTTGGTAAGTTCATGTAGCTAGCTAGCTATATACTACTAATATTAAATATTCTCACGAGTGTTTGATTAATTAAAGTGTCAATTCATTTTTCTTATAAGCTTTCGTTATGTCAAACTATATACTTATTTGCGCAGGAGAGTGGTGGAACGCTAACGTTGTTGACGTAGAAACACAAGCTTTGGCAACTGGAGCTGCACCTAATGTATCTGATGCTTATACTATAAATGGCCAACCTGGCGATCTCTATCCATGCTCCTCAAATCGTAAGTCCAACATATACTCAAAATTAAAATAACTAAATAATTTTACTTTTCCTATTTTTTTTCTCTAAAACAATCTTTTTTTTAATAGATACCTACACGTTACAAGTTGCGCAAGGACAAACATACCTCTTACGAATAATCAACGCTGCGCTCAACAATCAACTATTTTTCAAGATCGCAAATCACAATTTTACCATAGTAGCAATCGACGCTTTGTACACAAATCCCTATGTCAGCGACGTAGTTCTAGTGGCCCCTGGACAAACTACCGACATACTCGTGAACTTTGACAAGACACCAGGGCGATACTACATAGCTGCGAGTCCCTACGCTAGTGCAGCGGGCGTCCAATTTGATAATACAACCACAACCGGAATCATAGCATATCAAGGATCCACACAATCCAATCCCATAATGCCTATACTTCCGGCCTTCAACGACACCAACACCGCTCATAAGTTCTCTAGCAACCTAACAGGGCTCGTCACTGGTCGATTTTGGAATCCGGTCCCACGTGTAGTTGACGAAAAAATGTTTGTAACTATTGGTTTAGGTCTCTCCGCTTGTGATGCTCCCAGAAACGCAACATGTCAAGGTCTCTTCGGGCTAAAGTTCGCGGCTAGCATGAATAATGCGTCGTTCCAGTTTCCCACTAAGTTGCCACTACTAGAAGCGCATTTTAGAAGCGTTGGTGGGATATACACTACCGATTTTCCCAATACTCCGCCTTTGCAATTCGACTACACGAACGCGAACAATAGTTTGAATCGTTCAATTATGGTGACAACCAAATCAACGAAACTGAAGAAAGTCAAGTATAACGCAACAGTCGAGATGGTGTTACAGAATACCGCGTTTATTGGGATCGAAAATCACCCAATGCACTTGCACGGTTTTGATTTTTATGTGTTGGCTCAAGGATTTGGAAATTATAATCCTTCGGTTGATAGTCGAAAGTTCAATTTCATTAACCCGCAAATGCGTAACACTATTGGTGTTCCCGTGGGAGGATGGGCAGTTATTAGATTCCGTGCAAATAATCCAGGTAATTAAAAATTAGACCTTGTGCATGTTTACTAATAATTTTCTTAAAATTATATAACCATATTGACTAATGAATTTTGGATTGATTTGAATTTAATTGTTAATCTTAGGTGTGTGGTTGATGCATTGCCATTTAGACGTGCACTTGCCTTGGGGTTTAGCTACTGCATTTGTTGTTGAGGATGGGCCCACTCCAGAAACTAAGCTGCCTCCACCTCCAGCAGATTTTCCTAAATGCTAAATCATATTTTTTCAAGAGGGATTTTAATTTAATTCATTGTCGTTGATTATTGTTGTGGTTGTTGTGTTCTAGCTAAAATATTTTTTTTTTGTTTTCATTATTAGTTCAACTGTTTTTATTTCTTTCTTCTTTTTTTTTTGTCATTTTTGACGTTGTTTGTATTGGATTGAAGTATTATCATTGATAAATTTTGTTCAAATTGTATGGGATTTTATTTTTAGCTCCTTGGTTTATGAATGGCAATGGTATTTTTTTATTTTTTTTGGTAAGCATTATCATTTTGGATTATGAAAGGCGATGATACTAATTAAACATGATCGACTACAAGAATGAAGGCCAGATGATAGAGTCGCAGCGCAACCTATAATTATATTCCCGCTTTCCACAGCATCATTGACAGCTCAGATTCAATTGCATAGCTCTGTTGATAGTATAGAAAGCGCATACTTTTTTGTTTCAAAATCTACTAAAATATGGAAAGCGGGGAATTGGTTTCAAAATCTATTAAAATATGGAAAGCGGAACATTGGTTTCAATTTCAATTAAAATATACAAAGTGCAGAATTTGTTTCAATGTCAATTTAAATATGGAAAGCACAGAATTTTTTCTATTTTTATTAAAATATGGAATGCTGCACATAATTTGTTTCTATTTCTATTAAGGGATAAAAGCATCGAGCCCCCTGAACTATCCACGTTTTTGCGACTTGCCCCCTAAACTAAATTAATAAGCGTTTTGCCCCTTGAACTATCCTCGTCTGTTCGATTTGCACCCTCGCCGTTTTCGCCCTAAATCCGCCGGAATATTCCCAACTCATGCGTCTCACGTGAGGGCCAGCGGGGTAGTTTCGTCAGTTCAATTTTTTTTCCCACAAATAAAAAAAAAAACTGACTTAAACAATTATTTAATAAAAAAGACGGGTTCACAATTCACAAATCATATTCCAAAACCCTAGCCCCTAAAATTCTCTGATTTTATCCTCTCGATTTCTCCTATTCCTCTGCGGATTTGCGTCTCTTCTCTTCGCTACAAGCTATGGAGATCAATGAATTCGCTTTCGATGTTGTATCTGGTCTTCGAGTCGGTTTTAAATCTGCTTTTCGCCTCGGATCAATGAAATTAACGGTACAACTCTTGCAATATTCAACAATTTGACCAAGGTAGCTTTATAACGTTACTATATTTAGTGAAAATTTGGATTTCTCTGGTGTTTTAGTTGCGTAATACTTTTGATTTTTCGATCAGATTATCAATGATGTTGCTTTTGATTCCTATGAGCGGATTAAGCAGCTTAAATTTGATGATTTCAAGGTAAATTTCTGTCACTTTACCTATTGCAGTTGTGCACTCAAGCTGTTTGATGAAGTGCTTCATTAAAATTTTTGTCACTTTATCTTTTTTAGCACTGGATTGTTAATCATTTGCATGGTTGAGTGTGGATTCTTTTAATTGATGGATTTTTGTTTGTTCGTATATTGATATGCAGGCAGAAGAAGGCAGAGAGGATGACGAAATCGAACAGCTTTTCAAGATGGGAAAGAAAAAGAAGAAGATAGAAAAAAGTGATGCGGAGATTGCATTGCTTGTTGAGAATGTGCTAAAATGGGATTCTTCGACCTGATGTTATGGTTCAACACAAAAGGCAATGCCATCGGAAAACGACAGAAGATTTTAGGTGTACATACACACAACTATTAACTATGTAATTACATATGATAAATTTGATTTCATCATTGGTTTACTTGTTCAAAGAGGGTGTGATACCGTTAATATGTTTTGGTTTACTTCCTTAAATGATAAGGATTTACATGTTAGTCACAAAAAAAAATGAACGAAATTGAGTTCAAACTTATTTTGCTCTGTTAATTCTTGTTTTGCTGATTGTTGGGGATTTTGGTGTTTATGTGTGTTAACCCCAAAAATAAAATAAAGAAGATTACTCTTACTCGGAAAAAAATGGACAATACTATTGTCACGAGTACTTCCGATGAGATGTACCTATAAAGAAAACCCCTCGGAGGATTGCCCTACCTTTCAGTCACTGACCCGAAAAGGTTTACAAGAGCACACGAGGAGGAACATAAGTGTCCCTTGGAAAGTCAAACGGTGAATAAAAAAACAGATATCAGCACGGCATCGGAAAAAGAGCGAACCCCGATGGACTCGTACGACTCCGATATCCACCAATGCGCCAAGAGGGACCACAACGGACCCCGAGTCCCATGAACTTACAAGAAAACTTCCTTGCTGAACACTCCTCGGAAAAGACGACCCTCGGACCATCACCCGAGGACTCATTCTCGGAGAAAAATCAGAAGTAAATAACAGAGTGCCCATATAACATATTCCGAGGACTTAGATGAAAAAATACCATTTCAAAAGGATCAAATTCAGCCCTCGGAGATCATATTTAACCCTCGGAGATTATACCACGCCCTCGGAGATTACTCCTGATCATTGAAGAACAGACCCAAATCAAGAAAGAGAAAGAGAGTCCCTCGGAAGAATAGCTCTATCAAAACAATCCACATCAAAGGCCCTCAGAGCTATCAAAAGAGATGGAGATTAAATCTAGTCAGCGCTTAGTCGATAAAAGATAAACTTTATCCTTATTTTAAACACCTATATCAAGGTAACGACAACACATGTCCTTACCAAAGCACATGCACAGTAACACCTGTCCCTACCATAGTCTATATAAAGGGAAGTGATCCGTAGAAGAAAGAACAACCTAAGATAACCCAGCTTACTTACTACAACTTGACATTCAAATACATAAAAAGAAAGAGAGGAGGAAAAGTTCAGTGAATAAAGGAAGGGAATATTCTTGCAGCTATTCTTATTATTTCCACTTGTCATTGCCTCTGAATCACGGACAGGGCGTTCCAACCCAAATAAATATCTTCCGTTAAATAGGGAATAATTCCAAACCCGTTAATAAAGTGGCGCCGTCTGTGGGAACGCCATAATATCTGTCCTCGAGAGAATTCAAGCAGATAGGATGGACGATCTTTTCGAAAGTGACAACCTTCCTTTCTCGAACAGCGACTCAGAAGAAACTTTGTCCAATTACGAACCAGGTACTAGAGATTTTATTAATATTCCCCGATCTGTTTACGAAAGACTTATAAATGATGCACGAACACCCCGGAGGAATGAACCTATCGGACACGCATCCTCTGTGCTCTTCGATAATGGGAATTCCCCCTCGGAGGGAGATGTACCTCCGATGGCGTGGAACCCAAATTCGAATCCTTGGCAACGAGAATCCCGACAGATGCCTCGAAGGTATGTGTGTCAGGAAAGAATTCCAGAGAGGGGTAGAGAAGAAATTTCTCGCCCCTCGGAGTATCGAGGAGAGGTTGAACATTCCTTATGGGGAATGATGGATGATTTACGAAAAGAATTAGGTGACCTAAAGAAGACCATGGTCCCTGAAGAGGATCCTACATTCAAGACCACTCCTTTCATTCCCGAAATCGCTTCAGCTTCTATCCCCTTGGGGATGCGACCTGTCAATATCCCATTATACACTGGAGAAGCTGATGGAAAGGACCCACAGGATCACATTCATCAATATCTGGCCGGAATGGACCTCTCTTCTGCCCCTGACCACGTGTTATGCCGCGTGTTTCCTGTTACCCTTGGAGGACGGGCCCAAGCCTGGTTTACTCACCTTCCACCTTGTTCCATTATGAGCTTTGATCGATTAGCCCGTTTGTTCGTACGACAATTCGCCTGCAATCGAAGGTACCCTAAATCTGCCACACACCTATTCACTATTAAACAGAAAAAAGATGAAACCTTACGAGAGTATATAAAGCGCTTCACGGATGAAGCACTTGATGTTCCCAACGTTAGCCCGACCATTATGGCGGACATATTAACTCAGGGACTCCGAACGGGGGATTTCTTCAGATACCTTATGGGAAATCGGATCACGGACATGAATGAACTAATGCAAAAGGCAGAAATCCATATCTTGATGGAAGAGGCAGAGGGAACAAAGAAGCAAATGGAGCAGGAGGATAATGAACACCTAGAGCGCGTCGAGAAAGAGGCAAAGGCTAAAGAAAAGAATAAGGAAGGAAAACCTCTTCAGCGCAAGGACGAAGGAGGAGTGGTTAGGAAGTTCCTCCGACCCGTGCACCTGCCTCCGATGACTGTTACCCCACCAGAAGTGCTCAATATAATGAGGGGTAGCAACGAGTTACACTGGCCCAGACCGACTAAATTCCCTAACCGAGACAAGGACACTGGAAATATTGTAAGTACCATAAAACTTACAGGCACACTACGGAAGAATGTACTACCCTTCGTTTAGAGGTGCTCCGCCTGTTAGAAATAGGGTATTTGAAGAATTACCTTAAGGAAAATAACCCCGAGGAGCCCAAAGCTCATGTTTGGAAGAGATCACGAAGAGAGGAGGAAGAACAAGAAAGGGAAGAAAGGATACTTAGTCGGAAGTCACGAGAAGGGACAACTGGACGTCTCCGATCCCAAGAGAGAATTAAAGATCGTCGGCAAAATTCACGAGAGAAAACGACAGGGTGTCAGAGTTTGCCTCCTCCACCTAACTCTTACAAAAACAACCCCCCAACAGGGAGAACGATCAATATGATTGAAGGGGGTGAAACTTCTATGACACCTCAGGGTAAAAAGAAGAAATATTTGAAAGAAGCCCGATGAGCAGAACAAGGATTGTCTGTCTGCTCCATTCAAGGATCAAATCTGCCTAGCATCACTTTTGGGCCCGAGGATCTTATGGACGTAATATACCCTCACAAAGATCCATTGGTTATTTCTGCTGTCATCTACGGGTATGAAATCCAACGGATCCTTATAGATACGGGTAGCTCCGTGGATGTACTCTTCTTACCTACCTATCTGGCTATGAGGTTGAAACAAGAAACATTGGAAACCGTTGAGGTCCCGCTAGTAGGATTCGCAGGAGAAGCCTGTCAAACCCTCGGAACTGTTACTCTGCCAATGTCATGGGGGAAAGGAGCCCTTCGAAGAACGGAATCTATTAAGTTTTGGGTAGTGGAAGCTTCCTCACGAACATATAATGTCATCTGCGGAAGACCATCTATTCGGGCCTTTGAGGCTATCCCCTCCACTCTGCATCTTAAAGTGAAATTCCCCACTTCTTCGGGAATCGGAGAAGTCCGAGGAAGTCAGTCGAAAGCCAGAGAATGCTGCATGAATGCCATTCCCTCAGAAGAGGACGAACCCTCACTCGGAAAGAACAAAAAGTGTAAAACCGAGGAAACAAGAGTCCAACCTGTGGAAGAGTTAAAAATGGTGGAATTAGTAGAAGGAAGCCCCGAGAAAGTAATCAAAATCGACACCCATATGGCTCCAATCATAGAAGGTCAACTGATCTCTCTCCTCAAACAGTTTCATCATCTCTTTGCATGGGAAGGCGGACCACCCGGGCGAATCAGCAATAAGGTATGTCAACACTTTCTTAACGTAAAGCCCGGGGCTAAACCTGTCCAACAGAAGAAAAGGAAAATGGGACCCGAGCGCAACAAGATTATCCGATCGGAAATACAACGCCTTCTTAGTTTGAAACAAATTCGAGAAGTCATTTATCCCGAATGGTTAGCTAATGTCGTGCTAGTACCCAAGCATGGAGGAAGATGGCGAATGTGTGTTGACTTTACCAACCTTAATGAAGCATGCCCAAAAGATTGTTATCCCTTACCAAGCATAGATCAGCTAGTTGATTCTACCGCAGGGTGCGCGCTACTATCAACTTTAGATGGAGACCAAGGGTATAACCAAATCCCAATGGCGACTATTGACCAAGATAAGACCAGCTTCATCACAGATGCAGGCACATTTTGTTATTTAGTTATGCCATTTGGGCTGAAGAATGCGGGAGCTACCTACCAAAGGTTAGTAAGTCTTATGTTCGCAGGACTTATTGGGAAATCAGTAGAGGTTTACGTAGATGATACTGTAGTTAAAAGTAACACTGCCGAAGAACATCCCGAGGACCTACGGAAAGCGTTGGTCATTATGAACAACTTTGGCATGAAAGTTAACCCTCGGAAGTGCTCTTTTGGTATCCGAGGAGGAAAATTTTTGGGATTTATGGTTACGGAGAAGGGAATCGAAGTAAATCCCGAAAAAGCAGAAGCTATCATGGGATTACCTACCCCTAGGACGGTGAAAGATGTCCAAAAATTAACTGGAAGAATGGCCTCGTTGAGTCGATTTGTCTCCAAGTCTGCAGAGAAAGGGCTTCCCTTCTTCAAGATACTTCGAAATGTCAAGGAATTTCAGTGGACCCCTCAATGCGAGGAAGCTCTCGAAGAATTGAAAGATATATGTTGAAACCACCTTTGCTGGTAAAACCTATACCCCAAGAAGAGTTGTTTCTGTATTTATCAGTCGGAGAAGAGGCTATTAGCGCTGTCTTAGTCAAAGAACAGGAGGGAGAACATCACCCGGTATATTACGTCAGCAAAACCCTCCTCGGAGCCGAAACCCGATATACCCTAACTGAGAAACTAGTTCTAGCATTGGTTACTACGGCTCGTAAGCTACGTCCCTACTTTCTATCTCATCCAATTACCGTGCTAACTAAGCACCCCATGAGGGCAATTCTTAACAAGCCTGAATCATCATGGAGACTGATAAAATGGGCCGTAGAGCTTACTGAGTACGATATTTCCTATGCTCCGAGACCATCAATCAAAGCGCAAGTTCTGGCGGACTTTGTAACAGAACTTACGAGCATAAGACCCGAGGAAAAGGAGCCACGATGGCATGTATATGTAGACGGATCCTCGGGGGCTGGAATAGTTTTGGTAAACCAAGAAGGGGAGGAGGAAAGACTTCATTTTGCGGTTAGAATAGATTACCCCCTTTCTAACAATGAAGCCGAGTATGAAGCTCTCCTTATCGGTATGAGACTAGCAAGGGAAGGGGGAATGAAGAGAGTACTCCTCCATAGTGACTCCCAACTGATTGTTCAACAGATTAAGGGGTCATATGAGGCGAAAGAAGAAAGAATGCAAGAGTACCTCCGAGTTGTTCGTCAAAGATCCGAATGGTTTGAAGAGTATGATATAATCCAAATTCCCCGAAAAGAAAACCAAGAGGCGGACGCTTTGTCCAAAATGGCTACACAAACAGCTGCAATACATACTCGGAAGATTACTCTACTGCATGTCAATGAATCTGAAAAGAGCGAAGGCCAAGAGGTGAATACCATTTCAGATCCCTCATCTAGCTGGGTGACCCCTATCAAAGCTTATTTGCAGAATCCCGAGGGATACTCCTCGGACAAGAATATTCAGCGAATGATGTTCAGAAAAACTCTCCGATACTTCCTCAAAGACGGGATACTCTTCCGAAGGACATACTCATGCCCCCATGCTCGATGCCTTAATGAAGAGGAGGCACAACTAGCTTTAGCAGAAACTCACGAGGGGGTATGCGGAAGCCATACCAGCAGTGAAAGCATGGTCGGACGCCTGATTCGACAAGGCTATTATTGGCCCACAATGACCAAAGACAACAAAAGCCATGCTGAAAGGTGTAAATCCTGCCAAGCATACGCCCCTCGGACCCATCAACCTACAGCTCCTTGGGAACCCCACTTGAGCCCTTGCCCATTCTCCAAGTGGGGTATTGATATACTGGGACCTCTTATTCCCGATGCCGGTCAAAAGAAATTTCTATTAGTAGCCGCTGACTACTTCACCAAATGGGTGGAAGCGGAACCCCTGGCTAGAGTAACTGCAGGGGCAGTCATCAATTTTCTCTGGAGGAGTATTATTTGTCGCTTTGGTGTCCCTCGGAGCCTGGTAAGTGACAACGGTTTGCAGTTTACTGACCAAGGATTACAAAAATGGTGTGATCGTTGGGAGATAAAACATCGCTTTGCCTCCGTGGGATACCCTCAAGCAAATGGCCAAGTAGAAAGAACCAACAGAACCCTCTTGAAGAACATGAAGGCCCGGCTTGATTGGCATAAAGCTAAGTGGGTTGAGGAGATACCCGGGATATTGTGGGCCTATCGGACCACGCAAAGTGTTGCTACGGGCGAAACCCCTTTTAGTCTATCCTACGGGTGTGAAGCTGTCTTGCCCTCGGAGGTCTCCATAGAAAGCTGGCGAGTCAAAGAATACGAGGAAGTGGCCAATGGCTCAAACTTAGCCCTTGCCCTCGATCTTCTCGAAGAAAAAAGAACCCGAGTTGCCCTCCGAATGGAAGAATACAAGGCTCGGATGTCACGATATTATAATACCAAGGTAAAACCCCGAACCTTTCAAGTTGGAGATTTAGTGATGAAACGAGTCGGGGCCTCTAAGAATGTGGGTAAACTAGATCCACGATGGGAAGGACCCTACAAGATAGTGGAAATTGTGGGACCGGCGACTTATCAGCTTGCCACCTCCGAGGAGGCAATACTTCGCAACACATGGAACGCAAGCAATCTTAGGAAGTACTATGCTTAATGTAATAATCATGCATGAATAAAAAGAGTGTTCATATACGAGGGGCTATAGTACAAAAAAGAGTTGTCCGACAAAATGATGGCTCTATATATGAGACATCGAGACAACCCGATAATAATAAAAACCCTCTGTACTATGAACTAAACTATATAACATTCATCTACAAGCTAAGACCCTCCCATGGGACGTTTCCCATCTCTGATGAGTCTTCTGCGCTGCTCATCGGAAAAAGAGAATGGGTCATCAAAGAACACAGTTCCGATCGCAAAATCTCCCCTAGGGGAAGGAAGAAGCACGGATGTTGAGTTCCGGAAGGAGCAAGCCCGAAGGGAACTCTGGCGAAGCTTGTACGGCGTCTTGGCACAATTTATAGCCTATATGCACTAAATCACACATCTCACCCCGAAGAGACTCACGGGGATTGGATGGACCCACCACCTCCAGCACAGCTTGGACTCGGGCCATAACCACCTCTACCGCATGAGAACGAGTTATTCCTAGCAACTGCTGACTCAAGGCATCTCTCTCCATCGTAACCTGGGTTAGGTGCTCCTCCGAGGACCGCATTTGGCCACGTAACACCTCAATGCTCCTCCTTAAATTCAATACACGAGCTCTTTCAAGCACTAATTGGCGTTCCAATTCCCACGCCTTATCCTTCTCGGATTGTAACGCATGGATATGAGTCTCCTGAGCGGACTCGTGAACTTCCTTCAAATGAGTTATCTCCACTTGAGCCTCCAAGAGACCTTGCTCTAACTCGTCCCGACGACGATATACCAAACCTGGATCTGAAGAGGAGCTTCCGTAAGAACCAAGAGCATCCAACACCATATAAATCTGGTCAAAAAACAAAGCAAGGGGCATTAGACCGGAAGACAGGTTAGTATTAAATAAAATGAATAAATACCTCACACAGGTCTTTACAGGCTAAATCCTGGAGAACGGGTACCGAAAGGGTTTTTATCAGTTCACAATCTGTTACGTTCAATAAACCGCTGAGAAAGTTTCGGCAAAATCCCACCTCTGATCCAAGAAGAGAAACATCCCGACTATCCCCGGGGGGAAGAGTTCTCCCGAGGGAAGGGTGCTCCTCGGGCGGTGGTACAGGAATACGATCAGGGATATCTTCCCGGGGCGGCAAGACCTATGTGCCAGGGGAGAGAAGATACTCCTCTAACACGCTCACCATGGCAGGGCTACGAGGACTAGGCTGTGACACTATAGGATTCCCGTGAAAATCTGTTGGGGAAAGAACCGCTATCGTATCTGACGGCCCTGGAGGAATTATATAACTGACTGGGGGGCTGCTACAGGTTCCTCCTCCTCCGAGGAAATCTCAACCACGCCCTCATTCACGAGAGGAACGGAATTACCAATCTCCACCATCCCGGGACTACCATGCAATGCTCTCCCAAGGAAAACGTCGGTAGAAGACCCGAGGGAAAATGCTCCCATCTCCGCTCCTGCAAAAGATGTCAGTAGGAAAATGGTCTGAGGGCACTTATAAAATTTACAAGTTAAAGAATGATTAATAGAACTTACGAAAATGAAAGTTACTGTGAAGAGGACGAGAAACAGGAGTATATCCCTCCACCCCCTCTTGTAAACCTGCCAAAATCAAGGCCTCAGGGAAATCCAGTAGCCCGGATATGTCATAAGAACCAGAGAAAAGTCCCGAGTGAAGCAATATCTCCCTCACTTGCCCTTGTGTTTCAAGGTTGGGAGCAATATATCCCAGACCCCATCGGATGGGTACCCCCATGATCTGGCCGACTGACCTCTCGGACGGACGAAGAAAAATCTCCGCCTCCAATCCCCTCTACAAGAGTGGGAGCTGGATACACGAGTGAAGATATTTTCCTTGTCCCTATAGGTCAAGCTAAAAAAGGGAGTCCCCTCTGAGCAAGGTCGAAGGGTGAATATTGTTCCCACCCGATAAGGGGACATTGGAAGATTTAAAAGCTCACTACGAAGGATGTACCCCACCAGATGGCTATATGAACTTGGTGTTAACTGACTCGGACACACCTGCCAATACCGAAAGATTATTTGGAAAAAGGGATGGAAAAACGTCCGTAACCCACAACGCATATGTTCGGTATAAACGGTCATATAACCCGAGGGGGGTGCGTAAGCCCTTTGGCCCGAGGAAGGCACTATTATATCATAATCTTCGAAATCCAAGTTATAACCAGTGAAAAGAGATCTTACCGAGTTCTCACATTCTGTACTCATAGTGGATCCTACACGTCCTCTACCTATCAATTTGGACGGGTTAAGAGGAATCAAATCGAACTCCGAAGACTCATCCGCCAAAGAGTATGGCTCCCTACCCATGAATATTTCCCTGATATGATTGATCCTACGTGAATTTGTAGATGGAGTCCTACGAGCCACTCCAAGAGAGGAACTAGCACCAAGTGTCGCTTGATTTTCGGACGGATTGTCCCTCGGAGGAACCCTTGATGATCCAGAAGGACTCCGAGCGGTATCCCGAGAAGAACTACAAGACGAAGCTGAACCGCTTCTTCTATAATAAGGAGGCATCATCGTATCAGGTAAGTATTATCTTCGTACTTGCAATTATGAAAGAAAATCAATGATTAATTATGATTACAAAAGTAGAGATAAGTGCATAATTGGTAAAAAGCTTAAGTATATATATACTCTCTAAACTCGTGGTTAAAAGAAGAAGTTTAGATTCTTACTATGTTAAAAAAGGGACACGTGTTGAAATTTTTTTTAATTAAGAATGACACGTACCCTACTTAACCATGCAAAGCAACACCTCCTACTTAGGAAGTATACTTAGTCAGCAACCTTATAAGGTTTATCATTATCCGCTTTAATTGAATCTTAACAATAAAAACAAAAGGTAGAAAAGGGAAATTGGACAGAAATATTTATTTACTTAAGCCGAAGAGCCCTCGGAAAGGGTAATAGATACAAAGAACATTTATTTAAAAACAAAAAATAAAGAAAGCAAGACTAAGCCCCCGTGGAAGGAGGGAGGGGAGAAGTTGTCTCCTCGGCGGAAGTACCCAGTGGAGCAAGACGAGAAATCGGAGAAAATACCCCCCCGGAACCACTAGCCCTCGGACTCGGACTAGTGGCAGATCGCATCGGAGACGGTGCTGGAGAATCCCGAGAAGATAGTAAACCCCCAAATCTCCCCACAAAGTACTGGCAATCATCGGGAGTTGGCCTCTTCAACTTACGAAGGTCAAAAGACTTTGAGAAGTCAACCTCCGACCTTATCAAAGACTTAGCCAACCTAGCACACTCCAGATAACCCCATAAAAGGTGGCCTGTCAAGAGCTCGTGAGAAGGCATCTCGGATACTCCTGATTGCTGTCGTGAAATCTCCCGCTGAGCGAATTGAACGGCTGCATCCACCTTAGCTTGCACGTCCTCGGGAGATAGAAAGTTTACCAACTTCTCTTCAGCTGACTCAGCCCTATCAGTAACTTGGCCCAATGTCTCCTGGAGAACCCTCTCTCTCTCATTCCCGTCCGCCACCCGCCTTCTCGAGAGCCGCAATACGAGCAGTAAAGGCCCCCTCGGACTCCTTCCTTTCCTTCTCCAGAAGAGCTATCTTAGCTGCTGCAGCCTTCTCGGACGCCTCCATCTTTTTATAAGCGGACTCGGCAGCGTTTAAGTTACCTTGCAAATCCGCCCTCGTCTTCTCTGCTTCATTAAGAGCAAATTCGTAGTCGGAAATCCTGGTTTGAAGAATGTCCTCCCTAGTTTGACTCTCTTTATCTCGGACTAAGAGAGGTGCCAATTGCGCCCGGAGTACTTCTAACTCCTCTAGGTCTTTCCGACCGTGCTCTTCAACGGCAGTGACCGCCTCCCGAGTCTTTCCAATCTACAGAGAAGTCAACAATAAAGAATTTAACAGAGATATATCATGTAATTTCAGAGGATTAATTTAGAAAAGCTTACCATGAGCCCCAGCCAGTTAAGACTGGTGTACAAAAATTGGTACCCCTCGGCGGGTGTTGAACTGGAGAAGGCGAAAAACCGGAGAATATCCTGATAAGCTTCACCCACCGTCCGAGACGAGAACTGCCCTCCGGATCCACTGGGAGGAACGGCCTCCTGGAATGTATGACCCCTCGGAGACAAAGTCACCGGAACATGCCCCCTCGGAGGAGTCACATCCTTTATGGGAGTCATCACTTCTGAATTCGTAAACACGGCCCGAGAACCACCAACTGTTGTGGGTGGGCTAGTCTTACCCAACAGTGAATTAAGAATCCCCTCCTTCACATCTCTGTCTTCGGAAGAAGGATCGAACTCCCCTTGAGTATCCTCGGAATCCCCTCGTAAAGCTTCCTGCTCGGGAATGTTGAACTGGGCCAGAAACTCCTCCTCTACAAAAGATACAAATTGTCAGTGAGAGAGAGAATGAAACTAGAAAAATTATGGAAAAAGGGCGAATAACGAATACTCACCATATAATGAAGGCTCTTCTACCATCGGAGCTTTTCCTTTATCCATAGCTGCTACATCAAAAGGAAAAGTGTCAACACATCAGCGAATGTCACGAGTAAGGTATGAAAATCTCATTAAAATCTCATAGAAACTTACCACGAGGAGCGGATTCGGAAACTATCGGAGGCTGAGGAGAAGGACCCTCGGAAGACAAGTCTATTACTTCAGTAACCTTCTGAGCAGATTCTTCCTCGGTAACACTCGGAAAGATCCCCTCCTCGGAAACTCTCGGAGAAGTTCCTATATTAGATTCAGAAGCAGGTAAATTCCCCGACTCGGATTTGGAAACGGGCACCAAAGCCAAATTCCAAGGAGCTACTTGACGCAAGGGAACAACGCTCCTCACGACCCCCGTCATATCCATGCATAGAAGAGAATGGTCCTCGTGAAATTCACCCTTCTCTGAACCCATATGCCTACTCTCGGGAGCATTAACCTCCTCCTCCTCGTGATCACCCTCCTCTGGTATCTCAGAAACACCACTAGGAGTAGGCTCCCTCGGACTCGGCTGCAGATAGTAGTTCGCCATGACCTCCCCTGCATCAACCCACCGATAACGTGTATAAGCACAATTTATTATTGTACTCGGAGAAAGAATAAAAGAATAAAAGAATAAATAAAGGGACTTACGAAAGAGACTCCTCGCATCGGGAGACAAAGATAAAGGCCTCTCCACGGCGTCGTCGGTAAAAACTACGTAGTGAAGACCGGAGGTCTCGTACAACATTGTGAAATCCTCTGATTCCATCAATTTGTGCTGAGAAATTATAGGAGATAACACCACCTCCTGGTCCAGAGCGTGCACGGGAGTAGTACCCTCTCGCCAATCGAAGGGCACATCCCACTCACCATTAACAGGTCCCACGAAGAAGTATCTATTCTTCCAGACGCTATGTGAGGTAATAGCAGCACCCAAGATCATCTTCGTGGAATCCCCCGTGTTGTCCCGATGACGAACATTATAGAAAGGATACCCCCCGGGTGATACCGCCACGTCAAAGATCGAAAGAAAATGATTCACCGAGCACTCTAGCCCATTCACTTGGCACCAAAAGACATAAATACAAATAGCGGCAAACCCGTTCGGCACCATTTGACTCGGGCAGATATTACAAGTCTTGAAAAGCTCACAGAAAAAAGGTGACATGAATGAACGCCACCCGTACTTCACCTGGGCAAAAAATACTGTCAACATACCCGGAGGAGGATAACATGCCCTCTCATCCTTTGTCGGGATTCGGAATACCATATTCTTCTGAAGGACCCCGGTTGAGGTAAACAGATCCGCTACCTGCTTACGAGTAGCAATATTCCGCATCTTTTCCACCTTAGCGGAAGTCTGAAGAGGCAGTTCCTTTGATTTGGGAACCCTAGCTTTTTTCGAGGAAGTGGCGCCGCCCTCAGCAGCAGCAGCAATTTCTCCCTTGCGTTTACGAGTAACAACTCCCACCGGAATACTCCTCACACTCGAAGAAGTGTCAATCGGAGCAGTGACTTCCGAGGAGGTAACAGCAGCAACAGGGTTCACGTTGGCAGAAGAAGCCATGGATATAAAAAGAGGAAAGTTTTTTTTAGTGGGTAAACCTACTGGAACTTCGAGTTGCAAGAGAATAAAGGATAAGAGAAGAAATTTGTGGCTCTGAGAGAAAATTATCGCAGATTACACTTGAGTGAATGAAGAAAAGAAGAAGCAACAGTGCCCTATTTATAACCACGAGCTACAACGGTCAGATTCCTTCAAGACGTGGCCGTCATTTACCTCTCCACGTAACTGCTGCATAATCGCGCCACGCCATCAAAATTCTGACCGTTGCCAACGGTCAGATGCTTCAAAATTCAAAGCTGGTCAAAGCAACAGCCCGCAACCTGCGCCCCGAGATTCTCGCATGCTTAATAACCATACCCTAAGGGTATTCAGGTAAAATCACTTGCAAAACTCTGAATATATATATTTACCCCTCGCCTCACTGAGGACGATGATTTAAAATTCCGCTTGTCTCTACGAGGACAATCGAAATTTGGGGGGGCTAGTGTTAACCCCAAAAATAAAATAAAGAAGATTACTCTTACTCGGAAAAAACAATAAATGGACAATACTATTGTCACGAGTACTTCCGATGAGATGTACCTATAAAGAAAACCCCTCGAAGGATTGCCCTACCTTTCAGTCACTGACCCGAAAAGGTTTACAAGAGCACACGAGGAGGAACATAAGTGTCCCTTGGAAATTCAAACGGTGAATAAAAAAACAGATACCAGCACGGCATCGGAAAAAGAGCGAACCCCGATGGACTCGTACGACTCCGATATCCACCAATGCGCCAAGAGGGACCACAACGGACCCCGAGTCCCATGAACTTACAAGAAAACTTCCTTGCTGAACACTCCTCGGAAAAGACGACCCTCGGACCATCACCCGAGGACTCATTCTCGGAGAAAAATCAGAAGTAAATAACAGAGTGCCCATATAACATATTCCGAGGACTTAGATGAAAAAATACCATTTCAAAAGGAGCAAATTCAGCCCTCGGAGATCATATTTAACCCTCGGAGATTATACCACGCCCTCGGAGATTACTCCTGATCATTGAAGAACGGACCCAAATCAAGAAAGAGAAAGAGAGTCCCTCGGAAGAATAGCTCTATCAAAACAATCCACATCAAAGGCCCTCGGAGCTATCAAAAGAGATGGAGATTAAATCTAGTCAGCGCTTAGTCGATAAAAGATAAACTTTATCCTTATTTTAAACACTTGTATCAAGGTAACGACAACACATGTCCTTACCAAAGCACATGCACAGTAACACCTGTCCCTACCATAGTCTATATAAAGGGAAGTGATCCGTAGAAGAAAGAACAACCTAAGATAACCCAGCTTACTTACTACAACTTGACATTCAAATACATAAAAAGAAAGAGAGGAGGAAAAGTTCAGTGAATAAAGGAAGGGAATATTCTTGCAGCTATTCTTATTATTTCCACTTGTCATTGCCTCTGAATCACGGACAGGGCGTTCCAACCCAAATAAATATCTTCCGTTAAATAGGGAATAATTCCAAACCCGTTAACAATGTGATTTACCTATGTCACTTTTTTTTAATTCATGTATTCTCATGTATTCTCACATGTAGCTCAAGAATATTTCTGAAAATGAGAAGATGGCATCAAAGAAAGATAAGGAAGAGATTGTTGCTACCACCAAAAGATACATGATGAGGAGCACTACTACCAACTCTTTGGACAAAGCCATAGCTTCTAAGATCAAGGAATGAAGACCTAGTGACATATATTAAGTAGTATTTTTTTTTTCATTTTGAGGACAAGTTTGTTAATGATCTGATCTGAATGTAATGTAATAATTCTGCAGAATATTTTAATTTTTCTGATGAACTTATGAACTAGGTCATTTAAATGTATGAATGCAGAAGTGTAATGGTTTTAAATAGCACAATAACATGTCTTCTAACACACCAAAAATGTACACTAAAATGACATTAAAAATAGCCTCAAAAGTATAGAATAAATGGGTAATTTTCAGTGCAAATTTAGCTCAGGGGGCAAATCGCAACACAATAGTTGAGGGGGCACATTTGCATAGTTTAAGGGGCATGTCGCTAACATAAGCATAGTTCAAGGGGGAATATATGCATGAACTTAACACCCCATATTATGTACCGAAAATGCCCTTCTGATCCTCACGTGAGTCACACGAGAATGGAATATTCTGAGGAATATTCGGCGGAATCCGGCGAGGGTGCAAATCGAACAGACGAGGATAGTTCAGGGGGCAAAACGCTTATTAATTTAGTTTAGGGGACAAGTCGCAAAAACGTGGATAGTTCAGGGGGCTTGATGCTTTTATCCCTTCTATTAAAATATGGAATGCGAATAATCTGTTTCAACTTCTATTATGGAATGCGCTGAATTGATTTCTCGAGTGCGCAATATCTATTTCAACGCGCAATATACATTTCAACATGATATTCCGTATAATTATTAAACACCAGGCGGCTAATTCAAATTAATTGAAAATTATTAGATACCACTAGTTCGGTATCCACAATCCACATAATTTTCAAAGTTCTGAATATTGTTCGCGGCGAATTCAAATCATTTGAAATTTTTGGATATAAACAAATCTTTTTCCAAATCTAACTAATCTTATCTAAATACTGTAGGATCATAACCACATCATTAGTTAATTACGAAATTAGAGCTTGCCTTTTAATTCTTAACCATAATATATTTCATTCGACTTAATGGAACGTCACGAACAAAAAAAAAAAAGGAAAGTTGGACTTGTTAACAACATGAAGAAAGTAATCTGTTACAAAGTTTCAATAGCTAATTTATGTCATATGCTTGACAGGTCAGTTCAAAAATAAGATGACAAAACAGAAAATAAAAGAAAAGAGAAAGAAACATAAAACAAAATGTTACATCTTTATTTTCTTGTGTGGTGACCTTTCCTTTATTAGTGCTCTAGTTCTTCCTCCTTTCTCCTTTCTGTATGTAGCAAAATATAATTTAGGGAGAATTACACAAAGTACCCCTTAATTATAGGTAAATTACACAAAGTACCCCTCCTCTTTGGGAAATTACACAAACTACCTTATGACCGATTTTTCGTAATTTTTTTATTTCAAACTATTGAATGTAAATTCATGCTCTTCAATTATTTTACACAAAAAACAATAAATAAGTCAAAATTATTGCATTAAACCTCATTTATCTCGCTTAAAAAGATAAAAATATTGATAACAAATAATTTCTTCTAAGAAAAAAAAATTATCTGCGAATTTTAGTCTCTGCTATGATTTGAATTTGAAAGTTTGTCTTAATTATTTTTATTTTTTTGACCATAAGGGTAGTTTGTATAATTTCCCAGAGAGGAGGGGTACTTTGTGTAATTTACCCATAGTTGAGGGGTACTTTGTGTAATTCTCCCTATAATTTATGAGACAAATAAATGTAATAGAAAAAACAAAGAAAGAATAAGTATATGAAGAATGAACATTACCAAGGATAAAAGGAGAAGATATGATAAATGAGAACAAGATGTGAATTATGGAGAAGCATTTATAGACTTATCATGGAAGGAAATTGAAATTGTTCAAAAGTTTGGTGGTAAATTTATTGAAAGTGTTGAATATGTTTCAATACTCAATTATTGAAAGCACATTTTCCCTTTCTATATTTGTGTTAGCAGAAATTTTAGAAAGCGCAGATATGTGCTTTCCCTTTTTTTAAAAAAAAAAAAATAATAATGCATTGTCTGTTTAATTTTTAATTAACTAAAAATATACTAAAAGTTAAAGGAAATAGAACTTTCACATTATTTAGTGTCCCGTGATATTTTTTAAAATAATATTTTTCTTGACCAACTATCAGTTTCAACTTTTTAATAAACAAAAGAATGTACTAAAAGTTAAGTTACAATGGAAAATAGAACTTTCTAAATTATTAATACCCACATATCCCCTTTTTCCTGATTCATCGTTTTGCTACTTTTCTTTTTTTTGCTCACTTAAATTCTTCTCACAAATTTACGTTATTTAGCTAGCAAATTCTTAAAATCAAATAGCAAACTTCATTACAAGAAAACCGGTGCTAAAGAGGTATGTATTTTATTGATAATTGTTGATAACATTAATTTCATAAATTGTTATTATACTTTAGATAGATCTGTGGTTTAAAATTTTGCGCTATTTATGAAATATTTTGGATTTTGATGGAGTTCAGAAATATGGATATTTTCTGACCGAGAAGAACCAACTCAAAGTTCAAGCAAAACGAGGTTTGACCAGAAAGTCAACTGAGCTCGTTTTTGACAAAAGATACCACTTTTTCAAGCGGAACGGCCTCCTGAGCAAAACGTAAAGACCAAAGCCTTTACGCCCACGTGATTTTAGGCAAATTCGAAAGTTTAGAGGGTCAAATTTGCAGTTTATTATTTCGAGCAAGATTTTTATGTTTTATTTAGTTATTTTAATAGTCTTTTGTAATTTTGACATTTTTTTTAGTTAGGCTTTTCACTTTATAAGTTAGTCATCTTTGAGTCATTGTAGTAAGTTGTTGATTGAATAAAAAAGAACCTAACTTGAGAGTTTTGTCAATTTTTCTGTATTCTGCAGAATCAACGAGCCTTTGATTATCGTGTGTTGTTCAAACCTTTCCTATAAGCTTCCGCTATGTCAGTTGGCATCAGAGACATGTTCGTTCCTTCACCATGGCGGCAAGAAAAAACTCTGAAGTCAATTATGTTCTGATAGAAGAAGATAGATGTGATGAATACACAATGTTACGTCGACAAATTAACTTGTTGACGCAACAAATAGCGATGATGGTTTGAACTCGCACCGACACCTGAAGCCCCATTGTTTGCGAATTTCGAGGAGAATCCGTTTGTACTACTAGAACATCCATTAAATCCGTCTATTCACTGGAGACAAGATGATCTAGAGAAAAAACGTTGGAAATCAGAGTTTCAAAGTCATGTTCTAAATTTACATGGTGATTATGAAGAGGATTGTGAATCTTCATATGATGTTGTTTATGATAGCGATGGTGATGATATTGTGGATGAGTCTGAGATTTCTACATTAAAAGCTTTCATAGAGGGTGTGGACGAGAATATCACGATGGAGAATCCTGTGAAAGAGACGAAGATGTCGAAAAAGTATGAGGTTGATGCAAAAGCTGATATGCTTGAGGGTGATGAAAAGGAAAACAAGGAGTTAGGCGTGACAATGGTCGATGAGAAGAAGAAACATATAGTTGTTGTCACAGTTGAAGATGTTCATCCTCAGAGTTTTGCTTTTTTTTCAAGTTTCAAATCTTATTTTGTATTGTGGTGATAAATTTGCAGTTACTAAACATGATTCAAATTCGAGGACGAATCTTTTCCAACCAGGGGAGAATGATGGAGTTCAGAAATATGGGTATTTCCTGACCGAAAGGAACCAACTCGAAGTTCAAGCAAGGCGAGGTTTGACCAGAAAGTCAACTGAGCTCTTTTTTTACAAACGATATCACCTTTTCAAGTGGAAACGGCCTCCTAAGCAAAACGTAGAGACTAAAGTCTTTACGTCCACGTGATTTTAGGCAAATTCGAAAATTTAGGGTCAAATTTGTAGTTTATTATTTCCAGTAGGATTTGTATATTTTATTTAGTTATTTTAATAGTCTTTTGTAATTTTAGCATTTTTGTAGTTAGGGTTCACACTTTATAAGTTAGTCATCTTTGAGTCATTGTAGTAAGTTGTTGATTAAATAACACTACAAGATTCAGGGGCCTTTAGGGACCGCCAGGGCGGTCACCAAAAGGCGGTCGCGGATACCCTTGGTCCCCCACCCTTTGGCGACTGCCTTGCGGTCGTGGGGATCATATTCCGCGACCGCAAGTTTATGGACCACCGGGCGGTCCCTAATGATTTATGGGGACCGCTGGGCGGTCACCATAAGTCTTTAGGGACCGCCGAGCGGTCCCCAATAATATTCATAGATGGGGACCGCTCGGCTGTCCCTAATGCTATGAATATTATTGGGGACCGCTCGGCGGTCCCTAAAAGTCTGCGGCAGAAAAAAAAAACCAATAATATTTCGAAAATTTACCGGAATACTATTGGGTTTTTTGTATAAATTGCGTGTAAATATGTGCAATAAACATTTACAAGAACAAAAACAAACAAAATAATGATAAAAATGTAAAATGAACTGAAAGTCAACAAAATAAAACAAAGAAAATAATGAAATAAAATTAAATAAATGATAGTTATAAAAATAAACCAAAAACAATGAAAAAGAAGAAGAAAAAGAAATGAAGAACATATTGTTAGTGTTTTCTTGGCATTTGTTAAAAGAAAAGAGAAGAAAGGTTGTGTTTTGGGATTTGAAGAAAAAAGGGAAGAGTGTTTGTTTATATTTGGTAAAAGAAAGAAGAAATGAAAGTTTTTGTTGGATGATTTTTATTTTTGGAATTTAAGAAGAGAAAAATGAGAAGAGAAATTTTAGAGTTGGGTGTTTTTGAAGAGTGTTGAAAAATTAGATGGGAGAGTGGTGGTATATATAGTATTGAGGGTGAAAATTTTGAATTTTTGGAAATTTCAAATTTTCCTTCCATTCCCGCCTATTTCTGTGCATTTAGGGACCACCCGGCAGTCCCTAAAGATATTTATTGGCCGCCCGGCGGTCCATAAAGGTGGTTTTAGGGACCGTCAGGTGGTCCCTAATAATATTCATAATTTTTTTTTGATTTTATGAAATGATCTCCGTTTGTTTTTGATTTTTAGCAACAAAATTTATTATAAATGTCAATTGAAGTAACAAATGATTATAAAACTACTAATTTCGTTCTTTAATAGTAGATTGAATGAGATTGAGAGAGTTTTTAACTTTAACGTTGAACCTATTATACGTTATACGTACACTTAATCATCAAATGTTGTTTCAATTTGCATGAAACCTTGTAATTTTGTTCTCTTAACTATTATTAGGATATATATCAACTAAACAAACAACGTGGCACCATAATCGTTCCGTAAAATCAAAAAGAGGTATGAATATTATTAGGGACCGCCAGACGGTCCCTAATAATATTCATACTTTTTTTTTTTGATTTTATGAAATGATCTCCGTGTGTTTTTGATTTTTAGCAACAAAACTCATTATAAGATGTCAATTGAAGTAACAAACGATCATAAAACTACTAATTTAGTTATTTAATAGTAGATTGAATGAGATTGAGAAAGTTTTTAACGTTGAACATATTCTACGTTATACGTACACTTAATCATCCTATGTTGTTTCAATTTGTATGAAACTTGTAATTTTGTTCTCTTAACTATTATTAGGATATTTATCAACTAAACAAACAACGCGGCACCATAATTGTTCCGTAAAATAAAATAAAAAATACGTATGAATATTATTAGGGACCGCCCGGCGGTCCCTAAAGGTGGTATTAGGGACCGCTAGGTGGTCCCTAATAATATTCATATTTTTTTTTATTTTATGGAACGATTTCCATGTGTTTTTTTATTTTTAGCAACAAAACTCATTATAACATGTCAATTGAAGTAACAAACGATCATAAGCTACTAATTTAGTTATTTAATAGTAGATTGAATGAGATTGAGAAAGTTTTTAACGTTGAACATATTCTACGTTATACGTATACTTAATCATCCTATGTTGTTTTCAATTTGTATGAAACCTTGTAATTTTGTTCTCTTAACTATTATTATGATATTTTTCAACTAAACAAACAACGCGGTACCATAATTGTTACGTAAAATCAAAAAACAACTCGTATGAATATTATTAGGGACCGCCGAGCGGTCCCTAAAGGTGGTATTAGGGACCGCTCGGCGGTCCCTAATAATATTCATACTTTTTTTTTAATTTTATGGAACAATTTCTATGCGTTTTTGATTTTTAGCAACAAAACTCATTATAACATGTCAATTGAAGTAACAAACGATTATAAGCTACTAATTTAGTTATTTAATAGTAGATTGAATGAGATTGAGAAAGTTTTTAACGTTGAACCTATTCTACGTTATACGTATACTTAATTATCCTATGTTGTTTCAATTTGTATGAAACCTTGTAGTTTTGTTCTCTTAACTATTATTATGATATTTATCAACTAAACAAACAACGCGGCACCATAATTGTTCCGTAAAATTAAAAAAAAAAACACATATGAATATTATTAGGGACCGCAGGGCGGTCCCTAAAGATAATTGGTGACTGCCCGGCGGTCCCTAATAATATTTATACTTTTTTTATTTTATAGAACGATTTCCATGTGTTTTTGATTTTTAGCAACAAAACTCGTTATAACATGTCAATTGATCGTTTGTTATTTCAGTTGACATGTTATAATGAGTTTTGTTTATAAAAATCCAAAACACATGTAAATTGTTTCATAAAATAAAAAATAAAAGGTATGAATATTATTAGGGCCCGCCAGACTGTCCCTAAAACTACTTTTAGGGACTGCCTGGCGGTCCCTAAAACCCATTTTGGGTTGGGGACCGCTGGGCGGTCCCCATTTTGGGCTGGGATCCGCCCAGCGGTCCCAGTTGCTCCAAGCGATCACCAAAATGCTACCAGGGGGGTCGCGAAAACCCCTCAAATCTTGTAGTGTAAAAAAAACCTAACTTGAGAGTTTTCTTAGTGTTGTCAATTTTTCGGTATTCTGCGGAATCAACGAGCCTTTGATTTCTTGTGTTATTTCACCTTCCTTTATGGCTTCCGCTCGTTATATCAGATTTTCAGTTTGTCGAAACGGTTCGCCCACTCAATTTTGAAATTGCACCAGTTTTTAAAATTTATTCAATTTCTCTTGTTTATGCATTATAAATTATTCAATGGCCTTTGTCACCAATTAATGATCTTTAAATCGGTGCGTATTTAATAATATCAAGATGGGATTGAGGTTGTTTAAGACTTTAAGTTTGTTTGAAATGTCAAGGTTAATTATGTCATTGTCCAAAATATTGTACTGTGTACATGTAGAACATTAACTCCCCTGTATTTACAGTATAAGCTAGAAATTGTGTAACTCTTTAACAATATTTCCTCGTTAATTAGAACTTTTTTTGGGTCTTGTATAGTACTTTATATTACACTTATACATATTTGTCTCTTAATGTGATATATAAGAAAAAAGTATTAACTTGTATATGAACCAGATCAATAAAGTTTTATTAAATATTATTAAATCCTATAAAATGTCTTGGTATGTTACATATAAAAATTATGATAATTATTAATTTTGAACAACTAAGGAAAATTGTGTTTTTTAAATATATTAATATGTTTTAGTTCATATCTTATTCTTTTAATTCTAATACTATTTTGAAAACTTTATTGAAATATTTTGAAATGTTTCCAAAATCTTTCAAAATGTTTCTGATATTTGATCTATCCATGGATAGATCAATGTATTTAAGTTTATTTGCATCAAACTGAAACTATGGAGTTGTGAATTAATTAAGTCTTAACATATATGCCATTGGTATTTGTGATGTTATGTCTAAAATGTAAACAACGAATATCGGCGTTGGATGTATGATAGAATGAGTAGCAGTACGGGTTATTTTAATAGCGGTTTTGAAGAAGGTGTGAGTATATTTTTGGATTATGCATTTTCAAGAACCGACTTATTAAATGACGAAAAAGTGGGTGTTCTTGCACGAAGTGTTGTAATAGCAAATTTTTAACGTCGGGCAAGATTATGAACCATCTTTATAATAGAGGTTTCCTTGATCAATACTATGTATGGGTAGCACACGGTGAATTTACTAGAAACTTTGTGGCGCCAGATACAAATGTAGGGGGTCATCTAGTCATACTACGACTGATCGATTTAAAGAAATGGTTGATGATGTTTTTGGTGGGCATTTTGAAAATGTAAACTACAATGAAGCGGTAAATGAATTACCGAACAAAGAGGCACAAGTATTTTTTAAGTTGGTAAAAGAAGTAGAGGCGCTAATACATAAAGGATCCAATGTGATAGTGTTGCAATGGGTAGTTGAGTTCATGAAAAATAAAATTGAACACAACTTCTCAGTGGCATGTTGCAACAAGTTCATACTACAAGTTCATAATTTGTTGAGTTCCGAAGATAGAGGTAAACTTCTAAATAGTGTGTACAACACGAAGAGGCTATTGAGTACTTTAGGAAATGGGACAACTTATAATGTTTGTGTCCACAATTGTTTCCTCTATTACGGTGAATATGAAGTAGTACTTTCACATCATGTCCCCAGTGCGAGGAAGAAATATATGAAAAAGAACGAAATACTACTAAGAGGAACAAACACATCTCACATTAGAAATTATGGTACTTCCCATTGACTCCCAGATTTCAAAGGCTGTACATGGCTTGCAACGCTGCAAAACACATGACATGGCATTTGAAATGTAAGGGAAACTGTGATACAATGATTCATCCTGCCTCTGGTGAGGCCTGGAAACAATTCAACGCCACATATCCCGATTATGCTGCAGAGGCCCGAAATGTGAGACTTGATCTCTGTATTGATGGTTTTACACCCTGGGGAACTCTTCTGCCCCTTACTCTTGTTGGTCGATTTTGAGACACCCTACAACCTCCCCCCAGATTTTTGCATGAGGTAAGAGTTTATTTTCCTTAGCCTGCTGATTGCTGGCCCACAAAGTCCAGGAAAAAACATTGACTTGATGTTATGACTGTTAATTGATGAACTTCGTTGGCTATGAGAATATGGTGCTTAGACTTATGACAACTTCAGAAAGCAGAGTTTTATCATGCGAGCTCATGTAATGTGGACGATTAGTGATTTTCCAGGATACGACATGCTATCTCAATGGAGCACGCATAGAAGGTTATCTTGTCCATATTGCATGGAGAACACTAAAGCTTTCCAATTGAAGCACGATCGTAAATTCTCTTTCTTCGATCGTCATCGACGATTTTCACCTCTATATCATCCATTGAGAGAGAATACCACAGATTTTAAATTTCACTTAATTGAGCAAGATGCACCACTGCATCGAAGATTGGGTCATAAAATGAAAAGGCACGTTAGATACCTTCCATAAATCGAATTTGGTAAAGTCGAGAGTCTATTGAGGGCTTTGGGGTGTGACAACAATTGGTGTCGACGTAGTATATTTTGGGAACTTCTGTATTAGGATTCAAATATGCTTCATCACAATCGAGACGTCATGCATTGCAAAAAGATATTTTTTGATAATATCAAGAACATTGTGATGGATGACCCAGAGAGGTCCAAGGACATTAAAAATGCTAGAAAGGATTTACGATTGTGAATGAATCGAAGTGAATTATTCCAAGACACTGGACCAGGTGGTCAACAATACAAAGCAAAAGTGGTGTATTCATTGAGTAAGGAGCAGAAGGTACTTGTTTGTGAATGGCTACGTGATGTGAAGTTTCCTGATGGACATGTGTCAAACATTTCACGGTGCGTCCAATTGCAATAACTTCGGTTGGTTGGATTAAAAAGTCATGATTGTCACGTGTTTATGCAACGTTTGGTGTCAATTGCATTTCGTGGCTTCTTACAAAATCATATTTGGGAACCACTTACAGAGGTTAGTATGTTTTTCAGTGCTTTGTGTGCCATTGAACTCAGCAGGTCTACGATGGAAGAATTAGAAAGGTCGGTTGTCATTACTATGTGAAAACTTGAGAAAATATCCCCCCGTCGTTCTTTGACTCAATGGAGCATTTGGCCATACACCTTTCTTGGAAGGCGAAAGTTGGTGGACTTGTCCAGTGTAGGTGGATATATCCCTTTGAGAGGTAACATATTGTTATTTGTCCATAAATATGTGTGTGTGTGTGTGTGTATATATATATATATATATATATATATATATATATTAATTTGATTGTTATTTGTTGTCACTCTATTTTGTCATTTATGGACAAGCGCATGCTAGAATTGAAGAGATCTGTAGGTAACAAGGCTCGATCAGAATGGTCAATTTATGAGGCATATCTGATTACTGAAGTAACCAATGTTATGAAACATTATTTTGACAAAAGGATTGAAACAAGGGCCAACCATTTGAACCGGAAAGAGATAAGTCTCAACATTGATTTTACCGGTGAGTTATCAATCTTTCAATGTCAGGGCTGACCATTGGGCAGTGGTAGAGACTTCAAACAACTAACAATTGCAGAATGAAAAGCTGCAGAATTATATGTTCTTCTAAATTGTCCAGAGGTTGACCCGTTGTTACGGTACATTTTAGATTTTTTTAGTTGTATGCATTAATATAAATCATCGAGTCAAAAATTAAAATGTGTGTTGGTTTTTAGTTATAGGCTTTTTGACGAACAAATGTATCGTGGTTTATCTCTAGACCAAGTTGAGCGGTGACGTAATATTCACTTTGTTCGATGGTTTAAAGAGTGTATAAAGTCTGATCGTTACGAGGTGGATCCTCGAATACGTGCATTAGCCAAGGTACCTAGTATGTCTGCCCGTGTTCACAAAGTCTATATTATTAACGGTTTTAGATACCACATAGTCAGTTTTGGTAAGGTAAAAAAAATGAATTATTGGGGCATCTATGTAAAGTCAAGTAACGATGGAACCACCGATACTAACCTTTACATATCTCTACAAGAGATTATTGAAGTGGAGTATTGGGGCAGTCGACGTTGTCTTACCATTGTTCTATTCAAGTTGATTGGTATGACTTGACGAGAGGATTGTTTGTTCATACTAAGTATAAGTTGATATATATTGATCCCAATATGCGTCTGGCGTCTGAAGAGTCTGATCTATTTATTCTTGCAAGTCAGGCACAACAAGGTTGTTATTTGTCATATCCATCGCAACAAAACTCGAGGAGATAACGATGGGCGAATGGCACGACAAGAGCCAGATATGTGGTCGACACAACTTCATTGAAAAAAATAAATGACACCGCAGTGCAGGGCCCGAATGTTTACCAAGATAGCACTACGCTGATGATTACAGTAAAGTTTGAACTAAGTGGGTTTAATCTGAGAAATTTAGTGAATAATGAGTTTGAGCGTGTCGAAGGATAGATGAAGATGATGGCGACGATGAGGAGGAAGAAGGAGAAGAAAAACTAGAAGAGCACGATTTTGAAGACGAAGAGGAGCCGGTACAAGACAATAACAGTGATCTCGATTATGAAATAGGACATTAAACTTGTGTAATTTTATCCATCCCTTATTTAGCGATTACTCATGATCCTTTCGTACTCGTCAAAACATTTTTATTATTTTGTGATGAAGAAATTCCATTCAAAAGATAAAGAAAAATATTGTGCATGGTTGTATATTTTGCTAAAAAGATTATATATGTCGAAATATTATAAGCATTAATGTCACATTATTCATGTTTTATATTTCCATAAAAATATTGATGGGGAAACAATTCAGCGTCGTAATTCAGTAGATTATGGTGCAAATATTTTTCTTTTCAAAACGACTTATATATAATACGTTAAGTATGAGTCGACAGAGTTTGATGGTTTTAAAAAAATATGATATATATACATATATATATATATATATTTACAAAAAAACGTACAAGATATATATATATATATATATATATTATTGTATATGGTATATATATGTACACGCATATATCTTGAAAATTCAACCCAAATCTTTGTAAAAAAGTTATGAACTTTTGTATTAAGTAGAAAAACATGTCAGACCAAGTCTCAGCTCCCAAGATTTGATTTTCAAAAAGTTTGCTATAGGCATAGTGTAGGGTGAGACATAGATTACAGGGATTTTTTTTTTCAACTACTACAAATAAATTTGCTTAAACAAAATTTTTGTAAAAGATTATACACTATCGGTGGCAGCCTACAAAATTAAGCCCATTGAACAATTTATATAAAAAACCTAGAAAAAAATAAAAAGATAATACTGATGATAACAACGGTGGCAGCTTACATAATTGACAAGTACATTCAACAATCTAACAAAAAAAATGGCAAGATAGATACTAATAGGGATCTAAAAGATTCTATTCAAAGACCAAATCCAATCTTCCCCAAATCTGCTTCTCATCACCCCGCGAAATTCACTCAGCTACTCCAGTTCTCTCTCTCACACACGCAAATATTTTACACTCACTAGAAATTTCGCCAAAAGCCCTAAATCGAATCCAACCAAATTCTCCAAATCTTACACATTGTTCCAAAATCAAGAGGTTTGTATCTCAACTTTTTTATGTATTTTTTCTACTTTTAGTTTCACTACTTCGTAACATTTCTAAGCAGCTTTTCAAAGTTCAATTTGTTTTCTGTGTCAGTGGAATCCTGAATGTGTATCGACTTTTTTATGGTGTTTGAGCAGCTTTTCAAAGTTAAATTCGTTTTCTGTGGTAGTGGAATCCCGAATGTGTATTGAGTGTTTTATTGTGTTGAAGTTTGATCAAAATTTGTTTAGCGTTTTTTGCTCGTCTATGTGTTGTGTGTGTGTTTTTGTTATGGTTTTAGCAATTTTTTTTTAAGAGGCTTTTGGTTTCTTCGTGTTTTGACGTACCTTAATTAAACTGGTTGAGAGGTGTCGATTGTTATCCTTTGTGTTTCATATGTTCCGTATGGTGTGGTGGAAAAAAAAAACAATTGTGAGTTTCAAATTTTGTATATTAGAGAGCTCAATGGTTGCTGATTTGTTTTAGCATTAACACTTCCGTTAAGAAACATATTCGTTGAATAGCATTCCAAAAAGGACTAGGTCATTTGTTCTAGCCAACCTCAAACATTTGTTGATTGTTGTACATTATTGGCTTGTTAGTGAAGCAGACTTTGGCTGGACTTGGCCTTTTGCTTAGATAACTATATTTGGTAGTGAGGGTTGCAATGATTATTACTTTGTATCAATTTTATGCCTTGCTGATTTATCGATGAGATTCAAATCTTTTTGTCGCATTTGCTCTAATAGTTAGAGAGTCATTTGATGAGATTCTGGATAAATATGAATATTGATTATATAGGACATTACTTTGAAAAAAAATGCATTACTTAAAAGATTTGTTGGTGATAAATTTATGGATGCATTTGTGGATGTACCCTTTACATATTTTCTTCGTTTAATAAATTTATCTAAAGAGAAATCTTATTTTTCAGATGTAACCTACTAAAAACAAACTCAACGGCAGGTTGTAACAAGTTCATAATTTGTTGAGTCTCGAAGATAGTGGTAAACTTCCTAATTGTGTGTACAACATGAAGAGGCTATTGAGTACATTAGGACTTGGGACGACTTATGATGTTTGTGTCAACAATTGTTTCCTCTATTGCGGTGAATATGAAAGTAGTACTTTCACATCATGTCCAAGTGCGACGAAGAAAGATATGAAGAAAAATGAAATACTACTAAGAGGAACAAACGCATCTCACGTTAGCAATTATGGTACTTCCCATTGACTCCTAGATTGCAAAGTTTGTATAGTGGCCCGTAACACTGCAAAACACATGACATGATATTTGAAATGTAAAGGAGACGGTTATACAATGATTCATCCTGCCTCTGGTGAGGCATGGACACAATTCGACACCACATATCCCGATTATGTTGTAGAGGCCCAAAACATGAGACTTGGTCTCTGTATTGATGGTTTTACACCCTGGGGAACTCTTCTGCCTCTTACTCTTGTTAGCCGGTTTTTGTGACACCCTACAACCTCCCGCCAGATCTTTGCATGAGGCAAGAGTTTATTTTTCTTAGCCTACTAATTGCTGGCCCATAAAGTCTAGGAAAAAACATTGACTTGATGAAAGACCGTTAATTGATGAACTTCATTGGCTATGAAAATACGAGGTTCAGACTTATGACAGCTTCAAAAAGCAGAATTTCATCATGCGAGCTCATGTGATGTGGACGATAAGTGATTTTTTAGGATACGATATGCTATCTCAATGGAGCACACATAAAAGGTTATCTTGTCCATATTGCATGGAGAACACTAAAGCTTTCCGATTGAAGCACGGTCATAAATTATCTTTCTTCGATTGTCATCGACAATTTTTAACTCTATATCATCCATTGTGAGAGAATACCATAAATTTTAAATTACACTTAATTGAGCAAGATGCGCCACTGCATCGAAGATTGGGTCCTAAACTGAAAAGGCACGTTAGTCACCTTCCAAAAATTGGATTTGGTAAAAGTTGAGAGTCTATTGAGAGCTTTGGCGTGACACACAATTGGTGCCGGCATAGTATATTTTGGAAACTTTTGAATTGGGAGTCAAATATGATCCGTCACAATCTAGACCTCATGCATTGCGAAATGAATTTTTTTAGATAATATCAAGAACATTGTGATGGATGACCCCGGGGAAGTCCAAGGACAATAATAATGCTTGAAAGGATTTACAATTCTGGATGAATCGAAGTGAATTATTCCAAGACACTGGACCAGGTGGTCAACAATACAAAACAAAAGCGGTGTATTAATTGAGTAAGGAGCAGAAGTTACTTGTTTGTGAATGGCTACATGATGTGAAGGTTCATGATGGACATGTGTTAAATATTTCACGGTGCGTCCAAATGCAACAACTTTGATTGGTTGGATTAAAAAGTCATGATTGTCGCGTGTTTATGCACCGTTTGGTGCCAATTGCATTTCGTGGCTTCTTATAAAATCATATTTGGGAACCACTTACTGAGGAATAGGTCCACAATAGAAGAATTAGAAAGATCTATTGTCATTACTATGTGCAAACTTGAGAAAATATTCTCCTCGTCGTTCTTTGACTAAATGGAGCATTTGGCCATACACCTTCCTAGGAGGCAAAAGTTGGTGGACCTGTCGAGTATAGGTTGATGTATCCCTTTGAGAGGTAACATATTGTTATTTTGTCCATAAATGTGTGTGTCTATATATATTAATTTGAATGTTATTTGTTGTCACCCTCTTTTGTCATTTATGGACAGGCGCATGCTGGAATTGAAGAGATCTGTTGCTAAAAAGGCTCGGATAGAAGGGTTGATTTCTAAGGCACATATGATTACTGAAGTAACCAATGTTATGAAACATTATTTTGGCCAAAGGGTTGAAACAAGGGCCAATCGTTTGAACCAGAAAGAGATAAGTCTCAACATAGATTTTACTGGTGAGTTATCAACCTTTCAATGTCAAGGAAGACCATTGGGCAGTGGTAGAGACTTGAAACAACTAATAGTTGCAGAACGAAAAGCTGCAGAATTATATGTTCTTCTAAATTGTTCAGAGGTTGACGCGTTGTTAAGGTACATTTTAGATTTTTTTAGTTGTATGTCTTAATATAAATCATCGAGTCAAAAATTAAAATGTGCGTTGATTTTTGGTTATAGGCGTTTTGACGAAGAAATGTGTCATGGTTTATCTCTAGACCAAATTTAGCGACGACGTAACATTCACTTTGTTCGGTGGTTTAAAGAGTGTATAAAGTTTGATCGTTTCGAGGTGGATCTTCGAATACGTGCATTAGCCAAGGGTCCTAGTATGTCTGCTCCTATTTGCAAAGGCTATATTATTAAGGGTTTTAGATTCCACACAGCCAGTTATGAAAAGGTAAAAAAACGAATAAATGGGGCATCTATATAATGACAAGTAACGATGGAACCACCGACACTAATTTTTACGGGTCGCTGCAAGAGATTATTGAAGTGAAGTATTGGGGCAGTCGGTATTGTCTTACAATTCTTCTATTCAAGTTGATTGGTATGATTTGATGTGAGGATTGTTTGTTCATCCAAAGTATAAATTGATATATATTGATCCAAACATGCGTCTGGCGTCTCATCCATTTATTGTTGCAAGTCAGGCACAAGAAGCTTGTCATTTGTCATATCCATTGCAACAAAACTCGAGGAGAGAACGATAGGCGATTGGCCTGACAAGAGCCAGATATGTGGTCGACACAACTCCATTGAAAGAAACAAATGACACCGCAGTGCAGGGCCCGAATGTTTACCAAGATAGCACCGCGCTAGTGATTAGAGTAAAGGTCAAACTAAGTGACTTTAATCTGAGAAATTTAGCGAATAATGAGTTTGAGCGTGTCGAAGTAGATGAAGATGATGATGACAACGATGAGGAGGAGGAAGGAGAAGAAGAACTAGAGGAGCACGATTTTGAAGACGAAGAGGAGTCGGTACAAGACAATGACAGTGATCCCGATTATAAAATAGGACATTACAGTTGTGTAATTTTACCCATCCCTTATTTTGCGATTACTCACGATCCTTTCGTACTCGTCAAAACATTTTTATTATTTTGTGATGAAGAAATTCCATTCAAAAGATAAAGAAAAACATTGTCTTTGGTTGTATATTTTGCTAAAAAGATTATATATGTCGAAATATTATAAGCATAAATGTCACATTATTCATGTTTTATATTTTGATAAAAATATTGATGCGGAAAGATTTTAGCTTCGTAATTCAGTAGATTATGGTGCAAGTATTTTTCTTTTCAAAACAACATATATATATATATATATATATATATATATAAAACATGTTAGTATGAGTCGACCAATTTTGATATTTTTAAACAAATATGATATACATATATATATATATATATATACAAAAAACATACAAGATATTGTATATATATATATATATATGTACACACATATATCTTGAAAATTCAACCCAAATCTTTATAAAAAGATTATGAATTTTCGTATTAAGTAGGAAAACATGCCAGACTAAGTCTAAGCTCCCAAGATTTGGTTTTCAAAAGGTTTACTATATGCATAGTGTAGGGTGAGACATGATTATAGGGATTTTTTTTTAACTACTACAAATAAATTTGCTTAAATAGAATTCTTGTAAAAGATTATATACTAGCGGTGGCAGCCTACAAAATTAAGCCCACTCAACAATTTATATTAAAAAAATAATATATAATACAGATGATAACCGCGGTGGCAACTTGCATAATTGACAAGTACATTCAACAATCTAACAAAAAAAAGGCAAGATAGATACCGATAGGGATCTAGAAGAGTCTATTCAAAGATCAAATCTCATCTTCCCCAAATCTGCTTCTCATCACCCCGCGAAAATTGCCTGTGAAATTCACTCAGCTACCCCATTTCTCACTCTCACACGCGCAAATATTTTATACTCACTCGATATATTGCGAAAAGCCCTATATCGATTCCAACCAAATTCTCCAAATCTTACACATCGTTCCAAAATCAAGAGGTTTGTATCTTAACTTTGTTTTATGTGTTTTTTCTACTTTTAGTTTCACTACTTCGTAACATTTTTGAGAAGCCTTTCAAAGTTCAATTTTTTTTCTGTGTTAGTGAAATCTTGAATGTGTATCGAGTTTTTTATGGTGTTTGAGAAGCTTTTCAAAGTTCAATTCGTTTTTTGTGGTAGAGGAATCCCGAATGTGTATCGAGTTTTTTATGGTGTTGAAGTGTGATCGGAATTTGTTTAGCGTTTTTCTCGTATGTGTTGTGTGTGTGTGTTTTAATTAGGGATAATTCCGTCAAACCCCGTGAACTATAGCGACTTCTGGACACCACCCCTGAACTTTATAAATAACACCCCCCGAACCTTTGCCAACCTGTTTGAGTTGCCCCATGGCAATTTTTTGACCAAAAAATCACCGAAATTTTTCTTTTTTCAAAATCTTCTCATTTTTGAGACAGTTCCGGTAGTGGTGACGGTATCGCAAAACTCAAAGTCACTACACGGGAAATTTAATTTTAATTCGTTGAATTTTTGGAAAATATGAAAAACACTTGAAGGCAATGTTGCACGGGTTCGGGTACGGCGGTACGGGTACGGTACGATACGGATACGCCGATATGGCATTTTTTAAAAACAGCTGATACCGGTACGGCATGGATACGTCTATATATAAACAATTATTAATATTTATTATATGTATTTTTTATTTTTAACAAGCAATAAATTTAAAACTTAAACAAGAAAAATTAAAAATACACAAAAAAAAAATTAACATTAAAAAACTCATGCATCAAATATGAAAAAAGACATATAAACGTGAATTATTTATGACTAATAAGTTAAACAACAACATAACAAGCTTGAAGATGACTCATGGTGGTGGTGGTGATTATGAATATAAAAAGAAAAGTATAATTATGGTGGTACATGGTGGTGGGGTAAAGATGGCGCATGGTGGTGGTGGTGGTGATTATGAATAGAAAAAAAAGTATAATTATAAAAATAATGAGACCTGAATCATGCCCTTGATAAAGGGATTTTCATTTTTTTATTCTATTTTAAAGTTGGTGGAATTTATATTTAAATATTTAACCCATCAAATATTAAAAGTTTATAAAAAATACCCATAATAGTTCTGATACGCCTAAAAAAACGTATCGGATACGCATCGAGATTTTTTTAATTTCAAAATTAAAGGATACACCATGTGGCATATCGGATACGTCAGAAATGGTATCGGTATCTGAATCGGTATCGATGTGTATCGGGTACTGCATAGCCGTCTTGGTATCGATATCGGTGTATCACAGCTTGAAGGTGTTCATCACATTTTTCAGAAATTCGACGAATTAAAACTAAATTTCCAGTGCAATGGCTTTGAATTTTCCGACACCGTCACCGCTAATGGAACATTTTCGATGAGGAGAATATTGAGTCCAAATTTAAGAATTCCGGCAAAAAAAATCGGCAACCCGCCACTACGCCGCCGCGGTTTGCGGAAATTTTTTGTCGAACTTTTTTTTTTATTCTAATCGACTTTTCTACTCGTCAACGCGGTTCTGATAGTGGTGACGGTATCGTAAAATTCAAAGTCATTACACGAAAAATTTAGTTTTATTTCGACGAATTTCCAAAAAAATGAAAAACACTTGAAGGTGTCCATCACATTTTCCAGAAATTCGATAAATTAAAACTAAATCTCTCGTGTAATGGCTTTGAATTTTTCAATACCATCATCACTACCGAACCATCTTGACGAGGAGAAGATTCTGAAAAAAAAAAAAAAAAAAATCGGCGATTATTTTGTCGAAAATTGTCAAGGGGCAACTCGAACAGGTTGGCAAAGGTCAGGGGCAAAGTGCTTATTTATAAAGTTCAGAGGGTGGTGTCCAAAAGTCGCTATAGTTCAGGGGGTTTGAAAGAATTATCCCTTTTATTATGGTTTCAGCGTTCTTTGATGGTTTCAGCAAAAAAAAATTCAAGTGAGGCTTTTGCTTTCTTTGTGTTTTGATGTACCTTAATTGAACTGGTTGAGAGGTGTTTGCTGTTATCCTTTGTGTTTCATTGAGGAGCGTTTTCATATGTTCCGTATGGTGTGGTTGGAAAAAAAACAGTTGTGAGTTTCAAATTTAGTATATTAGAGAGCTCAATGGTTGTTGATTTTTTAGCATTAACACTTATGTTAAGAAACATATTCGTTGAATGGCATGCCAAAAATGACTAGGCCATTTGTTCTAGTCAACCTCAAATATTTGTTGATTGTTGTACATTATTGGCTTGTTAATGAGGCAGGTTTTGGCTGGACTTGGCCTTTTACTTAGATAACTATTTTTGGTAGTGAGGGTTGCAATGATTATTGCTTGGTTTTAATTTTATGCCTTGCTGATTTATCGATGAGATTCGAATCTTTTATGGTATTTGGTCTAATAGTTAGAGAGTCATTTGATGAGATTCTGGATAAACATGAACATTGATTTTTGAGGACATCATTTTGAAAGAAAATGCATTAGTTAAAGGATTTGTTGGTGATAAATTTATGGATGCATTTGTGGATGTACCCTTTACATATTTTCCTTGTTTGATAAATTTATCTAAACAGAAATTTTATTTTGTAGATGGCACCTGCTAAAGACAAACGACGGACTAAAGATAAAGCTAAAAGATAGTTGTTCTGTATCCTGGACTTTCCCTGTTGTACCGTCACCCCTGGTGTTGCCAGTAACACCCTCGACGTTGCCTATAACACACACTATGTTGCCTGCAGCGCCCCTGCCATTGCCACAATTGTGTGTTGCATCGTTGTCCTCGTTGCCCGCAATGCCACTACCATTGTCACAATTGCATGTAGCTTCATTGCCATCGTTGCCGGCATAGCCCATGCCATTGCCACAATTTCCCGCAGCTTCGTTGCCCCCGTCACCTGCAACGCCCATGCCATTGCCACAATTTCATGTAGCTTCGTTGCCCTCGTCGCCTGCAGTGCCCCGGCCGTTGCCAACTTTGCAAGGCACACATATGACCGCACTTTTGCAGGTTGGGTGCTCATCGGTGCCAGTAGGTGGTGCTACATCACTTCCTCAAAGTGGTATGCCAGTGTATATATTTGGAGCCCCCGCACTGGGGTTTGGACATTACTCGAGCAATAACGCACAGTTTGGGCTATCATTCACTCGTTCGATTGTGCCGTTATTTGAGGGAGTGGCAGGTCAGCTTGGTGGACAGTTGAATAGTGGTAATGCTCAGGCCCAAACTCAGGCTCAATTTGAGGCACAAATGAATATTATCCGTACTCATGAGTCATCGCCATATCACTCCTCATCACAGCGCCATGTAGTGCATGTTCCTATCGTGGAGTATTATGGTGGAGGTGCGACCAACCACGCTTATGGGGCATCGTCGCATAGTTCTCATAGCCAAGCATCTACAAGTCAAGTACAATATGATATTATGGATGAGAAAGATAGCGATGATGAAGACGATGATGGTGGAGATGAGGAGCATGTTGGTGTCGATGAAGACAACTTGCCTGGAGAGCGATGGGTTGGTCGAGGCGGTGGTATTGGTCTACAAGCCCTTGCCAATCCAGCTGATACAACGCCGCTCACTTTAACTTTTGTTGGGGAATTTGATCATGATAAGGTAACAAGCACCATAGGAATTAACCTGAAGAGGATTATGCAGCACCCGCATACGTCCTACCCGAATTTTACTAATGACGAGAAACAAGAGGCCAGGGGCCGATTTGCGGTAATTTATTTTTTAGGTAGTATGAATAATATCCTTTTGTCACTCTTAAAACTAAAATTTTTGTTGTTTTACTATTACATAAAACATTTCAATAGGATGAATTATGGGATGACATGATTTGGATTGCTTACGAAAAGGTATGTCAACAACGCTTCAGTGAGCTATGAATAAGGCCAAGACTTGGTGGTGAGAAGTATGCAAGAATCCGCAATATGCAAAAAAGCATAAAACTTGGATGCCAAAGGAATGGTTATCGGACTATGTGGCATATTGGAGAAACCCTAAATGCATGGAGAGATCGCAAACTACAAGGACGAATCAAAACCAAAGACGGGGACCCAACTACTTAGGCGGTTCGAGAAGCCAGCAATCACATAAGAAAGACTTGGTATGTTTTTTATTCAGTAGTTGTAATCTGATACTAGACTCATTTAGATGATTTTGTTACTTCATAGGCCACAATTTTCAGCCTTGTTTTATGAAAAACTTGGTTTTGTTTATCGGCAATGGCTTATTGTATGTGCACACTTTGTTGTGGCGTTGTTAAAGTCAAATATCAGTTCAGTATTATCCTTAACCAAGTGAATAAAATACTTGGTAAGAATTTGTTTATAAAACACTTTGATTATTTGAGAGGTTTCAGAATCTGTTTGTATAATTTAAGTCGATTATGTTCTTAAGTTTATGTTGTTACATGTTGATAATCTTCTGATGCTAATTAATCTGCATTTGTTCATAAGTTTTCAGGAAGTAGCTTATGTGTTTTAAGGTTCCAGATTATGTTTTAAATCTAGTTAATCGTGTCGAGAAGTGGTTTTGTTTACTCTTATATTCAGCCTTCTTTCCAAAAGCTGCACCTGGACTTGAACCAGAGACCTCGCCCGTGTTGTTACCTGATGATAATCTGTTGCTACTAATTAATTTGCATCTGTTTATTAGTTTTCAGGAATCAGCTTTTTTGTTTTAAGGTTCCAGATTAGATTTAAAGTCTAGTTAATCTTGTCAAGACGTGGTTTTATTTACTGTTATATTCAGTCCTCTTTCAAGTAGTTGTTTATATATTTCTGTTTATATGACACTTTGATTAAGAGGTTTCAGAATCTGTTTGTATAATTTAAGCCGCTTATTATGTTCTTAAGTTTCTATTATTATATATTGATAATTTGTTGTTGCTTAAATCCGCATGTGGTCATTAGTTTTCAGGAATCAGCTCTTGTGTTGTAAGGTTCCAGATTACGTTTTAAGTCTAGTTAATCTTTTCGAGAAGTGATTTTGTTTACTGTTATATATATATATATATATATATATATATATATACACACACACACACTCTTGACATAAAATATGTTCCTTTTATTTTAATCTTTTTTGAATAACACAAGTTCACATTTTTTGTATCAATGTTTATTTTGATCGGCAAAGGCCAAGAAAAAAGATTCACTTAGAAAATATTTTCCACCAGAAAAAGTCGCTACATGAGGCTTGGTTGAAGACTCGGTCAAAAAAAAACTAAAAAATAGAGTTGTAAAATGGGCAAATCTGTGGTGTATGGACGCACTAATAAGACAATTAAGAGTATTTACTATATGTCTACGGGCAATCTTATATATTTAAGTTACATAGCATTAATTTGCGTAGGACAAATACATGGCATACTGTGCGGACAAAGTAGATCCAGATATAAGCAAGTGGAAACCATGGGAACTGAGCCACTGAATTACTACGGTGGGAAAGCCAAAGAAAGGTAAGTTTTCTGGGGTGGGATCATATGGCAATCCGAAATTGCTAGGGGTCAAGTGTCGTAAGACAAAGAAGTACATATGTACAAGGGTGGATCGAGTGGGACAAGTGAGGCTAAGGATAAAGAGTACAATTAGCATATTGCAATGTTTGACAGCTAAGTTGGAAGCCTCGATTGTTGTGCAGCAGGTTAAGGACATAGAGCGCGATGCGTTGATTGAGATGCTTCGTTCGCAGATGCACTTGCGTATGTCTTCAAATAGACAAGCTCTCTCTCCAAACTCGGCATTTCAGCAACACTTTACTCAGCATACATTTGTTCCCACACAACAAGTGCAACAAAGCAATGTGTCACAGCCTATTCAAATGCATGACGACGTGTATCATGTGCCTCCACTAGATGGCACTCTGGGTGGTCCAGAAGGGATGCCTCATCCACCAAATGGCGTACATGATGGTCAGGTAGGGAATGAGGTGAATCTAGATGATTTCGATTTTCAGCAGCAGTAGATATATATAAGTTTACTTATATTTTGTGGTAATTGCCAAACTTTTACACAATGTTGTGTGGTTTCGGCGCTTGCTAAGTTTTGTTGTTTTCGTTGATGCTCCATAGCAATCCTTGGATTGGCAAAGTAGCATAGCTTGGGAGAGCATTAGGTGCTCTTATTTTGAGGAAAGTAGATAGTTCGTTTTTTTTTAACATGGTGTTTGTATAATGAGCATATGTTCGTTCTTGAATGATATACAATTATGGTGATCGCGTTTCATATTTTGGGCAAATTGTTGTCGGTTTGATTTTTGGAATTGTAAGAATTACGTAGTTCGAATTGTTGGAATTATGTTGGTCTTTTGAAATTGCTGAACGTAGAGGAAGTTTTGAAATTGGTTTGTTTTGCTAAACTCTGGTTTTATCGGATTGTATGTTATTGTTGATTCTAGTTTTTGCATTCTAGATTTAGTGTTCTTATTTTAGTCAGAATAGTTGTTGCATTAACAGTAATGTGTTCTAAGTTTAGACACAATGGCATTTAAATGTGTTCTTTGTGTTATGAAACTTGTTTTCATATGCACTTTCCAGGCGGTTAATGCTTTTTTCAGAATCTATTTGACAAATTGAGTTGTAGCATTTTTAGTTATCTCTTTGTTCTAAAACTTCCAACTTTCCTGCATGCTCAACACATCTGATACAATTACATATTAGTGTTGAATACTTAAAAACGAAATTAATATGTAGAATGTTGTATCTGATACAATTACATATTAGACTGAAAATGAAATTAATCTGTAGAATGTTGTTTATTATTGCTGAACTATGGTTTAAATATGAGTTTTATAATTGTCTATTATTTATAATGTGTTAGGAAATTATTTTAGAAACCGCAACTTGCCTTTATGTAGATATTGAAAGCGGTTCTTCAGTTTCGATGAAGTACGAGAGCATCTACCCGCTTTCGTTATATTAGATTGCTTGGTCATCCGAATAAACCCATATTTGATACCACATTCACGCTTTCCATAGATTAGGTGGTGCTTTTCCGCTTCCAATTATGCAATGATCGAAAGCATGCAACTTCACTTTCTTACTTCGCTTTTTGCTGTCTGTGTTTGTTGTAATGATATCGATCCTTTTTTTCACAATAAGAACAACAAGATTCTTATTTCTTAACCACAACATAATCAGAGGTAATATAATTAATTACAAAATAATCTTTATTGAATATAATACGAAATTTGAATTAAAGTTCAATCCAAATGAAATAATCTAAAATTTCCCCTCATCAGCAGCATGCAGTTGCTAGTGATTTTCTCTTCGCTCACTCTCAGTACAATAATCCAAAGAATTGTGATAAATCAAATACAAAAAACAACGTCGAGGAAAACTAGAGGGAAGCTGGTGCAGGTGCATCAAACTCCGAACCAGTGGCGGTCGCGGCGGCTCCACTGCTCAGAAGCTCCAACATGGCACGGTGAGGGTTGGACTTTTGCTTCTCACATAGAGCTGGCAAGAAAACACCTAATCGCAATACAAATTTAATAAGTCACATTTGGTTGGAGAAATTGTAATGTTGGAAGGCAATTTATAAGATATATTAAGTACTTAATTTATATTTGAGCTTTTAAATAAGACAGTAATTTGATGAATTGTTATTACACACATATAAAAACTATCATGTGAAAAGAGGTCTTGAAAATACATATAAATAAATATAAATGGTTAATCTTTGTATAGGGTTGAGCTTGTAAACGAAACGATAACAATATTAGATATATAACAAAATTTTAGTCAATCACCTTCTCCTGCGGCAAGGTTAAAGTAAAGGTCGACGATGTTAGGGCAATTCTGGTAGCAAGCGGGGTGCAAAGGTTGGCGGTGAATCCAAGCGCTAGCAAAGCATTTGAAGAAATTCCAACGAATCCACGGTCAACACCGCACGAGCTGATGCACTCGTCGCTTTCTATGTGTCCGGACAATCTCTCCACCATCACCTCCGATGTTGTACATGTGTAGTCTTGGGTCCCTACTTCGTTCATGAAGTTCTCTAGTACACATCTCTTCCCCGATGAAGCAATCGCGAATGAACACAAATTCGTAGGCAAGTTCTCGCAAATCACCTCCGCTATAGTTACAAAAAAAAATTAACAAAAGTTAAAAAAATTAATTAATAACTAATTAATATGGCATGTTAGTAAATGACAACATGTTGCGTTAAAATGCCTAAAGATCCTTGGATGAAGAGGGAGCATGCAACGAAGAGGATCAATGTCAGTTTCATTGAAGCCATTTTTTTGTTTTTCTGTTTTTGGTATTTGGCTTTTGTTTTCTTGAAGAAACTGATGTAGTTTTAAAATGTTTAATAAAAATTGAAGAATGGGGTGCTTCTATTTATACAAGGTGATGAATGCACTGATGTTTAAGGGATTTAGTAACATTTAAAAATTAGATTCGTGTAAGGTACTTCGAAAATTAATTTGGGCGCATGTCTGAACTTTAACTAACGCGAGATTTGACGAGAACCTTGTGAAGTATTAGTGGAACCCACACGTTAATTTTCTCCGAGATATTATTGGTTTTCCATTTGCATAAAGTGCCAAATTATTTGCAATTGATTATATTATATAGTATTTTGTAAGTTATGTGAAGGTGGTATGTTGTTTCTAGTTGACGGCTACCGTGTTCATAAAAGACGGGTGGGATGTCTAAACATTTGAAGTTTCCAACAATTGGAAGCTTCTCAATCATTTTGAATTGGTCGTAAATTCGAGATTTAAGATATAAATTGTTAAGAAACTTAAGTTTACATGCAAGAAATCATAATATCCATCAGAGCAATTAATGATCTATATAAAGTTTGTAATAGAAATTACACCTATCAACTAATGCGATCAAGCTAACATTTATTCATCAGGGATTCCACATGCAAATAGGCTAGCTCAAGATAAATTACAATCTCGACTTTGGTGTTGAGCATTTTTACTATGTATAAAATTAATTTGTGATAATTCGTTTATTAAAATGAGCATGCACTTTAAATTATTTTATGCAATCGTGCATTACAACATGGTATTACCGATGGAGGAAATGATAAAATCTTCTTTAGTTGTAACATAATAATCACCTCATAATTTCATTTTCGTTAAATATTTATATTACTATATTAATTTTATACACCGTATCTGCATGATACTATAGACAATTTCAAAGCAAAGCCAAAATATGCCTGGCACTAATATATGTGACAAAGATTTTGGAAGTGTGGGACAGAGTCAACGAACAAATTTCATGACATCAATACACGTGTTCGAGTTCTCGATCTTCAATTGGCAGAAAACTGTGGTGATGTAAGAATCATATTATTGGCGGGTTGTAAATTTGTAAGAAAATAATACAGTATGCTTCCAAATTCCACATTCACTTCTTTATGTATCCTTGTGAAAGACTTTAGAGTCTTCTTGCATGGTCTTTCACGCAATTTGTTCGAAAAATCTTGATTGAAATATCTGTGTATATACTTGATCAGTCCCTAATCTGGTGAAGCTCAATGAATACACCGCCTAAGTTGAGTTAAATGATTATAGTATACCTTAAAGTGTATTTTGGTCTTATTTCGTCTGGGTTACAATACATTGAGATAATCGTTACAATTGGCATGACTCAACCAAAATAATGATAATCAATTACAAGGAACGGACTAGCTTGGTCGGGAACACCTAACACACGTAGCTAAACTAAAATGACTAATAAAACCCCGATCTGCAAACAGTCAAACTGAAATGGTTCGATGCACCTGTAACCGTCGAATCTGCCGAACTATCGAATGGACGTGGCTTGAGGCTCCTGAATGTACCAAATCTGCTAAACTGTCGAACCAGCCATGGTTCGACACTAATAACTCTTGAACGGAGTGTTCGAGGGTTAACAATCGAATCAGCTTGAAGAATAGTCGAGTCGAAGAACTATCGAACGGAGGAACTGTCCAACAGCTGAGTTCGATTGATGATGGTAGGTGAATAATATACGTAGTGTGAATATCGGAGAACGAGGTATATATAGACCCTAGTTCGAGGGACCCGAATCGTGTACGAAAAATAACAATCGAACGCGGGACGTTCGATTGTCCTGAAAACAGTCAAATCGGCCGAGTTCGGCTCTCTTATTTTTGGGCCTTATTCGGGGTAGGCCGGCCCAATTCACTTTTGGGCCTCCTAAAATACCCCCACCAAAGTGTAATATAGATACAGAAAACTTAATCTCAACTTTTAATAGCATGTTCTTGCTGCTTTAATATCTGGCATAACACTACTCAGGTTAGAATTATTTCTTAAAAATGTTGTATATGACGTGATGGAAACCAAGCGTTAATCGTATAGGTAGTACTTAGTTTCAACCTCTCATCACAATCATGCCTTTTGCACCAATGATTGGTGTCACTCTCCTCTATATGGCTATGAAATATGGTATGCAGCTTGATTTTTCTTCTTCTTTTACTTCGTTATTCTAATTGGTATTATGTGCACTTCTTTTGAACATCTTGTGCACTTCTAATGATAACTTTGCGCTATCTTAAAAACAAATATATCTTTTACACTAATAATAGTTCAATTAAGAAAATCTTTCCTACCATGTGGTGCAACCCAAGCACTCACATTTGTGTGATTCCTACATGTGAGTGGAGTGGGTTGTATTTAACAGAGTATGTAAGACACTACGTTAAATTGACTTCATCATCGCGCTATACAAGCCCACAAACATAAAAAGTTGTCTCATTCTTATATCAGTACAATTTGTTGGAAAAATTATTGTGTACAATTGTTGTATGGATGACATGGTACAAGCGATGGTTTAAACTAAAAAGAGTTTCCTAAATTTTAGGAAGTAATCACTCAACACCTCATACCCACTGGGTATTGATAGTAATAACTGGCTGGATGCACCACCTCATTGCACAGCGTTGCACACCTAATAATCTCTCAAGTTTTTGGCCCGATCACATGGACACAATTAGGGGTGTTATGGGTCGGGGACCCGCCGGGTCGGGACCCCGGCCCATCGGGTTCTGTCGGGGCGGGAGCTGTTGTACAGCTCCCGTTCCTCCCGCCGGGAACACTGTTCCCGGCGGAACGGGATTCTCGCCGGGACGGGAGGGATCCCGTGATCCCGGTGGTCAGCCCCTTTTTTGCAGTTTTTTTTTACCTTTTGATTTGATTTTGGTAATTGATATTGTGGTGGTGCTGCGGTGACGGTGGTGCGGCGGTGGACGGTGGTGTGTGTGTGTTTCAGTGTGTGAGGTATGAAAATGAAGCAGGTGGTGGCTGTGTAGTGAGTGTGTGTGCGTGAGTGTAAAGAGAGTAAGAAAAAAGAAAAAATGTGTAAGGAAAAAAAAATATAGTGGGTGTGTAAGTGAGTGTGTCATTTAGTGTGCGTGTGTGCGTGAGTGTAAGAAAAAAAAAATGAAGAGTGTCAGAAAAAATTAAAAAGAGATGTAAGAAAAAAAATAATATATATATATATATATATATATATATATAAGTGGGTGTGTAGTGTGTGAGTGTGTCAGTTAGTGTGTGTGTGAATATGTGTGTGTGTGCGTGAGAGTAAGAAAAAAAAATGAAGAGTTTCAGAGGAAAAAGAAAGAGATGTAAGAATATATATATATATATATATAGTGGGTGTGTAATGCGTGAGTGTGTCAGTTAGTGTGTACGTGAGTGTGAGAAAAACAAATGAAGAGTGTCAGAAAAAGAAAAAAGAAGAAGAGAGAGATGTAAGAAGAAAAAAAAATTGCAGGCTACTTCCTCCCGGGATCCCGCGGGAGGTAACGGGATCCGGTTCGGATCCCGTTCCCTCCCAGCGGGATCCAGCCAGGAACAATTTCCCGGTCTAGCCGGGACGGGAAGCAAACGGGTTTTCCCCGGCTCGGGAAAAACCCGTCGGGTCGGGTCGGATTCCAAGCTCCCGACCCAGCCCAAACACCCCTAGACACAATACCCTCAAGATGGGCTGAGGCCCAATACCATCTAATTTTGGCTTTCTTGATTCGGCCTGCTGCTCCAAACCAATGTCATATTAGAATTAGGCCTTGTGTTTCGGCCCACTGTTGTTTTTTTGAATTTCCCAATAAGCAGTTCGCAATCAAACCCATAACGAGGTTATGGAGATAACGGATAAGTGGGACCCGCATTAGCAATCTTCTTACAGTTATCCCTCCCTCCAAAATTCATATCATCTCAAATTTAAAGTAAAAACACACAAAACTTATTAGATAAAATAAGATAAAAAAATTTAACCATGTGGCTAACGCTACATCCACAACATCACCTCATCCTCTCTTCTCCACCTGCAATTCCATCTCCCATTTCACCACTCTCCAAACACTATGCAACGGAGTCGTTTCCAGGCGGGGCTGCCACGTGGTGCCAACTGGCAACTTCGTTGGAGTACGGTGCATAGCCGTAACGGCTGATGTACAAACCAAAAAGAAAAAGGGGTACGAGGTTCAAACACTGACTAACTGGCTTTTGAAACAAGAACAAGCTGGAATTATTGATGCTGAGCTTACTATAGTAATTTCGAGTATATCAATGGCTTGTAAGCAAATAGCTTCATTGGTGCAAAGGGCTAGTATTTGTGACCTTAATGGAGTACATGGTGCTGTTAATGTTCAAGGGGAGGATCAGAAGAAACTTGATGTTGTCTCCAATGAGGTTTGTATTTGCAAAATTAATTAGTATATTCTTGTCATATGGTTTATTTAGTATAGTATATATCACACGTGGAACCAAAAAATGGAATCTTTAGCTATTTTTTTTATTAAGGTAAAAAAGTTTAATTGTTTTTATGCAACTATTGTGTGATGACATGGCACAAGATCTTGATAACAATATCATGTAAGGCACTAACCGGCTATCTATGTGCATTTATATTAGTAACCATATTGTATGCACCACGTCATCGTGCAGTGGTTGGAAAGAACTAAATCCTCCAAAAAGGTTGGCATTTTTCACTTAGTTATTACTAGAGAAAAAGATAGTTACATACACATCTATTGAGGTTGATCTAATTACAACAATCTTCCATAAGGTTTGAATAATTACAAAGACAGCTACGGAACTTTAAAAGTACTTGAAAATAGTGGTTGCCTGTAATGTTTCATTGTTAGTGTGTTATCCAGAGTTAGGAGGTATGTATCTATAAAAGGGTGTTGCTTTAATCAGTCAAATGATATGGGGAATCTTTGGAACTAGCTCAAACCTTAGGGGTGTAACTGCAATTATCCCTTTTTATTATGTAAGGATTAGCTTTTAAATCTGTAAAGAGGAACAGGGAACTAATGGCTTCAAGGTGTATAGGATGAGTTTCTAAGTTTGTAGAGTCAAATGAATAAATGTAATGATTATTAACTGTGAATGTGTTAAATCAGGTGTTTTCTAATTGCTTGAGGTCAAGTGGGAGGACAGGCATCATAGCATCAGAAGAAGAGGATGTGCCAGTAGCAGTGGAAGAGAGTTTTTCAGGCAACTATGTTGTAGTGTTCGACCCTCTCGATGGATCGTCTAACATCGATGCAGCCGTTTCTACTGGCTCCATATTCGGAATATATAGCCCTAACGACGAATGCCTTGTGAATATTGAAGATGACGACGCCCCCGTAAATTTCGAACGACTACTATACACGTCTTCCTGCCTTGTGAGTAGACCTTAGTCTCCATAATCATGTTATAATTTCTAATGAATGAAAATATTAGAAAAGATTGAATTTTTGAGTAATCCTATATCATTTTTTGCTCAAAAGATTGTATTTTTTAAGTTAAGTTTTTGCTCCGGATTGAATTGTTATAAACCAAAATATGAAAATTTCATGCATGTTCTTTTTTTTCAGCTTGACAATGCGAAAGAAAGGTGTGTTGTAAACGTGTGTCAGCCGGGAGATAACCTTCTTGCAGCCGGATACTGTATGTACTCGAGCTCCATAATATTCGTTCTAACCTTAGGCAAGGGCGTGTTCGCCTTCACGTTGGATCCAATGTTCGGTGAATTCGTTCTTACTCACGAAAACATCCAGATACCTAAATCAGGAAAGATCTATGCGTTTAATGAAGGGAATTATCAGCTGTGGGACGACAAGTTAAAGAAGTACATCGACGACCTCAAGGACCCTGGTACGAACGGGAAGCCTTACTCGGGTAGGTATATCGGTAGTTTGGTTGGCGATTTTCATCGGACGTTGTTGTATGGTGGCATATACGGTTATCCGAGGGATAAAAATAGTCAGAATGGGAAGTTGAGGCTCTTGTACGAGTGTGCGCCGATGAGTTTTGTCGTTGAACAAGCTGGTGGCAAAGGGTCCGATGGGCATCAGAGAGTTCTTGATATTCAGCCAACTGAGGTTAGTTTTATGTGATTGTTACACTTTGCATTTGAATGAACTTGAAGTTTGATTTATTGTCTGTTCCCTTTTTGTTTCCTTTTTCGCAGATTCATCAGAGAATCCCATTGTACATTGGAAGTGTGGAAGAGGTGGAAAAATTAGAGAAATATTTAGCATGAGATAGGATGTAATATAAAGCTTTTGTTTTGACAGACGAAAATAATGTTCCCTGAAAATTTTGCTGCTGTGAATATTCATCACAAGTGTAAACTTTTGGGAAAAAATAAGTAATGAAGGATTTAGTTTTTTCGTTCTTGTGTCAATGCAAAGTTCATATGTCAAAGGAAACCAATTATCATCTGTTAGTTTGCTTGCTGATATGAAAAAGAAAAGGTATCCAGCTCAAAAACTATTCCTAAAACGCATAAAAATAATTATTGCAATAAACTTGAAGCCCACAGCGGATCGATACTTATGGAGAAAACGTTTAGAAGTTTCGCTATAATGAAAAGGTAAAATTGGAAGGGAAATCGGCACATCAATCTTTCTTGAAATATACTTCACTTGTCTTTGAAAAGTTACAACTTATTGCAGCATAAACTAAATAAGCTGTCATTGTTGTTCATTCTAAAGGGACTCTTTATTTGCACTGACCCACTGTTTTTAGTACTTTTAGTGGCATGAATTCATGTTCACACAATTGGCACATGAGGGAAAGATAAGAAGTTCCTTTCATTTACACACACTAAGAGATAGAAATATATTGCAAGACAAATAAACACAGAGAGACAAAAATGGCCGAAGCAGTTCCCACTTTAAGGTGGAACAACATCGGCTCAGCCTCTCGTTCCACCCCCCGCCTGTCGCCTTTTTATCTGCGGCAATCAAACATCGCCATAAAACCAAATACCAACAACAGTTTCAGCTCCAGAACCAGCTGCAAAGCTGTCGAAATCTCATCAGCAGCACCTGCAACAACACCAGAGGTCAAAATCAAGAAGAAAAGTCGATATGAAATCGAGAACTTAACAACATGGCTTTTAAAGCAAGAACAAGCAGGGTATATTGATGCCGAGCTCACAATAGTCCTCTCTAGTATTTCATTGGCGTGCAAACAAATCGCCTCTTTACTTCAAAGGTCTAGTATTATCAGCCTTACTGGGCTCCAGGGTACTGTTAATATCCAAGGCGAAGATAAAAAAAAACTCGACGTCATTTCAAACGAGGTTTGTTATTTTGTTGTAATATATCCAAAATTATAATTCTAATGTCTTTTAAGATGAGATGGAAATTCAATATGGTATCAGACCTAGATCATAGTAATGGTATAGCTTTTCCAATGCAATTGAGTTAGATAGTGGCTATTTTTCTTTGGCATAAGGCTATTCTCCACGGGTTTCCTTGGCATCACGTTCACATGGTTGCTCATCGTTCCCTAAAGCATGCAGATCGGTAAATTCGAATCCCATCGTCAACCATTTATAATAATAAAGAAGTTTCATGTTTAAGCTGTAACAAAAGAAGATTAGAGCCTGCACATCAGAGAGCGATTCGGTAGCTTCTACACCGATAAACGCTAATTCTGTTGTTCAATAAGTATTTTGAGTTTGAAGTTGCAATATTTCAGGTATTCTGCAACTGCCTGAGATCGAGTGGACGAACGGGGATTATAGCATCCGAGGAAGAGGACGTGCCAGTTGCGGTTGAAGAAACTTTTTCTGGAAATTACATTGTAGTGTTTGATCCAATTGATGGCTCTGCTAATATTGATACAAGCTTAACCACAGGATCAATTTTCGGGATATATGGTCCAGACAAGCAATGCCTCTTCGACATAGACGAGGAGTCTGAGGTAAAATAGTTGTCACAAAAGTTCCTAGTATCATAAGCTCAATTCTTGTATTATCATCCCCTTTAATCCCAAAATTTGTTGTCTTTATAAAGCCTTTATAGTTACTTCCATCTGTTACTCCTTATCTCACACGAGATTACTTATGGAGATAATCTAACAAAATATTTGTCGAAAAGCTTGATCAAGCAGAACAGAAGTGCATAGTCAGCGTTTGCCAACCGGGAAACAACTTATTGGCAGCCGGGTACTGCTTGTACTCAAGCTCAGTGGTCTTCACAATCTCCATAGGAAGAGGAGTTTACGCGTTTACCCTCGACCCAACCTACGGAGAGTTTGTTTTGACGCACGAGAACATCAGAATCCCTGATTCAGGCAGAATCTACTCTTTCAACGAAGGGAATTACGATTTGTTTGATGAAAAGTTGCAAAAGTACTTAGATGATTTGAGAAAGCCAGGTCCGAATGGGAAGCCTTATTCGGGTAGATACATAGGTTGTCTGGTTGGTGAAGTTCATAGACTGTTGCTTGTAGGGGGAATCTACGGAAATCCGGACAACAAAAACAGCAAGAGTGGGAATCTGAGGCTTTTGTACGAATGTGCACCGATGAGTTATTTGATCGAACAAGCTGGAGGGAAAGCCATAGATGGACAACGAAGGATACTAGATATCACGCCAGACAAGGTACGATGATTCTATACGGATCCTAATAATTCTGAGCAAGTGGTTATAGTAACTAAAGGCTCAATCTTGTTTTGTGATTGTTTATTTTGCAGATTCATCAGCGTACTCCAATATTCATTGGAAGCCCCGATGAGATTACGAAACTTGAGACGTATCTCGCTTGAAAGATATCTGAGTTTCTCGTGCAAAAATGTAGTCCAATTCAATGACTTGAAATAAGAGTCCAAATTTCTAACACGATTTTGTAAGTTGTCAAATGAGATAAAGACTGATCAGCTGCCGACTTGCATTCATGAAACAAACAAGCATTCTTCTTTTGTGCCATATATAAAATTTGTAACCGTGAATACTGCAGTTAAATCTGAGTTGGTATTGAAAAACAGATAGGTCTATCGACGATTCTAAGGCATGCAAAAGTTGCATTTAGAAACAGAAAATTTTGTTAGATATTGCAGGTACTCATGGGCCTATTGGTAGAATGCTAGCTTATATAGTCATATACTTTGTTATCACTGATATCAGTTGATCAGGAAAAAAAAAATCTAATTTCAATTGAACATTACCAGTGAAAGGAACACATCGGTTAAACAACTTCAACTTCATACGTAAGAAACACACACGAGGCCGCGTGATCAGCAGATTCAAATCTTTGCCAACTAAATTTGTATAGTCGATCCACAGAACATACTCCATGGCTGATGAAAAAATGCCTCGTAAACTGTCTAACATCCACCGTGATCCAGGTGAACAGTTCAAAATGATTGTTGAAAGGCATTGATCTATTGGACATGGATCAGGAGAATAAAACTGATACATTGTGAGAAGCCTGGAGAAGAATGTTGTGATTGTTGCCTTACTATGTGAGATTGTTACTTGGTTGCATAATTTGATTGGAACTGCTTAGATTTTGATAATGTTTCGAGAAAAATCAGTTAAAAACTGTAGTTGCAATAGACGTGAAAACTATTGTTATGTTTCATTTCGATAAACACGTAACTAAAAACATTTTGGATTATTTCATACGATAGATAAGATGTGTAGAAGTTTTGATATATAAATATGTGGAAAAAGCATCAAGCTCCCCAACGTTTGGAGACATTTGCAGCAAACTCTTTAATTTTGGTCTTTGACGGTCAACCCCTCAACCTTTGCATTTTTGTGTGAAGTGCCTCCTTATTCACATTTTTGTCGTATTCACATTTTTGTCGTAAGATTTGCAGACGTGTCAGCATTTTTTACCGTTAGATTATTCGAACAAAATTATAAAATTTGGGATTGACCGCCAAAGACTAAAGTCATGAAAATTTGTTGCAAATGACCCGAGACGTTGGGGAGTTTGATGCTTTTTCCTATTAAATATATAACTTAATAGGTAATATTTGCAATGATGGGGTTATTAGTCAATTATAAATAACATGTGGGTAAATTTGCTATTAAGACAAATTGCCACTGTGAAGCTGTAACAACAGTTAACAATCACAACAAACTAGCAAAATCAGCATATTATCCACAACCAAATTTCAAAAGAAGAAGAAACAAAGATGATGAAGCAGGGGCTTCACCCATGGAGTCCTTGCACACACCACTACCCCACATCCTTTTTATTTCCCAATTTACCCTTCTCTCTAAAACCCATATCCCCAAAATCCCATACAACAACAAAAATCACATCAGTACTAAACGAGAGCCCGTTAACGGCCCGTGAAAAGCGGCAAATGCGGAACGAGAGGCGAGAGAGCCGGCCCGCTTACGATTGGAAGGACGATGTGGAGATGAAATTGATCAAAAAGCCGAAGAAGCGGTACGCCACGTGGACAGAGGAGCTGAACCTGGATACTTTAGCGGAGCTTGGGCCGCAGTGGTGGGTCGTGAGGGTGTCGAGGGTATCGGGCCACGAGACAGCCGAAAGGATGGCTAGGGCGTTGGTTAGAAACTATCCCGATATCGAGTTTAAGGTACATTTCGTAATTTTACTTTGTATGAGAAAGGAATGGATTTGAGCTGGACAAAAGAAAAAGATTGGATTTTTATGAGCAAGCAATTCTGAATTGAATATGTTAGCGGATAGCTTAGTTCAATTTGCATTGCTTAATTGAGATAAAGTTGTTATTTTGTAGTTTTACTTGGTATGGGAATAAATGGATTTACTGGAAAAAGAAGAAGATTGGATTTTAATGATAGTTATTGGAGGTGTAGCTTTTAGCAAGGGTCGTAGAATTGAATGTGAAGGAACTTTAGTTCAATTTGCATTGCTTAGTTAAGCTAAAGGTTGTTGTTGTTTTTTTTGTAATTTTATTGGTATGAGAAGAAATGGATGAGCCGGAGTAGCTGGGAAAAAAGAAAGATTGGATTTTTATGATGGTTATTCAAGGTGTGGATTTTAGAAAGGAACGTCGAATTGAATGTGAAGTAGCTTGGTTCAATTGTCATTGCTTAATTAAGCTAAGTTCTCATTTTGCTTGACATTAGAAAAAATAAAAATAAAAAGTTGTACTCGGTGATATCCTGGATTTCAAATTTTGAGGTACTTTTTAGTGTTGGAAGGTGTTGAAGGGCATTAGTACGAGCTGAGTAACATGCTGAGTCTGATCATGAGCTCTCGTTTACGCATAGCAAATTATGACCTCGTGGTAATATTGGAGGATTTGCAACGAATAAGAGTTTAGGTGACTGAGTCTGAGACTTCTTCTGCGAGTTAAAGATAAGGATTAGTCTTTAGTGCTTTTCTTCGTGTTGACTAGCGAGATTGTCGGTGCTATTCTTAATTATGCTCTGGTTATGCAGAGTGAAGCATGTTGGATTTTTCATAAAATGCTTACTTGCGAGGATATGAGTCGTATAACGAAGGAAATATACATGGTTGGCGAAGCCATTTTCTCAATAGTTGAAATTCTATGCCTTCTGAAAGTGGGTGTGAGCTAATATTAAATTAAAGTCGAATTAGTGTACTATACTATGCATAGATTTAGATGGCTGAAATTATTATGTAGTTAAATGTACTCAAGTTGTTCTGTTATTGGCTTGCATTCTTGTTTAGAAAGCGGATACAACAGTTTGAAGATATCCAGGCCAGCTTTGTGCAATGTGAAGGATATGACTTTTGTTTGTGCTGCTAACTCTCCTACAATGTTGATGTGCAGGCTTATCTTCCGTCAGTCCAAATCAAAAGAAGATTAAAAAATAATACACTCTCTGTCAAACCCAAACCTCTCTTCCCTGGATGCTTGTTTCTGAGGTGTGTTCTAAACAAGGAGCTGCATGACTTCATAAGAGAATGCGATGGGGTTGGCGGTTTTATTGGATCCAAGGTCGGAAATACGTAAGGATTCTCAGTTGTTACTATAAAATCTTATCTCCGTTGAAGTTTATAACTCGTGTTAAGTTTTTTAACTTTCTTTTGGTCTCAAGATTAACTTCTTGCAAACGGCTAGTCTTTTAGTTAATTTTTCGAAACTGACAAAAGAAATTGTCATTGGTGCAGAAAGCGTCAGATCAATAAACCAAGGCCAGTAGACGAAGAAGACATGGAAGCAATATTCAAGCAAGCAAAGGAAGAACAAGAGAAAGCCGATAAAGCTTTTGTAGAAGGGCAGCAAGCTGAGGGAGCTCTGAGTACTGAAAAACTGGATGTTGCACTATCAAATAAAAAGCCGAAAGGCCGAGGTAAAAAAGGTGACAAAGAGCCACTTGCAGATAAGGCTGCTTCTTTAAAACTTGGTTCAACTGTTCAAGTTGCATCGGGAGCGTTTGCTGGATTCTCAGGGACCCTTAAGAAAGTTGACAAAAAAACCGGGCTGGTACATTATCTTTCTCTGGTTCTTTATTCAGTAGATTTAAGATCGATATATTGAAGCTTACTGAAAAGGAGCTATGACGCACTAATATTTTGCTGTTACTTGTAGTTGCGTACTTTCTACGGGATTTCCATGTTTTCTAGGACATCATACCTAGGACTTGTATTTGAATCTTTATTAACAGAAGACGGGTATAGTTGATTTTTGTTTCTCCTGTCCAAAGATCTCCATCTAATGGAATTTGATTATTTCTCTTGCAGGTAACTGTTGGATTCACATTGTTTGGGAAGGAAACTTTGGCAGATATTAATGCCAATGAAATTCTTGCGGAGACAAATGACAAATAGTAAAATGGAGATTCATAGGGGTAAATTGTATCACTGCACAGTAATACGTATCGACTTTCCAGAATACAGGAAAAGTCTGGACGAAGAAGAAAAGTGCATAAGATTTTCATTGACCAACCAAATACAGCTCTATGGATTTGGTTTTTGAATAATTGCCGTGAAGAAACTTAAACTTGCTATGCATAAAAACGTACTGGTTCCTGTAATTGGTCGAGATTGTCGTTGAGGAAATGTACCTCGATGTTTGTCTCTTGTTGTTGTAATCAGAGTTAGGAAGAGGAGAAAAGAATATTCGGCGATTGTTAGAGGGAACGATGGATCTGTATTTAGTCTTTTGGTTATTGTATTCTAGTCATCGTAGTGGAGATCCATGTCTATGAACCTGTTTGTATGGATTTGTTATAGATGGAACAGAGAGTAAGTTGCAAACATAATTCATGTCAGCATCTTCTTCCTTTTCTTCAGGATGCACTGATATTCCAGCTTGTACCTAAGTGTTCAATAATTTACAATGGGAAAAAGTAGATCATTCTTATGTGTTTCTTACGTACTCAATCGACTTATCTCCTTCTTAATTATTGGAGGATTGTCGCTTGTGAGTTGAACCCTTTGGACAAGTCTAATCACGTTATTTTTCAGTACAATAAGTTTTCCTATGAGCTTAATTTAGTTTGCAAAACAACTATTTGAACGAAGAAGATGTGATCTAATGTAAGGTAGTAGAGACACGTGCCACATCACTAGGTGTTTCGTCTTCCTTTACACCGTGATTCATGACCATTTTTTGTTAAGATGAATTACGTTAAGTCCCTTAACGTATACTGTGTTTTCCATTTTGTTTGCTAAGGTTTCAAAAATAGCACGTGCCCCTTAAGGTATGTTAATAGCACATGGACCGTTGATTAACCGATCATTTTAAATATGTATTTCTATTATAGCTTATTTTAAGGGGACACATTATTTTTTTAAAAAAAAATTGTAAGCAAAATGAGAAACACTATATAGGTTAGGAGCTTAATAAGATTGATTTTTTTTATTTTTATTTTTATGTAAAGATGCAAATTGTTATTTGTTCGAATTTAGAGTGAGTCATTACCTACTGTGCAACAGATACAATTGAGGGGACCGAAAATTCCAGTTCTATAGTTAGCTTTCATAATATTAATTGCATCTGGTGATTATAAAGGTAAAAAGCAGTGTACCAATACCAATAAATGGACCCCTTGTACCACGGCAATGACCATACCCTACCGAATTAATAAGGCAACGGGATTGTTATTTGTACCAATTGAATAAATAGTTAATAACGATCATTCAACTTTGGTGCACATTGAATGTGTTTTGTTTGTGTGACATGACGAAGTATCATAAATCGCATTCTAACTTAAATGCGTCTGTCCTACTCCATCGACAATTATGAACCAAAGATGAAGTTTGAGATATTTCTGTACTTTACGTAAAATATAGCTGTGGTTGATTGAAACTTATTTTTTTAGAAATGAAACAAATTTTATCTAGGAAAAATGCCAACTCAGAAATAGACGCTTCAACTTTGAAGTACGTCTTGACATGTTAATTAATTATAGAACTGAATTATATCGTTGCGACATGCCATAATAGGACGTATTAACTTATCTTATCGTAGTTGACCTATATGCCATTATAAGCCTATAAAAATTTACCAAAACGCACGTCGAGAGATTTGAATAGAAATAATTATTTATCAACTAAGTCAATGATACATTCTGATTTTCATTTATATTTGTGAATAATGAATTGAGATCTCAATCTCAATATATATATATATATATATATATATATATATTCCTAAGAGTTTTTTAACATTTTCTTCAAAAACCTCATCAACTACATGTTACAATGAAGTTGATAAATATTTTTTATGATTTAGTTCGACAATGTTAAAAACAAAAATATCTCAGTACTCTAAATTGTATCTCCACCTACAAGGAATTCCACCATTTAAAGGATCTATAACATTTGATACTTCATTAAAAAAAATCCTTGTCACACATTCAGAAATCTAAAACAATTAATTATCAAAAAAGAAAGAAAGGTAATTAATTGTGATATTGACCCAATATCAACCAAAGCACGGGCATGTTTGGGGAGCACATGAGCAAAGGCCCCATAAAGTTGGTTAAACAAATCAGTGAGCCGTCCTCTTCTCAACCTATAGCGGTCCACAAGTCAAGCTGTCAAAAGTGTGCGTTTTTCAATACACATAAAACCTATTACACACACAAAATCGATACACTTTATTTGTCTATATTATGCATATTACATGGTAGACTGTCACTAGACCGTTGCATGAATCTAGAAGACAAAAGAGCACGCCCACTACTAAATCATCTTTTCAAAATATTTCTTCCCCCATCTTCCTTTAATTTGCAGGAAAAGAAAAAAAGAAGGGTTGTGAGTTGTGACATGTAACTTTTAAGTTTTATCTTTAGACTAAACGAGCTAATTGCAAAAACACCCTCATGTTATGCATAATTCACATAAAAACTCGTGTTTTTTTCGTTGCAAATACTATTTATTTGCAAAACACCATTTCCATAAATAAGGTAGAGCTGTTTTTTTCTTCGATGAATAACCAAAATATTAAATATCCCTAATGTTATTGAAATTGTGAGTTAGTAACAACAAATCATATATTATGAAGAAATAGGTTACTTACACATAAAATAAAGAACACTATTCTATAATATAATGCAAATGAACTATTAAACAAACTATACAGAATGTTTTACTCATAAACACTTAGAAATTTTTAGCCACTTAAACATAATAAAGAGATGATTTTTGCTTTTAGCCCAAAAATCCAATGGATAATTTGCTCTTTTTACACAGCAAAAAGAAAATGAAAATACAATATGCGTGGAATGACTTTTTTGTCAATTAGTCATTAACACATAGGTTATTTACTAATAAATACAAGACAAGAGGTATTTTCGTAAATTAGACATAATACGAGGTGGGTTTTGCATTTAGCTCAGAAAAGAAGCGTTGGGTGATTAACCAAAAAAAAGTACAATCCCACAGTCCAAGACATGTGTGTTCACTGTCGGGTGGGGCATTAACTCATTAAGGAATCTTGTTCTTTTCAACTTTTAATTATTTAAATTAAGTAATGGTTGGATTTCAGTTAAAGCTAATCATTATATTAATCACCATCTGTGATGTCTACACAAACCCCCATTTACTGCCAAAAGAAAAAGCTGAAAGTGGATCGTAAAAAATAAAAAAAAAAAAAAAAAAAAGAAGAAAAAAGACAAGCAATAGAGTGTAAAATCTGCATTGTGCACAAGTAGGGCCATAACTGCAAATTCAGGTAAAAAGAAGGACAAAATCCTAAAAGAATCTCTCTCCCCCCCTATTATATTCCCTCAGTCAGCAACCACTGAATGGCATTGGCATCAGAAACAAGTAAAACCGTATTTAATTCTCACAACCCCCAAGCCTAACACCACTACCCCACCACTACCCTACCCTACCCCCGCCCCACCCTCTATCCCTGTTTCTAAAGCTTCTATATCTGCTCTCAAGTAACACCACTACCCCACCACTACGCTACCCTACCCCCCGCCCCACCCTCTATCCCTGTTTCTAAAGCTTCTATATCTGCTCTCAAACCCTAGAAGAATTGATTAAAAATTGATTATTGTTTCTCACCATTTTATATACCACATGGGGTTTGTCCAAAAACCACTGTGAATCCACAATAAAAGACAAAACAAGCTCAAAAAATCAAGATCAAGAAATGGGTTCATTTCCATTTTCATTTTCCAGGTACTTATTAGCCCTCATTTTACTGAATCTTTGCTTGAGATTTGTGGCTGCTGACTCCAATTTGACATTTGGTTTCAAGAATTTCGGTAAAGATTCAAACTTTATGTCTGATTTAGCTCTTTATGGTGATGCTAAGCTTGCTAATGATAGCGGGTCAGTTCAAATTAGTGGGTCAGGTGTCTTTAGTGCTGGAAGGGTGATTTGTAAGAAACCCATTAATGTTCTTGAAGGAAAGTTGAGGAATATGGTTTCTTTTTCGAGTTCTTTCGTGTTTTCCATGTCGAAGGAGAAAGGGGATGGGTTGGCTTTTGTGATACTTAATAGGGAGTTTCCTTTGAACGTGTTTGGAAATGGGTCAATGGGGTTGTTGGAGGGGAGGAAAATGAAGTTTGTAGCTGTTGAATTCGATAGTTTTAAGGACGAGAAGTACGGTGATGTGAACGGTAACCATATTGGTGTTGATGTTGAAACCTATGTTTCTGTTAAGGTTAGCAATGTCTCGTCTGTCGGTTTGGTGCTTAATAGCGGCGAAAAGTTGCAAGCTTGGATTGATTATGAAGCTAGTACTAAAAGAGTGGAAGTGAGGTTGAGTAAGTTTGGTGACCGTAAGCCGGTAGATCCGTTACTTTCTTTACCAATCGATTTGTCCAGATTTTGGAGAAGGGAGAATGTTACTGTGGGATTGAGTTCGTCGAGTGGGAACTCGTCGCAGAGGATTAACTTGTATTCGTGGAGTTTTAATACGAGAATCGTCCCACATTGGATGCATTCTGATCCTATGGATCCGGAGAACTTTGTGGAGAAAGGAGAAGAGCTGAAAGTTGTTCCGAAGAGAGGTGATTGTGCTTTGAGAATAGTAGCTGCGTTAGTTTTTGGTACTGGATGTGGAGCGCTTGGAGCGTTTTTTGTGTTGTTCGTTTGGACTGTGTTCGTTAACAGGCGTCCTGTGGTGCCAGAGGGATTGTCCGAGCAATCTAAGGAATGCGAGTACAAAAAGTTTGGTGTTGAAGTAGTTAAAACCGTCGAAGATGGTAAGTAATGGGTAGGACAGATAAGAAGGTTTCGTTGTTTTTTGTTTCTTGTAAATCCTCTATAACTTTTTTTGTGCTTGGATGTTCTGGTTTAGTGTTGGTGCTGTACTTTAGTGATCAATCATTCGAATTGAAATGTAGTTTGTTCATGTATTCTATCGTGTTGTGATCATTAAAATACAGCTTCAAATTGAAAAGATGTTGCTCTTATGACTGAATTTCTCTAATGATAGTTGTAAATTAGTTGATTGGGCTTTCCCTTGAATCACTGTACTTAGATTTGATTAAACAAATTGGACCATTCAAGGCGGCCCAATACCCCTGAGAGGCCATAAATCATAATCGTCTCAAAAGGTTGAACCAAACCCTCTAAGAAATCGTGCTAAGCTTAATCGAAAACCTACACGGAAAACATGCACATAAATCTAAGTCGGCGATTGCCCGGAGGCATAGGTCCTTAGATGATCGAGTCATGAAGTGTCTAGTGGTGAACAATCAAGTCATTGAATGCAAGTTTAAGATTGATCCGTTCATCTATGTATTTTTTAGGGTGAAATCAGCGTACATTTTCTCATGCGTAATACAGAGAATATGCATAAATGATTAACCATGAGATTATCGGCGAATGATGAGACTCACCCTGACGGCCTGACCAAGTGATGCGTCTCATACTGAAGCGTATAGCGCTTCAATATTTGGGACCTCTGAGGGGGGGGCACAACCGCCTCCCACATATCAGACAAATCCGGAGTGACATGATGATTGTTCTCTTTACGAACTCATTTCACCACGTGTCGTGCTCAATTACTCATCATTACAACCTATTATCAAAATTTCATTATTACAACTTATTATCACAAGTTATGATATAGTTGACCAAAAAAAGGGAAAAATTTTGCTACTACTACAAGCTCATAAGGAGCGGTTGAAGGGCACAAATCGTGGCACAACAAATCCCACAACTCTCTCCCTCATTTCCTGGGTTTTTGGCAAGTTTAGTCCTTTATGTATACCCTTCTGCAATGTTAGTCCGTTATGTATACTTTGCTCGATTTTAGTCCTTTATATATACCACATGCTCGAATTTAGTCCTCCGGCCAATTTAATTTGAATTTTGACCGGAACACGTCAACGTGCCGCGCACGTGAAATCTGAGTCAACAATTATTTTTTTATTTTTTTTAAAAATTGAAATTATAGTCCTTTATATATACCACTTTGCAGATTTAGTCATTTATATATACACTGCTCAATTTTAGTCCTTTATGTATACACTGCGCTCTATTTTGGTCCTTCAGCCAAATTAATTTTAAATTCAGTCAAAAGACGTCAAGTGCGAGTCATGTGATGTTCGATACGGGTCTCATTATTTATTTATGTCTATGTTAACCTTAAATTTTAAGAAAAAATGTAGATTCGTCAACAAAAGGTAGATTTTGTCAGGAATGCTCCCAACCGAAATCCGGTCGGGATTTTCCGGTCGGGAAAACACCGAAATTCTTGTAGTGATTTGTTACACATTGTCAATTCATATATAATGTTATTCCATGTGTCATTGAACTAAATTATGGATTGAGATTTTACTCGACACGCGACTTCTTTTGACAAAATCTACCTTTTGTTGGCGAATCTACATTTTTTCTTAAAATTTAAGGTTAACATAGACATACATAAATAATGAGACCCGTATCGAACATCACATGACTCGCACTTGACGTCTTTTGACTGAATTTAAAATTAATTTGGCTGAAGGACCAAAATAGAGCGCAGTGTATACATAAAGGACTAAAATTGAGCAGTGTATATATAAAGGACTAAATCTGCAAAGTGGTATATATAAAGGACTATAATTTCAATTTTTTTTAAAAAAATAAAAAAATAATTGTTGACTCAGACGTCACGTGCGCGGCACGTTGACGTGTTCCGGTCAAAATTCAAATTAAATTGGCCGGAGGACTAAATTCGAGCATGTGGTATATATAAAGGACTAAAATCGAGCAAGGTATACATAACGGACTAACATTGCAGAAGAGTATACATAAAGGACTAAACTTGCCAAAAACCCCTCATTTCCTCACCATTCGTTTCATAAAACTTTGAACACGAAATTCCATTTTTCTTACTAGTTCCTAATTACTCCTTCTCCAAGCTAAAAATCAAGCACTCCTCAATTCCACGAAGCTTCACAAACCCACAAATCAAGTATTCACACCTCAATTCACTCCCCTATATATTAAAACCCCAAATTCTCTAATATTTAATTACATCCCAAATACAAACAATCGCACGAAATAACTTATCCAGAATGGGTCTAGTATTCGGTAAAATCAAGGTCGAAACCCCAAAATACGAGGTACTCCAAACCACAAACGAGTACCAAATACGAAAATACCCCACATCAGTGATCGCCGAAATCACCTACGACCCGGCCGATTTCAACTCCGACAAAGACGCCGGCTTCAAGATCCTCGCTGCCTACATTGGCGTCTTTGGCAAACCCCAAAACAAGAACCCGGAAGCAATCGCCATGACAGCGCCGGTGATCACCAAGTCGGAGAAAATCGCCATGACGGTGCCGGTGGTGACCCGCGCCGGAGACGGCGACGGTGTAGGGGAAAAGGTGACGATGGGTTTTATTCTGCCGGCTAAGTACCGTACGGCGGCGGATGCGCCGGCGCCGGTGGACGAGAGGGTGGTGATAAGGGAGGAAGGGGAGAAAAAGTACGGTGTGGTGACGTTTAGCGGGGTGGCGCGTGACGATGTGGTGGCGGAGAAGGTGGCGAAGTTGAAGGGGGATTTGGATAAGGGTGGGTTTAAGGTGGTGGGGGAACATGTGCTGGCGAGGTATAATCCGCCGTGGAGTTTGCCGCCGTTTAGGACTAATGAGGTCATGATTCCGGTGGAGTGACGTGGATGTTTTTGTTTAATAATGTTATTAAAAGATGTAATCATGCAGGGGCGGAGCCAGAAATATTAGTTAGGGGGGGCAAAAAAATTTGCAACTTTTTGTTACAATGTATTTTAATATATAATTAATAATGTTTTGATCATGGAAAAAAAATAACACCGTATTAAGTTCTCCTTTTATATGCAATATATATAGTCACTCTAAAAAGGGCACAAAACTTGCGTTTTATTTTTCATTCTGGAAGGTTTTTTTTTTCTTCACATTGTTTAATTATCTATTATATGTGACACAATGAGCTCTGTTTTGTCTTTCTCCCTTCACCAAAGCATTTTTTTTCTCCATATACACACACACATATATATATATATATTTTATCACGTCAAATTTCTTTTTGTTGTTTATTCTTAATTAGTTAGAAAGTTAAGCAGTACTTCTGTTCTCTAGCTCTTACCACCATTACACACTTTAATTAACTTATCACCTCTAAAATTAACACAAAAAAGGGCCCAACAACAAAATAATCTTAAACAATTCATAATCCACTACCTCTAAAATTAACATAAAAAAGGGCCCAACAACAAAATAATCTTAAACAATTCATAATCCACTTTAGTGATAGTGATGGGTCAAGGCTTGGGAGGGCAAACTGCAATTTTTATAAGAATTTCAATTCCATGTAGCAATAAATTTAACAAAACGAGAGGAGCTGGGGGGTGCAGTCGCCCCCACATGCACCCCCCGTGGCTCCGCCACTGTAATCATGTAATAAGTGGGAGTGTGTATGTTCTAGGGTTAAATATGAAAAATTGTAGTTTTTTTTGCAACTTAGCTGGGTAATTGTTTGGATCTTTTATATTTTTGTACAAGTAAAATGCAAACTATTTTTCTGTGTATTTTATAATTTGTAGGATTGTGGAATATGTGTGCATATTTTCCTTTTAAAAAAAATCTTCGTTTCTCAGTATAAATTATTCAAAAGAGAATACAATCTAGCTAAGAGTATCCTGGATTCTAATAACTTGTCTCCCACGTTCCGACTTGGCCTGAAACAATGCATGGTAGGATTTTTGGCATGAATAGACATCCAGATCTCATAAGTGAACCGGAAGTTGGATCTTCAACAACACAAACACTACAGTTTTTTGATCGCTAAAACATAACCATAATGAACAAGGAATTTTCTCTCGAATTAAGCATGAGCTAACCGCGTCTGGTTACGCACTTGCCTTCATTCTTTTGCACTCAATACTCAGCCTACTAAGCACAATTCAGTTGAAGCCATGAAACTGTAATGAACTATGCGCTCGACGAGGCCAAAGCTTTACCAAGAAGTTCGCATTTTCGGTATTTAGGATCCATACTGCAGAAGGATGAAGAGTTAGACGGAGATGTCAATCACCGCATCAAAGCTGGATGGTCAAAGTGGAAGAGTGCAACAGGAATCTTGTGCGATCATAACTTTCCTTTAAAGCTTAAAGGAAAGTTCTATCGTACGGCTATTAGACCTGCTTTGCTTTATGGCTCTGAGTGTTGGGCTATTAAGCAAAGTCATGCACACAAAATGAACGTTACAGAGATGCGCATGCTACGGTAGATGTGGGGTAACACCAGGAGAGATAAGGTGCGCAATGAAGATATTCGACATAAATTAGGTGTGGCGGCCATCGACAAGAAAATTCGAGAAAACCGTTTAAGATGATTTGGGCATGTTAAACGCAGACCAATAGATGCACCGGTACGACGAGTTGAATGTCTCGACTTGAGACAAACGACTAGAGCTAGTGAAAGACCGAAAAAAATGTGGATGGAGGTCATACGGAACGACATGAAGCTAAAATATTTAAATGAAGACATGCTCGTCAACCGAAACGTATGGAGGCAAAAGATTCATGTTCACGACTCGACATGATTCATTGATGGTTCATATAGTCTACCCTAATTCATTGTGATTACAGGCTTGGTTGTTGTTGTAAGCTTTTCGTTGCTCTTGCCTGGCAAAAGGAACTAGCATTTCGTTAGTGATTACTTGGTTTGAAGTAAATGGAAAAAACTCATATTTTTTTGTAGAGTAATATGGCGTAATTTGCAAAACACAGAGTAATAAGCAATTACCTCTCTGATTATTTGTGTAAACACTAAACAAGAACAAAAGCAGAACATACTAATTTGGTAAAGAAAAAACGAACCAACAAATAAAATAATTTTATTAAACGAGCAATAATGTTTGATCAAACTACAACTAAACATTGATACTACTCATTGTTTGTATCTTCAACAAAAGTCGACACCTTTCTCAGCTATAAACTGTCGACCATCTTTAATTAACCAATGAAATTTACACCATTAAAACATCATTAAACAAATTATCCTATATATCTTTACCACCCAATTTCCCTGCTAGTATTTTGAAGGGCAAAAAGCCAGATTGTACTGCACCCGGTATCCAGCTCTTAGCTAATCCAGAGCAGATACGCATGGCGTCTTGTGTGCTTTACATCTTCAATTTTTGACCTATGACTAACTAAACTAAGAACAATGGTTTTATTATGATCATAGTGAAGCGATTTCCGGACCCAGATTAGGACCAAGTTGTTGCTGATGATGTTTCAGACGTGATTCGTTACAGACGCAGCCTGGATAAGGATTTGCGTAGAAGTTCTCCTCTAACCTTGCATGTTCCCCTACTTGTCTGAGATAAGGCGCTCCGATTCTGTTGGAGTGTAAGTTCTTGACGTCTGAGGCAAAATCCTTCCACGTTAACGAGCCGTTGTCCAAAGAATCAATCAGTCTAACAAAATTGAACCTGAAATCAGAAAAAAATGAACTCTTAACTAAGATTCAATGTTACAAGAGCTCAAGCTATATTAAATTGTCGATACACTATCAGACCTCTTTTCAATCAGAATCCATACTACCTTGATTGTCGTCTCATCTAAAAGCTTGTAGAAAGATTATGCATTTATATTTTTGTATATATTTTCCTACAATCGACAAATTGTAGTATAAAAGCGTCACAAGAAAGGTTGATAACCTGTCAGGATTTATTGTCTTTCGAAATCCTTCGAACCTCCTGTGCCCCTGAACTGCTTTAGCCATATTTCCATCATAAGTATAAACGAATGCATCACTTTCCAAGGCAATAATATAGTCCAAGGCAGCAAGACGGTTCTGATAATGCTTGAAGGGCTTCAACTCTTCTGGTGTAGCAAGCGTTGAGTGAGAAAAGACGTTTGGATACTCTGCTCGGAATGCATCCATGCTGTTGTTACCGTAAATTTCTCCTGCAACAATGTATATTCTTGTCGAAGTAGGATATCCCATTGCCTTAAGAAACTGAGCCGCTTCCCTAGGTGACATGGGACAGCCACCTTGTAGTCTTTTCTCTTTGCTGCCGATCTCTTTCTCTTTCCAGTGCTTAACGCTGTATCTCATGGCACGAAGCTCCTCTGCCTCCACTACAGATAGATTGTGGCTGCAGCCTGTGAATGCTAGCATGTCTTTCTCGTACCTGACATATAATTATTTAAATTACACGAGATAGTGATACTTCAAGCTGACTAAGAGGGTTATGTGAAGGTTACATTGTATTGATATATTTACCTCAGGTGAAGGGCAATATACGGTTTGCCATCCTCTCTCAGCCTATCAACCAATTTTCTAGCAAGTTCTTCGATCTCAGGCGTGTAGCGAAGGGCTTCGTAGTTCGCACGACATCGAAGTCTCTGGATAGACGATGCAAGCCCATTATTTGCGAGTCGTGAATCTGTGTGGGTGAATTTGATCACCTTATGCTTCTTTAACAGAGGAACAATCTCCTTTCTATAGTAACTAGCCTGTAAAAAAAAGCAATTTCAAGTTTTAAGCAAACATTTCATATGCTGTAAAAATTATTAGAGCTATTACCTTAGACCAAGAGACTGGTGCTTTGATCAGGGGAGTCACTTTTGCATATTTTTTTGGTAAAGATTCGACTATCTCAATATCGTCTTTTAGTACTTCGATGAAATGCCTCTGTTAGCATATCTTTATTGTATATTAATTATGTTAAGGGTAGTTTAGTCTTTTGTTGTCTTGTATATATAGTTTCCTAATTGTAAACCCTAGACTATTCATTTTCATACATTGTTTTGTAAGATCTCATTCTTGTCTTGTAAGATTATGGTTATCTTGATGAATGTTATCATGGCATCAGAGCCAAATCTCTGACCCAACCGGTAGGCAAACACGACACCACGCCGATCGAACTCACCGAAATTTTTTTGGGTTTTTCGTCTTCGTATTGCTACTGGTTTCTGGTAATCCGCTACACTCTCTGAACTTGTTGGTGTGTTAATTTCGATTTCGATTTGATGCAATTTTTGTTCGATTTGTTGCCCCAATTCTGTTTCTGGGTTAGTCTTGCTTTGTGTATTGCTGCAATTTTCGATTTCTGTTATCATGACGGGAGGGGATGATTCGTTGCAGTCGATTAGTGTTCGTTTTGATGGGAAGAACTATGGGTATTGGAGTTATGTTATGAAAAACTTTCTAAAAGGGAAGAAGATGTGGAATTATATTTCTGGTGTTTTGGTTGCTCCTAAGTCACATGATGCTAATTTTGTTGAGTTATTGGATGTGTGGGATACCAATAATTCTAAAATTATTACTTGGATTAACAATTCTGTTGAGCATAAGATTGGTACTCAGTTAGCTAAGTTTGATACTGCGAAAGAAGTTTGGGACCATTTGGAGAGGTTGTATGTGAGGTCCAACTTTGCTGTTCAATATCAACTTGAAGGGGAAATTCGTGCTCTTACACAGGGCGATCGAAGTGTTCAAGAGTTTTATTCTGAGATGACAAACTTTTGGGATCAGTTGGCTATGACAGAATGCGCTGAACTGAGAGCATTCGGTCCGTATATTGAAAGGCGAGAACAACAACGTTTGGTTCAACTGTTGTACAATCTCCGCTCTGAGTATGAAGGCATCCGTGGGTCAATTCTGCACCGTACTCCTTTGCCTTCAGTTGATTCAGTTGTGCATGAATTGTTAGCTGAAGAAACCCGCCTCAAGACTCAAATTGAGAAGTCCACTCCTGTTGGTTCTGTTTTGATTACTCAACCTAGTCATATCAAATCTAAACAAAAGAGTTATGATAAGGATGAGTGTCGTTATTGCCATGAAAAGGGTCATTGGAAGAATCAATGTCCTTTACTGAACCAGAAAGGTAAACCACAACAGGAATATGGAAAGAGGCCAAGTGACAAACCTTCATATTCACAGAATCTTCGTTTTGGAGGACAACCTAATACAGCTGCTGTCATGCCTACATTGGATCCAGCCTCTGTCGATTCATCTTTGTCAGACAAAGCAACTTTGGTTAATCTATTGCAGAACCTTCTTGAGGCAAACAAAAACCAGTCTCCACCATATGCTATGTCTGCTCCATCCACATCAGGTAGAAACTCGTCCTTATGGGTGTTGGATTCTGGAGCATCTCATCACATGTCTCCTGATCGCAACTCATTTGTATCTATGTCTCATGTGTTACCACCTACATCTGTTATGACTGCTGATAGCACTCCTATGCCAGTCGTAGGTGTTGGTACAATTCAAACAGAAAATCTCTCACTACCTGATGTTTATTGTATTCCAAAATTGGCTATGAATCTTATTTCTGTTGGTCAATTGTGTGATCGTGGTCTTGATGTTCACTTTTCCTCTACTTCTTGTCATGTGCAGGATCCGAAATCAAAGAGAATACTTGGGACTGGAAGTAGAGAGGGGGGACTTTATGTTTTGGATGGCATGAAGGTTGATGGTCAGTTTGCAGCTACGAGTATTGATCTATCTACATTTCATTTAAATTCTTCTTCTTCGAAGTTTTACGTATGGCACTCTAGACTAGGTCATGTATCTGGATCTTGTCTGAGGTTTTTATGTAATAGTGGTGTTTTGGGAGACTTGCAGTCTCAGGATATTTCTGATTGTAGTGGATGTAAACTTGGGAAGTTTTCTGCAAAACCTTTTAATCACAGTACATCCACTTCTTCTGCACCATTTGATTTGATTCATTCTGATGTTTGGGGACCTGCCCCTATTCCTACAAAGGGGGGGTCACGATATTATGTTTCTTTCATTGATGACTATACTCGTTATTGTTGGGTTTACTTGATGAAAAATCGTTCTGAATTCATTGATGTTTATGCTCACTTTGCTGCATATGTGAGAACTCAACACTCTAAAGTCATAAAATGTTTTAGATCTGATTTGGGTGGGGAATATACGAGTAATGCACTCTCTGACATTCTTCTTAGTGATGGTACTGTGCACCAATCCTCTTGTACAGACACACCTCAGCAAAATGGTGTGGCTGAAAGAAAACATAGGCATATTGTTGAAACGGCACGTTCTATGCTTTTGTCTGCTAGTGTACCTAGTGAGTATTGGGGAGAAGCAGTTCTCACTGCTGTTTATATCATAAATAGAGTTCCAACTCCCAAGAATGCAGGTATCTCTCCATATGCTAAGTTATTTGGTCAAACTCCTGATTATTCTCATTTGCGGGTTTTTGGGTCCACATGTTTTGTTCTTCGTCCACATGTTGAGCGAACTAAGTTGTCTTCGCGTGTTGCAATATGTGTCTTTTTGGGATATGGAAATGGTCAGAAGGGTTATCGGTGTTATGATCCAGTTGGTAGAAAATGTTATGTTTCTCCTCATGTTCACTTTATTGAGCATATTCCATATTTTTCCATTCCGAGAAGCTCACATAATGTGACACGGTCGAATATTATTCACATTGACCCATTTACTCTTGATGTTTCTGATATTGGAACTAATGATCCAACTGATGAGAATATTGGTATTGGTGATGTTGTTGGGGATGACAATATTGGTGTTGGTTATGGAGATGACTTGGGTGCTACTGAAGAGTTACCCCCTCATGTCCCTTCTCTTACGATTTCGGATCCAGCTCAGGAGCGGTATCCCAGGCGTACTCGTAAGTCTACTCAACTACCTGATTTCATTTACTCTTGTTATTCTCAGCCTTTTGTTTCCTTTTTGGCATCTGTTTGGCCTCTTTGTGAGCCTACCTCTTATTCTGAGGCGGCACAAGATATTGTTTGGCAAGAGGCTATGGCTGAGGAACTATCAGCTTTGAACAAAAATCATACTTGGGACTTTGTTCCTCTTCCAGCAGGGAAAAAGTCAATTGGTTCTCGATGGGTCTATAAAATTAAAACCAAAGCTGATGGTTCAGTTGAGCGATATAAGGCTCGTCTAGTGGCAAAAGGATTTGCTCAACAATATGGCATGGATTATGAGGAGACATTTGCTCCTGTTGCTAAGATGACATCTGTCAGAGTTCTTATTGCAGTTGCATCAGTACGACAATGGTATATTTCACAGATGGATGTGAAAAATGCATTCTTGAATGGTGATTTACATGAGGAAGTGTACATGACACCTCCTCCGGGTGTTCCTCACGACAAAGGGCAAGTGTGTAGACTTAAGAAAGCATTATATGGGCTTAAGCAAGCTCCAAGAGCTTGGTTTGAGAAGTTTTCCACTGCTGTTTGTTCTCTTGGCTTCTCCTCTAGTCCTAATGATTCAGCCTTATTTGTTAAATGCAGTTCTGCTGGTCGCATAATGCTTTTACTGTATGTTGATGATATGATTATTACAGGTGACGATGTTGAGGGTATTAAGGTGTTGAAACACACCTTATCTCGTTTGTTTGATATGAAGGATTTGGGTCCTCTTCGTTACTTTTTAGGTATTGAAGTCGCCTCATCTCCAAAGGGCTATCTTTTGTCTCAGTCGAAGTATACTTCAGATATTTTAGAGCGAGCTCGTCTTACAGACACTCGTGTTGCTGCTACTCCTTTAGAGGTAAATGTTCGTTATACTCCTACTGGCGGTACACTTCTTCCGGATCCCACTTTGTACAGGTCTATTGTTGGTAGTTTGGTATACTTGACTATTACCCGATCGGATATTGCTTATGCGGTCCATGTTGTTAGCCAGTTTGTTGCTGCACCTACCTCTGATCATTGGGCTGCTGTTACTCGCATTCTTCGTTATCTTCGTGGTACTATTTATCAGAGTCTATTGTTTCCTTCGAGTTCTTCATTAGAACTTCGAGCATATACAGATGCTGACTGGGCTAGTGATCCATCCGATCGAAAATCTACCACTGGATACTGTATTTTTCTAGGTGATTCTCTCATCTCTTGGAAAAGCAAGAAACAAGATGTTGTTTCTCGTTCTTCTACCGAGGCAGAGTATCGTGCTATGGCTTCCACCACAACTGAACTTGTTTGGTTACGACGGTTGTTATGTGATATGGGGGTGTTGTTGTCATCCCCCACACCCATGTATTGTGATAATAAAAGTGCTGTTCAGATTGCTCATAACTCTGTTTTTCATGAGCGTACCAAACATATTGAGATCGATTGTCATGTGACTCGACATCATTTTCAGCATGGTGTTATCTCTCTACCGTTCATCTCGTCTTCGATGCAGTTGGCTGACTTCTTTACGAAGGCACATACGATTCAGCGACACAACTTCTTTGTTGGCAAACTCTCGTTACTTATTGCAGTACCTTCTCGAGTTTGAGGGGGGGTGTTAGCATATCTTTATTGTATATTAATTATGTTAAGGGTAGTTTAGTCTTTTGTTGTCTTGTATATATAGTTTCCTAATTGTAAACCCTAGACTATTCATTTTCATACATTGTTTTGTAAGATCTCATTCTTGTCTTGTAAGATTATGGTTATCTTGATGAATGTTATCAGCCTCCAGTCGAAAATATCCTTAAAGTCGCTGCAGAAATGACGTAAGCTCAGACGAGGACTAACCGATGAACGTGCAAATTTCTAACTCTACAACAATGTCCAAGAATTTTACCTAGGATCTGTCCAAAAGCTCTCGTGATCGAGTGAAGGAAGCACAAGTGAAGCGTTCATGATCTTTGCTATTGCAACCATATCACAAATCTGTGGCACAAAATTAACTAAAGTAAGTTGTCTGAATTATGTTACAAAGTTGATGGAAAAATGTGATGAACTTACTCCAGTTCTCATTTGATTCAGTCCTCCATTTGCATGAATTACAATATAACCATTTGTAGCTGAGCCTTTTCCTGTAAGAATTTAAAATGAAGCAAAAGTATGTGGACTTAATTACAACTGTCATATACGTAATAAATTAGTTACTATATATTCGGGATTTATTAGATTGGGACATACTTATGCGATTCTTTGGTCGAGTAATGCATTGGTAAAAACTGTCACTGTTTGATTTCATCCATATTTCTTGAACCTGTCAGAAATTGATGACAATTTTATCCAATAGTCCAAATATTTATTTAAATTTCATTGTATTAGTAAAACAAAATAGACATCTTACGGGGAAAGCATTTATGATTATTGCCCTTTAAAAGTAATAACAACCCAAATATCCAATACTAAAATGACCAAACATTAAATTATGTATATGTATGTTATTACTTTATTTGGGTCTGAAAGAGCAACGGTCAAATAATCATCAGAATTCCATATGGAGAAAAATAGTAATCTGAGTCAAAAAGGTAACTAGCTAGGGAAATTTCAATGGGAAAATAGTTGGTGCCCACTAAGTAAGTGTCTTATCAGTTATCAGTCAATAAACAACGTTAAAACAACATACGCATTCAATTAATCACAATAACAAATGAACCATAAGTGCTAAAATGCTAATCCCACATAATTAAACAATACTTTCTCCCATTCTCCAACGTCTACTGAATAGTCCGTATATTGACCATCGCTAAACTTAAAATTTATGAAAAATCTAATAACGGGGAAAGTTATAAAACCTTCGGTTAATTAAACCCGATTGCAACTTCAATGAATAATAATGATTCGAGTCCATATAGAAAAAATAGTAAACATAGAATATATTTCAACATCATGATTTATAAACACAAAATCTAATAAAATTAAGAGTATATTAACATTAACAATACAATCATTAACTCGTAAACATAACATGGAAACGTTTTCATTTCAAATCAGCAGATTTCGGATTTTTTTTAAAAGAAATCTTGAAAATTTACGAAAAAAATCGTAATATCTAGCTGAAAAGTACATCAAAATCGAAATTTTAATTCCTAACTTATATATCAAATTTCAAAAAGTGAAGCAAAACTTGTTTTTCCCTTTCAAGTCACTTATAAGCTTACTAGAAAAGTATCGAAAATTTACTAGAAAATCGTAACATCCAACGCCAAAATCGAAACTTTAATCCATGATTACGATATATCAGAAGAACAAGACAAAGTAAGAAGAAACTGACCGGAAATTCCTTCATCTGGCGTTTCTGGCCAACCACGTTCAATGACGAATCAAAAACCGCCATATTAGCAACATCCGTTTTAAAACTCCGTACAAACGGAATATTCTCATTCCCGTTATCGTTCTCCTCCTTTTCCCTTCCACCAATCAAAAACAAAAACGAGACCACGATCACAGCCGTCAACAGCACCATCACGATCGAACGGCCCACGTTCTTCCTCGAGCTAAAGAAAACAAACTCCGGCACTCTCCCCTTCCTCATCAGAAAGCACTTGAGCTGATTCTGATTGTACGGATGCTGATTATGACCGTTGTTCGGATTGTGACGAAAACTGTTGCAACGGTAAACGACGCTGTTTCCGCTTCCGTTTCCGTTGCACGACGTCGTACTGATCAGCACTTCGGGATTAAATAAATCGGTTTTTGGACTCGGACTGTCTAATGGAATAAGTAATTGGTGGTGGTGATCGGTTGATGGAATGATGATTTCCTTTTCCGGTGATTCACGGCGGCGGTGGTGGTGGTTTGCTGCGGCGGATGAGTTAGTTCCGGCGGCGGCGGAGGTGGAGGTGGTGACGGTGGTGGATGATGCTCCGCCGCTCGACATTGCGGTGTGTGTGGATTTTTGGATTATGAGAGAGAGAGAGAAAGAGAGAGAATTATGTGTTGGCCATGAATGTTGGCAAACGGTTAGTTTTTTTTTGTTTGTTTGTTCTGTTTTTGGTGTGTGTGCGTGTGTTTTTTTTGGTTCAGTTGTACGGCAGTGGAGAGTAAAAGAAGAAGTTTGTTTTTTGTTTTTTGTTTTTTTGTTTCTTTTTTGTTATTTGATTGATGATGATTTGTTTTCCTTGCGTTTAAATAGGTAGGGGGTGTAACCTAAGGGGCAAATGGAATATAATTAGGGAGAGGGAAAGAGAGATTTGCTCTGTGTTTAATTTAATTGGGGGAATTTTCACTCTCAATTCTAGTAATTATATATGTATGTACGTATATCATCAAAAATATAATACATGTACGTATGTATGTACATACACGTATTCATGAAAGTTTAATTTTTAGTACATGTGTTCCAAAAATGTGGCAAAACACATGAATAGAAAATGTTTGTAAGTTTTGTTTAGGCTGAATTAAGAATATAAGAAAAATTCTAGTGTTTTTGAAAAAATATTATTTCGATACGTGTATATATAACGTATGAAAGAGCATTGAATGTAAAAGATGAACGAAGATTTAGTATATACAGTTCGGTTGATAGTACTAATGCACAATCAGAGTGTGCGGTTATAACAAGATGATTATAATTGAGAATATTATTACAAATAGATAGGGGACGAAGATGGGTTGTTGTTTTTCATTATGTGATTTTTTTTTTCCTTTTTAAGTTTTGACGATTATAATGGCGGGTTTTGTGATTGGACGTTATTTGTAAATATTGATATTTGGCCGTGAGATTGAGATTTTTTTTTTGCAGTGACATTATTGCGTATCTTTTATGTAATTCGAATAACTCTTTTCTTAGGTAGTGTGTAATGTGCAGAATAAGAGAGAGCGATTATTAACTAACAAAAAACGGCTACTATTTGTTTGGTAGCGTTGTAATGGTGTCATATATTGAACGATTAACTTGATTTTTTTTAAACAATAATACAATCAAACGATAATATGGTATACCAAGACGTACAATTTTTATTATTCCATTCAATAGTGCTCATTGTATATATAATAGTTAACCAAACGTATTATTTTGGTCTTATTTCGTCACGGTAATAGAACACAGTAATACAATACAATGGGAATATAAATAACCAAAATAATGTTAATCCACTTGAAATAACCGGACTAACTTTGTCCGAAACACCTACTATCTATTACAGATCTTACACTGATTTAAATACAATATTAATACTAAGTATGCAACGCATCGAATTGCGGTTATTCGATACACGCCTCGAATGATGCCGGTTCGATGCCGAGTCAACGCTACACAATCTCAGCAGGGCTTTGGAACGTATCGAATCTTGGTTCGTGTCGAATTGAGGAACGTATCGAATGGAGGGACGTATCGAATGGCTGGATTCGATGTGGTCAGGTTGGGACATGAATTCAATCTCTCTCTGAACGCTCAAAGTTGCCCTATATATAGCAATTTGCACTGTGGGCCCCGAAAACCGCTGTAAATTACGCATCGAATCATATCGATTCGATACGCGCGTCGAATCATAACTATTCGATGCGCTGAAGGCATCGAATGGGCCAGATTCGATACGTTAATGGGCCGGCCCAACTCTATTGCCGGCCCAATCCTGAAATATCCCCATCACATAGTCCCCCCAGTTTGGGAGACGTTAATCGAATAATAATAACGACTTCCAAACTCACAACATATCTGTATTAAGAATTGTTGGGCATCGAATTGTTTCAATTCGATGCGTGAAATCATGCGTATCGAATAGTGCTCCGTTCGATGCTTGCATCGAATAATGAAAATTCGATGCGTGCAGAACAGTTGCGGCCCATGGGCCTATATATAAGGGACCACATGTCTGACACTCTTGTTTTTATCTGGAGGGAATATTTTTTGTTTGTTTCTGGACCGCATCGAACGCAGTTTGTTCGACACGGCACGTATCGAATCTCCGATATTCGACACGTTACTGATTGCTTAATTTTATAGAAAACTTATTTAAAATTTATATTTTTAGGCTGATATGGCTTGTATAAAATCTCGAAGTCGCAGCAAAGTTGTTCTATCTCCTGAGAATATTCATGGTGCTCAGGGAATAGGCGAGCAAAATGATCAAAATGAGCCTTCAGGTGCGGGTCCATCTAATACATCTTCGCGGAACCCTTCTACCATAAGACTTGGGGGTATCAGTGCGGGCACTAGGGTGCCAATAATAAGTGACTTTGAACGTCAAGAAAACTTTGCTACGAGGAGACTGGTGATGACACCAACCGATACCGGTGGACGTATCAGAGTAGGCACCAATCGCCAAATTGAGATAATGGAGGACATCGATGCAGAAGACGATAAAATTGCTGCCAATTTAGCTAAGTTTAATGCTGCTCATCCCCATTTCAGGGAAAAACGCAATGTAGAAACAGCAAGTTCTTCTCACTCAACCGATGAGCCCTGGTATGAAGCCGCTAAACGAAAATCAATGGAGGATATATCCGCCCGTGAAGCTCAGAGCATTCCTCCCAAGAGACCTCGACCTTCAGGGAATCCAAGACCTGCTCCGCCTGAAAGCCTTAGTAATTATGACTTTCTCAATGATGAAAACTCAGAATCATTGAGTGCCACACTGGGCGGATACCGACTAAGAGAGGAGCAGGCTGGAGAGATTATGCAAAGTTTGTGGCCGCAATTGGATCGTCAAAATGTAATCAATCGATTGGGGTTTCAAGGTTTGGCTCGCTTTGGGCGCCTTTTCTTTGCTGCTGTCATCTTAGCCGTTTATCGGCTATGCAGAGATTATAGTGGGTTAGCCGAGGTGCAAAATCAGCACAACGCTGTTGTCGACAATCTACGTTCTACTATTAATAGTGGAAAGTATAGTCGCCAAAATGCACTGAAACGCGCCAGAGAGTCAGATTTGAAAACATCTAAGGCCATCCGTGATAAGCATGATGTTGAAGTGAAAGCCAAGAAAGCGGGAGAGGATGCAATAGCTTTGCGTGCTGAGATCGATGCGTTGAAAAAGGATAACGAATCCCTAAAACGCGTGAATCGTTCTCTCGAGGCTTCCAATACAGATGCTGAAAATGCCATTTCCAACTTGCGTCGTCGAATTCAGTATTTTGAATCTGAAGAATATAGATGTGCTGTTGTTGAAAATTTTAGGCAGAGTAATGTATGTAAATGCCTGGAATTATTACGCGGTGCTGCCGACATGCAATATGGAATGGACGTATGCATTGGTCAAGTAGGGCACCTTGGATACCTTGCAGAGGGTTTTCGCAGTGATATGCTTGATGTAAGGCGTGACGCAAAAATGGAAACACCCAAAGACAACGATGATGATGACGACGATGAGGTACATACACCTCGTTCTGGCGATCCATTTTATACGGTGTGGCGGGACCGTAAAAAATCAAAAAAGTCCCATCCGAGCCCTTTAAAACCCAAATCGCCTCAGGTATCCAAAGGTAAAGAGAAGATCGCCCCTAGCATTACTCCGGGCGATTCGAAAAATGTTAAAAAGGTTCTCCATGATGTTTTTGGTTCGGGCGATAGTGAGCCAGAATTGCTACCTAGAATTTCCAGGTCTACGATTCTTCTTAGAAGTCCTCCAAAAAGAATTGATTTCAAAGATAGTCACCCTGCAATTGTGGCTAAAAGAAAAAAGATGAGCAGCGCATCTAAAGTTTCAGGTCCTTCAACAGCTTTTGAAGGTACCAAATGTCCTGCTCAAGGTGGCCTGGCCCCTGCGCTGACTAGCAAGAAAGGTGAACCAGGATTATCAGTTAGTGCCCAGTGTACAATTTCTCCTAGCAGGTATCAACTCGAAGATCCTGCTGACAGAGCAGAAATTGTCTTGCCTGACAACTGGGCACAAACTGAGGAATTAATTCTGACTGAAGATCAGATTCAGGGCAATTGTGCCAATTTTGTCCGTTCAATGGGATTGGTTCTCCGCGATGAGTCCCCCCATTCATCTGAAGAATAGCGATAGTTTGGCTACACTATTTTGCTGTTATTAAGTTCATGTTTTGTACAAAACCTTGTAATTCGTAGATGATTGCTATTTTAATGAAAACGACTCAATAGTTTGATATTATCTGCTTTTTGTTACGCATTCATTCGTTAAATGGTATTTATAACATATTCCATACGCGATATTTCATCAATTTGCTCATTGTTATGACTCTGGCCAATTAATATCCTTCTTTCATTTGTAGCAAGATTATGAGCATTTTGAGTTGAGAGTGTTTTTGTTAGGGTAATATTGTCTTACCTAATTGAGATGTCAACTGGGTTATTTCTGCATAGGTTATGAATTGCATTGGGCCTTCTTATCCCTTCGTCGTGTCCTTCTTTCTGGCATGCGGGGGTGGACCACTTTGGGCCTTCTTACCCCTCCGTCATGTTCTTCTTTCTGACATGCGGGGCGGACCACTTTGGGCCTTCTTACCCCTCCGTCATGTTCTTCCTTCTGACATGCGGGACGGACCACTTTGGGCCTTCTTACCCCTCCGTCATGTTCTTCTTTCTGACATGCGGGGGCGGACCACTTTGGGCCTTCTTACCCCTTCGTCATGTTCTTCCTTCTGACATGCGGGGGCGGACCACTTTGGGCCTTCTTACCCCTCCGTCATGTTCTTCCTTCTGACATGCGGGGGCGGACCACTTTGGGCCTTCTTACCCCTCCGTCATGTTCTTCTCTGATATGCGGGGGCGGACCACTTTGGGCCTTCTTACCCCTCCATCATGTTCTTCTCTGCATCATCCAACAAATGAAGATTTTCAGTTAATAATAAATTCTAAACAGAATCAGCGTAAATGTGTGTAAGAAACATATATTTAACGAAATTTCTTCTATTTATGCATAATAACGCCTGAGATGTTGCACATTCCATGGGCGTTTCTGTTGAATTCCTTTTAGAGTCTCCAAATAATAATATCCTCGTGAACTTGCTCGTGTGACTCTAAAAGGCCCTTCCCATTTTGGTTCAAGCTTCCCGATATGTTGTTTAGCTGCCAGGCTTCTAAGAACCAAGTCTCCTACTTCAAAACTTCTGAATCGGACTCTCTTATCATAACTTTTGGCCATTGCGGCTTTATATGCAACAGTGCGTTGATAAGCATCCTCTCTTGTGGATCCTATCATATCTAGATCCATCTGTCGCAGCCTGGCCGATTGTTCCGGATCATAATCAGTGATCCTGCGCGTTGGCATACCTATTTCCGCAGGCAATACTGCTTCAGTGCCATAGACAAGAACGAATGGGGTTTCCCCTGTCGATGTTCTCGGGGTCGTCCTATATGCCCATAATATTCCTTGAAGCTCTGCTTGCCATGTTTTTCCCGTGGCTCTGACTCTCCTTTCAAGGTAATCCTTCAATGTTTTGTTAGTGGATTCTGTTTGGCCATTGGATTGTGGGTGATATACTGACGTGAGATTGTGTGATATCTTTAATTCCCCAAACCAAGATTTAATGTGCTTCCCAGTAAATTGCGTTTCGTTATCACACACAATGGATCTCGGTATACCGAAACGGCATATAATGTATTTCCAGATGAACTCAATCATATTATTCTCCGTGATTGACGTTATAGGTTCCGCTTCGACCCATTTTGTATAATACTCCACTGCCACTATTAAATATCGTTTTTGACCTTTGCCTGTTGGAAACGGACCAACTATATCAATTCCCCATTGATCAAAAGGACATGCCACGTCGATTGGTTGCAGTTGACGTGCCGGTCTGTGAATAAGGCGAGCATGGTATTGGCAACTGTCACATTTTCTTGAATAAGTTGTTGCATCTTTACGTAGCGTTGGCCAGTAATATCCTTGACGTAATATCCGTTGAGCTAACGCTCGGCCCCCGGAATGATTTCCGCAGCTACCTGCGTGGATCTCTTCCATGACATATTCAGCTTGCGTAGGGGTCAAACATCTTAACAACGGTCCTTCGAAAGACCTTTTATACAACTCTCCATTATTGATAGTGAACCTGTATGCCTTGTAACGCATTCTGCGTTGAGCATTCGGATCCGCTGGCAAAATGCCTTGTTGAAGATAAATCATAATTTCATCCTTCCAAGACGGGTCCTCTTGTATTGTCATTATAAATTCCACTCTGACTTCTGTGGTAATATATTTTGACTTCCCAATTGAAGGTTTGTCAGCAACCATAAGTGTGATTCTTTTTTCTGCCAAAATTTCTGAAGAACTTGCAAATTTAGATAGTGCATCTGCTTTGGCATTGTCGTCCCTGGGGATTTGAGTTATATCAAAAAATTTGAACCTCCTTGCCAATTCTTTAACTTTTGCAGCATATAGCTTCATAGTTTCCTCGCGTGTTTCATACTTTCCGGAGAAATGATTTGCCACCAAAAGCGAATCGGTGAACACATCTAAATGTTCAATGTTGAGTCCGAGTGCCATTTTAATCCCTGCAATTATTGCTTCATATTCAGCTTCGTTATTTGTTACCATGTAATTCAAGCTGATGGCAAATTCAAATTCCCTCCTCTCTGGGGACAGAAAATGTATTCCAATTCCCCCCCCCCCCCCCCCCCCCCCCCCGTGAGTTGTGGCAGATCCATCAGTATGCAATATCCATGTCGTCGTTGCTCTACTGGTTCCTTCTTGGTTTGATATAGAAAATATACAACATGCGGTCTCCATTACACTATTACCCAGGGTTTCGGCCATGAAATCTGCTAAGGCTTGCGCTTTGACCGCGACTCGCGGCTTAAATTCCAACCCAAACTCACTGAGTTCAATCGCCCATTTCACCAGTCTACCAGAAGTTTCTGGTTTCGTCAATACTTGCTTCAATGGTTTGTCAGTCACCACAGTAATCGGATGAGATTGAAAATACGGCTTCAGCTTTCGAGCTGTAACAACAATTGCCAATGCAAACAATTCTATCTCCAAATAATTCCTCTCCGCCCCCTGCAGTACTCTGCTCACATAATGTATTGGTAGTTGCTGAGCTCCTCTCTGTTTAAGTAGTACTGTACTGATTGCATTTGCAGATACTGCCAGATAGAGATACAACATTTCATTCTCCTCCGGTTTTGCTAACAACGGCGGGCTTACCAGATATTTCTTCATTTGCCTAAACGCTTCTTCACATTCCGGAGTCCAGATAAAATTTTTGTTCCGTTTCATCACTTTAAAGAAAGGGAGATTCTTTTCGGCAGATGTTGATATAAATCTTCCCAAGGCCGTCAGGCGGCCCACCAAGCATTGTACGTCTCTCACTGTCCTAGGCGAAGGTAAATCCATTACTGCTTTTATTTTATCCGGATTAGCCTCGATTCCTCTCTCATTTACCACATATCCTAGAAACTTTCCAGCCGTCACTCCGAAAGTGCATTTTTTAGGGTTTAGTTTCATTCCATATGTCCTAATTATGGTGAATGCCTCATCCAGATGTCGCACATGTTCATCAGCTTTAAGACTCTTTACAAGCATATCATCAATATATACTTCCATTGATTTCCCAATTTGATGGTAAAACATTTTAGTCACCAATCTCTGAAACGTTGCTCCCGCATTCTTTAATCCGAAAGGCATCACCCTATAGCAGTACACTCCGGTATCAGTTACAAAAGTCGTTTTACTCTGATCTTGTACTGCCATGAAGATTTGATGAAAACCACTCTTTGCATCCATCATACTTAGTAATGCACATCCTGCTGTAGAATCTACTAATAGATCTATCCGCGGTAAAGGAAATGGATCTCTCGGGCAATGCTTGTTTAAGTCAGTATAGTCCACACACATCCTCCATGTAGCTTCCTTCTTTAAGACCAACACAATATTGCTCAACCATTCTGAGAATCTTATAGCGTAAATATGTCGAGCGGCTAAGAGTTCTTGCACCTCTCTTTCAGCTGCTTTATTCTTTTCTTTGCTGAAATTGCGCTTCTTCTGCCGTATTGGCTTCGCACTCTTATCTACATTCAGATGATGTACAATAATTCTCGAGTCTATCCCTTGAAGGTCTGAATCAGACCACGCAAATATATCTGAATTGCGGCGAAGGCAATCTATCAAAGCTGCTTCTATCATCCAATCCATTTCTGCTCCAATCTTGATTACTTTCTCAGAACTTTCTTTGAAAAGATGTACGATTTTGAATCCTCCCAAAGGTTCCATCTTGCATTCTTGCCATTGCTTCAACAATTGACTCTCTATTTTATCTTGCCCCTGTTTTTTAGGCTCAAGCCTATCTTGACTCGGATCTGACTTTGTTCTGAGCTTTTTCTCGGTTTGCTGTTTCTCAACCACATTCAAGTGCCTTTTATACGTCATCCTAGCTACGCTATTTAAAACAGTGTTTAACAGTGTTCCCACAGACGGCGCCAATATTTTGGTCTTATTTCGTCACGGTAATAGAACACAGTAATACAATACAATGGGAATATAAATAACCAAAATAATGTTAATCCACTTGAAATAACCGGACTAACTTTGTCCGAAACACCTACTATCTATTACAAATCTTACACTGATTTAAATACAGTATTAATACTAAGTATGCAACGCATCGAATTGCGGTTGTTCGATACACGGCTCGAATGATGCCGGTTCGATGCCGAGTCAACGCTACACAATCTCAGCAGGGCTTTGGAACGTATCGAATCTTGGTTCGTGTCGAATTGAGGAACGTATCGAATGGAGGGACGTATCGAATGGCTGGATTCGATGTGGTCAGGTTGGGACATGAATTCAATCTCTCTCTGAACGCTCAAAGTTGCCCTATATATAGCAATTTGCACTGTGGGCCCCGAAAACCGCTGTAAATTACGCATCGAATCATATCGATTCGATACGCGCGTCGAATCATAACTATTCGATGCGCTGAAGGCATCGAATGGGCCAGATTCGATACGTTAATGGGCCGGCCCAACTCTATTGCCGGCCCAATCCTGAAATATCCCCATCACGTATAAAGCTGGATAAATGTTGTCAACTTTGCCATGTATTATTACAATTACTAATGGTATCATAACATATGAAACTGCGAAAATGAACGTGGAGGCATACACTTTTTCGGGTGTTGAGGTTTCTTGTGAGGAATAAGAATGTCAGATTAATGTATTTAGGTACATTCACGTGAAGGAACTCTTCTTATTCACTTTTTTGGTTGCCAATAAAAAGCTACATTTAATAAGGTTGGATGGATATAAATTTTTGGATATAAAAGTGAAACTTCTTATATACATATTTCACCCGGAACATCTGCAATGAATGTTTAGTACATGATAACTTGATAAGTCATATCGTGAATAACTCACGCAATTTTGAATGATAGTTGTGTTAATCAAGTTCAATGAATGATTAGTGTCACATAGATGTTTGCACTTTGAAATCGGGCACTTTTAAGGTGGGAATGTTAATAACTTTGACGCATCATTAAGGGCAAATATAAATATTACGCATCTATTGACATTTTAGATCAAACAATGGATGTTGTCACGGAATCCATTTAAACCCTCATATTTTCGAGTTCTATAATGGACATTATCAAATACGGCAATTGAGTAAAAAAAAAAAATGACGAATGAGAGACTTTAATTAATATAGAAGAGAGGCAATGATTTTGTTTGATCTTACACCACAGGCCAGTCCAAATTAAAGCTTAAAAAAAATTTGTGAAAAGAAGTCTTTATTTTCTTGATTATATACACTATATAGGGCCAATCTGGAGAGTTAGAATGACACACATTTATTTAAAATTTAAATCGACTGATCCTCGAAATATTGATAAAATGTTGAGCTAAGACACCCGTCGTGGCAACAGTTAAACAGACAAAAATAAAATTTGAAATTATGTATATGTGAAAAGAATGTTTAATTAAATGAAACGCCATCGACACCTCATGCAATAAGTTGTTAACTACTATGTCCATAGAAAAGGTCGAAAGATTTGGTTTATAATGACAATGCTTGATTGGTTTTTTTAAAGGAAGCCGGAGAAATGTAGTCCAAATTAAATATTCCTTTTACACGACCATCTATTTTATGCTATACATATTATATAGCTCAAGGAAGAAAAATCTGAGGACTCGACAACAAAGTTAATTTATAAAATATTGAATCATTGTCTAGTCTTTTAAACTTGTAACTTCTATAGAATATTGGCATTTTTATCAAGCTTAATTACTCATGTATAAGTCGTAAATCTTTTTAATACACTTGTCACGTGACAATATATTTCTATAATAAGTCTGTGACTGTGGGTTTAATTTGCACAGAAAATCTGTCTCTTAATTTGTAAGCTCTCGTACTATATTCAATCGTTGGTTAAAAAATTTAAGTTTGTCAAGATGTTTGGTATATTATTAATTTACATATAAAAGATGTGTTCATAAACTAACGTACTCAGCAAGTAAAAAGATAAGTCCCCTTTAAATTATTCTTATAGAACTACACACACATCAGCAGATCCTCTAATAAACAAAATGTGGATGAATACTAGGTACAAGTACAATTGATGACAGAGTTCATGGACAGCAGATCCTAATAAACAGTATTTTTAATAATTTTAGTTATTTATGATATACAACAATATGAAACAGAAAAACTGGAGGGCTGCAGGTGTATGTTTAGCCCCACAGCCCATATTAGATTAATGAGGCTTTCCATAATTAAACCCGACCGTTGGAAGATTTGTACGTTGCCGGCCACCTTTGACAGATCACCCGATGCTGCGACCGAACCTTGTATATATCTTTATATTTTTTATGGTAGCAAGCAAGAAAAATTCGTTTCAGTAAGCGCATGACACGTGCAAGAAGTTAGTGGATCCACAACTAGGAAAGATATTGTAGTTTGATCGTTCGAATGATGAACCGACTCCAAGACAATGGTACATTTAAATGTGTAATCGGAACTCCTTATCAATTTATTCAAACGCCTAACTTAGTTGATACGTCAACCGTGCCGGGTGCCCCAAATGATCGACCATCCACGACGATGTGACACGGCCTACTCAGTTGGACTAATAAGTTTCGAATCAAATTTCTTTTTTTATGATTCTCAAAGTTAATCGGCTCTAATTACTTGATTTATGAGTTCGTTTTTTTAACCATCACCACGAGATGTAGTATGGCATTTACTATCAAACATGCGTGTGTGACGTATATAAATAGTCATCAAACATTAAAATGAACCACTTAAAATTAAGATTTTTGGTTGGAAAGTTGTTTTGAATAAATTGTCATCTAAAGCAAATCTTTTTCGCAGAGGTGTTCTTGATGAAAATTCTAGCTTGGAGTGCTTGCTTTGCCATGCCGAAGGAGAAGAAGTCGATAACTTGTTCTTCAAGTGTGAAATCGCTTACAAGATTTGGATGAACATTTTGCGGTGGTCCGGTATTCATTCGGCTCTTAGTTATGGGGTCGAGAACAACTTTTTACAAATCTGAGAAGCTTACCCTTGGAATCAAGGGAACGTTTGGGAAGGGGTGTGGTTCTTCACGCTTTGGTCGATATGGAACATGAGTAACAAGATTTGTTTTGGCGAGAAAACGATTGGGATCAATAAAGTCGTGGAGATTATCAAAGTTAAAACATGGTGTTGGGTTAAGGTCACTTCAAATAATTTTCAATACTCGTTTGTTGATTGGTTTCTTTCCTCATACTTGCTTGGGTTGTAATTGGAATTGTGTTTGTTGTGAGTATTTCTCGTACTCGAAGTGTTTATTAATGATATTTTGCCTATAAAAAAATATTAAAATGAACCAATGGAATTTAGAGCTACTCAACTTAATTTCAGAGTCTACTATAAAAATCATTGGCTTGTTGGAAAATCTGACCAACCAATGAAATCACTAAATTAAATAATCAAAGTAAGTTTTATTAAAAACAAAGGGACGCCAAAAGTATCTAGTAGAACATTTATATTAATATTAGTATTTTAATATTTCAATGCGAGGAACCTGATTTTTGATCCACCTGTCATGAACTTATGTGGTGAAGCAGCATGAAAAAAATAGATCAATATTTGAACTTCAACCATGTTTGTCAGTTGTTATTGAACATATAAATATGGAGGGAATGTCGGGGACGAATCAAATATTTTTATTGTAATAAATAATAAGATTCAGCTTTTTGACCTCGGATTCAACTATTTTACAAATACATATCAATCTCACGCCATACGTGTACATAACTAAGCTAAACATGTCGTTTAATTTTATCATTGTATGTGGAAATAGTTACGCGTGTTATAACTAATAAGTCTTAATTTGTCATAAGTCCATTTTTTTAAAATACTATTGTTAGGTATTTTCTTCCGTCACTTAAATACTTTACGTCAAATTAAAAATCCTTATACAGATAGATACTGATGCAATGCCTTATAAAACGAGATAATATAAAAGTTTTCACTACAAGATTTTCGGACATGACCCAAATGTGGTCGCTAATGATCATTAGCTACCGCAATTCCGTCGCTAATTTTTGGTAGCTACTAATCGCGTCGCTAATGACTCGCTACCGCATTTCGGTAGTTAATAAGGCCCTTTCCTGCCAAATTTCCGTCGCTAGCATTAGTAACCGAAGTCTAGCCGCCACTTTCATCGCCACAACTTTGACAATTAGCTACCGACTTTCGGTAGCTACTGTCGAGTTAGCTACCAAAATTTCGTCACTAACTTACCGATTTAGCTTGCCCATTTTAACCCGCATTTGCTACCGAATTTTGGTAGCTAATAGTATGAATATTAGTAGCTACCGATTTTCGGTAGCTAACTTTATGAATATTAGTAGCTACCGAAATTTCGTCACTAATTTACCGATTTAGCTTGCCAATTTTATCCCGCATTTGCTACCGAATTTTGGTAGCTAATGGTATAAATATTAGTAGCTATCGATTTTCGGTAGCTAACTTTTTGAACATTAGTAGCTACCGACATTTGGTAGCTACTAATATTTAAAGCCTTGAGTATTATTAGTTACCGACTGGCGGTAGCTAATAACATTTACAGATTTTAAAAAAAAAAATCCAGAAATATTCCGAAAATTTATTGGTTTATTGTTTCACCAATATGAAAATCAATGTTGATTTGCTAATTTGACACTATCAAGCATTTAAATAAATGAAAAAAAATTAACAAAAAAATTAAAATAAAAAAGGTTTGGAGTTTCGAAGATATAAAGAAAGTGTTGAGAAATGAGAAATATTTAGAATATTTGAAGAGAATGTGGGATTTGATTAATGGAAAAAAAAATTGAAAGATGTGAAGAAATAAAGAAATGATATGGATAGTTTTTTAGATTGGAGAAGTGAGGATTTTTTTTATGCGGGATGATAGATTTGATAAATAAAGAAATGGTAGGGATAGTTTTTAGATTGGAGAAGTGTTGGGATTATTTCACAGATTGAAGAATTGAGGGGTATTTATAATTTCTCGCCCTTGGCCGCCCAAATTTTCGACGTTTTGCTACCGAAAATCGGTAGCTAATGGTCAAATTTTTTGAATTTTTCAAAAATTTGAATTTCCTGCACATGGACGCCCAGAAAAGGGGTGGGGTCGTGTGTTAATAGGGATTAAATCACTAAGGCCTAAAAATTGAAAAAAAGAAAAAATCTACACTAATTGAACAGCGCGGCGGTGGCTAGTGGTGGAGAGCGACTGCGGTGTGTGGCTGGGTGGCAACGGAATCTCGTCGCCGGTGATGGGTGGGGTTGGGGCGACAGAAATTGTCGTCGGTGTGGATAAGGACTTTAACACAAGTTTTTTTATAAACACTGGTAAGAAGCGACGAATTTTTCGTCGCTCGTTCTGCCAATACCGACGGATTTTCCGTCGGTCATACGGCCCAGCTGCGGAGAGATTATTTGGTGCAACCGCTGTATGTGCATCCACTACCAATACATGGTGAGGATGGGGTGTTGGGTGGTTATTCCTACAATTTAGGGATCTTCTTTTAATCTCAACCATCGGTTGTACATATAGCGGATGTATATAATAATTTCTCCCAGCTGCGGCCCAGTAACGGCCCATTGGCTGACCTAAACTGTAGCGACGGATATTTCGTCGCGCATTAGCATTACCGACGGATTGAGCGACGGAGTTGCGTCGTGAGTTTGAATGCCCACCGATTAGTTGTCGCCACACATTTCAGCGACGCAAATTCCGTCGGTACTCGAGTTAGCTACGGAAATTCCGTAGCTAATGACTGGCGACGGAATTTCGATAGCTAATTTGCGGTAGTTAATACTGCGAAATCTTGTAGTGTTTGTAAGTTAGAGATGGACTTGTCATGTGTCAAGTTGGCCACAGTATGAGTGTGTGACTATGTGGTTGCAGGTCTATAATCGTGCAAGTTGTGAGTTTAAGGTTGTGCAACACATGGTCTCTTTGTTCTCTTATTACTACTTTAATTGGTTTATTTTGAAGGTTGTAAGAAATAGATTTGGCTAATTTGACAAGACTATTGGACACATGAATGTTAAGAGATTGGCACATGTAGTGTACAAAATATAGCTAATACTTTGAATTGGAATATTTGAATGTACTATTGACATATTTGAAACTACCGAATGAGTGGAAATGTTGACTAGGTCCAGTTATCAAATACGTGGTGGTTTGCAAATAGACCATTATGATCACTAAACGAGATTATTAGGTGTTCAATGCTTTAAGTTGTAGGCTTTCCACAATAATAAAGAATAACATTCCTCCACTCACAATAGTACTTTGGCGCACGTTTTGGGGCTCATAACTTACAACAACAACCACAATATATTATTACACTTATAAAACAAAAGGTTAAATTGGCAAATCATGATGCAATCCACTAAATTCTTAATACACGAGCACTTTAATTTCCTATTTTATGAACTTGTTACACTTTATTTGCTACAAAATATAAGCAATATCTGGACAACTATGTTGTATCTTTTTTGGTCACTCAATTATTCATGGTAGCAAATCAACTATGTTTAAACTTTAGACGCCAAGCTATTCTACGCCTTGTGTACAACAAAATGAGGAGGACAACAAAATGAGGAGGACAGTATCGTTAATCAAATGGATTAGCGGCTTCATCGGAACCAGCTCAAGGTTAAAGCAATAAGAAGAGCTAATGTGCATGAGATCCTAGAATTGTTGGATCGGGACTTGATACGATGTTACACAATGTTGCGATAACACTAGACTAATCTAAAGTTATCTTAACACTCTTTTGATCACAGAATATTGCAGCGAAAAAATAAACAAACACATGAAATAATTTTTAAGAAGAATTCTTTCGAGCCTTAGGCAAAATAATCATTATGTTAATAATTATCTTACAAGAGTATGTCCCACAACTTCAAACTTCTCGCTCTCGAATTGTTCAAACTCAAACTACGCAAACAAAGAATAGCTCATTAATTCTAACAGGACTTGGACTTAATTCGCTAGACTAAAAACTTCGAAAAGCAAGACAAAGAACTCAATAACAATTGATCTAATTTCTTGGATTCTTTAGATCTCTTATCTTGTTATTTGTCTTGATGTTCATCATGCCTTTATATATATGTATTGACATGGAATCAACTTTCCTTGTTCTTCTATGTTTCCTTCTTGTGTCTCGGTCTTCTATTAATATAAGGTTTCCTTTATTATCACGAGTTCTTAAGAAAGACTCCTTTAATGTAGACTTCATCGTTGGAAAGTATCTACATATAATCTCCTTTACTTGTAACATCCTTCTAGATTTGATATTTTATCTTCCACTCGATCACGCGTGCGGCTAATTAAGCAAAGTCTGAATATGGAAACAATGTTAAACCTAGAACATTCGTAAACAACTATAATCGTGGAACTTATGTTAATATGTGTAAATAAAGGCAAAATCTATAGATATATAAACTATTTTTAGATTGTTCGGTGTTACAGTATTGTGTTCAGTATTATGGTAACACTTCATGAGCTCAATGTTCGATAATATTTCACAGCTTTAGTGTTATGAAGCTTTAGTGTTATGATAACATTATACAGCACTGACACTTTCAGATCCAAACACAAATTAGTTGAAAACAAACACGCATGAAGATATTGCACAAGTAACTACAAAATATTCAAATGGTGAGTAACAAAACACCTTATTGAAATAAGAATTGCAATTTCAGTTTCTTTTTCCAAAAAAATAAAACAAATTCTACGTAACGTTAGTCTCCTGTAGCAAACCCCGTATGATCTCAGCCAGTCAAAACAGGGACAAAGCCCCCAACAAAACGTTTGTCATGGTAAGAAGTGAAGACAAGATGGTCGTTTGTCATGGTAACTCGCGTTACAAGAACAGCAATTACTGATTTCTTTGTCTTTCTGAGAAATGCTTTTGTTTTTTGGAGGTCAAGGAAAAAATAAACCATATCCATATCATTTGCAGAGGCAAAGTACAGAGCCATGACCCCTACAGTGTGTGAAATAGTATAGATGAAGGGATTGATAAAAGAATTGGGATTGATAAACCATATCACTCTCAGCTCACGCACTCATGCACACACTTCACTCCTCTCTTTCATGGTGGTGCCAGATTTTGTTATCGATCATTGTTTCCCTCTCTTCGATAAAGTCTCCAAGGTTCTCGTATAAATGTTGCAATCTTCCACAGCATGAAGTTTGAGCCAAACGATTTCCCCAACCAGAGCCATGACTTATGAGCGTTTATTAATCACAATTTGAGTATCCATTTTCTTATACTTTCAATTGTTCTTTGTAACATTTTTATTGGATTTAGTTTTATTTTATCATTTTAGAGTTTTAAGTCGACTTATCGACTTAGAGCAAAACAAGACATATTTGAGGAAAATTAGCAAGGAATAGCATAAAAGGAGAAGAGGAGCAAGTTGACAAGGTCATCAGCGAAATCAACACTACAGCTCAGCATGTGCAGCAGACAGCAAAAGGCAGCGGAATTGAACTAATGGGCGCCGCGACCCCCGTGCACAAGCCGAGTGCAGCGACCCGCACCACGAAGACAAACGGAAACGCGACCCCCACCACTAACTTATAATACTTACATCTATCAAAAAAAAAAAAGAACAACTTATTAAACTTGCATGATTCTTTTATAGAATCTTAGCAATAGATTTGTAGATCAAACACATTGTCACTACCAACTTCCCTTTGCCAGAGCTGATAAATTAGTTCCATACTTCCATCCATGAAATCAAACACATGACCTGAGATAACAAGGACAAATGTGCAGAAATCCCCAAAACAAGATTGCCAATCTGTAACCAAGTTGGACACAAGTATATAGATATTACACATATACCTCCACAATATTCAAACTTATTCAGCTGAGAACTCCAAGGACAACTAGTATCTCCAGTTTTTTGACAGAACCAAAACATAAGTACATTAATCTATCTCCGATAAAATATATATATATATATATATATGTATTCGTATGAATATATACTTCCTCCTTCGACTTCATATCAAAATAAGTATCCTGTAACGAACAACCTATAATCTCAGCCAGTCGAAGCATGGGCAAAGCCCCCAGCAAAACTTTGAAGGATACGAGTCCTTCAAGTAAACCTCTCGGCCAGTTCCAATGATATAAAAAGTGAAGACACGATGGCCATTGGTCATGGTTACTCTTGTTACTGGAACAACAGATATGGTATGTCGCTCGCATATCACCCGAGCTGTTGGAGGCACCGGAACCCTCTCGGCAATTACCTCTGAAGAAAACTTGTTGAGGGAATATGAATCGGCAAAAAAGGCCGGAGTGCATTGGTAGGCTTGGGTATTGCACAACTGCACGCCTTTTGCTCTGTGGAAGACCTCGTCTGGAACTGATGCTGCTCCACTAGCTGCGCTTACTTTTCTTGCTAGAAGTGTTTTCCTGGAGGAAAAATCACATAGTACACAATTTTACAAGACATATTGAACTGCGTGGTAATATACTCGATAGAATTTCTAAACTAGTTCTACTACAGCAAAAAAAAAAAATCTTAATTCTGTAAGACTGTAACAAGAGAAGAGAAAGCACTAAAATGCATATTTGCGTTCAATATTAATGCAATTTAGAAACTTTTTATCGTTAGTCACCATGGTTAGTATCAGTATTAAGCATCAGGTGAGATTGATTTCGCCAAAATGAAGTACAAACACAGCAGTATAAGTGAATATGAATTTCGCCAAAATGCCTAACATGACAATCCACAACTAAATTTTCTGTATAAAACTTGTACTGCTTGATTATTCTTGTTCAATATTCACTTTTGTATTTGGGAGAAGAGCAAACACATTCGTGAATTTGATTGACATACCATCTAACTGCAGCAATTTTGCGTGTCAAAAGAGAGCAACCACCATGACAAGTCTCGCATTTGATCAAACCACGAGAGCCACAGGTTTCACAAGGAATTGATCCCTTACCATTACATTTTTTACATCTGTAAACAGAAAAAGATGTGTATCATGCCAACTGCAACACGCATTATTCCATAATCAGAAATATTAAAAAAAACGATTAAGAACAACAAAATTTTCCAGCACTTCTCTCTGTTTTTAAGATTCATTATCACTTATAAATACTACTTGTAGAAAACGGCCATCTTACCTTTCTAAGATGGCAAAACATCAGCAAATTTCGGAAGCAGAAACTCAATTCAGTAGGTACAGATTATATGAGTAATGCAAAAATTAGATGCTCACAATGTATCTGATCCATCTTTATGTGCAATTAAACCTCGCCCATAACAAGCAGGGCACTGAGACATCTGATTCTCCTTGTAGAAACCAGGTTCTTGATCGGCATTGCAACTTGGGCAGACAAGACTTCCTTTTCCCGCACAACCTGGACCAAAAGATGAAATAAACCATAAAAAAATATGCAATACTAACTTGATATAAGCAAGCTAAGAATCATAACCTACAAGTAGTGCCTGCAGTAGTTAGCGCTCAGAGTACAAATTATGAACAAAGACTGATGTAATCTATGTACTCTACCTGGACATTTCTCAATGGATTCTGAATGAGGAATCTTGCTCCGTGCCTCTTTTTCAGGAATAAATAGTACGGGAAACTCAGACCTCAAATCCAATTCCCACACCCCAAGTTCAGGCCCTTTCTCTCTTCCATCCACCTCACCACCAACATATGATTCCTTTTCGATTATTGTTTCTCTCTCTTCAATAAAAGTTTCCAGGGTTCCCATATAAACATTGCAATCTTCCACAGCATGAATATTCCACGTTCGAGCTGGACGACTTCCCCAACAGCATCGGTGACCAACATGATCTATGAGCAGCTCTCGTATCTCTACCTCATCCAATACTTGCCTGAACATATTTTGGATAGGTGATTATTTGAACGCCCATAGGAAATAGCAGACGAAAATGCACAATAATATAATAACCTTCGAAACGAAAAACAATAATCTCCAGGGGCATTTGATGATACACTGTTGCGATTCTAAAGCAAATTACATGATTTAAAAACCATGAAATGTATAAGTTGTGGCTGAGCAGCCATTAAACTATTTCATCTTACAAGCTGCTTCAACATTCTTTTTCCCAGTTTGAGAAAAAGAGTTCCAGTGCTTATTGACTTAAAAGATGAACTTCATCTTATAGAGACGAAAGATGTGAAATAAGTGTTGTAAATATTATCATTCAATAAGGACAATTTCCTCAGTCTCTTTCCATCTGTTTCTGTATTGGGAAAACAATATGTGGAGATATGCTTAGGGCTAAGTTCCTTTTAAGAAACTACTATATTTCCCTTAAAGCTTCAATTACATGGCAAAAAGCAGTAGAAATGATAAAGAAAATGCCATACTTTGCTAGTTTTTTAAAAATTTGAAAGCCGGATAGAAATCATTTGCTTGGAACGCAGGCCTCCTGGTCACATCTGAGAGGAGGTGGGGGTGGGGGTGGGGGGGTGGGGGGGGCGAATATATACATAGATATACTCGAGATACATTTTTTTGATCTAAGATTTAAATTTTATGTGCTAAGACAGAAAGCTATAATGTGTTGCTATCATTTCTCGTAATAAAAAACAGTATACGAATGGTGTCTTAAGTTTCATTCTCCATGAATGATTACATGAAAATAAGATTTTTGGGGAAAATTTCAACTTTTGTTTCAGATCAAAAAGTCTAATTTGAGCAAAGTTAGACAAACAAATACAATTCTAAAGTAAATGGTATCACTCACAAACCATGTTCTTATGTACTTGAATAAAAACCTCCTTGTGCAAGTAGTGTATGAAGATTGAGAGCAACTGACCTTTGTACACCAGCAGAACTTTCACTCATATGACCATAGTATGCATCCTGAGGGTAGCCAACCACTTGCTCTGCCAAAAAAAAAAAAAAAAAAAAATCACAACGCAAGAAAAATACACGCAAGAGGAATGATGCCTGCGAGATGCATACATAGGTTCGGTGATTCTATATAAAATCAACCAAGCTGTTAAGTTATATAAGCCAACTATCGTCTAAGAATTTATTAACACAACGCAAATCATTTCATGGTAAATACTCTCATGCTGGTCCTGTATTACTTTCCTGGACTTGAAAAAGAAGGATCATTAAAGGTGGTGCCACAGCAAATTGCAGATCTACATGGCAATGGAACAAGCCTTTTACGGTGACAATAATAAATCATAATTTGCACACTACAGTACAATGCCACTTCACAATTACAAAAAAGTATCAAGAATGAAGAATATACATACAGCTTCATCGAACACGAGCGCCAAAATCCGACATATTAACCTTACACAACAAGTGACGGCTCAGCTGGATCAGACAGATATAAACAATGCCTAAAAATGCACAGCAAATTAAAATTACCAGTAGGATAGATGTGAGGAGGTTGGGGTGAATTGAGCAACGGGGCGTGTAGCGATGGAGGGTACGGATGATCGGAGAACGCCGCCGCCGATCGGATCTCGTCGCGGTTGACTATAGTTCCGGCAGGCGAAGGCGCAGGGAACACGGAACCTCCTCCTCCTCTCGCCACGTGTTCGTACGAGGTCCATCTCTCGCTCTCGCTTTTCTCTGTTTGCAATTCGTTATCAACATTATTAGCATCATCATCATCATCGTGTACCAAAATTGAAAGGGTAAATTGGGAAACTCACCAGCTGATAGCAAGGGTTTGTGCTCCATTTTTCGATTGAGGTCAACTGACGGATTTAGCGGGGAAGATGAATTTATAGCGCGAAGATTTTAATTCTGTCTTACTGATTAAGAAAATACGAGAGAGTTATGTTATAAATGATGGTCTACGCGTTTGAAAATTGGACAATAAATTTGTTAATTGTTGCTTACCATTTGAGGTAACGCAATGGTCATAAAGTCTTTGTAGAGCTTATGCAAAATGTGGTTGAGTATGCCAAGTGTAAAAAAATTGTCTAACTTATCTATACACCATTAATACGACCTAAAGAATGTCATATTGTTAACAGGTTTGGAATAATACCCGATTAACCGATTTATTTATGAGTTCGGAACGCCGTTATCCGTGGTTCAAAGAAAGTAAATGACTATTAGGGAAATTACGAAAATATCCTTCCTTTATTCCCTGAAATTCTTACTCCCGAGGAGCATAAATACGATCTTATGCTTTTTTCCGAGTGAGTTTAAGTGTATATTCCGTCCTTTTTTTCTCGTTCCCCCTTTATCGTCTCTCCTAATTTTCCCTTATATAGGTATGGGTGGGTGTTTGTGTCACTACGCATGCGTTGCATGTGTTACAAGTGTAATGTTGCATGTGTTACAAGTGTCATTTTATAAGATAAGGTATATCTTGTTGACAAAGCGCTGACTAGGTTGATCCTTATCTTGTCCGAGGGTTGCGGGGAGTTCCGAGGGGCTGCTTCTTCTGTTTTCTTCTCTTTGGTGGACTGAATCTTCTGTTTTCTTTTCTCCGAGGGGCTGGATTTCATGAGGAGGTTCACTAGTTGAAGTGGAGTGGGTGTCCGAGGAGGTTTCTGTTCCGGGGACAGCTATTTCCTCGTCGGTTTCTTTGGTAGAGTTCTCCGATGGGCATATTTGTTTCTCCAGGCTTATGAGGTGGGCTCCGAGAGCATCAATATGTATGTAAGGCGGTATTCTCGTATCTGGATATTTGTAGTATGGGTTCCGAGCGTTTCTTGTCGTCATTAGAGTAGTGGTCTCTTCGAGAATCATTCTCCGAGGGCTTCCTGTCTTTGGCTGAGTAACCTTCTTGGCTGGGGCCTTCGGGGTAAGTGACTTTAGTGAGTGGTGCTTTGAGTAAGACGTTGTTTTATGAATTTTAGCCTTCGGGGTGATGATTCCGAGGGCTTTGGGAGTGTTCAGCAAGGAAGTATTCTCGTATAGTGGTCCCTCTTGGCGCGGTGATGCATATCAGAGTCGCGTGGATCCATCGGGGTTTACTCTTTTTCCGATGCCACGTTGATATCTTATTTTTATTCATCTTGACTTTCCAAGGGACGCTTGGGTGTCCACTCGGATGTCACGTCGTACCCTAGTAGGATATGTGAGTTCCGAGGGACTCTATTATCTCTTCGGGTGCCACGTCATACCATAGTAGGGTATGTGACATACGAGAGTGTTTGTGACGATAGTATCGCCTTTGGGATTAATCCCTAATTTAAGGGTTAACCTTTTGTTTAACTCATATAATCCCTTATTTATTTTTTAGGGTTAACACATATATCTCTAGCTTGTGCTTTAACATAGAGGCCATTATTATTGATGAGCGAACGAGTGAGGCAATAAAGAAGGATGTCAATTGCCCTTGTCCTTGAAGTCTCTTGATTGGGCCACAAATCATGTCTTACACATATCCTATTCCACTTCTTCCTCCACTCTCATTCTCGCGACAGTAGCTTTCTCCATTAATTATTGTAATTATCTTTTGAGGCTACATCACGTGACATGCACGGTAATTAAAAAGTGATGACTGATGATGCATATCCATAAATATAATTAAAATACACTCGGAAGCGAAAACGGGTATGCTACAAAAACGACTATGGGACATCGAATGAATACCTCGGGTTACACCCAACCGAACCCTAAAAGGGAGTACTCGATCTACCCAAAGCTCGGGGAGTATCCGATCATAAGCCTTCAAGTATTCATTCGGATATACCTCGAAATTAAGGACCCCGGATGACTATTTTTCCTCCGCTAACCCAATGTCCATCACGACCCACTCCCATGAGGGCTTGAGGTATCTCCCCGTTCGTGTACGACCCCAACATACACCGAGCTTACCTCATCACCCGAACACCGCGAGTCCGCTTACCAGAACAGTTGGCCACTGGCATCCAACACCTAGCCAAACTAAGAGTTCACAATGAGAAGAGAAGCAATACAAAATACAAGGAGATGATGGATACAAGACGGGTCGCAACAAAGAGATCCTATCGTAACACTCGGAGAAGTATCCTCAGAAGAGATGCCACACAACCAACATCATTAAAGACAACTCTCAACCACCCACAATCAAGATATATGACCTTGACGATTGATCTAAGACTCTGCTTGGACCCCAAAGCAATAAACATCATTGGTTCTCCCTCACCGAAGACGACGGTTGGAGCAGAACAAGCCTACCCCCATTGGTTAAGAAAACCCCTCAAGACGATTGGAGCAGACGCATTTAACACATGATCAGAGAAGTCTTGTCAAACCCACGCCATTGGGCACCCTCAATCGACCACCCCCATTGGCGCAAAAAGCATCTCACAACATTGGTCACCTCCCTTTCCGGGAATGAAGACTCACGACTATTGGCAAAAAGACTCCAGAATATTCCTATAAATAGCACCCCATTCAACAACCAATTAAGTCCATTAAGTTCATTCTCAGTAATTACATGAGCAATCTTTGTACTTAAGTTAGCATTACAACTCTCCACTGACTTTCTGTAAATCTCCTCTCCCCTATACACGACCCCCCTTGTAATCCATCTTTATTCCTTATAATAAAATAATACTGCATTCTCTCTCTCAAGCTTGGGGTCGGCGTTCTGAATATCTCACTTGATGTGTCCCCGATTTTACGCTTCCTTGGGTCCTCGAGCGATATTACATCACCAAAAAAATAATCTGAAAACATAACTTGCATGTTGTAGTTCATTGCCCCTCACTCAATTAATTATCCTTCTCCCCATAAAAAATATTGTTTTCCTATATTTCAATAACTAAGTGTTGTAAAATAAAAAAAAAATGTCCTTGTATTTATATATGTAACAAAATGTATTCATGAGAACTAAAATTTTAATTATTTTTCAGAAAAAAATATAGAATAAAGTTTTCAACTTTTTTAACTTGCTAAAAATATAAAATTATTTACTATGGATGAACAAAACTATCTACTTCACAATTAAATTTTTAATATCGCATTCATTTTAAAAAGATAAACTAAGAAAATATTGTAAACCCGAGGAATAATTTTCTTTGAGGAATTACAATTACAACTATCAGGGGTACAACGAAGGAATTATCGGAGGTGCGTTACCAGGAAGAAGTCATCGGAGTTAAATGATTCTAATAGTTATCCCTCGGGTACATACGAGGACAACTCCATCGGAGGTGCGTTACCAGGAAGAAATCATCGGAGTTACATGATTCTAATAGTTATCCCTCGGATACATACGAGGACAACTCGTTAAAAATACACGAAAACATATCCATCGGAGGTAGTAGTCCTCGGACTTAGATGACGCGAGAGACTCACCTCAATAACGATGACAGGAGAATGTGAACATGATACCAAATCCACGAGGTACACCGAGGCTTAGATGACCTCATAATACCTCGTACGATTACGATTATCCTTAGGCATCTCTCCGATAGTCCCGGGTGTTATCCGATAGTTTTCTCAAAACATCAGAGATAGTCCCGAGGATCAATATTTAAATCACATTGTTGCATGGCAACACCAGGTGTCTAAAAAGGTAATATTAGAGCTAACTATTGAAGACCACTTGTCAGTCATAAAAGCAAATGAAAGATGTATCAGCATGCTAGCATACCAGGTGCCCAACAGTATAGCTACTCGTCAGCATCCGAAAGAAGTATCAGCAGAAAGAAGACTACATGTCAAGAAGAAAACATGCATGAAGAAAGCTGTTAGAAATTATCTTCTATAAATAGGGAACCCCATCATAATCTCTAGAAAAAGAAAGGTATCAGGAAATATCAAGTAATAAAAAGAATATTTTACTACTCTGAGGAGCAGGCAAGGCGTTCCGACACTTAAAAAATTCATAACCCACCAATTACATTATCGAGTGTTAACAAATGGCGCCGTCTGTGGGAACGCCGCAGAAATTGCCTTGAGTAACTCCGCAAGGATAATATATCAGCATGGAAGACTCTACTAGCCATCCACAGGAAGGAGGACCAAGATTGGAAGAAGAAGTATTAACCCGAGACCTCATGGAGGAGGCTGAAAATTCCAAATTACGGTCTGAAGGTGAGACCCACGAGCAGAATCCTAGAATGAAAGAAGAAAAAGTACCTCCTTTCCGGAAAGAAAACCCGAGCAATGTGAAGAGGCACTTGCAACCCATTCCCCTACCAACCATGACCGTTACGCCAGCGGAGATACTCAATATAATGAAAAGCCATCAAGACTTTGTGTGGCCAAGACCGGTCAAACAACCATACAAGAACAAAGATTTGGGAAAATTTTGTAAGTATCACAAGGCTTATGGGCACACCACCGATAGTTGCACTACGCTAAAAAAGGAAATTCGCCGTTTGTTGAGCCTGGGATACTTGAGAGATTACGTGACCGAAGAGGATCGGGATCAGGTGTCGGAGGACATGAGGAAAAAATCCAGGAATGAGGAAAGCGAAAAATGGCAGACAACCTGTCGAGAGCAACGAGAGAGGATTATCACCGTCAGGGGCTCCCTCCACCCCAGAGTCTTACGAAGATAACCCGCATGTAGGAAGAACAGTGAATATGATTGAAGGAGGAGATATAGCGATAATACCTGCAGGAAAGAAAAAGAAATACCTCAAAGAGGCACGGAAGGTAGAACATGGAATGCCCATGTGTTCAATTCAAGGAGCAAAGCTATCTGTTATATCCTTCGGACCTGAAGATCTAAAAGGAATTTTGTACCCGCATGATGATCCACTTGTGATCGCGGCAACCATCCTAGGAATAGAAGTTCAAAGAATCCCGATAGATACAGCGAGCTCTGTAGATGTATTGTTCACACCTACTTTTCGAGCTATTGGATTAAGGAAAGAGCAGTTGGACCCGACGGAGACACCACTGGTGGGATTTGTTGGAGAGGCTAGCCGTACGATTGGTACCATTACATTACCCATGTCTTGGGGAGAAGGAGCCCTGGGGCGAACTGAAAACATAAAGTTCTGGGTGGTTGAGGCATCCACGAGGACCTATAACGCGATATGTGGAAGACCCTCAATACACACTTTTGAAGCCATTCCCTCAACCCTTCACCTAAAAATCAAATTCCCTACTATGTCAGGAATAAGTGAAATAAGGGGAAGTCAAATTAAAGCAAGGGAATGTTGCATGAATGGCATACCTCTTGACTATGATGAGGAAGTTTCCACACAAGGGAAAAAGCAAAAAAATTGAGGAAGAAAGAGTACAACCAGTTGAAGAACTCAAATTAGTGGAAATCGTGGATGGGGATGCCTTTAAGAAGGTGAAGATAGGATCCGAGTTGGAACCAGAATTGGAAAAGGAAATCGTTGAAGTACTGAAAAAGTACAGTCACCTCTTCGTATGGGAGGATGGACCTCCTGGACGGATTAGCCCTCAGGTGTGTCAACATTATCTCAATGTAAGGGCCAATGCTAAACCTGTACAGCAAAAGAAGAGAAGTATGGGGATCGAAAGGAATAAGATTATTCACTCTGAAATCCAGCGAGTGATACGCCTTCAACAAATCAGAGAGGTACTGTATCCCGAGTGGTTGTCAAATGTGGTATTAGTGCCCAAATCAGGAGGAAGGTGGCGTATGTGTGTGGACTTCACTAATCTAAATGATGCATGTCCAAAAGACTGTTATCCCTTACCTACAATTGATCAGCTTGTAGATTCTACAGCGGGATGTGCTTTGTTATCTACCATGGATGGAGATCAGAGGTATAATCAGATACCTATGGCGGCACGAGATCAAGAGAAGACGAGTTTTATTACTGAAGTTGGTACTTATTGCTATCAGGTAATGCCCTTCGGACTCAAAAATGCAGGAGTTACCTACCAAAGATTGGTTAACTTCATGTTCTCAGATTTCATCGGAGATTCAATGGAGGTATACGTGGATGACATGATAGTAAAAAGTAAGCATGCTAGAGAACACCCAGCAGATTTAGAGGAAGTCCTTTCTATCATGGATCGAATTGGAATGAAGATTAATCCCAAAAAATGCTCATTTGGCATAAAAGGAGGTAAGTTCTTGGGGTTTATGGTAACTGGGAAAGGAATTGAAGCAAATCCAGAAAAAAGCAAAAGCCATCATAGAAATGAAAACCCCCACTACGATTAAAGATGTCCATAAATTGACAGGCAGGCTAGCCTCGTTGAATCGGTTCATCTCCAGATCAGCAGACAAAGGGTTGCCTTTCTTTAAAATTTTAAGAAATTTGGGGAATTTTCAATGGAACGAGCAGTGTGATAAAGCTTTCGATGATTTGAATAAATACTTGACTAGCCCTCCCTTGCTAGTCAAACATTGGTCAGGAGATAAATTGTTCGCATACTTGGCGGTTGGGGAAGAAGCGATAAGTGCAGTACTAGTGAAGGAGCAGGGAAAAGAGCACTTGCCCATTTATTATGTTCGCAAAACCTTGCAAGGGGCAGAAACTCGGTACACGCTGATGGAAAAACTCGTATTGACACTAGTAACCATGGCACGAAGATTGCGATGTTATTTGCTATTCTACCATGTTACAGTCCTCACCAGACATCCTTTGCGAACTATTCTCAACCGACCAGAAACATCCGGGAGACTCGTAAAATGGGTTGTGGAGTTAAGCGAATATGATATCAAGTATGCCCCACGACCGGCCATAAAAGCACAAGTTTTAGCAGATTTCATTGTGGAGATGGCTGATACTCCCACAGGAAGTCATGACCCCCTATGACATGCGTTCGTAGATGGGTCATCCGTAGGAACCCATGGGGGAATAGGAGTACTACTCAAAAATACGGAATCTGAAGAAGAAGTGTTGCACTTTGCCATCCGAGTAGAATATCCCTTATCTAATAACGAGGCAGAATACGAAGCTTTGTTAGCAGGTATGAGATTAGCACATGATGGAGGAATAAAACGATTGATAGTTCACAACGATTCACAGCTGATAGTACAACAAGTTACTGGAAATTTTGAGGTAAAGGAAGAAATAATGAAAGCCTATACTCAAGTAGTTTGTCAGAGGAAGCAAGCCTTTTCGGAATTTCAGGTAACACAGATACCCCGGTCAGAGAATCAGGAGGTGGATAGCTTGTCAAAGATAGCTTCTCAGACTCTTGTAAGCACCCGACGAATCACCTTGTTGCAAACTAGTGAGTCTGAAAAAGATACATTTGAATCGGGGACTTTGGTGGCACTCGTCAGTGACGAATGGATGACGGATATCAAGAAATACTTAGAAAATCCAAAAGAATATGGCAAGGATGCAAAAGAATGCGACAAATGGAATGGAAGGCGGCACAATATTTTGTCCATAATGGAACATTGTTCCGAAGATGCTATAGCAATCCTCATACCCGATGTCTAGACAGTATAGAAGCCAAAGCAGTAATGAGAGATATACATGAGAGGCAATGTGGAAGCCATTCTGGAGGGGTTAGTATGGCCCAACGAATTTTACGACAAGGGTATTACTGGCCATCCATGGTGCAAGATTGTAAGTATTATGCACAGCAATGCAAACCTTGTCAATTGTATGCTCCGCAAATCCATACCCCCGCAGCATTTTGGGAACCCCACCTCCTGGCATGTCCCTTTGCTAAATGGGGAATAGATATCGTCAGGCCCCTGATACCGGATGCGAGGCAGAAGAAGTTTCTCTTAGTAGCTGTTGATTATTTCACAAAATGGGTAGAGGTTGAGCCATTGGCTAGGATTACTGCTGGAGCGGTTATTAATTTTTTGTGGAGGAATATACTGTGCAGGTTCGGAATTCCCCGCTACCTCGTAAGTGACAACGGACTGCAGTTCGATAGTAGCAAGTTATACCAATGGTGCGCGCATTGGAAAATAAAGCATCATTTTGCATCGGTAGGATATCCTCAGGGCAATGGACAAGTGGAAAGAACAAATCGTACTCTGCTAAAAAGCATAAAGGCATGACTTGATTGGCATAAAGCTAAATGGGTAGAGGAGGTGCCAGGCGTCTTATGGGCATACCGTACCACTCAAAGTTCTGTAACAGGAGAGACACCTTACAGCCTAGCGTACGGGTGTGAAGCAGTGATTCCCCCTGAGTTAGTTGCTGAGAGTTGGCGCATTCAAGAATATGAAGAAGTAAGCAATAGCTCAAATCTTGCCCTGGCACTCGATCTACTTGAGGAAAGAAGAGCCCGAGTGTCTATAAGGATGGAAGAATATAATGCAAGAATGTCTCGTCATTACAATAGAAATGTAAGAACGAGAACATTCCAAGTCGGAGATTTGGTTCTAAAAAGAATAGTAGCATCCAAAAGTGTGGCTAAACTACAGCCCAGATGGGAAGGACCCTATAAGATATCCCCGATAGTAGGGCCAGCCACATATCGGCTGAGCGATGAAAATGGTAACGAGTATTCCCACACATGGAATGACATGAGTCTGAAAAAGTACTATGCTTAAAAAGCATCAGAATGTAATGTACATATAAATAAATGCGAATGAATAAAGGGAAGTTTTATTTCAGCAAGAATTGAGTATTACATAAGTACCAAAAAAGGCGGCAATTATGACCTGCAAAATGTACTTCTAGTAAAAACTCTAACTCTTGCGAAACAAGAACCCCTAATCATCGTAATCACCATACATAAGTATACTTGATAGGAATACATGCATCTAATTCTCAGCAGGACGTTTACCCTCCCTGATCATCTGATGACAGTGTTCTACGGTGAGGTCGGAGGGATCTATCAAAGTCACTGTTGGAATCGTAATATTCTGAGAAGTTGGCTCTGGAATATCCGACACAGAAGCTGCAGCAGAAGAATTGATACTTAAGTCAGGTAAGATTAAATCACAAGGAAAGCCTGGAAGACTTCTCACAGCATCTTGGCAAAGACAGTACCCTAGCTGGACCATTTCTCTCATATCCTCACGAAAAGAATCTTTTATTTGGGGAAGAGTTGAGATGTCCATTATAGCTTGAGCACGGGCCATAATTAGCGATACCTCATGAGATCTGGTCATATTTTCCATTTGACTGTGGTAGGCGTCGCGGTCAGCAGAAAGTAGGGAAATAATTTCATCAGAAGTGTTCATTTGAGACAAAAGATTGTCTATTCTTTCTTCCAAATCAAGAATATGAGCCCTATCCAGTGTCAGGATGCGCTCTAGATCCCAAACTCTTTCTTGGGAAGCGTACAGTAGATCCTCAAGCAGATTTTGATCAGCCTTAGCTTTAGAAAGAATGCGATCTTTTTTTGATCGGAGGATTGATATTTCTCTTTCCAAGTCCTCCAGATGATAGAACAGAAAACCGGACCCCGATGAGTAATCCAGATGGGATTCTATAGCATCCACCAGCATGAAAATCTAGAAAAAATTGTCAGAAAAACTCCGAAAACCATAAAAAAAAGACAACGGTTACCTCGCAAAGGTCACAGCAAAATCGAGCTCGAAGGGTTGATATAGGAAAAGTTCCCAACTGCTCACAATCTGTTTGGTTCAGCAATTTGCTGAGAAAGTCCTGACAATAGTCTGCATCCGGGGCAAAGGATTCAGGGATATGGGATGAATTGCGAGGGTAGCTAGGACTTTCCCCCGTGGGTGAAAAAATGGGAACCGAAAAAGGTGATGGATTATCAGCCACCATGTTAACGGAAGAAAGGATAGCAGAACTCGCAGGTAAGACGTTCAAGCCTAAGGAGGTGTTAATCTCTGAGGAGTTCGTTACCACCACCGTCATAGAGAGAAGCTCACCAACAGATTCCTCTATCGGCAATGAGTCGGAGAGTAAGTACAAATAATTAGACCTTGCTAAGAAAGCGATATCAGAGGGACCCAAACGAACAGGAAAAATTTCATGTTCAAAGGATGAATTTTCCAGGTTGGTAAAAACTTGAGGAGGAGGTATTGGGGGCAAGAATTCCGAGCCAAAAGGCACGATAGCAAAAAAATTCATCTTTGATCCTGCATTACAAACAAAAAGCTGAAGTTACTAATGCAAAAAACAAGACGCTAAGAAAGCAAGTTGAAAGACTTACTATACGATGGATTTATGTGCAAGGTATCAGACGAAGGTCCGGAAGAATCTCTTTGAGGTTGTAAACCCACCATCTCCAGAGTTTGGCAATCTTCTAATAAGGCACAAACGTCATAACAACCCGAATATAAACATGCGGTAGTAAGATAGCTCAATTCGCGAACGGAAATATCAAGGATTAGGAACTACAAAACCTAACCCCCAGTGAACAGAAATTCCCCAAGTTGAGGCCAATTCCCCCTTTGGCTTTACAAAAAAGAAGTGTTTTTTCCAGTCCAGAGAAAGACTTATGCGACGGGGAGCAGAAACAAAGCCCCGAGGATTCTCACGAGCCACCAAACTAAAAAAGGGAAGACCATTGGGACAAGGACGAAGGATAAAACTGCTCCAACACGATAAGGTGTTAAGGGAATATCCAACATCTTACAGCAAAGGATGAAACCAACTAAATAACGGAAGGAATTTGGAGTTAATTGGTTGGGACAAATTTGCCAGTATCGGAATAAGTATCGGAGGAAAGGATGAAAGAACATTCGAAGGCCACACCGAATCTGGTCAACATAAACAGTCAGGTAACCAATCGGAGGATCAAAAGCTCGATGGTGCGAACGAGGAATTACAATGTCATAATCCTGCATGATCATCTGGTACTGAGAAAAAATTTGTGAAACCGAATCCGAAGACTCGACACTAATACAAGACCCAATCCTTCTACCTCCAGCTGCCACATAGGTATTCATAGAGGACGTATTGAGAATGGAAAGTCGATCTATGGGAACATAAGGTTCCCTACGAAGGAATATAGAATGCAATGAATCATTTGGAGATAGATTCAAAGGAAGGGTGGCGGGAGTGTCACTCAAAGTTCTTGCCAGAATATCATCACCTCCTTGAGGATCCTCTAGAGCACGAGGATTATGAAATGACTCGAATTTGGCCCAAGAGGGGGAAGGACTTCTGGGAAAGGGTGTTTCAGAAGAAGAAGAACGGGGTGAATGATTAGACATACTGATATAAAATATAAGTAGAATAAATTTGGGCAAAGTTATCCAAGGAAGAAAAAACTTCCGAGAAAACTGAAAAAAGAATTAAGAGTTTCATAGCTATTTATAAGAACCAATTATGATAGAATATTGTCACTTGGGCGGTGATACTCCCCAATCAGCAACCCATGCAGAAAAAATTTGGACACGCATAGATATCTGACAACCATAATGGGTGACATTCTCTGACTCAGGTGTAATCGCATATTCAAGCCATAAACGTGGATCCCGAAAACATGTCGGAAATAGTTACAATATGCGACAGCAAAAGATGGATAAGGATGGAGCTTATAATAAAAAAAGAGTGCATTTGTCACGCGGAGAAATGATCAATGGTGACAACCCTCGAAATATTCCGATGAATCTAATGGAAAGATACTCGCCACACAAAGGAAAATTTCATTTTGATATGTTAAAAGGCTGTTACAATACATGAATAAAGATAGCAAGTGAAACATTAAAAACAGGAAAGTACATAAAACATATGAAGCTTGTCACTATGCTATTATGGGTTGTTGTTGGGAGATACTTCTTTCACACCACTGACACTCGCTAGATCTTCGGAAGCCTTAGACAGTGGGGGAACAACATCAGTTCCAACCGTTGCTGAGGGACCAGGGATAACTGAGGGATTTGGAAGTACGTGAGAAGGAGAAGGAGATCGTGCCACCACTCGAGTAAACATCTCGAAAGCTTCCTCCATTGTCGGAGGGCTATTTAACAAGCCACTTGGACTCAAACGTCTCCAGCTATAGTCTTGAGCAAAGAGTCTGTTATCCCTACCCATATTGACGCAGCGGAGGAACCCACATAAAGAGTATCCGAGGAAGTATCCCTGCTGGTAAGTGCGCAGATCCTCCTCACAACTTCTGAAAGTAGCGTCCTTAACCAACTGGACGGCTTCATCTAACTTCTTCTTCATCTCGTCCGTAGAGATATATCCCACGGGAGCGGGAGGAGGCTTCTTCAGTTCTTCCTTCAGCATGGCCACTCTATTTTGATCTTCAGAGAGTTTCTTCTGTAGACCAACTTCTTTTTCCTCCCAAGCCAGCTTTTCCTCCCTCAGGGCAAAAATTTCCTCCTCGTACGCAGAACATAAGGAATGACTCTTACCCAGAGAGTCCTCAAACTCTTTAATTTTATCTTCCTTAACCTGCTCCTGAACGAGGCTTTGAGCATAACCCTCACGAAGCTTAGCAATCTCCTCTTTGGCAGCGGCCAATTGCTTGTCTCTCATCTCTAGCTTCTCCATAGAAAGAACATCGATACATTGGGCAGCGTCTACCTCATGCCAGATAGAGGGAATTATATTTGGAACCTAAACAAAAAAAGTAAGTGATAACAAAGAATTAGCCGAAAATAAGGTAAAAGAAAAAGGGGGAAGGGCATGAAAAACCAGTTAACACTTACCATCTGAGCTAGCCACTCGGAGCAGAAACGGGCGACTCCCTCGCAGTGACGGGTCAGGGCGGTTGTTGAATTAAGGTAGCTGGTAATGGTTTGCATGGCCTCACTCATTCGCATCAGAGGAGGTGTAGGTCCCTTCACAGCACTATCCCCAGTGGTAAAAGTGAAAAAAGGAGAACCCTCAACATTGAAACAACTGGAGAAGGACATGCCTTCTCTAGCAGGAGGAGCCGTTGAAGCCACTCGAGGGGAATCGGTATATACGGCTGAGGGAAGGGAAGTAAGTGCCACCCAAGCGCTTGATATGACCAGAGATGGGAGCATCCTGTCCAAAAGAGCCAAATCCTTTTGGAGAAGGGGAGGATTGGAAGAAGGCTCGAATACTTTAGTAACCGGAAGACGCCAAGAGAGATCCTCATCACCATCAAGCAAGTCATTATTGAGAGACGCTGGGACTATCTTTGGTAAGCCAACTGACATATCCTCTGCTTGAAAAGCACAAATGTTAAAATTCCACAAAATATCATCTTGACGTATAAAATAAAAAAAAACTTACCAACGGAAATGGGAGGATCCTCATGACTCACGACGTTCTTTCCCTTATCTAAAAAATAGCGAGAAGGTTAAAAAATAACATTCGAAGAAATAAAGAAATGATAATAGGTATAGGATACCTAGTGAGGAAGGAATTTGAATTGGACTTGAAAAAAGTGGCACCAATGGGGGCGCGACGGATCTCGGTGTAGTGGTCAAGATAGCGTCTAAAGTATCGAAAACATCAACACTCGTTTGGGAAGGTGGTAGGGATGTTGGAGCACGGGGACTGTTTGAAGAAGGGAGGCCCTCATCAGAAGGAATTTCCGGAGAAGTCGGAGGAGAAACCATCGGTGCAGTAAGAATAGGAGCCTCGGTGGTAGAATAAGAAGTCGGGTGACCCGCAGGTAAAGCAGCGTCCCGCGACAAGAGGGTTAATAAATCTGGACCCTCAGATTCCTCACTAATGGCAAAAGTAAGTGACTTGGCCTCGGAAATATCCCTCCCATTCTTTCTGGGAAGCGAAGCGACTGTGACAGTAACGTCGGAACTGGTATCCTCAGCACTCGGAGGCAGATCGATAAAGGAAGGTCCCGCAATTTCACCAATTGACCTGGTTCTAATCCTCAATGACATTTTGGGTGGTTTCTTTTCATCTTGAGAAGGACGATGAAGTTTGACAGAGATTCCACTAAAAAGAAAAAAAAAGAATTTTTTGGTTAGCCATCGATAAAAAGAAATGGTAAAAACAAGTAAAGAAAGGAGAAATCCAAAGAGGAAAATCCTTACTGAACGAGGGCCTCATATCCTTCGACAGCGAAATAAAAGACTCCCCTTTTTTCTCTAAATCGATCGGAGAAATCTTGTACAAACCTGCAACTCGGCATAGGGCTCGATAATGCTCCGAAGATGAGAGTTTTACCGCATCATAAACGGTATCGAAATCTAAGGAGGAGTCCAAGCGATATGAAGGAGCCTCTGGCACCCTCCATGTGAGGGGGAAATCCCATTTTCCCCAGATATTAGGACTGGCAAAGAAATAGTTATATTTCTAGCTGCTATAGGAAACGTTGGTTCCGACCAGAATCTTCTTGGAGCGGTCACGATGACAAAAGAAGTAGAAAGGTGCCCCTACCGAAGATACACATACCTTAAAAATGAAAAAAAAAAAACTCTTCACAGTACACTCTAACCCTCGAGCAAGGCACCATAAGACGAAGCCCGATAAGATAATGAAGCAGTTTGGAGTTAATTGACTCGGGCAAATGTCGCAAGCTTTAAAAACCTCACAATAAAATGGAGGAAAAAAGGTTTGAAGCCCCGCGCGAATCTGCATATGGTATATTGTGACACAACCATCAGGAGGATTGTCACCCCTCTCATATTCAGTCGGGATTTGAAGCACCAGATTTCTAGAAGATGCACGGAATTCGGTAAAAAGACTTTGAACTTCCTCCTCCGTCGCAGTGCTAGCGACGTCGCCGACTTTCTGGAAACGGCGAGTCTCCTCCGGAGAAGTCGATTTTTTAGATTTTTTTCCTTTCTTTCGAGCCACCACAGCGCCGCCTTCATCACTGGCTGCCTTACCGGTGGTCTTTCTCTTGCGAGAAGGAATAACAGCGCTGGTCGCCGCCGCCGGAGAACCCATATCACGAACAAAGGAGGAAACAATTTCCGTGGCAGAAGCCGCAGAGAAAGGTTCAGAGGATTTTTCAGTAGTCGCCATGAAAAATGCAAAATGAACAATGAAGATTTCGGTGTGAATATAAAGAATTTTCTGGCAAACACTGCTGAAGATTAGTAGAAAGTAAATAGTAAAGAAGGAAGATGGTGAGCAGTAAAATAGGTGTTTTTCCCTTATTTATCGAATAATGTATTCTGAATGGAAGAATAGGGAATTAAAGAGAATTAATGCCCTAGCATTAAGGGGCACGAATCCCCTAGAAATCTGGAGCTGTTACGAGAAGTCAAACGGTCATCATTAAGAGGAGCGGGCAATACTGAAACGCCCTTTTGGTAAATTCGAGAAAGAATTAAGTTGGAGTTCCTTCAGATTCTACTAAATACCGAAGTAACTCGGGGGGGACAGATGTAAACCCGAGGAATTACAATTACAACTATCAGGGGTACAGCGAAGGAGTTATCGGAGGTGCGTTGCCAGGAAGAAGTCATCGGAGTTAAATGATTCTAATAGTTATCCCTCGGGTACATACGAGGACAACTCCATCGGAGGTGCGTTACCAGGAAGAAATCATCGGAGTTACATGATTCCAATAGTTATCCCTCGGATACATACGAGGACAACTCGCTAAAAATACACGAAAACATATCCATCGGAGGTAGTAGTCCTCGGACTTAGATGACGCGAGAGACTCACCTCAATAACGATGACAGGAGAATGTGAACATGATGCCAAATCCACGAGGTACACCGAGGCTTAGATGACCTCATAATACCTCGTACGATTACGATTATCCTTAGGCATCTCTCCGATAGTCCCGGGTGTTATCCGATAGTTTTCTCAAAACATCAGAGATAGTCCCGAGGATCAATATTTAAATCACACTGTTGCATGGCAACACCAGGTGTCTAAAAAGGCAATATTAGAGCTAACTATTGAAGACCACTTGTCAGTCATAAAAGCAAATGAAAGATGTATCAGCATGCTAGCATACCAGGTGCCCAACAGTATAGCTACTCGTCAGCATCCGAAAGAAGTATCAGCAGAAAGAAGACTACCTGTCAAGAAGAAAACATGCATGAAGAAAGCTGTTAGAAATTAGCTTCTATAAATAGGGAACCCCATCATAATCTCTAGAAAAAGAAAGGTATCAGGAAATATCAAGTAATAAAAAGAATATTTTACTACTCTGAGGAGCAGGCAAGGCGTTCCGACACTTAAAAAATTCATAACCCACCAATTACATTATCGAGTGTTAACAAATATAATAACATAGCTACATATCACAAGAAGAATCCATTATTAGTTAATAATTCTACTTTGAGAATAATTGAAAAAATAGCTTTTTTCAGAAGTCGAACAAATGGTACATAGTTTGAATTGCTATAGAAATGACGCGATGGTAAAGTATGGGACTAATATGTAAACGCAATGCTAAACATTTACTTTAAAATTTAACTAACAAATTAACATTATTTAATATCAATGCTGACTTTTTATAGTATTATGACTAGAATATCAAATTTATCAAATAATATACATAAGGGTCTTATTTCCATTTGATAACAGTACATCATGATAATTATTCACTAAAAATAAAATGAAACCACACTATTTTGGTATGCCCTGTAATGACAAATTTCTTTATATTTGAAATTAAAAGACAAGAAAAGATTTCAAGATAAATTTGAATAAATTTAAAGTACAATTGCGGTGCAATCTCTCTATTTGATCATCTGATTCTTTTCTAAAATGATTTTGAAATATGGCTGACTTGAGTGGATTTGATTTTGATCTCTTCCACGTGTATTTGAGTTGAATGTTAATCCAAGGGCGTCGAGCTTGATCTTGAATTGACGATCTACTTGATTTGATATTTGCGACAAACAATTTGATATTCGTCTTGAACTTGTTGAATGTCAATCTTCTTTGGAGGTATCTTGATCTTCAAAGTACTTGGATATTTGACAAACGTTGATTCGAGGGCTTGACGGCTTGATCTCGGATCGAACGGAAATTTGATTTGGAATTTGACTTGAAGGTGGATGAAGACTGGTATGATCTTCGTCTTCAGTTCTTTGGATTGGTTGGATTTTGATCTTCTTGAATGGACTTCAATATTCAAAAATGGTTTTTTCGAGGGTCTTGAGACTTGATCTCGGATTAAACGGATTTTTGACTTGAAGACGAATGAAGAACGGTATGAACTTGGTTTTGGATTTGTTGAACTTCCTGGAGTTTGATCTTCCTCCGCAGAAGTGCTATCTTAAATAACGGTTTTTTGGATGGAATTGAGACTTGACGACGGATTGAAAGGAGTTCTTTACGAAGAACACCTTGAAGATTGTTGAATGATACCTTGAATGCCGCGAAGAACACTTGAAGATGGATGAATTTGGTGGAGCGAAAAACTTAGAGCTTTTCCCTCTTCAACTTGTGAATATTTGTGTGTTCTTTTTTCTTTTGAGAAGACCCCTATTTATAGTTATAAAAACCTAGAGCTCCTTGCTTGTGATTGGTCGGTTTTATTTTCAAGATAAGCATGGATTTAATTTGGCTTGCTTATCAAGAAACACATTATATTTCCACATGGCTTAACATCATTAGTTGGAATACTCCACTTTTCCACGTGGTTTTATTTGATTTGTTGAATCACCTCATCATTTTTTTCACGTGGATTTATTTGATTGGTTGCAATTCTCCATATTTTCCGTGTGGCTTTATTTGATTGGCCAATCAAATAGGTATTAGAAGATCAATTAATTAACCTATTAATAATTAGAATTTAATTTAGTAAAATTCTAAATTAAAAATATAAATAATTAATTTAATTTCTAATAATTTAATATGACACTTGTCAATAATTTATTAGAGTAGACAAAATTTATTTGTCTACAAATGCCCCATTGCGACTTATCACGAATAGCATTGTAAAAATGCGTCTTGAAGTGAATATGTTGCAACATATTTATTTTCGGATCATCAATGACATTAATAGAAGATTATACTTCACTTTGAAAAATTCGAACTTTGGAGGGCTTCCATGTCAATTTCCTTTAAGGACCATCAATTCAATTTGTACACAAGCCTTTTTTTTTTTTTTGAGAGGTAAAAACTTTATTAAGAGAACGTGCAAATTGCACAAGTTATTACAAACGCAATAATGCGGCCAATTCGACCAAGTCTATGGCTATCTACCACTACCAATCACTTAATGAATAAAAGTAAGGTCATCGGGCACAAGAAGAACCCCCACCGCCGTGCGAGCAAGATCATGAGCCATTGCATTTGCTTCCCTTCTCATCCAACGAATTCGATAACCATCTCTAGGACCAGCTAGGCGGACAAAATCCTCAAGAACAGTCAAGCACCGCGCCTCCGACCGTGTTTGGTAAATAATATCATGAATAATATTTAGGCAATCACCCTCAAACACGACCTCCGTCCATTGCATTCCCACCGCCAATTTTATAGCCCAAAGTCCAGCTAGCGCCTCAACACACATCGCGTCCATCGTAGCAACGAATCGTTTTTGCGCCGTTCTAATCGTAGCCCCCTCATGGTTTCGCACCACCAAGCCCAAACCAACTTCCCCCTCATCCACAAACACGCGCCATCGAAATTAATTTTTAGACATCCAACTTTCGGAGCAACCCAACCCACGTCACCACACGGCTCAACTGCTCGCATTTCCCCCACGGTCGTGCACCACTGTTGTGCATATGATGTTGCGAACAACGCTATCTCCATCGGACTCCGCCGTCCATCCCCCACCAATGCTGAATTCCGATTTCTCCACATCGCCCAGCAAATAGTCACCATAATAGCGAGCTGCTCCTTATCCATGAGTTGTCCAACCCGCAAAAACCACTCGCCTAACGCTTCGTTGTCCTTAATATTCAGCACCACCAGAATATGGGCTAGCGCCCACACTTGACGCACCATGGGACATTCAAAGAAAATATGTCTCATCGTCTCTTCCCCCTCCCCGCAAGTGATGCAACTAATCTCAGTACAAATGTGACGTCGCACTAGGTTCATCCGAATCGGTAAAATGTCCATACACGCCCTCCACCAAAATATTTTAATTTTATTGGCGCACTGGAGCTTCCAAATTCTCTTCCATACCATGCTTCCACTCGACCCCGACTCTTCCTCCCCATTACTATTCGCCAACCCTTGAGTTAGGATCAAGTAATAGGCGCTACGCACCGTAAAACCACCCTTTTTTGAGTAGTGCCAAATTTGGCGATCGTCGTGCGCCAAGTCCCCCAACGGAATCGATAAGATACACTGCACATCCACGTCCCAAATAACCTCTCGAATTAGAGCAACATTCCACCATCTCGTATCCTCGTCAATGAGGTCACACACTTTGTCAACCACCCCGTTAGGCGCCCGCACAGTGATAGGACGAAAAGAGGTTGGGCGGGGCAGCCAACCATCCTTCCAAATAGATATTTGTCGTCCGTTCTCGACACACCATCTCACCCCCCCCCCCCCCGTCAGATCACTGGTATCGTCTCCCAAATACAACGCCAAGAGAATGAGGGAGCACAACCAACGCGCGCCTCCAAAAAATCCACCAAGGGGAAATACTTTGCCTTAAATATGCGACTAACAAGACTGCTCGGATTAATAAAAATTCGCCACGCCTGTTTAGTAAGCAACGCCTTGTTGAAAGCCTTGATATTACGGAACCCCATCCCACCATCATCCTTACTGCGACACAATTTTTTCGATGCGACCCAATGAATCTTATTTTGTGTACCACTCCCCCACCAGTAGTTACAAATAATAGATTCAATTTCTTTGATCAACAAATCCGGAAGCCGAAAGCAGCTCATAACAAATGACGGAATTGATTGCATAACCGATTTAATCAGTACCTCTTTTCCCGCGGTTGAAAGAAGTTTGCCCTTGAAACCCTGTGCTCTTTTCCATACACGCTCACGGATAAAATCAAACAATTCTTTCTTGGATTTCCCTACCACTGACGGCAAACCCAGATATTTCTCATGGCGTTCCGCAATAACCACCCCTAAAATCGCCCCAATCTCATTCGCCCGAGCTAGACTCGTATTCTTGCTAAACACCACCACTGACTTCTCCAAATTTATTTTTTAACCAGAGGCCGCCTCATATTTATGGAGAAGATCCCGAATTCCGGATGTTGCGTCGTGTTTCACCTCACAAAATAGGAGAGTATCGTCAACAAAAAGAAGATGGGATACCCGCGGTGCAGTGCGGCTGATAGCAGCCCCCGAATTGACCCTTTGTCCTCCGCTTTTGTGATAAGCGCTGAAAAAGCCTCAGAAACAAATAAGAAAAGGTAGGGGAGAGAGGGTTCCCCTGCCTTATGCCCTTCTCAGGGAAAAAAATACTTGATTCACGACCATTAATTAGAGTAGAATAGGAAACTGAGCGCACGCCCATCATAACTAAGGACACAAAAGAAGGAGCAAAACCCAACCTAATCATTACCTTTTCCAAGAAGGGCCACTAGACCCGATCATACGCCTTGCTCATGTCAAGCTTTAGTGTCATGAAGCAACGATTCCTCGTCCTCTTATTCTTGAGAAAATGGTTAAGCTCGAACGCCACCAAAACATTGTCAGTAATTAGCCTTCCCGGAACAAAAGCGGATTGGGTCAGCGCAATTACATCTTGTAAACACGGTTTCAGTCTATTAGCAAGAACCTTGGATGCAACCTTGAAACACACGTTGCTAAGGCTAATAGGACGAAATTGTGTCATAAGCTCAGGGTTAGCACATTTAGGAATCAAGACTATATGAGTAAAATTAACGGCAGGGTCAAGAGCACGATCATTCAAATAAGCAAGCACAAAACGAATAACATCATCCCCAACAGTAGACCAAAATTTTTGATAAAAGAAAACAGAAAAACCATCCGGTCCCGGGGATTTGTAAGGATACATCTCTTTCAACGCCAAACGTACCACATCGGTTGTAAATTGTTGCGAATGTCATGCATTTGTTTTCGTGCTAACCCGCCCTTCGATGTCATGTAATACCTCATCAATCATTGCGTCTGAGGGATTCGTGGACCCAAAGATCGACGTGAAATACTCTGATGCAATCAAATCAATCTCACCCTGAGCGGATTTGAGCACGCCCGTTGGATCCCGTAAAGCCCTAATCCCATTCTTTTCCCGCCGCTCGCTCGCTGTGTTGTGGAAGTAAGATGTATTTCGATCACCCTCCCGTAACCTAAGGCACCTTTGCCCTTTGCTTCCAGTATATCTCCTCCATCTCCAGCAACCCCTCCAATTCTGCCTTAATCTTAGCCTCTTCCTCTTTAGTTTCAGTCGTGATTTCCCCTCCTAGTAACTCCAACACTCGCGCCCGAAGTGTTTTAATTTTCCGTTTCATATCAGCCCTACTTACTCGGTTCCACTGCATTAGCCCGACGCGACACTTCTCCAATTTCCTAGCCATACCGTCACTTACTTCTCCCCATAATTGCGCAATCAACGCCCCACAATCAACCTTTTGTGCCTGCGCACTACCTCCGAGCTAAGGTCAACAACGAGAGCATGGTGATCCGAGTGCTCGACTGGTGTGTTCGTTACCCGTGCTGTCGGGAACTGATGTCTCCATGCCGTGTCGCCACAAGCTCGATCCAGTCGTTCCGATATGGTGTGAGGATGCAGGTTATGCTTGCACCATGTGTATTTCGGCCCTCGAAAGCCTAAGTCACTCAACCCCGTCTCAACCAAAACCTCGCGGAAATTCCTCTTTAACCAATTCGGGCGCCGTTGCCCCCTTGCTTTTCTCCTTGATTTAGGATTTCATTAAAGTCACCCACACATAACCACGGTCGGCCTACATCACCCCTAAGTCGACGAAGCAAATTCCACGTGTTCATTCGAAGTGCCCCATCCAGTTCCCCGTAGAATCCTGTAAATCTTTGGTCCTCCATACTCCCAAGCCCCGACACAACCGCATCAATATGATTAGGCGACATGCTAATCAACCGAACATCCACTTCCTTCGCCCATAGCAAAGCCAATCCCCTTGATAGACCCCTCGCCTCCACACAAACTCCGAAGTAACCCAACTGACCCTTAAGAACCTCTATTTTCCTATTACGACACTTTGTTTCATATAGGAAAATTAGAGGGGGGTGAATACGTGAGACAATCTGTCTCAATTCTCGAACTGTCCAAGGGTTCCCCAAGCCCTGACAGTTCCAACTCAGGAGACTCATTGGGTGTGGCGGGGCTGCTCCTCGGCAACCTCCGCCAATTGTGTTAGATCATCAATCTCGTTCGTATGCTTTTGCTTTTTGCACCGCTGCACTATCTCATCAGTCTCAACAACTCTTTTTCTACCCAAGTATACCGGTTCAACTTGAATGGACGTGATTTCTCTTCTTCGTATGATCGGTTTCTTTCCTCGTGCACGCACCCCTTGTTGGCCTAACTTCAACACATGATCTGATGTCACTGTCCTTTCCGAACCACTCTCGGAACCCTGTTTAACCCGTGTGTTCAATAACGTCATCGCAACCTGCATGCGATTTATCCGCTCGTCCGTACCCGATATCTCCCCCACAACTCGGATCGCATTTCCAGTCGGAGATCCTTGACCACGGACACCACTGCTGCTAGGTGAAACATCCTGTCATCGCCATGATTGCTCGAAATTACGTGCATGGCTACCCGATAAGCTCCCACTGTGATTTCTATGCGCCCTCTATCCACAAAACGTTGATTTGATAGCTGGCCCGGTGATGTCGTCTCCCTTAACCACGACCCGTACGGTAAATCCCTGTCCATAACCCCGTCCTCCAAGTTGTATATCTCCTCACAATCAGCCTTGATATGACCAAGTAACCCGTAAATATAACAGAAATTTGGCAACCTCTCATACTTGAATGAAACCTTAAGTTCCTCTCCCCCCGTACTTTGTATTTTCATGAGTCTAGTCAACGGCTTTGTCACATCAATTTGCACTCGGATCCTCATGCTTAGCCCTCTTGACTCCCCCAACTCCGCATCCTCGAAAAACCCGAGTCTATGGCCAATAGAGCTTGCTAACTCCTTAGTTTGTCGCGCGAGCAGGAGGCCATAGACACGGATGAAGAAACTGCAATGGTCAAGGTTTACCGTGGCTGGGTTATCATCCGTAGCTACATATCGGAGAATTAGGATTTGCTTGTCGAAGGACCACGAACATCCCTCGAGGGCTGTTTTTTTATCAAGGCGATGGAAGAACTGAAAAAGCATGCACTCGTCATTGATACGAGTAATTTCAATGCCCTTGTGTGCCTTAAATAGTCCTTTAATGAATGTGCAAAACGCTGTAAAATTGAGACTCCGTCCGGTTACTAACTTGCCAACAAGAACCAAATCTGACGCTGCATTCGTTCGCTGACATGCATCGTCGGGAATCACAATACCCTCTTCCACATCCGTGATGACTAAATTCTTTTGCATTAAGTCGTTAACGTCGTCCATTGAGCCACGTGACTAGTTGACGCGGTATTACAAAACGGTTGGCAGGCGGGAGAGAGTGGTCACAACGACAACAACGCGACAATCTGCAGCAAACAAGGAAACAAAAAGCGCGAGAGTGATGGACGCTAATAAGGAAACGTGAGAAGAACGAGAAAAAAGAAGAAGGACGCGTGAACGATAGAACAAAAAGAACAGAAATTGCAGCCCTAAAACCCGATGAGAGAAATAGGGTAGACACGATGACGTCGAGCTCTCCCACAGTGATGACGAGAATCGCTGCTTGTTGACACCAAAACCAACACGGAAAGCACAATCGGGATCGAAAAGACCTTGTCGGAGGGTAACCCTAATGCTAGAGACCTAAACCCTCATGACGAGGGACTTTTTGTTTTTTAAAGTTACTGTGGTTTGAGGGTTGTACACAAGCCTCTTTTCATGTGCATCATGCGGATTGTTTTTCCATTTTTTTTTAACACTTGGTCCATGTAGACCATCACATAGGATTTTTTTTTAGCATTCTTCACGCACACGCACAACACCTTTTTTTTTAACTTAATTTCTCCTCAATCAAGAATTCCAATCCCACTATAAATACAAGACCTATAGTTTCAATAGGATTGAAACTTCCCCTTGGGAATTCTATATAAGATACGAAGAACACCCTCTTTTCTTCATCTTCAATTCTCTTCGTTTTTTTTTTTGCTCTTCTCATCCAAGTTCGGTTTCGTCCGGCGACGAAGCAAGTAGCACATTGGCGGAATTCTGACGGGTAAGGATTTAGCCACATATTTCCTTGACGGTGCGACGAACAGAAAAGGAGAAGATTTTTTTTTCTTTTCCGTTGAATATTATGAATGTTTATAATATATGCAAGGATTTAATTGTGCCATTCCTTTTTTCTTTCGCATAGCAGTCATTCGGAGAATACAATCAACTTACGGGCACAAGAGTCGACGAACGAGATATCTTTTTCTTCTTCGTGCGGTAGGTGAATCGACTTTTTTTTCCTTTTTCGCAGCAACAACGGTTTTTTTTCCCGCAGCTGCGGGCTTCTTTTTCTTCTTTCTTTCTCTTTTTCTCTTTCCTTTCGATGCTTCTTCTTCTTCTTTTCTTTTCTTTTTCTTCCTTTTTGTTTATTTGCTCTAATTCTTCTCCGTCAATTGCTAACTTGTCTCTCTAACTCTTTTGTTTCTTTCTTTGTATTTACAGTTCGCGCACAATGGTGAAATTCGGCCACGCCTATAATTCGAAGGGAATTGAGACTCTAACCATCACCAGCGATGAAAACCAATGGACACAATATTGGAGGTCGGCACCCCTCTTGCCGGAATTTTCACAAGCCGATGGCCCACTTTGATTAACACCATTAAACCTAAAGACTGGACCGAAGAGTTTTTCAAATCCTCCAATCGATTTTTGCTGTCGTTCGTGCTCCGGTCTCCTCACCATCGAGTATCAAATGATGATCTTCCTTTCGATACTTTGGGGCGACGCATTGCCAAAGGAGATGACATGTGGGACGATGCCTTTCTTCACTTTCCCGGTGAAATCCATTACTTTCCCGGATATTGGGAGTGGACAGAAGATGTACTTGTTCGGTGCAAGCCTACACTTATTTCCACCAATACGTACAAGTCGATCTACGCATCCTTATTCACATATGAGTGCAATTTGGAAATCATAAAAGCCTTGTGCGAAGCATGGTCACCGTCTAAAAACACCATCGTCACTTCACTTGGAGAGCTCTCAATTTCCTTATGGGACTTGGAACATCTTGCCGGTCCGCCTATATTTGGATCCTTATATGACGAAGTCATACCGAGCGAGAGAGAACTTTTCGGCAAAGAAAAAGACAAATATCATCTGCCGTGATCATGCAGAGCTTTGTTCCATGCATTTCACCTGATCCGAGCACATGTTGGTGATGACGATCCTCGAGTGCCAATCAAAGAGTGGATCAACTTTTGGTCGAAGAAAGAAGTCAAGTACAAATGTCCCCCGTCGCGCAAGGAGATAAGGAGCACACTCAAACCTTAATCGACACAACATCATTGGTGAGATTGAAGGAGGAAACATTCTTTTCACGAATCGACATCAAAGAAACCTTGAAGGCGATATTATCTTCAAGACTTAGCTTCAAAAGGCATCCGAAAAGAAGAGACTTGTTTTCGAGACTTGACGTCAAAGACATTCAGCATGAGCGGACTTGTTCTCACAACCCTACATCAAAGACATTGTGAAGAATGAGACATTGTTTTCATGACTTGGCATCAAAGACGGCTTCAATGACGAGACTTAGCTTTTGAAGAACTTCGCGAATTCTCTTTGTAGGGCAAAGCGGAATGACGTACTTGTTGCACTCCACCCTGAATTTTCAAAGAACCTCGCCGATATGGGAGTGGTCAAACGGCATACTTGTCAAACTACGTTCTATCTTCTTAAAGGACTTCTCTAGTTAAACATGCAAGGCATGTCCTTTTCATGATTGAATGGTAGTTTGGAGGTATCGATTTTGATCCAACAACACAAAAGTGTCTAGTCAATGATCAAGTGAGCTTGGAGCACGATTGCAGCTATCCTGTTGGAGGGAAGTGTTTGAAGATTGGAATCAAGGCACATAGTAAAACATCCGATTGAATTTTGCAGTGTCAACTCAATAAGCACTCATAAGCTTGGAGCATGACTTCAAGGTCAAAGTTCAAAGCTTTGACGTTCTTTATTTCCTACTTGAAGGATTTGCAGACTCTCGACCTGTCTAGAAGACTTAACGCATTTGATTTGAAGACTTAAAGGACTTGTAGACATTTTGGCTCGTGTCTAGGAGACTTGAACATTTGCTTTGAGGACTTGAAGGATTTATAGACCTTTTGGCTCGTGTCTAGGAGACTTGTGCATTTGTTTTGAAGACTTGAAGGGTTTTCTTTGAGTTTGGATATGCAAACAGTTTATACTCGTGTTAAGGAGAATGTTGATAGTATATACTCTTATTAAGGAGTACATATTATGGTACTTAATTTGGAAATTTGAGGTAGTTTAAGCTCGTATCAAGGAACATATATTTTGGCACTTAATTTGAGGATTTGAGATAGTTTAAGCTCGTATCAAGGAGCATATTGGTTGTGATGAAATTTGACGCCGTGCTCTTTTCATCGTCGTCGTCGTCGTCATTTGTATCATCACTTTCAATATCAAGGCCATGAGTTGAGCTTTCTTCTTTAATAGAGTTTACACTTTTCTCTAAGTCATGTGCTCGTGTCGCCAGTTCTTCAAAGTTTCTTGGTTTGATTCCTTGAAGTATGTAAGAGAGACTTCAATTCATCCCTCGAATGCAAATCTCCATGGCTGAAGTTTGAGATAGTTTCTCTTTGCAACTTAAGGATAGACTTCTCCACCTATTGATGTACTCAATCACTGGTTCGTCTTCTTGTTGATGAGAATTTGCAAGTTCAATCATGCTCACAGTACGCTGAATGCTATAAAAGCGATTGAAGAATTCGGTTTGTAGATCGTTCCAACCATCAATGGAGTTTGGTTCAAGATTAATGTACCAATCAAAGGCAAAGCTTAGGCAAAACATAGATAATGAGATGGAGGATGAGGTAATTGTGAAGTGAAAAGGTAAGGGATAGTTAAGTAATTTCTTAATAATTTAAACTAATCCGGGTCTAGTATTGTGGGCTACCAAAGTTGTTGATGTGCTTAAATGTGCCCTACAATTTGTATAACCAAACCAAATATAATACCAAATAATCCCCCTCAAAATACTACTCCATACTTAATCTATCAAAAACTACTAAGTGCAACCAAACGAGCCCTTGAGGATTGCGGTGTTGTTAGGATCTAAGATCCTAACGTGTTTGTTCTACTTCGAGTGAGAACGAACTCCTAAGAATGGAGATGAGAAACACAGAATTTAACTAAAATAATTTAATTTTTTTCTTCTTGCATTTTTACATCACGTACTGCCACATTTATAAACACACAAAATAACTTACCACTATCCCACTAACTCAAAACTTCCCACTAACAAGTAACTAATAATTAATATTTAATATTAATTACATTAACGGGATTATCTAATCTAATCTAATTGATATATAATTATAAAATAGATATACATAAACAAGGTCCTTATCAATTCCCACCCTGTTGAGAGGGGCCTTGTCCTCAAGGCCCAAAATAAATATGGACTCGTGCAGAAGAATATTGTAGGTCAATGATGAATAATCTTGGAATGGTGTTTGACTGTTTGACCTCCATAAGTTGAGCCAGTGAGATATATTGATATAGGCAGCAACACTGTAAACTCGAAAGAAACAATTGGATGAAAACTCAAAAGAAGGACGTGCAATTAAAGGATGCCATAATTTCTTTCGTTTCCTCCAATTAAAAAGTTTAGCATGTGTACTTGTAACCAGCAGCTGGTTAGTTTTCCCGAGGAGTTCCTTTTCTACTTCGCCGTACAATCTGTCGACTCGAATGAAGTCAGGCATGAATAGTGGTGGTTCCGTTTTGGGGAAATATTGGGTAGACGTCTTAAAACACGGACTTGTCGTCGAAAGGTTATGGTATTTGTATGACATGGTTGTTCGCCTTGTACATTCTGGAATTCTTATTTGTTGGGGGATGTTAGGCAATGTGTTGTTGATTTGTTGGGTAATTTTGCTGTTATTGGCAGAACGGGTTTGATAAGAGAGGGTGTGCGGGACAGATGCAGTATCATGTTTGGAGGGTGACATTGGTGGAGGTGGTGGTGGTGGAGCGGAGGTCACTATTAACTGATTGAAAGTGATAGTCGTCGCCTTGCAAGCAACTGATTGGAGATTTATGTTGTTGAGAAAACTTTGAAATTCGTCAAAAAATCGGCGATGCTCGAAGCGAATATTTTTGACGTCGTTTTCAATATGTCGGAGAATTTTCAGCATTGATGGAGTTGACCGTGATGATGATAAGGATTGCATTTGAGTGAATTTGGGTGGCTTTGGCGAGTTCAATGATGAAAGCACCATTGTTAGGATCTAAGATCCTAACGTATTTGTTCTACTTCGAGTGAGAACGAACTCCTAAGAATGGAGATGAGAAACACATAATTTAACTAAAATAATTTAATTTTTTTCTTCTTGCATTTTTACATCAACCGCCACATTTACAAGCACACAAAATAACTTACCACTATCCCACTAACTCAAAACTTCCCACTAACAAGTAACTAATAATTAATATTTAATACTAATTACATTAACAGAATTATCTAATCTAATCTAATTGATATATAATTATAAAATAGATATACATAAACAATGTCCTTATCATGTGTTGTTGCTACGAACATCACTTCCTGATACACATCCTCATTCAGGTCTTGTTGATGCATGTCACAATTTCATTGCCACATTCAGTTCATGTGACGTTAGACATGATTTTAGATAAACAAACATTGTTGCAGGTAGAAATGACGAATATTGGGCACTCTATTTCTTTTGCCGTGCAGAGCTTCGATGAGCCTCCGAGTTCCATCTTTTCTCATCTTCTTTTGATGTAGTTATCGGTCAGTCTCCGTATTATTGCGGAATAACTGATTTGTAGCCTCCAGAGTTCCCCCTCCTTTGTAAAAAAAAAAACTAGGGATATTGCACCCGATGTATACACTTTCAATTGTTCATCTACTTCATTCACGCATGTGCGTACTAAGGATGTTAACTAGGTCTATCTCGCTCAAAATACAATACCCGAAAATCTAAGAAATTATTTTTACATTTTCTCAATTATCTTATCTCAGTTGGACTATGTAGGGGTGTACGCGGGTGGGTTATAGCGGGTGGCAAGAAAAAAAGACACCATACCCAATCTTAGCGGGTTACCAATTTTTTCACCCATGCGGGTGGTACCAAAATACAAACCATGCGGGTTGCGGGTTGGGCGGGTGGCGGGCGGGTTGCATTAAATAGATTGCAAAAAAAAAAAGGGAAAAAAATGTCAAGAAAAAAAAAGTAGCAAACAAACATCCACAAACCATAATTATATTTTAGCTTTAAGGCTTTAACATGTTGCTAAATCAATAACTCACAATTCAAAATCAACCAAAGATATCATAAACAAACTAAACCAAATCTCTTAAATAACTCAAAATCCATCACCATTCACCAATGTCCAAAAAGTAACATTGTAAGTTTGTAACAACATTTAACATATTCTCCACCCATAGTCAATACATGTCCAAAAAGAAAAACATTAATGTAACAACATAAAAGAGAATAATGATTGATCATTTGCAAACTTCCATAAAATACCAATGGACCTACATCACAAAAAGAAAAGAAAAAAATGATAAGTTCATGTTCTACAAAGAAAATCATAAAAAAAGAAGATAAAAATGATTAGTCCTACAAAGAGAAAAAGAAAAATATAAGCATACTTATAAGAATTAGTCACTAGTTACTCACCAACAACACATATCATCCGTCTAGCACAATATCACGCTTTGGAACTTGAGGCACACGGCCATTTATCCTCTACAATAAAAAACACAACGATGTATTAATATAATTTATAAATTGGTGTACAATATTAATCTAAAAAATAAATAAGTAGTACCTTGAATCACTGTATCATACTCCTCAACTTCTTCAAGTGACAAAACCTTCATACATTCTTGAATGTCAAGCATCGAAGGAGTTGACCTCAACCAGTTTTGACCACATACAAGTGCTTCCACCAATTCCGGATTAAGAGAGCTTCTAAATGGATCTAGAATGCGACCACTCGTACTAAAGGCAGATTCGGAAGCTACCGATGAAACCGGAATAGCCAAAACATCCTTGGCAACTTGAGATAGAATGGGAAATTTAGTTGCATTAACTTTCCACCACAACAATACGTCAAACGTTTTCACACTCTTCTCACAAGGCTCTCCCAAATATCTAGCAATTTCGGATTGATTCTTGCTATGTTCATCCTTTTCCAAGTGTTTAGCAAATTGAGAAGCCAAATCATCATCCGTGTCTTCATCCATATCCATATCACCCAAGGCTTCATCATTAGCACTTTTTCCGAAATTACATTTTTCATAGTAATCATACAAACCATTTAGTGCCTTCTTAGATTTTTCCTCCACCAAACTAGGCATTTCACTATTCTTTTCATATACTTGACTAAGGCAAAAACTCACAAACTTCAATTTGGATCGCGGATCCAAAATTGTGGCAACTAACAGTAAGAAATTAAGTTTATCGAAAGATTCCCAATACTTTGTAAACTTTTTCTTCATGTTAGTTGACATGATCTTCACATTTGGATCATCTTCTTTAGCCAAAGCATTTAAACTCTTTAGAACCATCACAAGTTCTTGAAAGAACGTATTAGAGGTCGAATGCAAAGTGGCAGAAAATTTCCTTGTAACATCATAGAAGAGTTTCAAGAATTGACAAAAAGACTTAGCCGCTTCCCAATCTTCTTCACAAGGAGGACCAATACTCTTAGTTGCTTTCTTTTTTCCACTATCAACTCCAACTCCATCTACCACCTCATCCTCACATAGGATTCTTTCATCACCTTCATCATACTCATTATCCCCACAAGCAAAATGCAACTTGAAACTAACATCATCCTCCCTAAGTCGCTCAAACACTTTTTCAAACTTAATTGCCACCTCTAACATTAAATAAGTTGAATTCCACCTAGTCGCCACATCAAGACAAACAAGACTTCGACTTTCAATCTTTTCCATAGCAGCAAAATTCTTAAATATTTCAAGCCTAGAAGGAGATGAACGCACATATCTAACAACATTTCTTATCTTGAGGATTGATTCACTTTGAACTTTTAAACCATCTTTAACAATAAGATTCAAAATATGCGCAGAACACCTCAAGTGAATGAATTCGTGATTCAAGATGGTTGATTTCCAATTCATTGTGTTTTTCCTCAAATAATTTATCGCCCCATCATTAGCACTTGCATTATCAACAGTGATGATCAATAACTTATCTATCCCCCACTCTAACATACACTTTTCAAGCTTTTTACCAATGGTCTTCCCTTTATGGTCAGTGATAATGCTAAAACTAATAATTCTTTTTTGCAATTGTCATTCACTATCAATCCAATGCGCTGTGACACACATATAACTTTTATTTTGGATGGAAGTCCATGTATCTGTGGTGAGAGAAACACGATGCACCTTAATAAGTTTTTTAAGCTTCAACTTTTCTTCTTTAAAAAGCTTCCCAGTTACACGACTAGGAAGTTTGAATCTAGGTTCCAAAGCCTCTACAAAGTCTCTAAACCCTTCTCCTTCTACACATCTAAAGGCATACTCATCTCGAATAATCATGTGAGCCAACTTTTTCCTACAATACTCATAAGAATATGTCATCATTTTCAAACCACCTTCATCTTTATAACTAAATGAGAAAGTTTTCTGTTTAGGATCCACATGCTTTCCATCATACTTCGGGCATTGTTTAAGCAAATGGTTTATCAAATTACCTGTGAATTGTTGCTTAGGATGAGCTGCATATGTTGCTAACTTGCAGTGATTACACCTAGCCCTTATATCTTCGCCCTCATTGTAGCGTTCGAAATGCTTATCACGAAACACCCACGACTCCTTAGTTCCACCTCTAGCAGTTTCAACTACACCACCTTCTACTCCCGGACCTTCTGAGATATCCACCTTTTTTGGTGGAGGAGCCGCTTTAGGCTTGATGACCTTTTTCCTTTTCCTAATAGGTGGCTTCCACGTAAGAGGTTTTGGGCGTGGAGGAGGAGGTACTGCTGGTGCATCAGGTGGAGCAGAGTTTTCAGGTGCTTGTTGAGGATTTTCTCCAGGCATGATTTGAATTTCATTTGTTGCATCCATACTTGTTGACCCCCCTTGTTCAACTTGGTTCTCCATTCTAAAAAATAGCACAAGAAATAGATAATAACTTAATAAGCATAGAAATTTGTAACAACTAACAACAAATAATTTACAACAACAAATTATAACATTCTTGAACAACAAATAAGCAAATTGATTGCACATCACCACCTGCAGTAACTAATATCCCATCATCTCTTTTAGTAAACCATAATATTCATCATCATAATCATAATCACTACAAATTCATCATCAGTAGCCATCATCATCATCATCCGTATTCATCTCAATTAGAAATAAATTGAAAACGAAAAAAATTATAAGTAACTTACTGATTCGGTCGTGGAGTGGTGGCGCGGAGGTGGGGACTGCGGAGCAGTGGTGGCTGCGTCGGTCGTGGAGTGGTGGCGCGGAGGTGTGGACTGCGGAGCAGTGGCGGAGGTGCAGAGGTGCGGAGGTGCTGACTGCGGCGGTCACAGTGTCGTTCGTGTAGAAGCGAGGCGTGGCGACGTCGCGGTAGTAAGTGAGAGAGAAGTGGGGTGGCTGTATGCTGAAGAAGAGTGGGAGTCGTGAGAGTGATGGCTGTGCGGACTGCGGCATCGCGGTTGCGGTGTCATTCTTGCAGAAACAAGGCGTGGCGATGTCGCGACAGTGAGTGAGAGAGAAGAGGGGCGGCTGTCTGCTGATGAAGAGGGAGAGTGGTGAGAATGGTGGCTGCTGTTGAAGAAAAATAAACCCTAATGAAGGGGGTATATGTTTTTTTTTTCGTTTATACTAAGTGGCAGGCGGGTCGGACGGGTGGGCTGAGTAACCCGCGACCCGCCCGCCCGCCAGCGGGTTACCAAGATAGCAAACTGTTTTGTTTGCTATTTTTTGTTAAACTGCGGGTTTGCGGGTTGGGCGGGTCGGGTGGCGGGCGGGTCGGGGGGGCCGCGGTTATATGTACACCCCTAGGACTATGGGTGTGCAAGCGTTATCTTCAATATTTACAAAGAAAGAACGTTGGTGATTTATACATGATAATTAAAGACAATAGTATTTATAGGACTCCGACCGCTTATGACCGTTAGCGATTAATTTGATCAAGTTGCTAAAAATGAGGTATTTCTGTTACTCTACCACATATGAGGAGATAAGATACATAAATTTTCTAGAAGCTCTACACAATTACACGGTTGTTTTGAACTTGCACGAAACATGAAACGCTCAATAGTTTTCTTGAATATGCCTTCGTCTATTCGATATGGGGTAAACTTTATGAATTTATGTATCTCGGGTCCTCACAAACGGACGTAACGTGAGTCACACATAATGTCTTGAAGTTATTTTTCTTATAAAATGGTTTATTTCGTTTTTGTGGATAAGACTGGTGGATCTATTATAGAAGCAATATAAGTTTAAAAACACATTTTAAAACAATTTTGTACTTAATATTGTGGAGTAATATTATTCGAAACATAATTAGGATTTATGACCACAAAGGAATATTTTTTTTTAGTGTCAGTAATTACAATAACACCATTTTAAATTTATGATTTAGATTTATGATTTAGATTTAGGCGTATAGAGATAACTTAGGGGCTCAAACCATGAGCTTGATTCAAACTTCACATGGCCCATCCCCAAGCGCTATTAGTTTAAAAACTAATTTTTTAACTGCAGAATAACGATAAAAAAAGTTTTTTGACGTTTCTTATTTTAGTTGTTGATTATATTTTTTTCAATTTGTATGATGATTAAACCTTCTATTGATTCAGTTTTGGCATTACTTCCCTCTACGCTAGTTCTCTCGGTTGTTGCTTGTTAAAATTGAGTTTTGATTTATGTGCCATGCTTAGCGTCGCTTAGCATAATCTAAACTCTTGTATATATCTTTTCACTTTTCTTATTCTGTTTCCATACTCTATACATTGGTAAAGTCTGGGAGAAGAAGAATAAGGCATTAATTGAAAAATACAAATAAAAAATTGGCTTGTATATTAATAATGGCACAACCAATTAGTGGGGCTTTTGTACTACCAAAATAAAAACAATGCTTAATTACTTCATTAATTGAGTTTTGTGATCATATTAAGAGTTTGCGCCTTAAAGTAACACCTCTAGGTGTTTCCATCAAATTTTGTATCAGCCGCGCCTCTACTAACCGGGATTAATAGTATGAATGATGTGTGTTCCTACATATGATGGTTATTCATGTTTTTTGAGAAGTTATGCGTTAGAGAGTTGAATTGTATTTAGTTCAAGTATAACCAAAATTTATTTATCAACCCATATAGCTCTGTAGAATTTTATAACGAGGGGTCGAGGTCGACCTAAGGTCCATCCACGTCGATTATTTATCAATCCATATCACTTATTCGTTTCGTTCTTCACAAACTTTCCACGATTATTCTTTAGATTTGAATAAAAGAATTAGAAAATATTAGTACGAGAAGTAAGAATGAAATCTTCAGTGCAAGAACTCGGTGCATCAAATTTTGACGATGTGAAGGATTATGTGACTTAGGTTACGTCGACCTAAGTACTCAAGAAGGTAGCTTCACCCAAGACTGCACAATTCAATTTCTTCTTAAAGTTTAGGACGAAATATGTCGACTTATACATGTATTCAAGATGTAGACTTATCTCGTGAATGCAGACTACATGTACCGATCGAAGTAAGTATTTAAGACAACATATCATGTCGCGTCATTGATGTGCCGACACGCGGTGGATTGACTATGAGGCCACGTGTCATCACTTATCACCCTACCTATAAATAAGGTACATAGGCCGCGTTTGGTTGCCACCACAAGGCCTCATAAGCCCCCATTTGATTCATAATATGGGCTAAACCCGCGTTTGGATACCACCATACACAATGGCAGAAGCCCCCTATATGTGGGCCCTCCCCTCCAATTTCTGAATCGGACCTTACCCCCCTCCCATTAGCGATTTTGGGCCCAAATTGTTTGTAAAATTACTGAAAACCCCTAAGATGTTTTACTTTATTACTCAACTTCGAAAAAATGGCTATAATAAGTCTTTTGACTGAACAATTCTTCCATTGAACATTATGGTCAAAAATATAATTCTTTACTCCTGAATTTGCCATTTTCTTGTTTGAAGCTTTTTTTTTTCTTTTTTTGAGAACTCTTCAATTTTTTAGATTGATTTCATTTATTGTTCAAATGCTCCTAAATTTCAATGTCCCAAAATTCCAAAACCCAGTTTATTCATTTTTTTAATTGGTCTTTTTTATGTTACTTTGATCACAGTAGGATTAAATAAAAGCAATTCTGAACTCTTGATCACGGTATGTTACTTTGATCACAATTTTTGGATAACTATTAATATTTGGGACTTTTTTTGTTTTTGTTTTTAAAGCTTAAGCTTTCGATAACTATCAGTATTTAGGAAATGAACTCTTGTTTTTCTTAATGCAAACATAAAACCTTGTTGCAGCAGTTTTCAAATTTTAAAAGTAAAATAAATTTGGAAACGTGATGTAAAAAAAGATTTGTGAACGAATTGATCAGCTATCATAAAACTATGGGATTTCAAAACTAACGTTTCTAATTATATTGACAAAATGAGTAATTGCTCCACAATTTTATTTTAAATTTAACATTTTTGATATTTTATATTCAAATATTGGATATATAGTACAAAATTAATTGGAAAATATTGAGGGACAGTTTTGGTAATTGTAAATGTTTTAAATAATATTGGAGCATCCAAAGATGTTTCTCATCTTTAATTTTTGTTCGGATTAACTATATTATAAACAGCATCCAAACAAAAGTTTGGGAAAAGGCTCATTGAAAGTGAGGGCATTGTTGAACTAGTGAAGCAAACGTGCCCATAAAAAATACTAAATATTCATTTCAGGTTAACATAAAACTTGGAATACTTTTGGGCTTGGATGTTGGGCTTGGACAAATGCTTCTTATTGTTTAAACCAGCCCAACATTTTACCCTATAAAAATAAGCATCAGTCTTTAAAGCACAGATTAGGGTTTTTGCCACCATTTTCGCCTCCCGCAAGCTCCTCGTCGTCGTCAGCAGCCGCAGCAGCAGCAGCCATGGTGAAGGGCCGTCAAGGAGAACGCGTCAGGTTACGTACCTACTCATTTTTCTTTCCATTAGTGTAATTTATTACAGTTTATTCAGCTGATTTGTATCGCGAATTTGTTTGCAGACTGTACGTCCGTGGAACAATCCTCGGTTACAAAAGGTAATTAACGAACGAGTCCTTTTTTTCGCAGTGCTAGTGGTAGATTGGATTAACTGATTAAGCGATGAATGAATGAATGAATAATTGTAGGTCGAAATCGAACCAGTACCCGAACACATCGTTGATTCAGATTGAGGGAGTGAACACGCAGGAGGAGGTGGCGTGGTACCTCGGGAAGCGATTGGCGTACATTTACAAGGCTAAGGTTAAGAAGAACGGATCTCACTACCGTTGCATTTGGGGCAAAGTTGCTCGCCCTCATGGAAACAGTGGCGTTGTTCGCGCTAAATTCACCTCTAATTTGCCACCCAAATCCATGGTATGATTATAAACTTAGCCTTTTGTAACTGGAATACGGTATAGGAAATTGTTTTTTAATATATAAATTTTTGTTTATGAAACAGGGAGCAAGAGTCAGGGTTATGATGTTCCCCAGCAACATTTGAGGTGAGAACCTCGAGTTGTATTGGTTAGCTGTTTCATGTTATTAGATGCACTTCATTGTGGAAATTTGAATGTAGTGATTGCTTTATGAACTGGAATTGTACTTTGTGATTTTTTCGACTTTTGCTTTCGTGCAATCATCTGATTAAATTCTGTAGGAGTAGCTTAAGTTGGTGCGATTTGATGGCTCCTTTTGAATGATGGGTGCTCTATGATTAAGATACACCATATTGTCGTCTCGCATGATTTTGTAGTAATATATTTTGATCGAGGTTAGTGTTTACTTTGTGGTTGACTTGCCAGTTGCAATGTACAATGATTAGGACTGAATTCCGTCCTTTGATTAGTATGCGTTGCTATGGTCTTTTGATCAGAAATGTTGCTGCTCAGTTGCCATAGAAATGGGATTAGATGGATTCAATAGTAGCATGATTATGTCCAAGTTGTGCTTATTGCTTAGTATGTGTCTTTGTATCTATAATTTGTCTCAAAGCATTCCTAACTGAAGAAAATCATGTTAAGTTCATTATCTGTGATCTCATTTTTTTAGACATGTTTTGATTTTGATAATTGGTATTGTTTATGCTACTTTGTATGATATTAACCTGCTAAGAAAGTTATTGCTAATTTATTTTATTCTCTTTTGCAGTGGATTGTGGATCATCAAGTGAAGCCGTCTCATTAAAGATTAGGCGTTTATTTCAAGCTTAGAAACTTTTGTACTGTTAATTGAGATTTACCAGTGTTTCTTTTTATTTGACTAAATTGAAAGCTCACACTGAGCATGGGTACTAAAATTTTGTGCGTTGCATTCTTGTCTTTTCCCCTTTGTTGATTCTGTGATGCAAATGCAATGGTTCTTCAATCCGTTAGTTAAATATCATATATTCTAATGATTTACAAATGGGTGTTGAGAGTGCGGTTTTCTATTATATTTACAAGTAGGAGTTAAGCTTAGCCGATTTTGAGGGAGATGTAGCCTTGTCTGCTGTGGTGGATCTGTTTGAGTGTGACTATGCTGTTTGGTATGATCGGCTGGCTTTTAAGGCTTGTGTTGGTAGCATTGTCCACGTTCTTGTAATAAGTTTATGTTGATAGCACTCTATTTCCAGTTATTCTTGGCTGTTTACAAGCCCTTGTTGTAGGTGAAGCTTCACTTTAGGAACTGTAGGTTAACATAATTAACGAGGCTGTTACAGTTGGGTTGATGCGCTTTGTGCAGCGTACTTTCTGTTGATCCTTTAACAGGCTTGGGTGATGTAGCTATAGTTCTTTTCTTATTTCATTGCAAACGGGGTAAATCACGTACACATTACTGTAAATGCACAACTATAATGTGATTAGATTTGTCTTGGAACTAACAGAATCATAATCCTCTTGATTACAACTCGTTTGTAATCCAATGGGTGCGATTAGCATCAGGGTTTTATACTGGGCCTCTGATGTTGGATTACTTGTTTGGGCTAGCGACCATGTTAATGCAGTTAAGTTGAGGATATTGGATTTGTATGCTGAGTAACTGCCTTGTGAAGTTGTGCGTGCCACATACAATGTGAACGACTTTTATTTGCACGTCACGTATGTATATTACCCATGCGCGTCGACAATTTCGTACTTATCTTCCTTGCATTCTAAAATGCAGTTTGAGTGTTGCGTGCGTGAATTTAAAATAGGACTACCTTGACAAATTGTAATATACTAATAACATTACCACGTTAGGCTTGTTTGCGAAATATTTTATCTATATCCATGATCCATCGAAAGTTCGATGGCAACATTAATTCCTAAAATATCTATTGAAGACAATCAAACACATATACAAGCAATACAAGTGGCTATATTCAAGAATTTCTTGTACCTTTATACAATTAACTTTTCTTCCTTTTGCACCATTATGCGCGTACTTCTGAAAATTGCTCAATGATAAAAAAATGGTTGTGGTATCAGTATCACACATTTACATAATTATATATCCAATCGATTTGATATTATTATATAATAAGCATGTTCGGTTTGGAATGTTAAAAATAAAACATGTTTAACTTGTTAACTTTTTTATTTCTACATTTATTATTTATGGGATTAAAAGATTAGGTTATTGTAGTCTAATTAAGGATCATGACGAGGAAAAACGTAATTAAGACAACAACTACCTAATAGAAGAAGCTGCACATGTAAGAAAGCACAAGAAAAGAAATAAATAGGGAAGGTGACGGGTGACGATGAGAGCACACACACACACAGCCCAATTGGATCGCCTAGTATTTCGTTTCGCTGTCTTTTCTTCACTTTTCCCAAGATTCCCCCCTTGACTGTTAGGAACAGGGCAAGGATGGTTAATTAATTAGTTACTAGTAACCCCTAATATTTTGCCACGTGCCTTTTCTTTTATTTGTATTTTCACCTTAGTAGTATAAATAGCATATGTAAGACTTCCAATGGATTATGAATGAAAAATGTTACAAATTATATTTCTTCTTCTCTAAGAAATATTCTTTCTCCCTCTCCAAGCTGAATCTCTCTTCCTCTATCAGCTTTTCTCTTTCTCTTATCAAATCAGATCCGAAAAATACAAAAAATAGAAATACGATGTCGTTTGATCGGCGACCTCCGACGCCGTTCATAACAATGGTATCAGAGCCGTTGTCCTGGCGTACTCTGATTAAAACTCCTAAAATCGAAAGCGAGACGTCTCGAATCGATATGTTGGAGCGAGGAGCTAAATCTTTGGAGCTTGGGCAACAAAAGATGAAGCTTCAGTTGGAGGAGATGTTACATATGGCTTCTGAAATTCTAAGTTTAGTGACTGCGAAGGAAGGTAAGAAGCAACTAAGCTCTGCCTCTCTTTCTGCATTATCGTCTCAGTACCCTACCACTTCAAGTATGAGGAATTGTAGTCAAACTCAGTTTCACTTTCCTAAAGTAGCTGGGGAATCAGATGAGGATTTTGGCTTGTATAACTTGTTCGATGAGAAATTGGATTTACATGGGGATGAACTGAACGTGTATAATCTGTTTGATGAAATGCCTGAAGGTGAAATCGGAAATTATGATGAGGTTTATGAGATCTACCAGCTATTCGACGAAAAGCCTGAAGGTGAAATCGGAAATTATGATAGGGTTTATGAGATCTACCAGCTGTTTGACGAAATGCCGCAAAAGAAAAACAAATGTGATGGTGAAGTTTCTGACGTTTTAGATGAAGGATGGGACGATGATTCATTTTGCATCTCTCAACTATTCGAAGAAATGCTTGAGTATGGAAACGGAAAATATGATACGGTTTATGAAGTCGATCAATTGTCTCATGAAGTACTAGAGAATCAGGCGAAGGACTGTAGTAGAGATTTGGGTGCAGGTGAGCGCATAAATCAATTTCTATTATTTGCCCAAGAAATTCTTGTAAACAAACAGCAAAAGGTGCCATCCCCACCACCAAAACCTCCACCAAATCATTACGAACAGCTGCAGGAGATGATCGAGAATCAAAAGGGTTGTCGAGTTGCTGAATACAAATCTATGTTTAGGATTGAGAAATATGAGGGGCAAGCTGCTTGTGCTAATATTGATACAACATGGTTGTTGAAGTTCTTATCATTTTATATAGTAAAAGTTGTCAAGGGTACGATCTTCCACAAGTTGTTTGAGTCGCTGCTCAAAAATCTCATTTCTTCCCACGAGGGAAAATTTATTTGCAGCTTGACTAGGTTGAAACAAAGCATGTGGGATGAGTTTGTTTACCACTTGAGTCACATTGATCAAAATTCGCTTAAAGTGAGTTGGGTTTTATTTAGGAGTTTGAGGGAGTTTTCAGGAGCAACACGTGTTAATCTTGAAAAAGAGAGAGGGGACCAAAAGCTCATTGAACATAATAGAGAAATGAGGAACTGTCTCGTCGCCAACATTGCTGAAATTCTGTTACGTAAGTATTCCATGAAGGAGGAAGAAATGTTGGAGAAATTGTTTGAAGATTTATTAAAGGGAGTCGTGGTCTGGATTCTGATGGAACTAATGGCTCAAATTCAAAGGACGTGGTTCAATTTCCACGAGGAGTTCTTCTTCTTGTTTCTGTTGCCGCCGATCATATCTCAGTCGGGGTTCAGTCTGCAGCCTAAACCATTCTTTTATAACTTTGGGGCCATAGTCACATTCGCAAGTTTTGGAACTTTTCTAGCTTCTGTTGTCACTGGAGTATTGGTATATCTTGGTGGAGTAACATTTCTTATGTACAAACTTCCATTTGTTGAGTGTCTGATGTTTGGTGCTCTCATTTCGGCTACAGATCATGTCACTGTCTTGTCTAAATTTCAGGAGTTTGGTACAGATGTCTATCTCTACGCATTGGTATTTGGTGAATTTGTACTAAATGATGCAATGGCAATTTCTTTGTATAGGACGATGTCATTGGTGAGGAGCAATATGTCATCAGATCATAACTTTTTCATGGTCGTAGTCAGATTTCTTGAGACCTTCGTGGGATCATTATCAGCAGGTGTTGGAGTTGGGTCCACTTCTGCTTTGCTTTTCAAGTATGCTGGTTTGGATATTGACAATCTTCAGAACTTGGAGAGCTGCCTTTTTGTTCTTTTCCCGTATTTCTCATACATGCTAGCTGAAGGTCTTGGTCTGTCGGGTATTGTATCTATATTATTCACAGGAATAGTCATGAAGCACTACTCTTACTCGAACTTGTTAGACAGTTCTCAAAAGTTTGTATCAGCCTTTTTCCATCTAATATCATCTTTGGCGGAGACTTTTGTCTTTATATACATGGGATTTGACATTGCCATGGAACAGCATAGCTGGTGGCATATGGGATTCATATTTTTCTCAATTTTATTTATCAGAATTGCAAGAGCTGCAAATGTGTTCTCGTGCGCTTATCAGGTGAATTTGGTTAGACCTGCGAATAAACAAATACCCATAAAGCATCAGAAAGCACTTTGGTATAGTGGGCTTCGAGGAGCAATGGCCTTTGCTTTAGCCCTATAATCAGTTCATGATCTTCCAGAAGGACATGGTCAGACAAAAGTCAGAAGATACATAGATGGCAAGTGATGTTCCATTCATGATTCAAGATGTGAGGCTTGAGAGGACAAGCCTAATTAAAGGGAGGACCAGCCTTTTCTGTTTTGTACGGATTTCTCAAGTCGGCCGGGGCAAAGAGTTTGCTATGGTGTTTGCTATGGTGTTGTTGCATAGGTGTACTGTTGGAGGCTTGAGGTCAAGCCTCAAAAAAGGAGGGAGTAATGTTAGGAACAGGGCAAGGATGGTTAATTAATTAGTTACTAGTAACCCCTAATATTTTGCCACGTGCCTTTTCTTTTATTTGTATTTTCACCTTAGTAGTATAAATAGCATATGTAAGACTTCCAATGGATTATGAATGAAAAATGTTACAAATTATATTTCTTCTTCTCTAAGAAATATTCTTTCTCCCTCTCCAAGCTGAATCTCTCTTCCTCTATCAGCTTTTCTCTTTCTCTTATCAAATCAGATCCGAAAAATACAAAAAATAGAAATACGATGTCGTTTGATCGGCGACCTCCGACGCCGTTCATAACACACACTACTCCAGGCGCATTTTAGCCCTGCTCACTTCTCCGTCCATTGACGCAAGCGTCACGGCGGCGATCTCCTCCTTTCTCAAAAGCCAAAAAAGAAAAAACCCTTATTTTATTATAACTCCTTTTTTGTTTGAAGATGGTGGGTCAGGGGAGTGGCAAATCAGACATCTCATTCGCCGGAACTTTTGGCAGTAGCGCTTTTGCCGCTTGTTTCGCCGAGGTATATATATATATAATCTTCTTGCTGTCCGATCATCTGCTTCATTCTCTGTAATCAGCTTTTGCTGTTGCCACTCTTTATTTATTTATTTATGTTCTGTGTAATGAACTGTGTCGTGAGCTGTTGAATTTGCAAAGTCTGTAGCCTAACCGATCCAACAGTGACTCGTGTAACTGTAGAACCTTGTGTTTGCACTAAATAGATGCCTGATCTTCTAAGAGCTTGGAATTTTTAGATGAGACACAATTCAAGACTCACTGTACGAGAATATTGGAGTTACTTTGTGAATTTTAGTATGGCTGATATTCTATACTGGGATATCGTTTAATTTTCTCAAGTTTACGTGTAAATGGGGTGAATCAGACTCCTATTGAAGTTGTTCGGTTCTGATACTATTAAGTTATATGCTAGCCGACTCGTTAGATTCACTCTTGACATTTCGATGGAAAGTTGCTCTTGACTGATCTGATTGTCACTTCAGAGTCTGCCAGTGTTGTATGGGTGGGGGTGGAGTTTTAATTTGCTTGTTACATATTCGTGTAGATATGCACAATTCCATTAGATACTGCCAAGGTCAGGCTTCAGTTGCAGAAGAACGCTGTGGCAGGGGAGGCTTTACCCAAATATAAGGGAATGCTGGGCACAGTTGGAACCATTGCAAGAGAAGAAGGGATGGCTTCATTATGGAAGGGAATCGTGCCAGGATTACACCGTCAATGTCTGTTCGGAGGTTTAAGGATTGGTTTATATGAACCAGTAAGTTCTTAATGAATGGTAGTATTGTTGTTTATGTGTGGAATTGGAACTGCAACTTCATTTGGTTTTTTGACTCTTGTTTCCTAACTTGACAGGTTAAGAACTTCTATGTGGGCAAAGATCATGTCGGGGATGTGCCATTAACCAAGAAGATTCTTGCTGCGCTCACAACTGGTAAGAATTAAGAATGTCAAGGGAAGTAAGGATAATTATATTTGGGGTATGGAACTTTTTGTTCCTTTCCTTGAATAGTTAGATAGGTATGGTCTTTTTTGTCGTCTTATGGTTCTGTAATGTTGACACAACAGTGTGACTATCAAACAGGTGCAGTGGGAATTGCTATTGCCAATCCCACTGATCTTGTTAAAGTACGGCTTCAAGCTGAGGGAAAACTGCCACCTGGTGCTCCAAGGCGTTATTCTGGTGCGCTAAATGCTTATTCTACGATTGTGAGAAAGGTAAAATCCCTGAACCTTATTTTCTTCTCATACCCCTACTCTCTAGAAAATGAATATACAAGCTGTTATCTAGTGATTCTAATCGGTATTTTGAAATTTAGGAAGGAGTTACCGCTTTGTGGACTGGAATAGGACCTAATGTTGCACGTAATGCCATCATAAACGCGGCTGAACTAGCTAGTTATGATCAAGTGAAGGAGGTGCAGTACCCTTCACCACCATACTATTTTTTTCATCATCTCATGTTTTCGACCTCACGTTATATTTTCAACTGTGGTGCAGACAATTCTGAAAATTCCAGGTTTCACAGACAATGTTTTCACTCACCTCTTATCTGGTTTAGGAGCTGGTTTCGTTGCAGTTTGCATTGGTTCCCCAGTGGATGTGGTAATTATCTTTGTCTAATAGAGTCTGGTAGAATCTCTGGTTTTTAGTATTCAAACTAGCTGGTTCCTTTTTCCCTTGTATATTGAAAGAATACGGGGAAAATGTGCTGATGCAAAGTGAATTCTGCAGTTGTCCACAAAATATTTTCAAATCTTGGATGAGTCCTGCTAAGACTAACTCATTTGGTTCTCTGGCAGGTTAAGTCGAGAATGATGGGAGATTCAGCATATACAAGCACGATTGATTGTTTTGTTAAGACTTTGAAGAATGATGTAAGTGCACAATTTTAAGCCACAATATTGTAATTTTCTACCACCGAATTGGTTCTTTCCATTTTGTGTTCAAAGATGCCGTCACCCTTAATAATCGGAAACAATGGAGTGGTGTGTGTGCCTGAACCAGAGAACTTAATCCAGGGCATCTTTGTAATATAACTTGGTACATTTTACAAGTCCAAAATGTGATATACTTTGCTTTATGGTATCGTAAAGCTTAAAGTGACATGCATACATCATAACTGAAAGGAAACTATGACTAGAGCTTCTCAAGTGCTTTGCTAGTTGGATACCTACGAAATTCATTTGTGTGGCATGGTGCTTGTTTTTGTTGAGAAAAGCGTACTTGTACATATTTATGCAATTTTAAGTGTTCGCTCTTATACGATATGTTGATTGGCTCTTCTAAGTTGTACTTAAACGGCCTAATCTCGTATTTTTGCAGGGCCCATTGGCCTTCTACAAAGGTTTTATCCCCAACTTTGGACGGCTCGGATCATGGAACGTGATCATGTTTTTGACGTTGGAGCAGGTATGAATCTGATCAAACCCTCGATTTAAAGATGGTTATTCCAATGAATTGTCTTTTAAGTCGATCGTGTTCTTTATTTTCTTTTGTAGGCCAAGAAGTTTGTTCGAAGCATAGAGTCACCTTGAGACAAGCAGAGCAGAGTGTGGAAGCCATTTCTGAATGCATTAGAAGGGCACCTGTGCTGCAGCCATTGCTGTTTCTAAGAGGACATGGAAATTTTTAGTATTATTTTCAAATTTGAAATTAATAATAATAATACCAACTTGGTAGAGGTAACATTCAAAAGGCACAATGCAAGTGCCAACGCCTCCATTGGGCAGTGGTTTCCTTTTTCTTTCTGAATTTCTACTCATTAGAACAAAGAGTATACTCTCTTCTTCGGCATCAGTTCAAGTAGATGCGAATAGAATAATTTTCATTACCATTTTAGTTGCATGTTTTTTTTTTGTTTTTTTAAGAAGAAATTTTAGTTGCATGGTTGGAAACTTGGATTCTGCGTAGTTGTGTGTGTGTGAAGCTCTCTTGTGAAAGGCGTGCTTGTCACGCCATGGAAAAAGTTGGGCCAAAAACGTCTTTGGGCTGGCAATTGGGGCGTGAAGTTTGTAGGCACACGCTCCAAACGAGCGCCCAAGGTCCAAAACGTGCATAGTCTTGTGCTTTTATTTGACGTGCACCGTCCACAAACAAAAAACAGAGCTGGGAGTTCTTGATTTTTCTTTAGTTTTCTAGCCCACAAAATAAATTAATAAATAAATAAATGCGGTTCAGACTAAATATTGTATAGCCTAAACAAAACTAGAAATGGTTTCTCAAAAAATTGAAAATTAGAAGTCACTTCTAAGTTTATAAGAAATCGTGACTTGATGTTGTGGCCTTCAATCGTTATTTTTTCTTCTATTATTTGAATAATCAAAGTAAATTCATGTTCCATCTTCACAAATTATAAATTATAAAGAGTGACTTGTTGATGTTGTGGCCTTCAATCGTTATTTTTTCTTCTATTATTTGAATAATCAAAGTAAATTCATGTTCCATCTTCACAAATTATAAATTATAAAGAGTGACATGTTGATGTTGTGGCCTTCAATCGTTATTTTTTCTTCTATTATTTGAATAATCAAAGTAAATTCATGTTCCATCTTCACAAACTATAAATGAGTGTTATGTGTTCGTCTCATTTCACTAATATCTTTGTCTTGAGCAATTTTAGCTTTGACTCAAATATGTTTTGAATATTCTCAAGGTTGCATGGATTTTTTTATTTTTCTTTTGCATTATTATATATATTATACCTCAAATAAATCAAAATTGCAATATATATATATTGGGTTTACGCTCACACTCATGACTTACTCCATGCCTCTAATTATGAAAAGTTACCTTTAACAACTATGATGTAAAGTGACCTTAATGATATTTCGAGATCAAAGTATTTTTTCAATTCTTGCGACGTCGAAACTTATTCATGCCACTTAATTTTAATATGCAAATATTATTTCGTGGCTTCAAAACTTGAAAGTAATTAACAATTATGCATAACATTTAAGAATAAAATATTGATCATCTCAAAAAGATTATGAATAAATTATGTAAAAAAATCACGTAAAAAATAGTATGTGGGACTTTTCATTCATCCCGTTTAGTTGAATGAATGTCTTCATTCATGCTTATAACTTCGTTTTCTACATCATCTAGATTGTTTTTGACTTTGTTCTCTTCTCATGTCTCCAGTTTCAATTGTTGTACATGTCCGCCTTCAGGTTAACGAACATATTTTGTCGTCAATTGACTTCACACTTAACTTGTTCCAATTATCTCTCTTTTTTAGCTAATACGTTTGTTGGTTATCGTACATTTTACGTAACATGCACATAATGCAAAATGCTATTACAAATATTTTTAAGGCAAATTATGAAAGACCAATATATTAAATGAATATTAACTTTACATTACATTCTCACTAGTTTATTAATTTAAATGTATATACTGGTTAGATACTTAAGTGGTGTTTGCAAGCTCTTAAAAAAAGCTATAATCAGTTTTTTATTTAAATAAGTGATTTTGGGGTGTTTGCAAATCTAGCTTTTTCGGTTACAAAACTTTTTTAAGCTAAAAAAGCTCACAATCTTCAAGCTGGTGTGGGGATGCTTTTGGCTTAACTAAAAATTGTGAACTTCTACTTTTCTACTAGAGTTTGCAAACAATACATTATATTATAAAAAGAAAAATAGTATATAATGGTTGAATAAAAAGTACTTTCACAGATAAGGCCCATTACTAAAATTGTAGCCCATACAAAGCCCATTATATATAATAAATCTGTAATAGCAAATGAGGTGGTTTTCTAGAAAGAGAAAATATTACATTACATTTTACCCCCCATCGCAAATCCCCACTGATTTTGTGCGATAGGGTTTAAACAGATTCTTCACTCAAAATCTCTACTGCTAACACTGCTCAAGGTGAAATTTCAGTTACGAACTAATCGATTTCAGTTCATGATCTCTTTTTTTCTGTTCATCGTGATGTATTTGGAGTTTTGAATTTCATTTTCTTGTCACGAACACTGATTATTCGAATCACAGAGCATTGATTGCATGTTTATGGTTTTTTTGATGAATATTGATCGGTGATTTTAAAATGTAGCGTTAAATTATGAAGAATCATATGTTAACAATTGATATCGGTAATGAGACCTAATTGAATTTCAGGTTTAAAGTTAGGTGCTGAATCTCGTTAAGAAAGTGAAGATTTTGATAGTTGTAAGTGATTATGCCGTTGTTGAGTGTTATAGTTATAATCGTCACCGGATCAGTCTGATTGATGTTTTGCGTGTGCCAGGTGGAGATGTTAGGTTTTGAGGATTCCGGCAAGCTGTTGAGTCTGCTGAATGGCGGAGAAGAAAGGACGTTTGAAGAGATTGTGTTTGATTTCAACTCGAAATTTCCTCGCTCGATCCACTTTTATGCCTGCTCGGCTCTCGACATGTTGACTTCTGACGCTAAGGCTAGTGAGCCTCCTTGCTCTTTTATCAGTGATTTTGCATTTGAATTTGGATTTTTGTTTTTGAATAGTCCGTTCATGAGCCACGTAAGGACTGGTTTTAACTTAGTTTTTCACTATGCGACAAGGTTCGACTTCTAGTTATTGCTGAGTTCACGATTTCTAAAAGTTGTCTTAAGATTTTTTATATATTTTCACTATTCTGCTAATTATGAACTCACTCTTTATTAGGCGCTGTTCTCAGTTAGCGATTTTGTTGTGTGAGTGAAACTATGCCACTGGCACAAACCTAATTATTCTCTGCAAGAATGTGCTTTTTCATGCTCACTCTCTTATGACCAACACTTGTGCTCATTGTACTGTTCGTGATTTAGATACTCAATGAGAAGCAGCAGCTGGAAACTGACTTCCAATTCTAAATCTTGTTGCAGGAAAAGCTTCTAAATCCAAGTCAACGGTTGATCGCTTTTGCTATAATTCACCAGGCATATGCTTCACAACACCAGTCGTCAAGCCCTTTCATTTCTAAGCTTGTCGATGTAAGAGTTGTTTGTTGATTTTTGTTGCCATTTGAGGTTCTGTCAGGAGATTATAATATGCAGCACTAAGTCTTCCTTTTCTATTCTTTTGAATCTCGTGTGTTGATTTTGTATCTTGCTTTCCATCTGTAGATAAAAATTGGAGGCTCTTATGTGCAACCCACTTTTGTTCAGCATGATATATTTTTTTCCGTGGAATACTTTCTATAACTAGTTATCTCTATTTCTTACCCGTTGCTTATATTGCATTTGTTGACTTAAACATACGAAGAGACACTATATGTTGTTAATGAGTGAATTTTAGTTTGCTTTGGAATCAATGAACATCGCTCAATTAGTGATTTCTACATGTTACATGATATTTTTTTTTTTACTCGCGTTCTTAATTAATGTTTTGTGTATCTTATTCCCGTCAAAGTAACCTGCCTTGCCATTAACCGTTTGTATGTCATTCACAGGTAGCTTGCGATGAACAAGCTGCAACATATGAACGAGCATTTGTCCTTCAATTATTAGGTGCTTCAGGCAATGCAAGTGGTAGAGAGGTTTCATTCCTTGTTCCTCTTGTGTTTGTTTCTGACTCGTTGTTTAACTATTAGATTCTTTTGCTAGCATGGGAAGACCTAGTTCTATCTTTTGATTTATATGATATGGTAGTCTTCAATCAACCAGCTGCATGCTTCATACATTCGAAATAGTTACATGGCATATCTTTGTTGATTTGATACCCAATCTAGTTAGCGCTTCTTATATTTCTTTCTCTGATTGCCCCCCATGTTTACATAAACAATCTAGCTCATTGGAGAAGCTAACTTCTGTTTATAGTTCTTTCTTTGGTAGCCTCCCTGTCCACATAAACAATCTAGCTGAAAAGAGACACTAACTCTATTACACATTCTTGAAAAAAATAACATGGGTTGAGTTCATACTTTACTTTGTGCTATATTGCTATATACATAATTGTCTCTGCTCTAATAAAAAGCTCATATGCTTAGAAATGTGAGATTTGGATGGCTCTTTATCTAGTGCCCCTTATTCGTATGGGTTATCATCTGCATTAGTTCTCTTTTGCAGTTTTTCAAGCAATCTGCAGCAGAATTTGTCAAGAATTTTGACTTGTCATCACATGTAAGTTATATACGTATTTTATTTGGTGCTGAGTTATTTCTAAAATCTGTGGTTCTCACCCAGCATATCACCGCAATAAATCTTTTATACCTTATTGTCATTCGCCAAGTGACCATTTTCTTATTTGCAACTCGTAGACCTTTCCCCAACGGGATCATTTGCAGCAGAAGTACTGTTCCAATGTTCAGCCGGTTGCATCGAAAAGCTTGTTCAAGGACAATTCTGTGAAAAATGTAATACCTGATCCAGATGTCCCTCGTGGATGTGATAGTAATTCCACAGAGTATGACTCTTTCAAGCGACTCTATGTGTTGTTACACTTGTGTTTTCACATTATCTGCACTCTTGAGTGTTTAATCTCTATTTAATCATATGTGATCCTTTCATGGTGCTAATCGAGTCATAATGTAGGTTTGATGCACGACCTGGAGTTACATCTAAAATTGGATCTGGAACTAGCGATGAAACTGTTGCTGGCCTATTGTCCTCTCTTTCACTAGAGGGACTAGGTCCACAGTGGATTAGACCTTTCCCACCAAGGCTGCCGATAATGGATGGAGAGGTGAGTTTTACAAGTACTAACAATTATTAGCCATTGGATTGATTATCATCAGGTGATATTTACACATTCCAACGGAATTTCTCCTGGTTTCAATAGCTATTGTGGCTTAATCCTGATATGAACCACGAGCTTTTGTGGGATTATGGGATGTGTGCTGATACCAGCAGAGGAGCAGCAGTCAGAGATTTAATTGCAAAAGCTCTGAAAGGTCCACTTGGTCCTGCACAACAAGAGGTACGTTGCAAGTTTTTTAAGTGCATTGTATTGTTATTGATTTTGCCTAGTCTTGATTGGGTGCTTCGACAAAATGAAACTATTTTCAGCCCATTCCTAAAGCGTTATGCCTATTTTTTGCTGGTGTTTTATGTAATACTGCCTCTTCTCTATGGATCTTACCTGGTATTTCAAGGTTTTGCTTCTAGGCGAATCTATCATTTATTGAATTATTGTAGTCTTTTATTACAAGGTCATGCGTGGCGCAAAGTATTTCAGAGGTTAATATTTTTGTTTCTTTGTGTTTGTTAGTTTTCCTTGTATTCATCCTTAGTGGACCTGTTGTTTTTTTTGTTATGCGGGATTTTAATGGTGTAATAGGATATTGTATAGTCCTCTCACAAAGTCATATTTTGTTATTCCAACTAAAGATCTGTTATATATTGCACCTGGACATCTTCGTTCTACTAGGGATGCTTGAGACTTCATATATAGTGTGGTTAACTTGTTTGCTTGACCTGGTTCTATAATGAGGTTAACATGTCTACCTCTTCAGCAAGTTTTGCTTGAGTTGCAAAATGATCCAAAACTTGTATATCATTGCGGGTTGACATCAAAGAAGCTGCCGGTATGTGATTATTCTTTGTGTAGAATGAAATCGGGTGCCTTCGTACTTTATTCTAACTCGACACGTTTTCTTCAGGAATTAGTTGAGAACAATCCTATGATTGCAGTTGAAGTCCTCATCAAGCTGGTGAATTCAACTGAAATAACCGAGTATGATCTCGTATGTTTTTTAAGATTCGTGACTGATTGAACTGCATTAATTTGACTTTGATAGTTCTTACTCTTTTGATAATTATCAGCTACTATAATGTTCTTGTTAATATGGAGATGAGTCTTCATTCCATGGAAGTTGTGAACAGACTGACTACTACTATTGAGCTTCCTACCGAGTTCTTACACACCTATATTTCAAACTGTATAAGTGCTTGTCAGAGCATCAAGGTTTGCATCATGGCCTTACATTTTCTTCACTCCCCTTGCTCTCGCCTTCTTTAACTTCCATGTAGATCTCATGTTGATATTTATATATTCCAAAGACTTTACTGTTTTCTTTCAAAACCTCCATTTCAGGATAGATATATGCAGAACAGACTCGTGAGACTGGTTTGTGTTTTTCTGCAATCTCTGATCAGGAACAAGATAATCAATGGTAAGCATTCAACATTTGTTAGTTATTTATACTAGTGACTGATGGGATTTATTTTTTCCCTGGAACTGACAAGTTCTTATGATTCTTCTTGAAAACAACAAACACATTATCCCAATAGAAAATGTAGGGACTGATGATACCGTAGTAGACATATATTCTCTTAACCTAAAGAATAAGATTTCTGTTTATAACTCGGTTCTGTGACTTAAATATACCAAAATAGTTTTTTATGCAAAGAGTAGTTTCTCTGCAAGAGCTGGCTAGCTTAGAGAAAGTAGCATCACAAATTGTTAGTTATTATCAACCAAAAGAACATGCCACCCTCAAAATTGCCTTTTGCCTCTCAACAAGTCATCTGTATAGTAGAGGTTTTGACGGTCAATATTTTCTGCAAAACTTTCCAATAGATACATTGTCATTTTGTAGCTGAACCTGTTTTCCATTTAAACCAGATTTTTAACCAAAAGAAGTTCAATCTGACAGAACAATACCCTAATTCTTGTATGGAGTACATTTAACTAGTTTCGTATAACTTTTTCACAATAACTTACTCATGGTGATGCAATATTCGTAATTCTATACAGATTTCTCACTAAGATACCAGTTGCTTTCATAAACTGTGATTTAATAATTTGTACTTACCAAATATATACTTCAAGGTGACTTTTGCTGCAGTCACTTATTTGTAGAATGGTTTGTGCTTGTTGCAGTTCATGACATTTTTATCGAAGTGCAAGCATTCTGCATCGAGTTCTCGCGGATTAGAGAAGCAGCAGGGTTGTTTAGGCTTCTTAAGACTCTGGAATAGATATCATTTTAGTGGTCCCTTAGTCTTTTTTTCTGACTCCCGACGTTTATGTGTATGTACATTTCTTGTTCAGCAGAAATATTTCGTGTATCAATATGAACTAGTTATATGAAGTGGAAGTGTAGGAACTCAGGAACTTTTCCTGCTCTGCCCTTTGTTGCCGTATGGCTGGAATATGACTGACATGGCTGCTGGGGGGCAGTAAAAAGTAAAAACCGAGATACGTGTTCATTTGCTATTATCTCTTTGACCCAACTTATGACTTGGATTAAATTGTAAAGTAGGACTGATTTATACTGGGTAGATAGTTATGTTTTGGGTAAAGGAAGAATTACAGACTCAAACTAAGTCAAAATCAAGCAAATTAAGAACTTGAGGCGGGGGACTATCCAAGAAAAATTTCCTCTCGTACATCCATATCTAACTTAGCCATAGCATCAGCAACTCTATTCGCCTCTCTCGGAATCTAACGAAGCTCCACATTCCATGACTTCCTTAGCAGTTCGCGGAATCGCCTAACAAGTTCGTTCCCCGTTGTGCTAAACAGCGTACCCCCCTACAAAGCTTGAAGCAGCTTCCGGAGTTAGTTTCGATTTCAATCGGCAATACTCTTCTTTCCAAGGCTAATTCTAGTCCTTGTTTCAGCGCCTCTAATTCGGCCTCCTCAACTGTGGGTGATACGAGTGTCGTCTTAAAGCCCCAAATCCAGTCTCCGTTGGATGCTCGTAGGACTCCACCAGCCGCGCCTCTATTAATTGTGGTGTCGCAACTACCGTCTACATTTAGTTTTGTCCATCCCGTCTTCGATTTTTGCCACTTTTTCCTTGCCTCTTTCCCGGATTTCCCTATCTGTGTTGCTCTAAAGTCCATACTCAGGATGCGGATTTGCTGAATTTTGTATGTCAACGTGGAGCTCTTTCTCTCGAATGTCCACGAATTTCGTTCCTTCCATATTATCCAAATAGCTGCAGCGAACAGGAATTCCCACTCCATCTTTGCGAGGATGGTGTTTGTAAATTTCATCTTTTTCAAGTTTAGCTCCAGCCATTTATCATCCATGCATGCGTCGAACTTCCTTATGTCACCCTCGCTTAACACGGCTGTCCAGATCTCTCTCGCAGCCTCGTAATGGCGTAATATATGAAGCGAAGTTTTATTCTCGTGGTTGCACCATTCACACTCGACTGAACTGATAAATTTCCTTGACCTCAGGAGGCTTCGCTACACTAGTCTATTTTGGAGCGCCAACCATAAAAAGTGTTGTATCTTATAGCTTAGTCTAGTTCTCCAAATCCATTTGCTCTTAACCACTCGTCTTTGCTCCTCGCCGTAGTGGCGTTCGAACGCCTTATACGCCGATTGACAAGTGAATTCCCCGCTACTCGTCTCTCCCCAAATAGTCTCATCTTTACAGTCCTTGAGAATGATTTGTCGGGTTCGGATTTTCTGTTCAAGTGGCCGCATAAGTGGTGTATTTATTATGTCGAAGTTCCACTCGCCTTCTTCGTTAATTACGTCACAGAGTTTCAGCCCCACATCCGCATGATGGATGCCTTTGACATGTTCGCACACACGACATTCTCCAATCCAATTGTCGTACCAAAACGAGATTTTCGTCCCATCACCTATTCTCCATCTAATAAATGTTTCATCAAGGCCACACATTTGAGAATTCCTTTTCAAGTAGCACTATCCAACGACTTTATCATAAGATCGAGAAGCGGTTTATTTTTCATATATTTTCCTCTAATAAGCGTGCTCCGAATCGTTTCTTCCTCCATTATTTTCCAAGCAAGTTTAGACAATAAAGCTTCATTGCTACGTCTGGTTATGCGAATTCCCAAGCCCCCTTCCGCCTTAGGATTTGTAACTTGCACCCACCCAACAAGATAAATTTTTTTTCTTTTCCGAATTAGAAGACCAAAGAAAATCCCTGTTTAGTTTATCAATTTGCGAGCAAACACTCTCCGGAATCCAAGATGTTTGCATATGATAAATTGGCATTACTGATGATACCGCCTGTGCGAGCGCTCGCCCCGCCAAGGATAAAAATCTGCCCTTCCACCCCGCCATGCGCATCATAATTCTATCAAGAACTTCTGCAAAAGTTTCTCTACTCGTTCGCCCATGAATCATCTTCACTCCAAGGTACTTCCCTAAATTCGGGGTCTGGTCAAAACCGAGTATATCACTTACACACCTCTTCATACTCGCGCCCCCCGTATTGAAAAAAAATATCTTAGATTTTTGCTCATTAACCTTCAGACCCGAGACATCACAAAACATCTCAAGGACTTTTTTAATCACCTGAGTAGATAGTTCAACTCGTAGTAAGCTCCAATTTTAACTTGCAATTACGAATGTACTCTTCATAGCACAGATACAATCACACAAATCCTCAAATATGTAAAGATAACGCTATATAACAACAATATGGAAAAGAGCAAATGGTAAATTACTTTTAAAATAGGCAAATAGCATCCATGTGGAGAGATTATTTGGTGCATCTGATGTATGTGCATCCACTACCAATACACGGTGGGGATGGGATGTTGGGTGGTTATTCCTACAATTTCAGGATCTTTTTTTAATCTCAACCATTGGTTGTACATACAACTGATGTATGTAATAATTTCTCCTCCATGTGATGGTGCACATTGTCATCTTGAATTTTGAAGGTAATTGTAATTTGTACTTGTCAAATTTTATTATTTGAATATTTATTTATTATTTATTTAGTAAGTTAATTTAATATATATAGATATATATATATATATATCTTTTGTAACTTAAAGTGAATAATAAAAAGAGAATTGATTTTTAAGGAAATAGTTAATCTCACACTCTATTTGGATAGCTAGACCTTCTTACATAATGCGTATTATGCGCTATTTTAAGATTACGGGAGTAATATGCTTTTTGAAAAGAAAGAAATGCACATAAGTGTTGTGCCAAAAATCATAAGAAAAAAGATACTTAAAACAATAGTGAATGCTCTGTAACTCACGGATAGTCTCAATATAACTTTATTAAAAGCATGTTGTCACATTATTAAGGAAATGTTTATGAAGAAAATTTTACAAGTTCTTTGTTCCCCCAAACAATATGAAAATGTACAACAGTACACAACTCTTTGTAAACAAACAACAACGATTATCATCATAAACCTCAAATTTTTCCCCTTTCATGACCTATTTTGCGACATCTGTCTTGTTTTCCCTCTCTGAGGTATCAGGTTTCTTGTTTTCCCTCTCTGAGGTATCAGGTTTCGTCTCATTAGCTGGAGATGAATCAATTAAGCTGGCAGCAATAGCAGCTTTCAAATCCTCATCTTCGTCGTCATCTTGAAACATTCCACTGTCCTCGTATCGGATGTTGGGCTCCGAAAACTGCTGCAGCGTATCATCTCCTTGACGTTTTCTTGAAGCTGTGTTGCACGACTTTGTGATCCTCTGCGCATCTTCAGGCAAAAGCCACTGCCCATAACCATTGGAAGCTTCTGAGGAAGACATGGGACACTCCTTTGGAAAGTTTCCTCTCACCAAGAAAATACTCCAGCCGAAGCCCTTCAATGAGTCGAGGTAGGCTGAGAGGTAGAACTTCGAGAGGTGCTCAGGTGCAGCATAGAGGCTGTCGAAATTGTACCATTCTCCATTTACTTTTCTAATACAAAACCAATGGTCCTGCAAATGACAAATGAATGCATTTTCCTTTTCTGGGTCTATCTGAGCCGGCTCAGCCACTGGACTGTCGAGAGGAATGACTTGCAAGTCCCACACTTCAAGAGCTTTTTGTAAAACCTGCAACAATGGCATGTCTATAAACAACAGTTTGGCCTTCATGTACATGAATTTGGTCTAAGAATACCTTCAGGAAAAAAAGAAACATGCTTGTTCAACGTTGAAAGTCTTGATGACAGCATTAATGTTAAGAAACAGAGTCAATTGTTTCAAGTCTTGACTTAATATACAGCAGCTTCGATTTTATGCTTGAAATAGAGAATTCCTAAAAGATATTCATAAACGCCAGAGTAGGCACCACGAATGCAGGCTGAACTTTTGTAGAATTAGTCTTGTAACCTACCATTTTCACAAAAGGTGAGTTCTATCGTGATTTTGCCAATTATCGCTGCATTCATATTCCAAACGTAATTATAAGGATTTCTACAATAATATATGGAAACATTATTTATGCAACCGTCGTATTGCTGACGCGGCGCAGTCGACAATATATATTTAATACAAACTTAAATTTTCTTGGAATTTAGGAAATAACTAACGCCACCATCCCATCCCATCCCATCCCATCCGTGTTGGTACCATCCCATCCCACCCCATCCGTGTTGGTAGTGGTTGCACCACGTCAGCAATACAATGGTTGCATGAAATAATTCTTCTCATATATGTGGCATCATCTTAAATTTGATCAGCCATATGCTTACTCACTAAACAAACTCTACACCCATGCCTATAATATTGATCGTCTATACTCTTTAGAATTGCATTCTAGATATCACTCCTTATCAGTTAAAACTATATGCTCAATTTGAGTTGCTTCCAACAGCAAGGGAACTCATCCACAGATAAACAGGAAGGAAGTGAATCAAAAGGCAAAATACAAATTAAGAGCAGTAAGCAGCCAGTCTTCATAGAAGAAACTAAGTGAAACCCTTGGAATCGAACCATCTTTCAACCTACGTGTCCACAATAATGCATGCACATTGTTGAATCATCCGTTCATGACAAAGAGGCGGCATATCATAAAGGTTCGTCAAGACACCAACCAATACATCGGAATAGACATACAATCCTACCATTTTTTTCCAAACTCAGCAGTAACCAGAACTTCACGAGATACAAATCATCGGTAGGCTTCGTTTATACAGTCAAATCTCACATTACTGAAGCAGAAAACAAAAACTAATTGCAGGACAAACGTAAGGCCAATGTCTACGTCGAACTGAAATCGTAAAATTCTATCCTTCCAATAATAATAACAATAAAAAAGCCGTGTTACGAAGATAAACTACTTGAAAAAGTCGTAATTAAATTAAAATGAGAAAATTTACCTGAATGCTGAAATCCCCATCGAGCGAAACATTGTGCGATTGTTCGGGGAGGAAATCTCCGGTGACTGATCCGACCATCATCTGCCGCTCCGTACGATCTAGATCCGACGCCAATGCCGCCAAATCGAACTCCGAGAAGAACGGCCCTTGCAGCACCGTGTTCACGCAATGTACGGCGCACAGCTTCGACTCTTGTACCTCGTGGTACAACATCCCCCCGTTGCTCGTCTCCACTGTTCCTCCTTCCGCGCTTGAAGAATCCATGGACGATTGATTTTGCCTCTCTGTAAAACCCTAATTTTGTGCTTTTATAAAAGAATGAGGATACCTTCCATTTTTGTGTTATTTTACGTTGATGATTTTTTATTTTTTTTTGGGAGTAATATATAAGAGTTCAGTTGTGTGGCCAGGTGGAGAATGAAAGTGGAGAGGGGAAATGTAATTAAGGCAAAGTTGTTTTTGGTTTTGTGAAGCCACGTGGCTTTAGTTTTTACATGTAGTAGCCGCCGATCAAGATAATAATCACGTCTTTGCACATGTCATTGTTTTTTTTTGTTTTTTCATGTGGAATAACCGACATTCGTTTTTTAGTTTTTGACATGTGGAGTAACCGATGATCAAGATAATAAGCGTGTTGATAAGCAATCGCGTTGTCGCGCATGACATTCGTTTTTACACGTGGAGTAAACTGGTGATCAAGATAATAACACTTTTGATAGGTTGTCGCATAACATGACATTAATTTTTAGTTATTTTACACGTGGAGTAACCGATGATCAAAATTATAAACATGTTAGATAAGCTGTTGCGTTGTCACAATGTGTAAGCGATTGTGTTCCGAACTGTTACGCAATTCTTTCTGCTAATGTTAATTGATGAGTTCAACATATGGTACACGAAGAAACTTGTTGAAATGTGGTGTTGCAAGTTGGGAAGCAATTGTCATGTTGTAAATTGATGAGTATTGTAGATGGTGAAAGTCTTCAAGTAACACGTGATAGATCTAGAATCGTTTGATATTGTATTATTTTTTTGTAATCTTGGAAGAGTATCTCCTTTATGAGGGAGGTTGAATTCTTATTACGAAGGTGAGTGGGCTCGCTTAATATATGTGTTGATCATTACAAGTGAAAGATTTTACTCTAATGTTAGTGTATGGAATTTAAAGAATATCTTACAAATGATTCTCGTATCTTTATTATAGGCGCATTGTCTTTCTTTATTACATGTTTGTTAACCCCTCCCATCACAAATGTCGGTCAACGATAGATTTCATATTGTGACATCCCCGGAGGCTAAAAATGCCTTAGTAAGTGTCTACAAATCCTTACGAGCTCTACAATACCCTACCCGGTACTATGAATCTTAAATAATTCCACAGTATTTCATCGGGTTCTACAATACTTTACAGGATCTACGACACCGCACTAATGCTTTACAGGTACTGAGATGCCTTACAAGGCTTTACGAGTCTTAAATGACTCCATAATGCCTTACAAGGATCCACGATACCCCCACATGCTACACATATGAGATGCGCTACAAGCACAACGATACCTTACAAAAGTCTTTACTAGTCTTCAATGACTCCCATATGTCTTTCAAGGATTTATGATGCCTTACGGGATAAACATCAACGATGCAATAAAGGCCACACGATGACCTACAAGGATCTACAAGTCTTAATGACTCTACGATAACTAATAAGAATGTTTACTACAATATGAGTTGCGTATATGATGGACAGTGAAAAAGACCATGTGACGAAATATATGATCGTAAAACGTGTACATGTCAGTTGTCAGTAAACTAGGCATGTTAATTAACCAATAAGTGCATGTATGACACTTGTCAATGTGATAGAGCATGTAATTGACACATGTTCCAATACTCATCCAATAATAAGGAGAGTACCCCATACATGGAGAGGGAGTTGAATATAATATCGATTACCACTAGACTCTTCTACTCGCTGATTGTCCCATCAATTTGCAAAAATCATTATTATCCAAAATTTGGATAGGGAGCTCTTGAATCAAAATTGTTAATTACTCAATCACTAGAATGAGATAAAAATAGCGTTAACTATGTCATGTGTCCATCATTTATTTGACGTATGAACAACGCTTAATATTTCCTCTCAATATAGGAAGATCTCCTGACAACTTTAACATGGACTCGGTCGAGGCTTCATTGTCTTCCTAACTTGCCTCATAATGATGCATGGATGACTACTAGTGGTCAAAGTAATTGCGCCAGATCTAGCTCATACGTTTATTATAATATTTGTCTTCTCATATCTCTTTTAGCGACTTGCCTTGATGGTAGATGGCGATGACGAAGTTTATGGGGACCCTTCTGATGGCTTCTTCTTCCTACGAGGTCTTTTTTCTTCAAATTCTCATTTTCCTGGAGACGTGATTAGGGCACTCAGAAAATCACAAAGGCAAAAATATAAGAAAAGAAATTGCTAAAACAATAATTGCTTAATTTTGATTTGAGGATTAAAATTTGATAAAAGTAAATACAACGAGATTAAAATTAGACAGTAGCAACCAAACCAAATATTTTCGGACTAGAGAAAAACTATTTAATTATGATTGGAGTATCAAAATTGGATATTAGAAAATATAACATGATTAAAACTGGATAGTAGCAACCTCACCAAATATTTTTGGAATCGGGCAAAACTAAATGACTAAAAATGATAATTCCCCTTTTTTAGCAAGACGAACAAAGCCAGATCAAGAATTTTTACACTAATATAGAGAAAATTTTAAAGATAATACATTATCTTGCAACATCTAACTTGTTTAATTAGTGGACCTTGACGCAATAAATTGATGCATGGATTTGTTGCCACTTTGGGTAGCTAATAGTTCGCACTTCCCATTCAATTAAAATTAATAAATGTCACCTAAGATTCACCTACCCAATCAAATCCATTTGACTATTCTAACACTTGATGTGGTTAAAATAAAATTGACTGATTTTGTTACCAAGTAATTACAACGTACAATGAAAATGCCTTCTAAGTTTTGGCTCCATTTCATCTAGAAATAACATTCGTTTGATAGATGAAATTAACATTCATTTGATATTTTATATGTGAGACCAAGTTGTGGCGAACCCATCGTAAACTATCCATATCAACGGTATATCAATTCAAGAACGTTTATAATTCAACAATGGGCCTCTAAATCTCGCATAAAGTAGCATCCTCTTTACATACATTGACCAAAATACTAATAGACGATTAAAATCTCTCATATTATTCCAAACATCGAAACACGTTCTAGTTATCTAGCACGTATTGCGCCATCGCAAGAGGTCGATTTTAGTTTTGATTATGATGAAACAATACTGCCCTCACATGAAATAACATGAAATAGATGGAATTCTAGTCGGTAGTTTGATAGTTGTTGTACTATGTGAAGTGGATACATTCATTATTAATCATGTATACGTTCGAAATACGACCATTCAATTAGTATTGGCGATTAACTAATAAAAATTATCAAATTAACAGCTGTTTTTCACAAAATTTAGCAAATTAAAAGCTGTATCTCATAAAATTTTAGTGTTTTTTTTTTCTTTATTTAGATTTTCTGCACGCAAATTGACAGCTAGAACTACTATAAATAATAACACAAAAATATTTGGGCAGGTCACAGGGGTTTGTTTACTGTGTATTAAGTATTAAGTATTAACTGCAGCACCGAAAAATGTTGCCCCCTTTTTATTATAACGGTCTGGTAGGTTTTATTTATTTAATTAATTAATTAATTATTTTGTCACTCGCATAGAAATCATCGAACCAAAAATGTGTGAATAAGCTCTCTCTCTCTCTCTTTCACACAGGCGATCTTTCCTATACTTCTCCTCAATTAAATCTCTCTCTCTCTCTCTCTCTCTCTCTCTCTCTCTCTCTCTCACTGCAATTCCCCACTGTTACCTGACGCTCAGATCCCCTTCGGTTCTCGCGCATTCGTCATTTTAGGTTTGTATTTTCTGATTTTCGTTTTCAGCTGAATTAGACTCGGATTAGTGTTAATTGTGTTAAATCGTGGAGCAATGATGCATGTGTTGTTTGCTTCGATTGATTCCGAGAATTAGAGTGGAGTTGTGGTTTGCAATGACGAAATTAGCGTATTAGTGTGCATTCAGCTGATTTTGGTTGGCGTGTTCGAGAGTGTATTCAGCTGGTTTTAGGAGTTTGTGATCGGATTAGTGTTACTTGTGTCGAACTGTTGAGCCTGTAAGCATTTGTTGTTGATTCGAGTGATTTGGATTTTGGAGAATTAGAGTGGAGTTTGTGGTTTCACGAGTTTGAAATGACGAAACGAGCTAATTAGTTTGCATTCGTTTAGCTGATTGTTCTTGCCGTATGTATGTTCTGCTAGTGCTACGCGTGTGTCGTGTTAAGAGTAGAAACAGCAGCATTTTGCAGAATCGTGTCTTATCAGCTGCGATTAATAATAGATGCTTGTTATTTACAGTATTTTAAGAAGCTGATTTTTCGTTTCTGTTTTGTGTTTCAGCTGAATTAGGATCGGATTAGTGTTGACTTGTATTTAAATTGTGGAGAATGGATGCATGTTTTGTTGATTCGAGTGATTTTTTGGAATAGAGTAGAGTTTGTGGTTTACCAGTTTAATATGACGAAACTAGCTAATTAGTTTTGTATTCAGCTGATCTGATTGTCGTATTCTCTTGTATATGTGTGAATTCTTGAAAGTAGAAACCAGAGCATTTTGCAGAATAGCGTCGGTAACAGCTGCAATTAAGAGTAGATGCTTGTTATTTGCAGTATTTAACGAGGCTGGTTTCTCTTTTATGTTTTGTATCTCAGCTTGAATTAGAATTGGTAGTATGAGTTGTGGAGCTAAGATGCACATGGTGTTTATTCGAATGATTTTGAGAATGGAGTGGAGTTGTGGTTTTAGGAGTTTAAAACGACGACACTAGCTAATTAGTTTGTTCGCTGCTGATTTTGATTGGCACTCTCTTCTATGTATGTGTTGTGTTTAAAGTAGAAATCGCGGGCATTTTGCAGAACCGTGCCAGTTTTGCTTAGCTGCTGCGATTAATTGTAGATGCTTGTAATCTACAGTATTAACGAGGCTAATTTCTCTTGTTGGTGCATAAGCTTCAAAGCCACTGCTTATCTCAGTGAATTTGTTAAACCTTGGAAAACTTTTTGTGCTCCAACGGGATGTTTTTTTGCAGTGGTCTAATCTGGTTTTGGACCCTTCGCATTTGCTTTATTATTATTATTATTATTTTGATAATTAAATGATGCAATGGTTTTGCTATTTGCAGGCCTGACTATTTTGGTGAAACCAGTGGGAGAGAATGGCTTCCATTCAGTCTCCGGTGCCATTCACTGGGAATCTGGCTTCCAAACCCGCTGCTTCGGATCTCCTTAGGAGTTCGAGTAATGGTGTTTCTGGTGTTCCCCTAAAAGTTCTAGGAAGGGTCCAACTAGGAGCCATTAGGAGAGACTTCACTGTATGTGCGAAGGTTAGGAAAGTTAAGAAACGTGAATATCCATGGCCAGAAGATGCGGACCCAAACGTGAAGGGTGGAGTCCTCAGCCACCTCTCACCTTTCAAGCCTTTGAAAGAGAAGCCAAAGCCAGTTACTCTAGATTTTGAGAAACCTCTCATGGATCTGCAGAAAAAAATAATTGACGTATGAACAGGCACACCTCTCTGATACAGTTACCTACATTAACCCATTGACATGTAAAACGTCTTACTTCCCATGCTTCTTGATACAGGTGCAAAAGATGGCAAATGAAACTGGTCTGGACTTCAGTGAGCAAATTATAATGCTCGAGAATAAATACCAACAGGTTTAGCTTGTATTATGCGCTTTCTGCTATTGGTTGCTGTTAACTCTATTTCACCATGATCTTAATACTTCTCAACTATTTTTTGTCTCAAATTTCTCTGATTCCGGGTTACTGTGGGTCAATATTTGCTTAATTCCTCACGTCTTGCTATAATAATTGATTATTGCAGGCTCTGAAAGATCTATACACACATTTGACCCCAATACAACGCGTGAACATTGCAAGACATCCCAACCGGCCAACATTTTTGGATCATGTATTCAATATTACTGAAAAGGTCAGCTTGTTTATCTACTTCAACCACCATGATAAAACTTTTTATATTCGCTCTAATTGCGGCAAAGCTAATGTAATGGGGTTAATTGGTGTTACTAAGAAAGAGTACATGGCAAGGATAAAAAATATCCTCTAGTTAAACTGATACTTGATTCTCGTGTATTTAGTTTGTGGAGCTTCATGGAGATCGCGCTGGATATGATGATCCTGCTGTTGTCACTGGACTTGGTACAATAAATGGCAGAAGTTACATGTTCATGGGCCATCAGAAGGGTCGGAATACAAAAGAGAATATTCAGCGCAACTTTGGGATGCCTACTCCCCATGGGTATGCATATAAGAAGAAAGCTATCCGATTCAATTCTATTGACAAACTAATGCAATGTGGAAATTCTTTATCTATTGCTAATAGTAACATTTGGATTTCAACAGTTATCGTAAGGCGCTGCGCATGATGTATTATGCAGATCACCATGGATTTCCCATCGTCACTTTCATAGATACTCCAGGAGCATATGCGGACCTTAAATCCGAGGAGCTGGGCCAGGTACTTAACATTCTGAATTGGTAATGCAAAGCTTTTGAGTGACTTAAGCTTGCTGATGATTTATCTTTACATATAGGGCGAAGCCATAGCCCACAATTTGAGGACTATGTTCGGGCTGAAAGTACCAATTATTTCAATTGTTATGGGTGAGGGTGGCTCTGGTGGAGCTCTAGCTATTGGTTGTGCTAATAAGCTCTTAATGCTTGAAAATGCTGTGTTCTATGTTGCCAGGTGCTTTTACTTGACTGCTCACTTTATAATATCATATGACTCACGTTGCTTGTTATCTCATTCAAGATAAATCTCAATTCTTTTGACTACCTTTAGATGATACACGACTCTTGTTTGTATTGTCCTTTGCACCTGTGTACGTTACTATGTTCGCTTGCTGTTTGTTGGGCAAGTTTTCAGTATTATCATCTGTTAATTTACAACCTGATGCCTCAGTTTTTGTTTGTGATCTCCCTATATTGAATTTAACAAGTAAAAGAGACTTTCTTGATTAATGAGCACTCTGCCATCCAGTTCCGTGCTAGCAATCAATCTTTGTTTATATTCTTGAGGCGGCATAAATAAGCACTATGCAGTCTTTATTTATCTTCATCTGTTAGCAAATCTGACTTGGTCCTCCCACTTTCCATGTGATAGCCCTGAAGCATGCGCTGCAATCTTGTGGAAGTCTGCAAAAGCTTCGCCAAAGGTACTGATCTCAGATTAGATAGTATTAACAGATGTAACGGTTATAACTGAACTTACTACTTTTCCTTCCCAGGCTGCTGAGAAGCTAAAGATAACAGCTAAAGAGCTTACCAAACTACAAATAGCTGATGGCATAATCCCTGTAATATTCACTACCCTTTTCCATTGAAATGATTACATTCTCTTTTTACTTCTTTCATTTATGTCCTTACTAGTTGGGGTTGCCAAAGTTTATGCAATAATAACCAGATAATGGTTCAGTTTACATCCCTTCTGGTTGACGGTTTGATGTTCTTCATATGGTTTTAAACCTTTTAAATGCCCGTGGTGCACTGAAGAAAGTATGTTGATTCTTGTAGGAACCTCTTGGCGGTGCTCATGCAGATCCCTACTGGACCTCACAACAGATCAAAGCTGCTATTGTTAATACAATGGATGTGAGTGCCACATTCATCATTTTCTATATTTACGGAGAATGCGTGTATTAGTCAAATATTTAAAACATATCTGGGGTCTGCAGGAACTAACGAAGATGGACACAGAAACATTATTGAAACATAGGGCCCAAAAGTTCCGGAAAATTGGTGGATTCCAGGAGGGGATACCAATTGATCCCGAAAGGAAGATCAATATGAAAAAGAAGGAAGTAAAAGTTCCACTTGGCAGGACTTCAGAAGTAAAATTAAGAGATGAGGTTGATAAACTGAAACAGCAGATTTTGAAAGCCAGTAAATCATCTTCAAAGCGCCCAGAGATGGGATTAAAGGAAATGATTGAGAAGCTGAAAAGAGAAATAGACTATGAGTACAATGAAGCTGCAAAAGCTCTGGGTCTGGAGGAAAAGTTTGTGATGGTTCGGGAGGAAGTTGCAAAAGCAAGGAATGTAAATGATCAGCTTGGTCATGCTGGTATAAAGGAAAAAATTGAACATTTGAAGAATCATTTTGACAAAAATCTCCCATTGGCTCCAAATTACTCTCGCTTGAAATATAAGCTTGACACGCTGAAAGAATTATCAAACGCATTGAATCTCCCAAAGAAGAAAAATAACAAGGATGAAATAAAACGTGAAATCAACAAGAGATTCAAGGAATTTGTGGAACGGCCTGATGTAAGAGAAAAAATTGAGAAGCTGAAGGCTGAAGTAGCAAACTCCGGGTTGTCGGATAGTGGTTCTGACCAGCATCTCAATGAAAGAAAATTGCAGCTTAGTGATGAGTTAGAGTTAGAGTTCAAGCAAATTCTTGAATCTGTAGGTCTGCAACTGGTCCCTTCAGACCCAGAAGCCAAGGCAAAATTAGTGGCATTTGAAGAAGAAATCAATATGATCATAGACGATGTTGCCCATTCCTCAGATTTGAAACGCAAGATTGAGTTGCTTAAGACGGAAGTGGCAAAAGCTGGAAAATTGCCAGATGAAAAGTCAAAAATCAAAATTCAGGCTTTGGAGGCAGAAATCAAGCAAGCCATTAGAGATGCTGTAAGTTCCCCAGAACTAAAAGAGAAGCATGAGAAGATAGCGGCTGAGATTGTAGAGTCCACCAAATCTTCAGAAGAAAGTAAACCAGAGTCTAAGCATGACAAATCTCAAGTCGTAGATCTGGAATCTAACCGCAGCTTTGTCTAATGTAAGTACATTATACAAAAAAGAGGGAATATTTGTGAACAATTTTTTAACCTACCATATAATTATTGTCACATGTGAGTCAGTAAGTCTGTTGTATTACGTATTTAAATGATTTATCCTGGTTTTTCGCAATTACTTTCTCAATGAGTACCAAATCTGTCATTTAGGATCGACTTTTAAGTCTTCATGAACACCGTTTCTCTTCATTATCAATATTTATAACTTAAGAAACTTTTTGTTTATTACTTGCAACTATATGTAACTATTTCACTAGCATCATTGGCCAAAAACCTTGATTTTTCCACTGAACATTTCTGAGATTCGAGAAGTTTGATGTTTCTACTTATAGTTTGTTAACAATATAATATGTTATTACTATAGACTGTGTTGTAATGGCAGTGGCACACTTACTTATGTTTGTGAATGTCGATTTTCATCTGTAACAATTTTTGTGATGAACCACTCACTTTTCACTGGTGAAGATTGTTGAAGCTGATTGTCGGCGAGCTTTGGATGAATCTGCTGAAACGACACTTGCATGCAGTGGAGCAGTGAGGAGCCTAGTAGTATCTATCTTTTCCTGGATTCCATGATTGAAGGTGGATTTGGTGACGTTTAGCCAATTCCGTTTTCCAGTCGAAGCTTGGTACTTACATGGTTTGGATGTTTCTTTCTAAATTATGGTACTTTTGGTTTGGTTCACTTGCGTATTTCCCGCAGATAGAGTAGATTGTATGAAGGACTCAAGCTCAGAGAAAATTCATTGCATTTCGCAAATACATGACATCTTTTAAGAGTGAGGGTTGTATTTTATTTCGGATTTGGTAATGTATCTCAAATTTTCTTTATAAATAATAATTTATGCTGTAGACTGTATATCTAACTAAAGTCCAAATAACGTTGAGATCAGATCCGGCACACCATTCAACACATAATATTTGGATCGCATGACTAGCATTATGTTATCAATTTATCTCAACCCCTAGCAATGCATAGCGGAAATGGATCGTTTATGTCTACGATGCTCAGACACTCCAAATACATTTCTGTATTGTGTCGTGTTGGTATGATCTCAAACACACCAAGTTTAAAGAATTTGTTATAATAATCTGTCACTAGATCCTTGTCGTGCATTTGTCCACGTGTTTGTGTGTTGTGTCCTTGTGTACGTGCATCATAGATTTACATTTGCTTGTTTATGAGCCAAAAGTCCTATCTACATGTATTAATATGCAATGGTTCGAGACAATGACTTAATACATGCTACGTATATATACCTTGTCCTTTTATTTAATGAAATGCAAATATCATTGGACCGAGATTACCTTACTTATATGTAGAGGTCAACTCTTTGCTCACTCTAATAGTGGTGATTGCACGTTCCAAGTCATAGAAATAGAAGCAACAAATTAACCACGGAAACTTTGGATTTAAGGAATGAAACATTCTGCATTCACAGTTAGTTTGATACATTTGTAATTTGACGCACTATTTCATCATGCAAACCATAATTCAAACGCTTCACGAAATCAATCAAACACTTTCCATTTCATCACAAACAAAAATACATCAATACACAAAAGGAATAACAGCCTTCCTCTTCCTAGGATACTCCTCCCCAAACTTCTCCAAATACCACCTATGATTCGCCCCAGCCCGCGGCACCAGATTCGCGCACGTATACACGAAGAACCCGAACCCCGCCCACGACCCGGTCATCACCGCCCAACCCAACCACTCCAAAACCTCCCCAAAATAATTCGGACAGCTCACATACTCAAACAACCCACCCCTAGGCACACTATAGCCACCCCCACCCCCTTCCTTCAACCCAATCAACACATTATCCGACCACACATTCGCCGCCATACCGCCCACAAAAACCGCAAACCCACCGCAAAACCGCCCCCAAAACCATCCATCCCCTTCCAACTCCGCATACTCCGAAACCCACCTGGCCTGTAAATACCCATTCAGCAAATTAAACCCAAATCCCATCAAAGCCACACTCACCGGAAAACCGGGTTTTTGAATTTTCCGATGTGGGATTCTGAGGTGCATTCGTAATGGGTAAATGAATGTGCGGTGGAGGTAGTGGATGAGGAAAGGTGAAATGAGGAGTAAAGATTTGAAATTGTGGCGGTTCTTGCCGTACGGGAAGAGGAGGAGGGTGAGGAGCACGGTGGGAGATTCCATCAAACACCATGCGAGCGGCGGATATACGGTGGGCCCCCATCCGGCGCGGTGGTGCTTGCCGTAAGGGGCGGTGAGGAAGAGGAGGGCGATTACAGTGGGGGGTGTGATGAGGTATAGAGAGAGGAGGCTGTAATGGAATAAGGCCTGATCTGAATTCATGGTTGTTGTTGTTTTTGTTTTTTTTTTTTTGGTTGATTTGTTAGTACAATGTTGGGTTTGTTAAAAAGGTTGGATCTTTGTGGGCTGCTGCAAATTTATTTCCTAGTTCGCTTGGGCTAATGATAGCTCGACACGTGTGGTCTAGTTTTAATTGTTATTGTAATAGGAGAAAAGAAAAGTAATTAGAACCTGTTAATTATTTTTTCCACTTATATGTGCAGAATGATTACACCCATGGGACACGTGGATGGATGTTGGGTGCAGGCTTGGAGCTATGGAAAAAAAAAAAGAGAAAAGTTTGTGGGAATTATATAGAAAGAAGAAATTCTTTGTTGAAGTCGGTTTCATATTGTTTTAAATTAATTGTTTGTATTACTATAGTAGATCGGGAAAAAAATACATTTCGTCATTTTAAGTTGGCTCCTTCACCAATTTCGTCAATTAAGTTAGCAGGCCTTTAAATTGGTCCATTAATTTGGCAAACCTCATCAATTTAGTCCATTGACTCCAACTGCGGTGGTTTCCGGCACCAATTGATGACATGCCCGTCGTTGACCCGTTGACCCAAAATTTTTAATTAAAAAATCGCCACATGTATATGCCACCTAATAAAAAAACAAAAAAAAAACATAAATGGTAACCGAACAACAAACCGGATCCAAATGCTCCGACGACCCGATTTGCAGCCCTCGGATCTCCTTCTCCGGCGAATTCCTCGACGAATCGAACTTCATCTCCATTTGCCCCAACCCTAGCCGTTACGCCGCCGCCGAAACACACAAGTCCACACCACCACGCGCCGCCGCCGCCGCCGATTTCGAGTTCCTTTCAATCAATTCGTCGAACATGATGATAACCGCCGACGAACTAATCTCTGAAGGCAAGTTGCTTCCGTACCGCCAAATCGAGAAAAAAATGGACGACGATGACGAAATGGAGGTGAATGGGAAGGAACCGGATAGCAGAATCAGCTGGTTTTTGGACGACGACGACGAAATGGAGGTGAATGGGAAGGAACCGGATAGCAGAATCAGCTGGTTTTTGGACGACGATCCGTCGCCTAGGCCGCTGATGTGTACGGTGTTGTGGAAGGAGTTGTTGCGGTTGAGGAAAAACCGAGGCTCGTCGACTCTTTCGCCTTCGAACAGTCCTTCGTTTTCGTCGAATTTGACAAATTATGGAGAGCGCGCCTCGCCATCGAGCAAGCTTCTCACGCTTATATTTATGTTTTTTTGTTTTGGGTCAACGGGTCAACGACGGCCATGTCATCAATTGGTGTCGGAAACCACCGCAGTTGGGGTCAATGGACTAAATTGATGAGGTTTGCCAAATTAATGGACCAATTTAAAGGCCTGCCAACTTAATGGACGAAATTGATGAAGGAGCCAACTTAAATGACGAAATGGATTTTTTTCCCTAGTAGATCTAGATCTCTAGATTTTAATATGATATTAGTCTATTTAAGATAATGACCGTGTTTGTCTACCATTTAAGTGTCTACTCTTTATAGTAATAACCATTGGTTATTCGATTTCTCAGCTAATTTCAGTCGTGGAAGCATCACTACGGCTAAACTTTGGGGTGTACATTACGGTATTTCAGAAGCTATTCGCCACAGAATTCTCCATATCACTTTGGCATGCGACTCGAGAGTTGTTCATCTTCTCAAAGACGAGATTCATGATTCTCACCCTCATCACATCCTCATTTCGTCTTGCCTCAGGTTTATGAGAGAACTCTCCTCTTGTGATACTCACCATGAGTATCAAAGAAACCAATATCGTGGCAGATAAGTTGGCTCACATTCACCATTCTCATCCCTACGGAGTGCCGATTCTCGATAATCCTCCCTTATCCGTTGCGAGTTACCTTCTCTATGATGTCGTAGGTGGCTACATGCCACACCTTGTTATTTCTTAATTTCTTTTGGGGTCTTCCCTTCCTATTTACGCAAAATAAATATATATATATATATATATATATGTGAGAGAAATAGAAGGGTCCTAAATCTTTTATATGGTATTAAAGCATTTGATGATGTGTTAGTGCATTGTCCACGCATTCATATATGATCTTCATAAGCGTTTGAACCTATATTCTAAATTCTAATAAAGTGTTATGGACCAACTAAATTTAATCTTGTTTGAAATAATTTGTGGCTAAATTGATATTGTTTATTTTCTATTATTTGTAGAAGTTATGTTGCACTTATTAAGTTAGTGGAGTAGTGATGTTAGCGGGTCTTAGAAGTTATTTTTATTTGCTATTTATGTAAGATTATGTAAACATTATTTTCAAGAAGAAATCAAGTAATATATTAGTTGATAGTTTTACTTCTTATTTTATTTCATAAGGAGCTTGTTCTTGCTCAAAATCTAATAAGTTAGGAATCTTTGATCCTAACATACAAACTCGATTTATTTTCGTATACTATAGTATATCGGGTTTAATGTATTGGATTACTATTCACATGCTAAGGTATAATTTTATTTCAGCCTACACGCGGTGGAGTGCCTTGGATCTATTTTACGCTGGTTGTGAATTAGCCTTATTAACAACTCATTTCCTACGGGTAATACCTTTTAGAGAGTGCACCGAGTGCACAATATTCTAAGTACATTTAAGTACTTTTTCAGTTTGATGCATATATTTATGGCTCATTTGGTTACCCTTTTCAAATAAGTCCACCATTAGTAATAATGTGATTTGAATGGGACTCCCACTTTTGAAACATCAACATAATCAATGCAGATGCACATGCAAGTACATAGGGCTGGATGTAGGCAGTACATGACCCCAACATCCTAGTTTCCTAACACATACTTGTTTACTGAGCAACATAAATAAGGTTTTAGCACCAAGTGAACAAATATACTGCATGACCCCAGACTCCCTAGATCTCACGGGACCCGCGATAAGGGACCCCTGGGTGGCCGTATCCAACACTTAGCCAAAATATCTTTGAGAAAGAAAGACAATACAAAACAATAAGGGAAAGAGTGAATACAAGAAGGGTCGAAGGAAGAAGACCTCTCATCTACGGTCTCAATGTAACAAATCAAAGATAGACGTGACTCAAAAGATCTTGCAGCTACTCGGACGAAGTACAACTCGGAGACCCCCCCCACCAGAATACACAGGGATAAACACAACTCGGAGGGTAACAAGACCCCCTCCCCCCCACCCCCAAGACGGAAACAAACATCACGATGGCACAACCTGACTCAAAGGAAGTGTCACCTACCCATGATAAAGGCAGCTCCCAACCACCCCTCATTATGATGGAAGACCACGCCTCATCGGCCCAAGACTGCTATCCGTGGGAGAATCATCTCATGTAATCCTGCTTTAACCATTCAGCCATGGGTGCTTAGCGGGGATCCTCGTACATGGTAGGGCTCATTTGGCTTTTGCCTTATGTTGAACAGGTACCCACGTGTTTTGGCAAAGACCCGGTTGCATGCAAATTGCCTTACGGACATCTAGGTTAGTTGTTCAAAAGTGTGCACCGTTCGTGGGAGAGCTTAGAGAACAAGGATTGCGCCCCACCTGTGAGGGTGTGTTTGAATGTCAATATATCGCATGTCATTGCCAATTTTATAAATACTAAATTCAAATTTGGATTGTAATTTAAAAGATAGATTATACTGTAATTCCTAAAATACCTTTACTATGTTAATCCATAAAAGAAGACCAATTTGGATCATTTTTGTTATAAAATACATATGTATACCTTTATTTATATATATTCGTTTAGACCTTTCTTGCCAATTTACAACATTTAGTGCCCAAATTTTGTACAAAAATTTCAATGTTAGCGCCAAAAAAATTCTTACGAAAAAATTAAAATAAAATTATGAAAAGAAATATCACATTCCAAAGGATTTTATATTTCTCATCAAAGTATCTTAGATTTAAAAATATTAACTAATATATTCATTAATGAGAAAAAGAAAGAGATTAATTTAGAAAATAAAAGAAAAGGAAATATTGAAACATAATTTAGAAGGAAATAAGGCAAATCAAAATATATTGTAAAGGATAAAGTTGAAATGAGAAAAGATAATCTTAGCTAGATTATGAAATTTAGAGTAGGAGGCGGCAATTTATAATAAGGGTTAATCACAAGATTAAACCGCTAATAAGAGGCTTTTCTAGTTATTTAAATATTAATCCAAATATGTGTTTGAACTAGATAATGACTCTAATTAGCATGCATAAGGCAAAACTAAATGGGGCATTATATATATGTAGTAGGAGTACGATGAGTTTTGAAGTTTAGAGTTTGCAAATGTTTTTAAAAGTAGCTTATGAGTTTTTTGCTATAGAGAAACCATAAAATAGTGTTTGACAATTGGGTTTTTGCTTGTCATTGTCTTAAAATAAGCCAAAAAAGAGCACAAACATAAAAGCTTAGTAGATGATGCTTCTATAAGGAACTTTTAATTATTAATACTTTTTAATGTTTCTCTCTCCTAATCCCCTTCAAATATACATTTATACCCCTAGAATTAGGAAACAAGATCTTCTTAATCTTTAAAATATAATGAGGATAAAAAATATATTAAACAATACTTTCAAATAATAAAAAGTAAAATATTATCTTGGACCCCAATTTACTTAACCACAACATATAGATATTAAAACAAAAATATCTCTAAATAACATGGATTTTTTAAGAATATAGAATACTTGAGTGTAATTATAAAATAATTATGCATTTTGATGTAATAATAATAAATATTGATTAAATTATATCAAACTGTTTATTATTTTATTTTTAAATATACTTGTTAGAACGTATACTGGACTAAATTAGGTGCATGTTAATTGTTTGTATGGTTGAAAAATAAGAGTATTTAAGTCTTATTGCATTATAAAAACTGCTTCTCACTTATTATTGCAAACACTACAAAATCAATTTAAACTGCTTTCAGCAGCTTTTTAAAGAAGGTTCCCAAACGCTCATTGCTTTAAATCAAAAGGAGCTTTAAATGACTTTAAATAAAAGATTGGAAGAAGGAGCTGCTATAAGCTCTTGCAAACCCCCCTTACTCTTGAAATGTGATGAGCTTGTGTGCCTTTCTGTTGTGTTAGCAAACCTCATAGGTGAATTCGGTTCTAAATGAGTGTCCCTTTGGATAGTGGGATATCATTCAATTCCACTGATCCTTAATCTTCATTATGACAAATTGTTTTGTGTGTTTGGGTGAAGATCAATTAAAGGGATGGTTTTCCTATGAAATGATGGGGATTACCTTTTTCTGTTTACCTCTCTAAATTCACCCTTAAACCTATAATTGCATGTTCCGCCCTTGATTTTACCTCAAAATAATAATAATAATACTAATGATGATGCCACCAATTAGATGCATGTAATATAGTGAAAGGAATATTGTGCTTTAATTGGGACAACTCCTAGTTCTATGTATAATATAGGACAGCATTATTGATGCCTACTTTTGTGGAACATATGATGCGCGCATGCGTGGTTCATTTTCTTATTATTTCATATCAGTTCACATAACTAGTTCTAGTTTTTATCGCACGAAGTTTATCCAAATAAGACGCATTGATTTGCAAAATAATTATTGGCCCACGGACTAGAATTGTAATTTGATTCCCTAAAAAAGTATGAATGGCGGATGGTGCATGTAGGTGTAATTTTTTTTACAAACTGAGTAAACAAATATTATGGTCAAAAAAATGTATGGAACAATTTAAGTTAAGATAAATATCCATTTACATTTGATGAAATTAATTAAATTGTAGCAAAATGAGTCCACAAATTTGAATTTTAGTGTGACAAAATGTTGGAAGAGTGTGAAAAAAGAAAAGAAAAAAAGCAGAAAAGGATGTTGGATAAGAATAAGAGACACGCTTTTGCTTTTTCTTTCCGACAGGAATCTTTGAAAATTTCTGAAAGCCCATAAAAGGAAAAAAAAAATCAGTATTTAATATTGATTGATTTGGATTAGAAATAATCTCCTAAAACATCATATAGTAAGGATGATTCTTAATTCGTATTATTATTTATTCCTACAAAAAACTCGACATAATTGGAAACAAATCAAAAGGTTGCAATGCCAGTCATTGATTTGTTATTTTTTTTGTTTCCCACTCAGCATGGAACTTAGGTAAGAAGAGTTTGCTGTGGATACTGCAGCATTGTTGTATGGTATGTCATTAGTTAGTTCCGTGCTATTTCTGCTAACTATATCTGGAAAATAAATGATAAAAGAATCAAGTTAAGAAAATGTAAATTAAGTATCTAATCTGAAAATAACACATGAATCTAAGTTATACAAAAATAATCCTAAATAAGTTGAAGAAGCTAAGCCGATAGAAACTGATTATTACAGCTACACCCCTGAGGTACTCGTTAATTATATAAAGCACCCAAGTTTATGGAATAGTTATACATGCACCCAATAAGACTAATGTTCGTTAAGTTGGGCCCACCCCTTTAATGATGATCAGAGTCTGGTAAAAAGTATTTCATTCACATTTTACATAATAGTGTGGTGCAACAATTCGAATGATTATGGCAATGCGTATTCGAAATAAGATTTAATGACATTTAGTTTCTAAAATTTAGAGGATTTAATGACATTTAGTTTCTGCAACGAGAGAATCCTCTATAGAAATATGTTCTTATCTATAAATACGGTTGCCACAACTTGGATTTTCTTGGCGAAGAAAGGAGAACACTACTCACATCACCCTTTACATGGTGGAAAGAGGCATTTACTAGTTCCACGGTGAGGGGGCATATTGATTGGTTTAGATATGGACTTGTTAGGAACATTGGCGACGGAACCAGTACAAGCTTCTGGAATGATAGCTTTTTGATAGCAATCAAGAGATTGTACCTTACAAGAACTCATTGATTTATGAGAAAGGGGCTTGGTTAGATGGGAGATGGTTGTGGTCTTGGCATTGGCATTGGAGAAGCCAACTGTTCGAGTGGGAAACTGGGAATAAAGGAAGCTCGACAAACTTACAAGCATGATCTCTAATTTCCAGCCACGACGGAATATTGAGAACAAATGTGAATAGAATCAGGATTGCTTGGGTATTTATACTATCAGATCTGCGTATGAAGAGAAACAAATCCATCCACCATTGATACCTTTCTACGTGAAGCTTTGGGATGCGAATGTGCCTCGCAAGATTGCCTCCTTCGTCTAGAAAGCAAGCATGGATAGAATCTCTACCACCTCGAACCTTTCTAAAAGAGAAGACAGGTTTGACAATCTCTCTAATTATGTTCTCTGTAATGCTTCACAGGAGACATCTACGCATCTTTTTATGAATGCTTCGTGGCATACAAAATTGGAATGAGGATTTACAAATGGTTTGGCTTAAGGACTGCACTCCCAAACAATTTGTGTGAGCACTTTGGCAGAACTCTTAACTTCTTCCAAGATAAAAAAAAGAAGGAAAATCTGGAGTGTGTTTGGGTTTTTGTGTTGTGGACGATCTAGAGGACTAGAACCAATGTTATTTTTAAGAACAATGCACCTATTCTTGACAAGGTTGAGGAGACCATTAAAGTTCACTCGTGGGGTCTAGATTTATGCAAACTTCGATCATTTTGACTACTTTTTTGTTGATTGGATAAACCATCCATTAGATTGTTTGTAGGCTGGGATGGTTTTTGTACGCGCCATTTTCTTCTCCTCTGAACAATGCTCGTGTACTGCTTGCACCCAATTTTTTCTTTAATATATTGCTGATCCAAAAAAAAAAAATACATAACACTCTTCATGTGATTTAGAGATATGTCCTTATACATGGCCTCGAAAGCCTTCTTACGAAAGAGTGAACATGACAACACTTTTATTATATTCAATAGAGAATTGCAATGAAAATATTCTTATATTTATGAGAGTAGAATGTTGAGTAGTGTAGATATCCTACAAATGATCCTTGGATCTTTATATATTGGTCTCGTGTGGTTATCCCTTTTATGGTGTGCAACTTATCTTGATAAATAAACGTGTGACATGTACATAATGTCTGCTAAAGGTAGATAGATCGGATTTAATGTTGAATCATTCCATGCATAAATGTCTCCACTAGCTTGTAATGGTTTAATGAGTATCTTTAAGTGACACTATTAATGCAACGAATCTGATCAGACTTAGGTCGTGTAATATTCATTTTTTTCCAACGAGGCTACTTTGGCTTCTTGTTAGTATTGAGGCCATGTCTTAACAAGGAATGTCGATGGCGAAGTATACGGGGACTTCCTTTTGTCTTAAACGAGTCTGCCTACCTCGTAGGCTTCATTCCTGATTTCCATATATATCTTTGACATATGGTTTATCGTCTTGGGGGTCGTAGTCCTCACTGCTTTTACCATATACATTATATATGTAATCAATTTACTTGTTGGTTGTGCCATTTCAGTCATACAACGCTTGTAAGAACTACTTTTACAAAAATTGCGAGGTGATTTTGATGATTATACCAAGCTCAGGGAGCGCAGGTGTAATTATCCCTAAGCATAATAATACTAAATGTTTTCTTCAACGTGCACACGGAGCAAAAGTGTCAAAATATTAATGACATCAATGGAAAGTGGAATGATAAATTCATCTAGTGTGTGATCGTGTATTCGTGTAGTGTAGTGATTAGTAGTTAGTACCCCTTTTTCCATAGCCTTATTTAGAGTTATTTCCCCCTCTTCACACACACACACACACACACACACTGACACACACACTCCACCTTATATCACAAGCTCAAAGCTAAAAAATAATATAAAAAGGGGAATCCCACCATTGTTTTATTTCACTGAATACGAGCAGTGATCCTGTTTGTACAAACAAACACATTGTCATGAACCCCACCAATGGCAACGCCGTAACAGACCCACCACGCTCCTCCTTCAGCTGCGACCGCCACCCAATCGAACAATTCTCCACATTTTGCCCCGCCTGCCTCTGCGAACGCCTCACCACACTCGATAACAACTCCTCCAACAACACTCCCACCTCATCCCAACGCCCCTCCTCCGTTTCCACCGCCATCAAATCCTTATTTTCCTCGATAAAACCCACCTCGGAACTACGTCGTTCCAAGTCGTATTCCGCCTCGAAGAACGAGGCTCTAGGTGTTTGTTTCGAGCCCCAGAGAAAATCTTGTGATGTTAGAGTTGTTAGAAGTGAAAAAAGAGCATTATCTGATGTGGGTTATGCTTCTTCTTCAACTTATCAGAAGGGGCGGGGTAGCGTAAAAATCGAGTCTTTTGTGGGCAATGAGCCTGTTCTTGAGGAAATTGAGGATGGTGTTGTTGCTTTTGTGGATGTTGATGATGATGATGATGATGGGGATGAAATTAATAAGCCTGTCCCAGATTGTGGTTTTGTTGAAGTGGATGTTAGAAGTAGTGAGATTGTGGAAGTGGAAGAGGAGGATGAGGAGGTGGATTTTGGGAATTTGAAGCCTATGAAGGAGCACATTGAGCTTGATTATCATGGAAAGAAGAGTGTAGCAGGAGGGGGATTACGGGCCGCGGCATCGGTTTTTGGCAAGAAATGGAACAAATGGAGGCGGAAGCAGAAGGGTAAGAAACAAACTAGTGGCGAAAACTCTGCTAGAGTGTCCGTGGAGAAGGGGATTGGTAGGAGATACAGGGAGACTCAGTCTGAGGTTGCGGATTACGGGTTTGGGAGGAGGTCGTACGACATTGATCCGAGGTTTTCGCTCGATGCTGGCAGAATCAGCTTTGACGATCCGAGGTACTCTGTCGAGGAGCCGCGAGCTTCTTGGGATGGTTATGTGATTGGTAGGAGGAGTGTTACGAGGATGGCGCCTATGGTTTCTGTTATGGAAGATGCCCCTCCTATTATTCAAAAACCGCGCAATGACGTAAAAGTCCCACTTGAGGAATCAGATTTGAGCTCTGCGAATGAAAATGGGAATGAACCTGGTGGATCAGCACAGACTAGGGAGTATTACTCGGATTCTTCTTCAAGAGCGAGGAAGAGTCTTGATCGATCAAGTTCGGTTAGAAAAACTGCTGCCGCTGTGATTAATGATCTGAAAATGGTATCTGATACTAAAGTTTCACCTACCAAGACCGAAAATTTGAGAGAGGAACGTTTGGAGACTTTTGAGTTGGATAACGATTTAAGGGACGATTGCAACTCTGTGCTAGGATTTGGGGAGAGAAAGCAGCCGAGAAAGCCCAAGAGGTGGAGTTGGAGAATATGGGATTTCATACACCGTCGCTATGTTGGTAATAAAGACGAAGAGAAATGCGATAGCGTGAATGGAGTAGAGAGGTCCTTATCCGAGTCTTGGCAGGATTTGAGGAGAGAACGGAACGAGTTTAAGGGAACCATGTTGAGAAGTAATAGTAGCGTGAGCTGGAGAAACGCCAATGACATTGGTCGATCATTTGATGAAATAAACGGGAACGGGAACGGGAACGGGAAGAAGAAAAAGGATGAGTTTGTGTTGGAGAAGAATCGGAGTGGAAGGGATTCTTCTTTTAATCCGGTCAATAACGGATTCCTCGGATTCTACTTGACGCCTTTGAGGAGGAGTGGTCGGAGAGTGGGGCTGGATAAACTGAAGCCCAACAACTCGCTCTCGATTGCTAGAAGTGTGTTGAAACTGTAATGGGGCTGGGATTGGAGGTCCTCTTGTTCTTTTGCTTATTAGTTTGTCCACATTTCCATCACAACTCTTGAATTGTTTACTCATTTCTGCATATTATCTCCTTGTTGATGATTCCTTTTGTTGTTCTTAAGGTATACTGTTTTATAGTAATGAATATTGTCCAACCTTATGGAATCTTTGCTTCATGTCTAATAACTACAGATTTCTGCTATATTCAACAAAATGTTCATCAGTACTAAAATGAATTCAGTTTGAAACTTTGATGGCAAAAATGAAAAAAAACTCATGCTTTGTTGAGGGCCATTCCATATTCAATGCAGTGTATTTCAAAATATCTCTTTTTTCATCAATGTGAACTGTAATCAACTTTATGCACATTTGTATTTCTTTTCTTTTTTTGCGGTGTCTATTCTGCTTTTTCTAATTTGTTTAGTACAAAGCCGAAACTCTCGGAATAAAATTGTCAATGTGCCATCATTATGTTAAGGACCACTGCTTAGCTTAACCCAGCTAAGAGGTGATATTTCTTTACAGAGATTATACATATCAATATATCATAATAAACATCCATATCTTAGCTTTTGAATGAGACGGCAATTCAACGTGATATTAAAGCTTATGCTCATGTTTCGTAGCCTCCCATTTATCAAAACAAATATAGCGTGTCAGGTATAGAAAAAATATAAGTCTGCTCAATCGAATCTAATAAAAAGAATGAACGTGTAATATGAATAAAAATGATTATTGCTGTTCAACAATGATTGTTGCTGAAATTTTCTGTTTGGAGGGCTGGTGGTTGTTAGTTCTGATGATTGAAACAGAGCAAAGTGGATCATCCACCGAAAATAGTAAAACAATAATTTGGTCGAAGAAAAACTTAACTGGGCATGATTTTCTTACAACAAAGGTCCAAATGGAATATAACCTTGCATAGTTGCATTTCAAAGGTTGTTTAAACTGTCTCTTTCTGGTAGTAATTTTATGATGGCATGCGCATGCCTATGGGCCTACGCGTATCTCTGTTTTATTTGTTGGTAACATTTGGAACGCTTTGTTTACCAAAAAAAAAAAAAAACATTTGCAACGCTTTACTATAATTTGTTCATGATAAAGTGTTGTTGATGTATTCCATAATTCACAATAAAAAAAAGGATAAAAACATCCAGCCCCCAACCTATGGGCACTTTTGCGAGTTGCCCCCTTATACTAATTTTATCACCACTTTGGTCCTTAAATTATATGGTGTCGGTTCGATTTGCCCCAGTTGTGCATTTCCAGTCTTTTGTGCCCGGAAGATTCTTCCCTTTGAGGTGTTTTTCTTGCATTTTTTTGTCACCAACTACTATTATACATCTAGTACAACACATATGAGTCGGGTAGAAGAGCAATATTCCGACCAAAAATGACCAGGAATGACTGAAAATAGGCAAATTCCTTGGTGCCTTTCTGGTCTATTTGTGGCTGGAATATTCATCACTTGGAGGTGTTTTTTTTTGTTTTTTGTTTTCACCAACTACTATTATGCATCTAGTACAACACGTATGAGTCGGATAGAGGAGAATATTCCGGCCAAAAATGGCTAGAAATGGCCGAAAATGCACAACTGGGGCAAATCGAACAGACACCATATAGGTTAAGGACCAAAGTGGTGATAAAATTTAGTTTAAGGGGCAACGAGCAAAAGTTCCCATAGGTTGGGGGGCTTGCTGTTTTATCCCTTAAAAAAAGAAAAACGTAAATAAAGTAATATTACCTCGCTTCACCATTGCACCCGAATGAACATTGCCTCGAGCAGATAATTATTAGAATTAACAACAAACATATAAATGTATTATGTCACCTTAACTCCAAAGGTCCACATTTGAGTGAAGTTTAATTTGCGAGGTTGAGGCGCGGACTACTCGGCTTAGTTTAAGACGATTCACACCTCTAGTTGGTAATTTCAACATGCAATATTTATACAAAGAAAAAGAAAAATATGCAATAGAGTCACACACCACCCATCGTCTCCTGGGTGCAACAACCCTGCTCACAATAATTTTATTATAAATTGCATACCTAGAAATAAGAAGAAGTTTACAACACGTTACTCTTGCATATATATTGTAATACTATATAAAATATAGTTTACATTACATACTCATATATATTTGTAAATATGTGTATATTTTTTCGTCCTTTACTTCTTCTAATTCTCACTTTCGATCAACGCTTCGACTGCATATATATATATATATATATATATATATATATGTAAAGAAATAGTTGGGTTGAAGCATCAATTTGAATATTGGTGCAATTTTACATAATTAAGGCACAATATTAAGGTTTTAACACAAATACTTTTATTGAGATTGCAATGGCGATTAAGCAAATGTTACCTTTGTTCGATGTATTTGATGCAAACTACTCTGTGTTGCCAAACTTTCTATGTATTTTTGCTCATTGATCAAAATTTTATCTTTTGTAGATGTCTCAAATGTCCGGAGTTTGAAGTCGTACAACAACAATTACAAGTAAACTTAAATATGAAGAAAAAAAATGCGAAGATTGCATGAGAAAGACGAGTATCAAAATAGTTTGATCAAGAAGTTCAAATCATCGAAAGCTTTATTATTCATGTGCACATCATGGCTTCGATAGTTGTTGTTATCCGATAAATGAAGATGAAGGTGTTGGATTTAATTAAATAAGTTTGGAGTTCCCATTTGAGTTGACCCACAACCCATGTGTTCGGAATTAAAATAAAAGAAGTGAGGGGAGTGGAGGTTATTTTCCACCCCATAACTTGCACTAACTCCCAATTTAGATTAAACACTTGTACAACACCAAAAACAAGAAGAAAGTACAAGAGAAATACGCCCTTACATTCTATACACATTAGTGTTGGTACTATTTTGACTTTATCATCCATTATGTGCAAAAAAATCACATTCTAAAGGGATTTGTATTGTGAACAATTTGTTGGATTCATTCTTTACGCGATTTGGCAAGGATCATAGCGAGTACGCAACATAACGTTATTGTAATCGATCAAGGTATGTTTTCGGGTCTTTTTTATGCGTTTTAATAGGCAAAAATGCATTATCGTTTAGATTATTTGTTTGATAGTCTTCAATGGGGATGACAAAAATAGCGGTTGACATACCCGTGAAAGTATCAAGATTAAAAGGAAGATTGTGAAGATCTATCATGTACTACTTTTAAATGTTTTACTTGTTGTGATTGTTATTCTAGTTGTTATTGTAGGCATGTTAAAGTAAGAAATAGTTAATGTAAACTAATGACAATTGGCAATGTTGTAGTTTGGTTGGTTTTGTTAGTCTAAGACACTATAATTTAATTGATTTCTTAGTCTAAAACTATGTAGCTTGGTTGGTTAGTTGAAGTTTTTGTGAAATTTTGTGGATACTTGTGAAACACTTGAAGGATACGTTGTTGTGTCTCTACTTTGAATAGTGAAAAATTGGGGATTTTAATCGTTTTGGTCCCTTAAGTTAGCTTATCCGCGATATTGGTCCTATAAGTTGGCAGACCGCGATTTTAGTCCCATAACTTGGCGTAAGGACTCGACTTCGGTCCCTCGGTCAACATTTTTAAAATTCTATCCGTTAAAAACTTACGTGGCATCATTTGACCGACTGTGTGGCAATTTTGACCGGTATTTACATACGTGGCTCCAAAAAAAAAGCCAAGTTATAAAACTAAAATTGCGGTCTGCCAACTTAGGGGATTAAAATCGTGGATAAGCCAACTTAAGGGACCAAAACGTTAAAATCCCGCAACAACTCCAACATCCCCGCAACATCCCCGCACCAGCACCACCCGCCTCCGCTGCCACCCCCTCCTGTTCCAAAAAAACCATCGAACAAACCTTCCAGAAAAAATCACAGCTCAACCAAATCCTTTCCCGGCCCGACTCCTACATCGGATCCATCGAGAAGCACGTCCAAACTCTATGGGTCTACGAATCGAAGCAAATGGTGCAGAAGTCCGTCACGTTCGTACTGGGCTTGTACAATTAACGCAACGACGCACGGCAACACCCACTCCTTCTTGGACCAGACGTCGGAGCCTTACGGCCACATGGTTTTCCCGACGCGGGAGTCGAAGAGGGATTTCCAGTACTCGCCGTCGAATTTCTTGAGGGCGGTGAGGTCGTGGTGGACGTCGAGGAGGCCCCCGGAGCGACTGCGGTAGATGGTCTCGTCGAGGGAGTAGGATTCGATGGTGGTGTCGGAGTTGAAGGGGACGTATTTGGCAAAGAAATTGTGGGAGGACACGTGGCGGCGAGCTTCGTCGCGGATGTTTGATGGGGTGTGGTGGTGGTGGTGGTGGAGGGGTTCGGCGGTGGCGCGGATGGGAGGGAGAATGTGGGGTGGGGGTGGTGGGGGGTCGGTGGGGTTGGGGTAGGGGTTTTTTTGTTATTTATTTATTTATTTTATTGCATATATATATATATATCAGTTAATTCCATGTCAATTTTTTTTTAAAATTTTTTTTTTGGAGCCACGTACGTAAATACCGGTCAGAATTGCCACGCAGTCAGTCAAATGATGCCACATAAGTTTTTAACGATTAGAATTTTAAAAATGTGGATCGAGGGACTAAAATCGAGTCCTTACGCCAAGTTATGGGACTAAAGTCACGGTCTACCAACTTATGGGACCAAAATCGAAGATAAGCCAACTTAAGGGACCAAAACGTTAAAAATCCCAAAAAATTGACAGCATGTGAGTTAATATAATAACGACAAGAATACTATAGCAAGTATTATATGGACATTTTTTTTGTGTTCCCTGTTTTAGCAAATCAGAAAATAAACAACATTAATGGCCCCATGTTACAACAAACCAGAAAATAAACACCAATTTGAAAACAACAATATTTTCAGCAAATATAACAAGTGATCATACATCAACCTTTCATTCCATGATACAACAAATCAGAAAATAAACACCAAATGAACATGAAATTCGAAACAACAACCTTTTCAGCAACTATAATTTGAACACATGCTACTTTTCAGCAATCAAATAGCAAGTTGGTTATAAGAAAAACATAAGCCACCAAAGATTTTCAATATAAAAAAACAAAACTGCAACAATCAACTATGAAATGAACATGAATTTTGAATAGCAACCTAGTAATACATGTTGAATCAAAGATCCATAATGGAACTCATCATCGATTGATAGGAAAATAAGTTTTGTTTCGCCTAAAAAAATTGATCAGCAAGTCATGGAGCAGAGTTTCAAAAGCTAATCAATTAAATTGATCAATGTTCACCAAGTCACAACATTCAAAAATCACAAGTTAAGTTTATGGGTATTCAACGACGAAGTCCATCTTGAGGAAGAGGAGCGCTAAAGGATGTATTTTGAGGATAAAAATCATATGCATCTGTCGATTTTGATGTTGCAGCGTGTTGAGAGAAAACTTCTTCACGAGTAGTTTATTGGGATGGACACTCCTCTCCTGCTAAATGCGAGTTGTTTTTTCCTCTTGTGGAAGCCCCCTCTACAAATTAGACATCCAAAAAAGCATGATTCAAAACATAATCTATTGAGAAGTTTTAGTATTGAAAATTAAGCATATTAAATCTTACTTCAACTTTCACCCTTTTTTTTTAGCTTTTTATTGCTTAACATCCTAGTGACGAGCACGAACATCAGTTGCTCTTTTTGATCCAACATTTATTGAATCTCGTACAAGTACTTTTGATGTATGAGATAAGGTTCTGTTCTCAGCTAAATTCTCCATCGCATCAAGTTTATTTGTACTCATATTATCCAACCAAGCATTCATTTTTGAAATTCTATTTTCAAAAAAGACCCCGCTAAGATAAGTCTTGCCTTCTTGCATCTATTGGCTCTTGCACACGCTGCATAACATTTTTTCACCATCTCATGAGTGAATATCATCTCAGATGCACCACCATAATGTTGGTACATCATCCATCACTTACTCTATTCGTTGTCGCTTTGGTCCACCTCTTTTTAAAATAAACCTCATGAATCACAAATAAATCAACTCGCCAAAAACTTTCAAAACCTGCCTACAAAGTATACCAAATGTCTCGAACTTGTGACAACCAAAACTCACTCTTGAAGTAGAAGTATCAAGTTGAACATCAAACGCACGTGAATTTGCATCTTGTGGTGTAACCTTAAAGCACCTTAACAAAGTGTTATTTAGATGTTCAGTGATTGAGAACTCAATCAACTTATGTACTTCGTCTTGAAAGAGAGTGAATATTTCCATTGTGTAAACCTTAGCCGCTTGAATCAATCGCATATTCTTTTCGATTGGATGCCAACCATGACGACTAATGCAGTTTTTTTCAGATTCATCCATGCACCACGACTCTTGAACTTTTTCGTATGCAATAGCACAATCGTTCAAAGAAGAACTTGCACTCCTTAACTTTTTTTAGAGCAGCTTTTGCACCTTCAGTTCGCTCTGATGGTGTTGAACTTATGCCAACTTAATGAAGTAGCCTAACTTTGACGCAATTTGTAGATACGCGTGAACCAAATATATGTATCAATGTGATAATCAAACAGTTCTTCCAAATAATGACCATCCATGCTCTTGTGCCATAATGTGAAATCCTCAATTTCTTGCCTCCAACCAAAATATGAATGTTCATTTTTGTTTATGTGCCAATGACATAAGCGATGTTGCAATTCTGGAAAAACTATTGCAATGGCATTCATCACCACTTGACATTGATCAGTGAAAATTGATTCTGGTTGTTTTCCACCCATAGAGTCGATGAATGTTCTAAACAAACACTCAAAGAAATTTTATGTTTCATTCGACATAAAAGCAAACTCAAACAAAATTGATTGCATATGGTGATTAGCGCCTATAAAAGGACAAGCAATTATGTTGTACTTGTTGGTGCGATAGGTTGGATCAAAAGATAGTACATCACGAAAGTATTCATAATCGATACTGCAGCGAAAATCTCTAAAGAAGAAGCTAATGAGCCTATCATCTTCGTCTTTCTCCACACTTCAATAAAAATAAGGTTCTTTATTTGTCTTACTCGCGAAGAACTCAATTATTTTGGATGCATCTCCATTCTCAATCAATTTTCTCGAACGTTGCAGAGAATCATATATGTCTTTTCTTGTGCACCCACTTCTACAAGAAGTCTCTTGCATGTAATCATACGCGTTGGCGATTGGGAAACCACATTTTACCATTGACTCAAAGATATTACTCATTTCAGAACTAACATGACGAGCGGATCATAATATATGTGACTCACTTGATGAATACAAGTCATGATTGTGGTCCTTCTTAAATGAAGTAATTCTCCAATTATGTCCTTTTAAGCTAGAAACTTTAAACTTTGCTTTGCATTGGCACCTAAATTTCGTTTTTATTGTTGTTTACACACTCAAGTTTTTGAACGCTTCTCATCTTTGTGTCCTGCGCAAGAGTTAATATAATCATGTACTTTTTATGTGTCTTCTTTTACGCTTCTCATTTTTTATTCTTTATTTTCTCTTACATAACAAAAATGCAAGTCAACAAATGAGAAGCACCAAAATATTCTCAAAATAATATTTATAAAAGAAAGCATCACAATAAATCATAGTTCTACAATAATCATACCAAAATTAAATTTGAACTATAATTGCAATACGTTCTAAAAATAATATTTTTCAAGCAACATTTTGTCAAGGAATCAAAAGAAGAAAATTTTGGGGGTTAATTTATAATACTTCCTTTAATTGTGTATTTATAATACTCCAAAAAATAATTTCAGATCAATACTCCAAACCATATATAATACAACCCAACAATATTTTCCAAGAAAATTCATGAATATGTTGTGAGTATGTTTCATTTAACTAATATATCAACTTTGTGTATTCAACATAGCATGTAAGTATATCCATGCAGGGAATTTAGTCTTTCAATATCACTAATATGTCAAAATATTGCACAGCTCTCATTGAGTGTTGGCTTACAGAACTTTCAAAGTTTAAAATATAAATCGGTCCACAATACACCCGAACTTTCAAAATTTAATGTTTGGGGGAAAAGAGTTGGCTTAACTGCAATTGCTCGAAACTTTGAACGTTTTCCTGTCTTTGGACAACTCCAAGTGTTACTTTTTTTTGGTTGTAGAGAACATAATATATAAAGAGCTTCCCATTTTACTCTATTTTATCCCTTTCTCCAGATTTGAATTATGGTGATGAGAGAGGTTTTTATTTTGTTTGCATATGAATTTTTGTAAACACAAGAGAGATAAAGTCATTGTTGTGTGTATAAAGCAGTAGTAGGGTGGCTGTAATTTGATCATAGACCATGGTTAGTCCATAGTTAACCCATTCAACCTTTATGAGATGTGTCCTTTACGTATTGGTGCTTTGATAGAAGCTCGATATTAGAGTTGTAAAATAACTTTTCAATTTTAAAAAGAGGTTGTGGACACATGTCGCGCTGTTTAGTTTGGTTACGATGTGGTTTTATTGGCCTACTATCTATAAGGATGCACATAATTTTGTTGTTCATTGTGATAGATGCCAAAGAACTGGTAATATTTCATGTGGACATCAGATGCCTTTAAGGAGTATCTTGAATATTGAATTATTTGATGTTTAAGGTATTGATTTTAAGGGTCATTTTCCTATGTCACATGGTAATCAATATCTACTTGTTGTTGTGGAATATGTACTTGGTCTGTAACTCCACTTACCATTTTATTATTACTTGACCGTGCATTTGCAAACGTGTAGTAGTATTATTATTACATTGTAATACACACACCATGAAGCCACTGATGGTTATGAAACTGATGCTTCCAATAGACATCAAGTGCAAGAAAATCCAGTGGTAAGATCTTTTATTTGAACTCATATGATTTCTTTGTTTGTGTGGTATTATGTTGAAATGGTATGACTTTTTTGTGCAAGAAGTGAACATAGAAATTGAGATGAAGTCGACTGTGACTGGTGGTGATGCAATGAAGAGTAGGAATACCAGAAGAGGGCCATAAAAAGTTGAGTATTGACATTTTGATGTTAAATATTGGTTGTTAATTGTTTAACTTGCTTATGAAGTTGTCCAATGGTAGTGTAACCTGTAATTGATTCCAAGCCAATGATGACACATTGATGGAACCATTGTGGGCTAGCAAATCATCCCAAACTCACCCTGTAAGTGTGGTGTAATGCATTCGAGTGGCACCTCAATGATTTTGGTGTGATTTTTTTTCTTTTTTTGGAAAGATGATAATGCAATTTTTCAGAAATGTGCATGGGAAACTTGAAGATGGGTTGGAAGATATGATGGAGGAAGGAGCTGAAAACCCTAAACAAGGTTGGGTTAATCTGGACAGTCAATCCTCCTTGCCAGCTCCACATATTCAACTACAACTGCGTAACCAACTATATCAAGCACCCCTATCTTCCGTGAGTTAGAGGGAAAACATTAAAGTACCTTCAGCTATGATATGAACATAGGGCAATTGCGCATACCCTTCACTAAACACAATCCAAGTCCAAGTTTCTGCTCCAACTTTCATAAGAGGGGGGGGGGGGGAATTAAGATGGTCAGTCTTGTAGGAGTGATGAATGATATCAACAAGGGAAGCAAAGGAAAAAATGTAGAAGGAAAAGTGGTGTCAAAGGCAATGGGAAAACCAAGATGTGACTGTAACAAGAAGGGGTTTCATTTTCTAGCTTATTTCTGAACTCATAGCATGTTTTGGTTATCTATGTATGTGTTTTGGTGCACTTGGTGTTAAGTTTGTGAGTCAGAACAAGTGAAGCTAGATGCTTATTTTGTAGTTGTAAAAATTTGATGTTTGCATGTCTATTGTGTACACTCTTTTGAGACTGATAACTATAATGTTATGCTGAATTGGTTTGTGGTAATTAACAAAAGTATTAGTCTTGGAGTTTTTGTCTGGGATGCAATGGTTACTTGTATGACAAGTGCTTTAGTTACCAACTTGTTATGCATGATTTTAAACACATATTTGCATATGCACTGTCCAAAATTTGACATCACAATTTTTTAAAATATTAATGCCCATTCAAAAGTAGTAAAATATACCACAAAACTCAAAACACACAACAATCATTTATGACAAGTGAAATACAGTACATAACTAAGAAACATCAACAACAACAACCACAAATTATATTCATTACATGAACCCCAAGATGAACACATCTCAACAACATTCATACCACATAGTATTATACATTACAACCTCTAGACCTCTAACAAACATGATTCATACCACATAGTATTATACATTACAACCTCTAGACCTCTAACAAACATGAGGGTTACAAATGATAGGAATGGGCAACACCAATTCAAAAAATTATGATGTACAATAAACTCATAAATACAAAGAAAAAAACTATAACTCGAATTCTTGTTTCTCGATCTTTAGTTTTTCAATGACCTCCAAGTACTTGTGATTAACAAGCTCTACCTTCTTTATGCTCGTTTCAACCATTTTCATCTTCGCCTCAAGCAAATTAGCATACTACTCGGCTACCAGACGCTTCAAATCAATTGATTCAATCTTTCTTCGCATTGCAAAGATCACTTGAGTAGCTCTTTCCGTAAGTGGGATGTCATAAAAAAAAATTCGCAGCCACCATGAAAGAGCTTACACATGTTAGCATTGATCAATGAAATGCGCAACCTTTCGCGTCTTCCGCAAAAACACTTGAGACCGGAGTAAATAGACATATTTGACTCAAATTGGGGATTTAATTTAAGAAATTAGGGTTTTGTTAGGTTAATTTGGGGGAGAACGAATGATGATTCGTAATAGTTGGGATTTTAGATGTGAATCTTATTTATTGTTAAGTGTGAGAAAAAATGTGTTATGTGTAGGCGTGGGAAAATGTTTGAGAGTTGGCGTGCATTTTATCCGACATATCTCGGACGAACACACGCATATATGCTGGTGGAGTTCGGGCCAATACCCCGAACCATGCATTTTAATCGATTTTTTATGTTAACTGTCATTTAAAAAAACCGAAATTATAACGGTTAAAATCCGGAATACTGAAAGATTTCGGGTAAAAATTTTCAAATCTTTATAAGTTATCAATTGAGATTGTTCAATTGTATGTATACTTGAGCTAATCAATCGTTTCACTTACGTCTCAACCTTTATAACTTTGACATTAGATGTTCTATGCCAAGTCAAACATACATTGGTTTGCGCACATATTACAACAACAACAACAATCAAGATTGCAATCTCAATAAATTGGCTAGGCTATATATTCATTTAGATCTTTGAGTTTTATATCATTCCATATAATCCCCATCCATATTTTTTAGTCCCCCACGAGCTCTAGCAGTATGCCCTAAGTCAAGATCTTCAACGCGTCGTATCGGTGCATCTATGGTTCACCAAATCTATGGAGAGCTAGATGGCCAGACCATCTTAAACGATTTTCTCGCATCTTCTCGTCGATGGTCGCCACACCAAATTTATGTCGAATATCTTTATTGCACACCTTGTGTTTTCTGGTGTTACAACACATCCACCGTAACATTCACATCTCTGTTACGCTCATCTTTTGTGCATGAGTTTTCTTAATAGCCCAACACTCGGAGCCATAAAACAAAACATGCCTATTAGTCATACGATAGAACCTTTCTTCAAGCTTTAAATGAAAGTTATGATCACACATAATCCATGCTGCACTCTTTCACTTTGTCCATCTAGTTTGGATGCGGTGGTTGACATCGCCATCTAGCTCACCATCATTCTAAAGTATGGAGCCTAAATACAAAAAATGCGAGCTTCTCGGTATTTCTTGATCTTCCAACTGGAATATAACTTCGTTGTTTGGTAAATTTGCACTCGAGGCACTCTATTTTTGTTCGACTTAGTCGAAGCATTCGTACTTCTAACGTTTAGCTCCACCGCTCTAATCTGACATTAACTTTTGTTCTAGCCTCATCGATGAGGACAATATCATCTACAAACAACCTACATTATGCTACTTATAGGGTTATAACAAACAAACGTAATTCAATCCTAAATGAAATATTTAATCAACAAACAATCCTATGTACTTGTTGTTGTGGAATATGTACTTGGTCTGTAACTCCACTTACCATTTTATTATTACTTGACCGTGCATTTGCAAACGTGTAGTAGTATTATTATTACATTGTAATACACACACCATGAAGCCACTGATGGTTATGAAACTGATGCTTCCAATAGACATCAAGTGCAAGAAAATCCAGTGGTAAGATCTTTTATTTGAACTCATATGATTTCTTTGTTTGTGTGGTATTATGTTGAAATGGTATGACTTTTTTGTGCAAGAAGTGAACATAGAAATTGAGATGAAGTCGACTGTGACTGGTGGTGATGCAATGAAGAGTAGGAATACCAGAAGAGGGCCATAAAAAGTTGAGTATTGACATTTTGATGTTAAATATTGGTTGTTAATTGTTTAACTTGCTTATGAAGTTGTCCAATGGTAGTGTAACCTGTAATTGATTCCAAGCCAATGATGACACATTGATGGAACCATTGTGGGCTAGCAAATCATCCCAAACTCACCCTGTAAGTGTGGTGTAATGCATTCGAGTGGCACCTCAATGATTTTGGTGTGATTTTTTTTCTTTTTTTGGAAAGATGATAATGCAATTTTTCAGAAATGTGCATGGGAAACTTGAAGATGGGTTGGAAGATATGATGGAGGAAGGAGCTGAAAACCCTAAACAAGGTTGGGTTAATCTGGACAGTCAATCCTCCTTGCCAGCTCCACATATTCAACTACAACTGCGTAACCAACTATATCAAGCACCCCTATCTTCCGTGAGTTAGAGGGAAAACATTAAAGTACCTTCAGCTATGATATGAACATAGGGCAATTGCGCATACCCTTCACTAAACACAATCCAAGTCCAAGTTTCTGCTCCAACTTTCATAAGAGGGGGGGGGGGGGAATTAAGATGGTCAGTCTTGTAGGAGTGATGAATGATATCAACAAGGGAAGCAAAGGAAAAAATGTAGAAGGAAAAGTGGTGTCAAAGGCAATGGGAAAACCAAGATGTGACTGTAACAAGAAGGGGTTTCATTTTCTAGCTTATTTCTGAACTCATAGCATGTTTTGGTTATCTATGTATGTGTTTTGGTGCACTTGGTGTTAAGTTTGTGAGTCAGAACAAGTGAAGCTAGATGCTTATTTTGTAGTTGTAAAAATTTGATGTTTGCATGTCTATTGTGTACACTCTTTTGAGACTGATAACTATAATGTTATGCTGAATTGGTTTGTGGTAATTAACAAAAGTATTAGTCTTGGAGTTTTTGTCTGGGATGCAATGGTTACTTGTATGACAAGTGCTTTAGTTACCAACTTGTTATGCATGATTTTAAACACATATTTGCATATGCACTGTCCAAAATTTGACATCACAATTTTTTAAAATATTAATGCCCATTCAAAAGTAGTAAAATATACCACAAAACTCAAAACACACAACAATCATTTATGACAAGTGAAATACAGTACATAACTAAGAAACATCAACAACAACAACCACAAATTATATTCATTACATGAACCCCAAGATGAACACATCTCAACAACATTCATACCACATAGTATTATACATTACAACCTCTAGACCTCTAACAAACATGATTCATACCACATAGTATTATACATTACAACCTCTAGACCTCTAACAAACATGAGGGTTACAAATGATAGGAATGGGCAACACCAATTCAAAAAATTATGATGTACAATAAACTCATAAATACAAAGAAAAAAACTATAACTCGAATTCTTGTTTCTCGATCTTTAGTTTTTCAATGACCTCCAAGTACTTGTGATTAACAAGCTCTACCTTCTTTATGCTCGTTTCAACCATTTTCATCTTCGCCTCAAGCAAATTAGCATACTACTCGGCTACCAGACGCTTCAAATCAATTGATTCAATCTTTCTTCGCATTGCAAAGATCACTTGAGTAGCTCTTTCCGTAAGTGGGATGTCATAAAAAAAAATTCGCAGCCACCATGAAAGAGCTTACACATGTTAGCATTGATCAATGAAATGCGCAACCTTTCGCGTCTTCCGCAAAAACACTTGAGACCGGAGTAAATAGACATATTTGACTCAAATTGGGGATTTAATTTAAGAAATTAGGGTTTTGTTAGGTTAATTTGGGGGAGAACGAATGATGATTCGTAATAGTTGGGATTTTAGATGTGAATCTTATTTATTGTTAAGTGTGAGAAAAAATGTGTTATGTGTAGGCGTGGGAAAATGTTTGAGAGTTGGCGTGCATTTTATCCGACATATCTCGGACGAACACACGCATATATGCTGGTGGAGTTCGGGCCAATACCCCGAACCATGCATTTTTAATCGATTTTTTATGTTAACTGTCATTTAAAAAAACCGAAATTATAACGGTTAAAATCCGGAATACTGAAAGATTTCGGGTAAAAATTTCAAATCTTTATAAGTTATCAATTGAGATTGTTCAATTGTATGTATACTTGAGCTAATCAATCGTTTCACTTACGTCTCAACCTTTATAACTTTGACATTAGATGTTCTATGCCAAGTCAAACATACATTGGTTTGCGCACATATTACAACAACAACAACAATCAAGATTGCAATCTCAATAAATTGGCTAGGCTATATATTCATTTAGATCTTTGAGTTTTATATCATTCCATATAATCCCCATCCATATTTTTTAGTCCCCCACGAGCTCTAGCAGTATGCCCTAAGTCAAGATCTTCAACGCGTCGTATCGGTGCATCTATGGTTCACCAAATCTATGGAGAGCTAGATGGCCAGACCATCTTAAACGATTTTCTCGCATCTTCTCGTCGATGGTCGCCACACCAAATTTATGTCGAATATCTTTATTGCACACCTTGTGTTTTCTGGTGTTACAACACATCCACCGTAACATTCACATCTCTGTTACGCTCATCTTTTGTGCATGAGTTTTCTTAATAGCCCAACACTCGGAGCCATAAAACAAAACATGCCTATTAGTCATACGATAGAACCTTTCTTCAAGCTTTAAATGAAAGTTATGATCACACATAATCCATGCTGCACTCTTTCACTTTGTCCATCTAGTTTGGATGCGGTGGTTGACATCGCCATCTAGCTCACCATCATTCTAAAGTATGGAGCCTAAATACAAAAAATGCGAGCTTCTCGGTATTTCTTGATCTTCCAACTGGAATATAACTTCGTTGTTTGGTAAATTTGCACTCGAGGCACTCTATTTTTGTTCGACTTAGTCGAAGCATTCGTACTTCTAACGTTTAGCTCCACCGCTCTAATCTGACATTAACTTTTGTTCTAGCCTCATCGATGAGGACAATATCATCTACAAACAACCTACATTATGCTACTTATAGGGTTATAACAAACAAACGTAATTCAATCCTAAATGAAATATTTAATCAACAAACAATCCTATGTACTTGTTGTTGTGGAATATGTACTTGGTCTGTAACTCCACTTACCATTTTATTATTACTTGACCGTGCATTTGCAAACGTGTAGTAGTATTATTATTACATTGTAATACACACACCATGAAGCCACTGATGGTTATGAAACTGATGCTTCCAATAGACATCAAGTGCAAGAAAATCCAGTGGTAAGATCTTTTATTTGAACTCATATGATTTCTTTGTTTGTGTGGTATTATGTTGAAATGGTATGACTTTTTTGTGCAAGAAGTGAACATAGAAATTGAGATGAAGTCGACTGTGACTGGTGGTGATGCAATGAAGAGTAGGAATACCAGAAGAGGGCCATAAAAAGTTGAGTATTGACATTTTGATGTTAAATATTGGTTGTTAATTGTTTAACTTGCTTATGAAGTTGTCCAATGGTAGTGTAACCTGTAATTGATTCCAAGCCAATGATGACACATTGATGGAACCATTGTGGGCTAGCAAATCATCCCAAACTCACCCTGTAAGTGTGGTGTAATGCATTCGAGTGGCACCTCAATGATTTTGGTGTGATTTTTTTTCTTTTTTTGGAAAGATGATAATGCAATTTTTCAGAAATGTGCATGGGAAACTTGAAGATGGGTTGGAAGATATGATGGAGGAAGGAGCTGAAAACCCTAAACAAGGTTGGGTTAATCTGGACAGTCAATCCTCCTTGCCAGCTCCACATATTCAACTACAACTGCGTAACCAACTATATCAAGCACCCCTATCTTCCGTGAGTTAGAGGGAAAACATTAAAGTACCTTCAGCTATGATATGAACATAGGGCAATTGCGCATACCCTTCACTAAACACAATCCAAGTCCAAGTTTCTGCTCCAACTTTCATAAGAGGGGGGGGGGGGGGGAATTAAGATGGTCAGTCTTGTAGGAGTGATGAATGATATCAACAAGGGAAGCAAAGGAAAAAATGTAGAAGGAAAAGTGGTGTCAAAGGCAATGGGAAAACCAAGATGTGACTGTAACAAGAAGGGGTTTCATTTTCTAGCTTATTTCTGAACTCATAGCATGTTTTGGTTATCTATGTATGTGTTTTGGTGCACTTGGTGTTAAGTTTGTGAGTCAGAACAAGTGAAGCTAGATGCTTATTTTGTAGTTGTAAAAATTTGATGTTTGCATGTCTATTGTGTACACTCTTTTGAGACTGATAACTATAATGTTATGCTGAATTGGTTTGTGGTAATTAACAAAAGTATTAGTCTTGGAGTTTTTGTCTGGGATGCAATGGTTACTTGTATGACAAGTGCTTTAGTTACCAACTTGTTATGCATGATTTTAAACACATATTTGCATATGCACTGTCCAAAATTTGACATCACAATTTTTTAAAATATTAATGCCCATTCAAAAGTAGTAAAATATACCACAAAACTCAAAACACACAACAATCATTTATGACAAGTGAAATACAGTACATAACTAAGAAACATCAACAACAACAACCACAAATTATATTCATTACATGAACCCCAAGATGAACACATCTCAACAACATTCATACCACATAGTATTATACATTACAACCTCTAGACCTCTAACAAACATGATTCATACCACATAGTATTATACATTACAACCTCTAGACCTCTAACAAACATGAGGGTTACAAATGATAGGAATGGGCAACACCAATTCAAAAAATTATGATGTACAATAAACTCATAAATACAAAGAAAAAAACTATAACTCGAATTCTTGTTTCTCGATCTTTAGTTTTTCAATGACCTCCAAGTACTTGTGATTAACAAGCTCTACCTTCTTTATGCTCGTTTCAACCATTTTCATCTTCGCCTCAAGCAAATTAGCATACTACTCGGCTACCAGACGCTTCAAATCAATTGATTCAATCTTTCTTCGCATTGCAAAGATCACTTGAGTAGCTCTTTCCGTAAGTGGGATGTCATAAAAAAAAATTCGCAGCCACCATGAAAGAGCTTACACATGTTAGCATTGATCAATGAAATGCGCAACCTTTCGCGTCTTCCGCAAAAACACTTGAGACCGGAGTAAATAGACATATTTGACTCAAATTGGGGATTTAATTTAAGAAATTAGGGTTTTGTTAGGTTAATTTGGGGGAGAACGAATGATGATTCGTAATAGTTGGGATTTTAGATGTGAATCTTATTTATTGTTAAGTGTGAGAAAAAATGTGTTATGTGTAGGCGTGGGAAAATGTTTGAGAGTTGGCGTGCATTTTATCCGACATATCTCGGACGAACACACGCATATATGCTGGTGGAGTTCGGGCCAATACCCCGAACCATGCATTTTTAATCGATTTTTTATGTTAACTGTCATTTAAAAAAACCGAAATTATAACGGTTAAAATCCGGAATACTGAAAGATTTCGGGTAAAAATTTCAAATCTTTATAAGTTATCAATTGAGATTGTTCAATTGTATGTATACTTGAGCTAATCAATCGTTTCACTTACGTCTCAACCTTTATAACTTTGACATTAGATGTTCTATGCCAAGTCAAACATACATTGGTTTGCGCACATATTACAACAACAACAACAATCAAGATTGCAATCTCAATAAATTGGCTAGGCTATATATTCATTTAGATCTTTGAGTTTTATATCATTCCATATAATCCCCATCCATATTTTTTAGTCCCCCACGAGCTCTAGCAGTATGCCCTAAGTCAAGATCTTCAACGCGTCGTATCGGTGCATCTATGGTTCACCAAATCTATGGAGAGCTAGATGGCCAGACCATCTTAAACGATTTTCTCGCATCTTCTCGTCGATGGTCGCCACACCAAATTTATGTCGAATATCTTTATTGCACACCTTGTGTTTTCTGGTGTTACAACACATCCACCGTAACATTCACATCTCTGTTACGCTCATCTTTTGTGCATGAGTTTTCTTAATAGCCCAACACTCGGAGCCATAAAACAAAACATGCCTATTAGTCATACGATAGAACCTTTCTTCAAGCTTTAAATGAAAGTTATGATCACACATAATCCATGCTGCACTCTTTCACTTTGTCCATCTAGTTTGGATGCGGTGGTTGACATCGCCATCTAGCTCACCATCATTCTAAAGTATGGAGCCTAAATACAAAAAATGCGAGCTTCTCGGTATTTCTTGATCTTCCAACTGGAATATAACTTCGTTGTTTGGTAAATTTGCACTCGAGGCACTCTATTTTTGTTCGACTTAGTCGAAGCATTCGTACTTCTAACGTTTAGCTCCACCGCTCTAATCTGACATTAACTTTTGTTCTAGCCTCATCGATGAGGACAATATCATCTACAAACAACCTACATTATGCTACTTATAGGGTTATAACAAACAAACGTAATTCAATCCTAAATGAAATATTTAATCAACAAACAATCCTATGTACTTGTTGTTGTGGAATATGTACTTGGTCTGTAACTCCACTTACCATTTTATTATTACTTGACCGTGCATTTGCAAACGTGTAGTAGTATTATTATTACATTGTAATACACACACCATGAAGCCACTGATGGTTATGAAACTGATGCTTCCAATAGACATCAAGTGCAAGAAAATCCAGTGGTAAGATCTTTTATTTGAACTCATATGATTTCTTTGTTTGTGTGGTATTATGTTGAAATGGTATGACTTTTTTGTGCAAGAAGTGAACATAGAAATTGAGATGAAGTCGACTGTGACTGGTGGTGATGCAATGAAGAGTAGGAATACCAGAAGAGGGCCATAAAAAGTTGAGTATTGACATTTTGATGTTAAATATTGGTTGTTAATTGTTTAACTTGCTTATGAAGTTGTCCAATGGTAGTGTAACCTGTAATTGATTCCAAGCCAATGATGACACATTGATGGAACCATTGTGGGCTAGCAAATCATCCCAAACTCACCCTGTAAGTGTGGTGTAATGCATTCGAGTGGCACCTCAATGATTTTGGTGTGATTTTTTTTCTTTTTTTGGAAAGATGATAATGCAATTTTTCAGAAATGTGCATGGGAAACTTGAAGATGGGTTGGAAGATATGATGGAGGAAGGAGCTGAAAACCCTAAACAAGGTTGGGTTAATCTGGACAGTCAATCCTCCTTGCCAGCTCCACATATTCAACTACAACTGCGTAACCAACTATATCAAGCACCCCTATCTTCCGTGAGTTAGAGGGAAAACATTAAAGTACCTTCAGCTATGATATGAACATAGGGCAATTGCGCATACCCTTCACTAAACACAATCCAAGTCCAAGTTTCTGCTCCAACTTTCATAAGAGGGGGGGGGGGGGGAATTAAGATGGTCAGTCTTGTAGGAGTGATGAATGATATCAACAAGGGAAGCAAAGGAAAAAATGTAGAAGGAAAAGTGGTGTCAAAGGCAATGGGAAAACCAAGATGTGACTGTAACAAGAAGGGGTTTCATTTTCTAGCTTATTTCTGAACTCATAGCATGTTTTGGTTATCTATGTATGTGTTTTGGTGCACTTGGTGTTAAGTTTGTGAGTCAGAACAAGTGAAGCTAGATGCTTATTTTGTAGTTGTAAAAATTTGATGTTTGCATGTCTATTGTGTACACTCTTTTGAGACTGATAACTATAATGTTATGCTGAATTGGTTTGTGGTAATTAACAAAAGTATTAGTCTTGGAGTTTTTGTCTGGGATGCAATGGTTACTTGTATGACAAGTGCTTTAGTTACCAACTTGTTATGCATGATTTTAAACACATATTTGCATATGCACTGTCCAAAATTTGACATCACAATTTTTTAAAATATTAATGCCCATTCAAAAGTAGTAAAATATACCACAAAACTCAAAACACACAACAATCATTTATGACAAGTGAAATACAGTACATAACTAAGAAACATCAACAACAACAACCACAAATTATATTCATTACATGAACCCCAAGATGAACACATCTCAACAACATTCATACCACATAGTATTATACATTACAACCTCTAGACCTCTAACAAACATGATTCATACCACATAGTATTATACATTACAACCTCTAGACCTCTAACAAACATGAGGGTTACAAATGATAGGAATGGGCAACACCAATTCAAAAAAATTATGATGTACAATAAACTCATAAATACAAAGAAAAAAACTATAACTCGAATTCTTGTTTCTCGATCTTTAGTTTTTCAATGACCTCCAAGTACTTGTGATTAACAAGCTCTACCTTCTTTATGCTCGTTTCAACCATTTTCATCTTCGCCTCAAGCAAATTAGCATACTACTCGGCTACCAGACGCTTCAAATCAATTGATTCAATCTTTCTTCGCATTGCAAAGATCACTTGAGTAGCTCTTTCCGTAAGTGGGATGTCATAAAAAAAAATTCGCAGCCACCATGAAAGAGCTTACACATGTTAGCATTGATCAATGAAATGCGCAACCTTTCGCGTCTTCCGCAAAAACACTTGAGACCGGAGTAAATAGACATATTTGACTCAAATTGGGGATTTAATTTAAGAAATTAGGGTTTTGTTAGGTTAATTTGGGGGAGAACGAATGATGATTCGTAATAGTTGGGATTTTAGATGTGAATCTTATTTATTGTTAAGTGTGAGAAAAAATGTGTTATGTGTAGGCGTGGGAAAATGTTTGAGAGTTGGCGTGCATTTTATCCGACATATCTCGGACGAACACACGCATATATGCTGGTGGAGTTCGGGCCAATACCCCGAACCATGCATTTTTAATCGATTTTTTATGTTAACTGTCATTTAAAAAAACCGAAATTATAACGGTTAAAATCCGGAATACTGAAAGATTTCGGGTAAAAATTTCAAATCTTTATAAGTTATCAATTGAGATTGTTCAATTGTATGTATACTTGAGCTAATCAATCGTTTCACTTACGTCTCAACCTTTATAACTTTGACATTAGATGTTCTATGCCAAGTCAAACATACATTGGTTTGCGCACATATTACAACAACAACAACAATCAAGATTGCAATCTCAATAAATTGGCTAGGCTATATATTCATTTAGATCTTTGAGTTTTATATCATTCCATATAATCCCCATCCATATTTTTTAGTCCCCCACGAGCTCTAGCAGTATGCCCTAAGTCAAGATCTTCAACGCGTCGTATCGGTGCATCTATGATTCACCAAATCTATGGAGAGCTAGATGGCCAGACCATCTTAAACGATTTTCTCGCATCTTCTCGTCGATGGTCGCCACACCAAATTTATGTCGAATATCTTTATTGCACACCTTGTGTTTTCTGGTGTTACAACACATCCACCGTAACATTCACATCTCTGTTACGCTCATCTTTTGTGCATGAGTTTTCTTAATAGCCCAACACTCGGAGCCATAAAACAAAACATGCCTATTAGTCATACGATAGAACCTTTCTTCAAGCTTTAAATGAAAGTTATGATCACACATAATCCATGCTGCACTCTTTCACTTTGTCCATCTAGTTTGGATGCGGTGGTTGACATCGCCATCTAGCTCACCATCATTCTAAAGTATGGAGCCTAAATACAAAAAATGCGAGCTTCTCGGTATTTCTTGATCTTCCAACTGGAATATAACTTCGTTGTTTGGTAAATTTGCACTCGAGGCACTCTATTTTTGTTCGACTTAGTCGAAGCATTCGTACTTCTAACGTTTAGCTCCACCGCTCTAATCTGACATTAACTTTTGTTCTAGCCTCATCGATGAGGACAATATCATCTACAAACAACCTACATTATGCTACTTATAGGGTTATAACAAACAAACGTAATTCAATCCTAAATGAAATATTTAATCAACAAACAATAAAAGCCCCCCCCCCCCCCCCCACCCCCATCGTACTTTAAACTGGTCGACCAAATACTACTGATCCCATTATTCATCATCATGTTGTGATTGAGACTAATTAAATTGTATTTTTGTTGATTTGTTACAGATTTCTTAAAAGAGTTGTTGCTGAAAAATGGATTCAGTTTGAGGAAGAAGAAAGAGAGTATGAAGAGAGAGAGATATTAGAAGAGAGATAAATCAAATTAGCATAATTTCATAATAATGATTCCATGCAGTGCACCTGCTATTTGTAACAACAATCTGACGCGGCCTTGCACATGGCCCCAACTGACTAAAAGTGAAAAAGGAATCAAACGTACGGACAAAAACGAAAATGCAACGTTGCTAATTAAAATAAGCGATAAAATAAAAATAGACTCCAATGCTAAACGACGTCGTGACGCCAATGCCGCGATTCTTTTAATTTTGGCAAAACCCGCTTTTGAACTATTATGCGTCTTCACTTCTTCAACACTTAACCCAAATTCATCATTGTTCCTCATGACACTTAACTTCTCAGTAGAACCCTAGATCGCATCACAACATTGCCCTCCCCTTAAACAAGCTTTTCCTCAAGCTTGGAATGTCAAAAATCGTCGAATGAAGTCTTTCCAGTTCTCCCAAGTCGCTTCCTCTTCCGACAACCCCATCCACTGAATCATCCATTGAATCTGAACCCCATTCCCCTTCTTTATAAACTGTCGTACAAGAATTTTTACTAGTACTAACTCATCATTATTCTCTCTTTCTAGGGCTGGAATCACTGGAGTGGTGGCATCAGTGGCGCCGATCCGTTTCTTCAAGACAGAAACGTGAAACACATGATGGACCCGAGCCTCAGGAGGTAGTAATAAACGGTAAGCTATTGTTCCAACTCGTTCAATAATTTTAAAGGGTCCTGCAAACTTAGGCCCCAGTTTCCAGGTAGTGTCTTTTTTGATTGATTGCTATCTGTAAGGTTTTAATTTTACGTAAACCCATTCCCCTGGTTGAAACTCCCTCTCACTACGGCCCTTATCAACATTCTTCTTCATTTTGTCTTGTGCTAGTTGTAAGTTAAGTTTGATTTGTTGTGTTGCTTGTTGTCTGCTCTCAATTAATTCTTCCACCCCTGCTACTTTAAAGGACTTATATGGTCCTATACCAATTTGGGGTGGAGAGTAACCAAAGGTTGCTTCAAAAGGAGTTGTTCTAGTGGCAGAGTGGTGTGTGGTGTTATACCACCATTTTGCCATAGGCAACCATTTTGCCCCGGAGTTTTGGGTTGGTGCATGTCATACATCTTAAATATGATTCCAAACATTGATTAACCATCTCAGTCTGTCCATCAGTATGAGGGTGGTAGGCAGTGCTTAACTGCTGAGTCACTCCAAGAGTGCTCATCAATTCTTTCCAAATAGACTGACAAAAATCTTGTCCCTATCTGATGTAATGGTCTGTGGGAGGCCATGAAGCTTGTAGATGTTGTCTAGGAAGAATACAGCTAGGGTAGATGCCTTGTATGGGTGAGAGAGTGCAATGAAGTGTGCCATTTTTGTAAACATGTCTACTATAACCCATATAGTGTCTTTCCCCTCTGACTTAGGTAGTTGTTCTATGAAATCCATAGAAAGGTCTTGCCAAGCTCCATTAGGGAGTGGCAGAGGTTTCAACAGCCCTGGAACCTTTATGTTTTCATGTTTGCATTGTTGGCAAACTGAGCACTGAGCCACAAACAAGTGTATGAATTGTCTAAGTCCTTTCCACAAGAAAAACCCCTGAACTCTCTGATAAGTAGCATTAACCCCAGAATGCCCTCCTATACTACTCTCATGTAACATTCTGACCACTTGCAACCTCAGGCTAGTAGAACTCCCAACATACAACATGCCCTTGTATCTTATGACCTCATCATTATATGAGAAGAGTGAAACATTATAAGGTAAGACCAGCTGTTCAGCTATAACTTACTGAGCCACTTCATCTCCCACATAACTCTCTTGCAACTCATTCATCCAGTTAGGAAGCACCATACTTATACTATTGCAACTCCCTTCCTCAACTTCACTCCTTCTGGATAGGGCATCTGCATCTCCATTTTCCCTCCCCTTCTTATACTCAATCTTGTAGTCATAGCCCAACAACTTAGTCATATACTTCTGCTGTAATAGAGTAGAAATTTTCTGACTACGTAAAATTTTAAGCTTTGTTGATCAGTCTTAATAGTAAACTGTTCTTGCAACAGATATGGTCTCCATTTGTCTATGGCTAGTATGATAACCAAAAATTCGTTTTCATACACTGACAGTCCTAAGTTTTTAGGACCTAACCCTTTGTTTATAAATGCTATGGGGTGTCCTAAGGACAGCTCCTAACCCTTTATAGCAGGCATCTATCTCCACACAGAAGGGCTTCTTGAAATTTGGAAGCTGCAACACAGGAGCTTCCACCATAACTTGCTTAAGTTTAATAAAAGCCTCTTCTACTTCATCATTCCATCCAAAGTTTCCCTTCTTTATCATTTCATTCAGGGGTTTTGCAATAACCCCATATTGTCTTATAAACTTCCTATAGTACCCAGTTAACCCTAGGAAACCCCTTAAAGCCTTCATTGTACTAGGCTTGGGCCAATCCACCATACACTAAATTTTTGCAGGATCAACCCCTACTTGTCCACCCCCAATTATGTGCCCCAAATATTCAATAGTTTTCTGTCCAAAAGTGCATTTAGACCTCTTAGCTAACATTTGGTTGCTCCTCAATTTATCAAACACCAACTGCAAGTGAACTAGATGTTCCTCCATACCGTTACTAAAGACCAAAATATCATCAACGAAGACCAGAACAGTCTTTATCAATTCTTCCTTAAAAACCTCATTCATAATAGCTTGGAATGTGGCAGGGGCATTAGTTAAGACAAAAGGCATAACTTTAAATTCATAATGCCCTGAGACTGTCACAAAGGCAGTTTTTGGAATATCTTCTTCCCTCGTTCTGATTTGATGGTATCCATCTCTCAAAACAATCTTTGAAAACACCATAACATGGGTGAGTTCATCCAACAGATCCTCAATCAAAGGAATGGGATAACTATCTTTAACAGTAATAGAATTGAGCTATCTGTAGTCTACACAAAACATCCAGTTGGTATCCTTCTTCTTCAACATCAATACAAGTGATGAAAAAGGGCTATTGCTCAACTGCACTTGCCCTGATTCCAACATTTCATTTACTAATTTCTCAATAGCCTCTCTTTGAATATAAGGATATACATGTAGGGTTGTTGTTTAAAAGGCTTAGCTCCAGGGATTAGTGGAATGCTATGATCCCTGTGCCTTTTAGGTGGAGACTGGTAGGTTCTGCAAACAAGTCCTTGTACTTTTCCAGTGTGTTATGTAGTTTTGATGTAGTTTCTGTTTGTTTCTCCTCTGTTGCTGGAGTAACCATGAACAGACACCCCACTATAGTATGAGCCCCCTTAGCAAGAAGTTTGCTAACTTGCTTAGCCCTCATCATTCTGGCATCAGCCCTTGGTCTATTCCCCTGTATCACCTTCCATTCTCCATTCTGTAAGTAATACAATCTTTGATTGACAAAATCAAAGGCTGGTAACGTTAGCTAGCTTAACCCGTCTACTCCCAGCACCATGTTGCACCCACCTAAGTTAATGATCCTCACAGTAGCTTTGTAAGTTGTCTCCCCAAATGACCAGTGAAAGTCTGGGCACTTAATGTTGCAATCAATTTTCCCTCCATCAACAATAGTAACTTCCATGGTTTTTGTTTGCTCCAGTTTACACTTAAGTTGTTTGGCTCTGTTGTAGTCCAAAAAACTGTGACTACTCCCAGTATCCGATAAAATAGAAATATCATGTCCTTTTACTTGTGCCAATAGCCTAATAGTCTTAGCAGACTTCTTTCCCCTTAGAGTATGCACATAGATCTTGCATACCTCACTCCTCTCTTCCTCCTCATTGTCGTTATCCTCCTCCCCTTCCTCTGTCCCCATAATATAGTCTTTTGCACTTGTGACACATATGGTAAGGTTCATCACAGTTAAAACAAAGTTTATTCTTCCTCCTCACCTCCATCTCTTCTGGGGGTCAACCAGCCTCTCAGCTCCTCCACCCAACTTAATGTTCTCAGGGATTCCAAATGGAACCTTCCCTTTGTAGCCAGCAAAGTTGGGTTTCAAAGCTTGCCTTGGAGGTTTGGTAACCTCAAGTTGGCCTCCTGCTTCCTGGCCATGTATATGGTTTGGTTAAGGGTTGTATGGGCTAACATTTCCACCATGTATCTCACCTCCTCCTTAAGTCCACTTATAAAGCTTTTAACAAAATAATCATCATCTAAATGTCTATTCCTGTTACTCATGAAAGCCTTTAACTCTTCAAACTTGTGAATATAATCATCAATATTCCCCATATGTTTCAATTTATCAAATTCTCCAATCAAGTTTTCTCCCCTGGCATGAGTGAACCTCTCACTCACCATCTCCACAAAGTGTGGCCAACCCATGGCCTCACGGCCCTCAATGTTATCCAAGTACCAATGATCTGCCACACCATCCATATGAATACCTGCAGTTATAATTTTCTCATAATCGGACATGTTGTTCAAGAGAAAATAGCGTTGTCATTTTCTGGCCCAACCCCTAGAATCAGTACCATCGAATCTTGGGAAGTCATACCTCGACTTTTTAGTCAATGTGTCTCCTCGTGGAGGTAAGATACCACTACCTCCTGAGTTACGACCTAGTGTTAGTAGTGGCTGCACTGGAGTGGTCGCCTGTTTTGTTGATTCTCCAGATGTTTGGTCCACTTCCTTCCCAAGTTGCAGTGTGTGCAAAATCTGGTCACCATATCAGTCATGTTAGACATCTGGCTTTTGAGCTCTTTCACTTCGTCCTTAAGCTCCTGTTGACCGATCTCGAGTCCTTCGATTCGTCGTGTGTTGTTTGGTTTTGCCATGATTTTGATATCAGAGTGTGAGCACACGATTTTTAGCTCTGAGGCCAATTGTTATGATTGAGACTAATTAAATTGTATTTTTGTTGATTTGTTACAGATTTCTGAAAAGAGTTGCTGCTGAAAAATGGATTCAGTTTGAGGAAGAAGAAAGAGAGTATGAAGAGAGAGATATTAGAAGAGAGATAAATCAAATTAGCATAATTTCATAATACTGATTCCATGCAGTGCACCTGCTATTTGTAACAACAATCTGACGCGGCCTTGCACATGGTCCCAACTGACTAAAAGTGAAAAAGGAATCAAATGTACGGACAAAAACGAAAATGCAACATTGCTAATTAAAATAAGCGATAAAATAAAAATATACTCCAATGCTAAACGGCGCCGTGACGCTAATGCCGCGATTCTTTTAATTTTGGCAAAACCCACTTTTGAACTATTATGCGTCTTCAATTCTTTAGCACTTAACCCAAATTCATCATTGTTCCTCCTGACACTTAGACTTCTCAGTAGAACCATAGATTGCATCACAACAAATCAATAATCCAAAAATTCCAGCTCACCCGACGAAATGACTTATTTACCCCTGTTTCTTCAATTTTAATCTTTTTATGCAGCAATTTAATTAAAAAAATGTAATTTAAAAAAATGTAATTAAAAAAATGTAATTAAAAAATGTAATTAAAAAATGTAATTAAAAAAATGTAATTAAAAAAATGTAATTAAAAAAATGTAATTAAAAAACGTAATTAAAAAAATGTAACTAAAAAATGTAATTAAAAAATGTAATTAAAAAATGTAATTAAAAAAATGTAATTAAAAAATATAATTAAAAAATGTAATTAAAAAACGTAATTAAAAAAATGTAATTAAAAAATGTAATTAAAAAACGTAATTAAAAAAATGTAATTAAAAAATGTAATTAAAAAATGTAATTAAAAAATGTAATTAAAAAATGTAATTAAAAAATATAATTAAAAAAATGTAATTAAAAAACGTAATTAAAAAAATGTAATGAAAAAATGTAATTAAAAAATGTAATTAAAAAATGTAATTAAAAAATATAATTAAAAAAATGTAATTAAAAATATAATTAAAAAATGTAATTAAAAATGTAATTAAAAAAAATGTAATTAAAAAATGTAATTAAAATATTTTTGGTGTATATTTTCTTAATAAAATGGGGGCAATAAGGTAATTACCTGCAATACCTGCAATAAAATGGGGACATAACATGAACCAAACACGTTTTATAAATCAAGATAAAATAGTAACTTTATTCAACTATCCAACCAAACACGATTACTGTTACGCATATGAAATAAAAAATTATTTTAACTGAGTAATAGTTAATCTACATATATAACTGTGTCTCTGCAACTAAACATGCCCTAACTTTTCAAAATCTAAAGACGTAATTAGATAAATGACTTTAACACTCGTAAAATTCAAACTTTCGTACCAAATGACACACTGACGCAACCTATATATATATATATATATATATATATATATAACGTGGAATGACAGTATCAACTTAGGTTTCTTTGTCATGGCACATTTGCCACCGAACCTCACCCCCAAGCTACTAATTCACCTCCTCAAATCCGAAAGAAATTTAAATTCAGCTCTCAACCTATTCGAATCAGCCTCCCGCCACCCTAATTACACCCACTCCGCCGCCGTGTTCCACCACATACTCCGCCGCCTCTCCGCCGACCCTAAACCCCTCGCCGTCGAACACGTGTCCCGTATTGTCGAACGCATTCGCTTCCAGCAATGCTCCTGCTCTGAAGATACGGCATTAGCTGTACTTAAAATTTACTCGCGGAATCGAATGGTGGACAGAGCTATGGAGGTATTTGAAACAATGAAGGAGGTGTTCGGTTGCGAGCCGGGTGTAAGGTCTTACAACTGTTTGATGAATGCTTTTGTTGTTTCGAATCAGTTGCACCGGGCGGAAGTGTTCTTCAGGCATTTTAAGACAATGGGTGTGTCTCCGAATGTCGAAACGTATAACATTTTGATTAATGTTGCGTGTAAGAAGGGGCTGTTCGATAAGGCCAGGGAGTTGGTGGATAGTATGTGGGCGAGTGATTTGGTGCCGGATGTTTATAGTTATGGGACCTTGATTAATGGGTTGGCGCAAAACGGGGAGTTGGAGGAGGCGGTGGAGGTGTTTGATGAAATGCTTGAGAGGGGGCTGTGGCCCGACGTCATGTGTTACAATATTTTGATTGACGGGTTTTTCAGGAAAGGGGATTATGATGGGGCTAATGGGATTTGGAGGAGGTTGACGAAGGATTCTTGGGTTTATCCGAGTGTTGTTACGTACAATGTTTTGATTAGCGGGTTGTGTAAATGCGGGAGGTTTGGTGAGGGGCTGGAGTTGTGGAATAGGTTGAGGAAGAACGAGCGGAAAATGGATTTGTACACGTATAGTGCTCTGATTCATGGATTGTCTGAGTCGGGGGATATTGATGGGGCTGAGAGAATCTATAAAGAGATGGTTGAGAGCAAGGTTTCACCTGATGGTGTTGTGTATAATGCTATGCTCAATGGATATTTTAGGGTTGGGAGTATTGCAAATTGTTTTGACTTGTGGGAGCTGATGGGAAAGGAGGGCAAACGGAATGTTGCTGGTTTTAATATAATGATGAAAGGGCTGTTCGACAATGGTAAGGTGGATGAAGTTATGTCGATCTGGGAGCTGTTCAAGGAGAGTGGTCTTGTTGCTGATTCCACATCATACGGGATTCTGGTCCATGGATTTTGTAAGAACGGGTACCAGGACAAGGCTTTAAATGTCTTGGTGACAGCTCAAGAGAAAGGAGGTGTTCTAGATTCATTTGCTTATTCGTCAATGGTTAATGCGTTCTGTAAAGAAGGAAAGTTGGATAAAGCAGTTTCTTTGATTCATTGCATGACTAGTAGCGGCTGTAAACCAAATGCTCATGTCTATAATGCTTTGATCAATGGCTTTCTAGGTGCTTCGGAGTTTGAGTATGCAATTAAAATATTTGGTGAAATGGGCACTATGAACTGTTCCCCTACCATTGTTACCTACAATACTCTTATTAATGGATTATGCAAGGCTAAAAGATTTGCTGAAGCCTATGATCTAGTGAAGGAGATGCTAGAGAAAGGATGGAAACCAGATGTGGTCACTTATAGCTTGTTGATAAAAGGACTCTGTATGGACCAGAAAGTAGACAAGGCTCTTATTTTATGGAACCAAGTAATTAGCAAAGATTTCAAACCTGACACACAGATGAATAATATCATGATTCATGGCCTCTGTTCTGTCGGTGAAACTCAAGTTGCTTTGTCGCTATACTTAAACATGATATATCAGAATTCTGCACCGAACCTTGTAACCCACAATACCCTTATGGATGGCTTTTATAAGATTGGCGATTTACGAAATGCTTTGGTGATCTGGGGTCGCATCTTAAGAGCTGGGCATAGACCGGATGTTATTTCCTATAACATTAGTATTAAAGGACTTTGTTCTTGCAATAGGCTAGCAGGTGCGGTTTTGTTCTTAAATGACGCTTTGACAAACAAAATTGTTCCAACCATAATTACATGGAACATACTTGTCCGAGCAGTTATTCCTCTTGAGGGCCGGACATGAACCTTTTGCATGTGGATGGTTGAAAAGTAAGTTTCTCTATTCTTCTATTCATTGTTTTTAAATAAATGGTCCTGTATAATCCTTTATGTAAATATCTTTTAAAGTGTTGAGAGAAAAACTCATATATTTTCTTGCAAACATTATTGTTTCTACATTCTTTCAGATTCCAACTCACCGAGTTATGTCCAAACTTGACCATCCCTTAGTCCAGTAAATCTTTTCAGACACTAACTGTAGATAATTTGATCGTTAATGTTGGAATTTTGTAACTTAATTTACTTGAAGCTTTCATTGATGTTTGGGGTCACTTCCGCATGGATTATTTTTTCCATCATTTTTTGTTGATTTATTTCATTTACAGGTTTGATAGGAGTCACCTGATCATCAATTCTGGTGATCATAGCGCGTGAGGCTAGTCTGATGCAAACTCTACTTGGTGCGTGCTTGGTTTCCATCTCTTTGCATTTTCAGCATGTGCCAATCTGGTGCTGCATAGAAATCTAAAACACTCATGTTTCAGGAAATTGCTAAAATGTAAATTTGGCATATGTTATAGGTAGTACCAAAGACAGACGCAGATTACATTTGTGTCGCTGGAATACCAATATAGATAGCACAGTTGTTGAATCAACAAAAGGCACTACAAAAATCCCAGGTATGCTGTCTGGCCTTTTTCTCAAAAGCATGAAATGTTTTCTATCTTGTATTATGTAATTTCTCAATCAAAGATAGGGTATTTATCTAGATAGTTAGTTTTAATCCTTATGTTTCTGGAAAAATGTGTGTCATGAAGTACAGAAATGTTCCTGTATTACAAAAATTAGAGCACATTATGGAGCTCAACAGAATATTATGATTCTCAAGTTTAAAGCTGGTGAGGTATGTTTACCCGAGGTTTTTATTTTTTTCTGGGATGATTGAAAATATTAATATCCTGTAGCACTATAATGGTCGCATGCTTTTAGTCTTCACCTTTTCACACTGGAAAGTAAGCTAAGACATTCGCGCACGTCTTTTGTAAGATGTTCTTTCTGGAAAAATGCAATCTTTCTTGGCATATTAATAGTGTTTGTGGAAGAATTTTCAGTACGCTGCATCCCGTTTACATGCCTTTGGTGATTATAGTTGTATCACCAAACTGTATATCAATGATGCAACAGCAAGTTTAGCCTGATATATCAGCCCCAAGTAGTAATATTTTATTTGGAGTTATAACTCAAGCTACATTCAGGTGAGAACATAGAACTATAGAATTATAATGAGAGTTAGAATTCAAAATTTTAGTTGTCTTTCTTTCTCTTGATGTTTGATTGCCGACTTTTGTCATACTTCTTTGCTTAGAAACGTGAGACCTACTTACTGACCCATTTATTGTTGCTAGTGCATGGTTAAGCAATGCAGAAAAAGAACAAAACATCGTTATTGGCAGACTTAATTTTTGTTGTTGTGGCGACCTCTTTTCTGTGCATTAATAAGGAAAGAAGCAAACAGCTCCTGGCACTGGTGACATCAGATTATGTCGAGTCATTTTCTCCAACCTCCTCGGATTCAGCATTAGTTTCGATGAGGTGAGATTTTTGCTCTTCAAGTCTTGTAATTATGGATTCTAAGCGTGACGTAGCTTAGTCAGAAAAATTTTGGTACGTATAAGGACTCTCATCCATTATCTATGGTTCCATTGATCTCACTATATACTTTCTTCTACTTTTTCTTTTCTTTTCAAAATTATCATTTGACAAGTAAAACCATTCTGCCGAGAGTAATTAGGCTCATATATGTGTAGAGTTAGATCAAAATATTTGCAATTTTGTAGATGATTAATTGAACTAAAAGCAATATTTTTAAATTCAATGCATCCCCATCTGTCAAAGAACCCTCACGTTCTCCCAACTAATTCATTCATTGGACTTTTGATTATGTGGTAGCTAGAATCTTTCCATTTATGGAAAGTCTGAAGTTGCCTTTTTTGGTGTTTTGGTTTTTTTGGTATTCCACTACGTGGATCTCTTGCCAATCACTGTAAAATAACTTGAATATTTTATGTGGAAAGGAAATTGACATTACCATATGCTTTTAATTTTTTTTTTAATGGAGGGACAATCCCACTGCTTGGAAATGTAACACCTGCAATAGTAAAACAGATAAAGAAACATGCCCAACAACTGCATACTACTATTTAATACTTAAAATCCAATTATTGTAAGAAAACCCCTTTTCCTTTTCAACAGTAAATTGCGTAGACAAAACAAGCACAGGGGGATATATTCATCATATGAAAAATGAAAGAAAGTAGGTACATATCTTTTTACAATGATTAAACAGTACTAAAAACTCACAAAGATTATAATTTGCATTATTCAGAATATTATATTGTTTGAACCTTTTGAGAAATTAGGTGAATTAATCAACGTCTGACCTAATCTACAAGCTTAGTCCAGATCAGCATACTTGGAGGAATTAAGGAAGACTAACTGAAGTTACTTTCTTGATTATTTTAACAATGGATTGCAAGTGTTATATTACTGTTCGTTTCATTTTCTTTGGGTGTTATTTTACTAACAAAAACTCCCACTACCGCATTCTTTAATCAATTACTCTGTCCAATCAACTATAAACCATAGTTTTATTTTCTTTTTTTTCCTTTTTTTTATTCTAAGAGGTCCTCTGCATCTTTATTTCCTTAGTACTGTCTTGTTCAACCTGTTTATTATTTGCCTTTTTAGTTGAAGCACTTTCTCCTTTTCTATTTCAGCACTTTCGTTCGAATTCTTTTCCATAGGGTTAGGAAAGTGGAAACCTTTCCTAGATTCCTGTCCATGTGTCAAAAGAGTATTCGGATTCCCCTAAAACACTTTCTTGACTTAATACTCATCTGATCATAAGTAATTCTTCTTTGAACTACCTGTTCATCAGTTGAACTCATGGACAGAGAAATGGGATTTATCTCTCCTTCATCGTATCTCAGGACGTCAAACTGGTTATTTGAAGAAACTAAGGTAACAAAATGGACTGTCGAGGAGAATAAAAGATTTGAAAATGCTCTTGCATTTTTCGATAAAGATACTCCGGACAGATGGAAGAATGTGGCAGCCATGATCCCAGGAAAAACGGTCAGTGATGTGATTAAGCAGTACAAGGAATTGGTGGAAGATATTAGGGATATAGAAGCGGGGCTGATACCAATTCCAGGTTATGATATTAATAATTCATTTAGATTTGAGTGGCTGAGTGATCAGAGCTATATGGGGTTTAAAGAAATACACAGTTCGAGTGGAAAATCAAATGGTTCTACTCGGTTTTCGGATCCAGAACGGAAAAAGGGAGTGCCATGGACTGTGGAAGAACACAGGTTAACACCTTTTTTCTTTCTTATAATCGTGTTAGCGACCTCTGATAAGCATTTGATACGAATTAGATTATTTAGAGAATCTAGAGTGACAATTGCATAATTCCATTGTTGGTTACAACATACATACACATGATGAATGAATGATTTTTAATTGGACAATGAGTCATTGCTAATCAAACCAAATAGTATCACACCAAAGAAGGGTGTATTATATCAAATTTAAATCGGTATAACTAACTACTTCAGTTGGCTTATAGAATGTACGAATAGTATGGCAGCCCATGGAATTGCATACCATTTAGGTGCTAACTGCAAACAAATTGTCAATATTGTTCAATTATTTATCTGAACACAGGTAACCATTGGTTTGTCACCCTTTTCGTATAATCTGACAGAAAGACACGTAATTTATTTTTTTATTTTCTTTTCCCTCAAACAAGACACGATTTAGGAAGATAAAATGGTCTGTGATGATGTAGATGTAACAATCCCCTTTATTCAAATATACTTTTGTTATGTTGAAACTTCAGGCAATTTCTGTTGGGGCTAAAGAAGTACGGAAAGGGAGATTGGAGAAATATTTCTCGCAATTTGGTGACGACGAGGACCCCAACTCAGGTTGCCAGTCATGCTCAGAAGTACTTCATGAGGCAGGTTTCTGTAGGGAAAGACAAGAGAAGATCGAGCATACATGATGTCACAACTGCCGATCTTAGCGAAACTATGACCGTTCCACCGGAGAAAAATATCTTTCCTTCAGCAGAGAAATCAAACTCGATGTTCGGGTATAAATGGAGTAATTGGGAGTGTGTATGATTCTAACTTTACAGATAAGTCGTTACCGTTTACAAGGAAGAAGCTTATCTTGGATGGAAAAAATATCAGTGCTGTGCTCCTATTGCTGCCTTATGAGATTTGTGGAAGGTGTTTAATTAGATAGCTTGTGCTATACATTGTCGTCGTACACCTTAAATTGCTAAAAAGCGAATACATTTAGTAGAAAAACGCCATTGCATACTTGCGATTCCTCCATATCATCGATATCGTCTGGTTATTCGTAGAAATAAACTTCTGTAGGTTGAGAAACAAGAATGCATGTGGATTTTTTTTTTGGATGGTTTGCCTATTCTGTGATCTGCTAAATCAACACTTGATACTTGCGGAGTATGATTTGTTAAAAACGGTGAAAACCAACTTAATCACCGTGCCTGATTAGATCAAAATAATCTTGTAATATATATAACATTATGTTCTTCCACGATTGTTGAAAAGAAATCATTGTTGTTTGTGTCCAAACCTCAAACCAAGTAACTTGACACCAATTTTCAGAAAAGCCGTATCTAATACAATTAACTTTTTGGGTCACGGTAACGGATGCGGCAATATGGGTATCATACGGTACGGATACATCGATACGACATTTTTAAAAAATAGACGATACGATACGACATGATACGTATATATATATATATATATATATATATATACGTATCATGTCGTATCGTATCGTCTATTTTTTTTATATATATATATATATATATATACTAAAAAAAATGGCACGTGTTACGCACGTGCCGATGTATGTAGGCATGGTTGATATTATTAATATTATGGTGTAAATACTTTATATCTGGACTTTAACATAATAATCGGATAAATTTTGCCTTATTAATAAAATGGTCCATCTTGGTGGTCTTTGTTAAATAATTAAACTTGTTTGACAACTTTTAAGATATTTTTGTAATTTTGTGTGCAATTTAAACCTGCAGTCCTTTGATATATAAATATACATTTATTAATAATAGTCAGCGAAAGTGGCAAATAACAAAGTATATGAGTCACAAGAGTAAAAAGAAAGAGCAAAATAGGGAAATTAAAGTTAAAGTAGGGGCAATATTGAAACTAAAAAAAATGTGGTCCCTTCTCTACCTTTCTCACCACCGCGACTTTCGTCACGCCCCCCTCCACCTCCACCACCAAGTTCCTCATCGACATCCCCGACGCATTACTTACTCTACTGCACGCCATGATCACCACCACATCCCACGCCGCTGGCAACGTGCACAACCACCACCACCACATCTGGCCCCTTCTGCGACCGCACCATCACCACCACATCTCATCCCTCTGAAGACGCGCATCACCGCCACCACAACCCGCCCCTCTCTCAACGACACGCACCATCACCACCATATCCCATTCCTATGGAGACACGTACTACCTCCAACACATCCCACTCCTCTGGCGACGCGCACCATCGCCACCACATTCCACGCTTTTGACGATGCGCAACACCACCACCACATTCTACGCCATCGACGACATGCATTGCCACCACCACATCCCACTCCTTCGGCGACGCGCACCACCGCCACCATATCCCACGCTCCCGACGACGCACATCGCCACCACCACATCTCACGATCCCGACGACACACATTGCCACCACCACATCCACGCGACAAAGTTCAAAATTACGACTGCTCTTTTTCTTTTTCTTTTTTGAGTTGCAACATATTGAAAAGTAATTCGATGAAATAATAGGAGCAAAATAGAAACACAAACTACATGACTAAAATCTCCTTTATTATTTAGTATATATATATATATATATATCAATAAGTTGAATAACATAAATGTGTGGGACAAAAATAAAAGAATTTTAAAGTAAAAGGACCGTTCAACATTTATAGCGGGCCACTAAGTTAAATAGCATAATATTGGGGGGAAAATAAATAAATCAACAAGTAGAAGGATCATCCTACAATTAACGGCAGTATACTAAGTTAAATAACAAATTTTGGGCGCACGAATCAAATAATTCAAAAATAAAAGGACACTGGTAAAAAAGTAAATAATACAAAAATGGGGGGCAGCACGGGCATGTACAAATTTTCATTAATGTTTTAATTAGTATTATTCGATGGCAAATTAATAAGATTAAAACCCAAAAATCTGATTTTCCATGTATTATTTTTATATAAAGCAATAAGAAATCATAAATTATTCTACTATGGTTGACCGTATTTATGTGAATAATCATAAGTTATTAAACATCGCCACGCACGACCCTACCTCTTCACATGGTTTCGATTGTACCGCTGCACCCCCGCCCTGACCGCTCCACCACCCGTTTTTTCGCGAAAATCCCACTTTGACGCCCAACTTTCTCTGCCCCAAAGGTCGAATCAATTTTCTTCCAGCACGTCGCAACCAAGTTCCCACCACCACATCATATGCCCCGACGATGCGCATAACCACCACTATATTCGACCCATCCGATTGCGCATATCACCACCACCGCATCACACGCCTTCGACGAGGCCCATCAACACATTCTACGCCACAAAGTCCACAAATGCGGCCACCCCTTTTCTTGGTGTTTGAGCTTCAGTATATTGAAAAATAATTACATGAAATAACATGGACATACCAAATTACAACACCAAATTACAAGACTAAAGCGTAGCAATTTATAGATATAATATATATAGATAGACATAATATAACATAACATAGTAATTAGTTGAACTTACTAGGGCAAAATTGAAACAAAGAAAGATCGACGACGAAATGAGCTAAATAACAAAAACTTTTGGTGCAAAAATTTTTAAAAAATTTAAACTTGAAGGATTGTGTTACAATTTACTATGGAGCCCAATAGCAAATAACAGAAAACTTTAGGGGCAAAATTAAAATAGGTAAAAACTATAATGATTGTTCTGTAATTTACGGTGGAGCACAAAAGTAAATAAAAAAATTTTTAGGGGCGAAAGTGAAAGAGTTCAAAGACGCATGGGTATTTCTAAAATTTACGAGTCAAATAACAAAAACCTTTGGGGGCAAAAATAAAAAAATCTAAAATTTGAAGGTTGTTACAATTTACCATGGGGCTCAAAAATAAATAAAATAAACTTCAGAGGCAAAAATAAAAAAAATTCAAAACATATGGACTGATTTGCAAATTATCAAGTGCTAACATTATTCCCTTTTATAGATAATATATATATATATATATATATATATATATATATCTTATATGTATATTATGTATTTTTCATTTTTAACCAATAATAGAATTTAAAAATTAAACATGAAAAATAAAAAATACATACAAAAAGGGGTTGAAACTTGGATTAAAAGAAACCATGCGTCAAAACTCAAAGCAAAAACATACGACGTTAATTTCAATTTACAAGTTCATAACAAGTTAATAAGCTTGTAATATTACATAATCAAAATGCTCGATACTTGACTAATGACTACATAAAATCATATTAACAAAAAAAAAGTGAATTAACAATAATTATTTCAAGTAATTTACTTTGAAATTTAAACTAAATATCACAATCTACATAATTTTTTCTTTGGTGGAATTTATCTTTTTAAACCACCAAATATTAAAAGTTAGTAAAAACGACCAACAATAGTTCTAATACGTAGAGCAATCATATCGGATCGCAACGATATCTTCTTTTAAAAAAAAAAGTAATAGATATACATGTTACGTATTGTACGAGTATCGTTATTTGTATGGATATTGGGTATGTATCTGATACTGGATAATCAGTTTAGTATCAGTATCGCTGTATCGGTGCTTCACAGATAACCAACTGTCGCACGCCACGTACTGGTGATTTAGAAGAGTGTAACAAATACTGTTTGTTCAAACTGGACCGATGGTGAAAACCAAAAGGAAAAAAGAAAAAAGCGAAAACAGTAAAGAAAAAAACAAATATCTGCAGAAACTGAGAAACGAGGTAAGAAGATGACGATGTTGATGATGAAGCCTTGTTGTCACCTTTCAAGATTTTCTCTTTCACCTCTCAAAACACCAAAAATTCTCAAACCCGATTCCTTTCATACACTCTTTACTTCAATTAAATTCGATACAAAGCTCAATGACAGTCATGGCTTTATCTGTAATTCGAGAAAAGACAGTAAAGATGGAGTCTTTATGCTACCTTTGCTCACCACCTTTCATTTTGAGGTAAATATCATTATCCCTTTTGATATCAGGTTAAATTAGCACCCCTTTTGCTTCAAAATCGAATCTTTAGTACTGACTTGTGCTATTTCCTCTTCAACTGGTGAATAATATGTCTTCACATTCAATAAGTTCTTGAATTATTGTGATGTGCAAAGGTTGTCTTTTAAGTGTTTGTTCGGGCATACTGAATTGTCGTCTCATCTAAAAGCTCCAGCTTGTAACAAGATTGGACATTTATGTTTCTCTGTGTATTTTCGCCTTTTTGGACATTTTGTGAGCTTTTATCGTTTGATTCGAGCTAAGTGAAGCTATGGTGACGATTGGAAATTCACAAGTAAAAATGCAATTGACATTTTGGTTAAGCATAGTTGTTACTCGTATTGGTTTCCAGTTGTATTAACAAAAATGGATGCATAAGAAGAAAATCGGAGTTTCTTTTGTCCAAATAAGTTGATTGATGCCTGCATTTTATTGTAATTATGATGATGATTGTCCAGCTTGAATTCCATCTGTCTCCCTATGGCAGGAAACGTTCGGTTTAAGGCTTGCAGTGATTACAGCTTCGAACGCGTTGATGTTTGCTATACCTGTGGAAGCACTTGCAGAAACTTGTGAAGCAGATAACTCTGTCTTCAATATGAATATGCCGGTTTTGCTTCTTGTGGCCCTTATAGGGGCCACTGTTGGAGGTAAGTTACTCGTCGAGAGCAATAAAAATCTGCTGAATTAGTTTTGTTTTGTTCCTCGATATGATTCGTATATGATTGCTCTTGGTGGTTCTACTAAGACCGTTAGTACTTTGCTACCACCTGTTTCTATGTCCAAACTTTTTTTTTTCTTTTCCCATTTTAATCTTATATGGTAAGGGATGTGAGATTGGGACCTATGTTAGGGCCAGATGCTATATCTTGTGGTGTTCTATGATTCACCTCCAAATAACTAGTAGGTCTTTCGATTTCAGTGATTTTCTCTATTCGATTAGATTAATTTTCCATAATTCAGGACTACTTGCACGACAAAGGAGAGGAGAACTGCAACGACTAAATGGGCAGTTGCGACAGATCAACACGGCTTTGAGAAGGCAAGCTAAAATTGAATCTTACGCTCCCAGTTTGAGCTACGCTCCTGTTGGTGGACGGATTGTAGAGAAGGAAGTCATAGTCGATCCTAGAAAGCAAGACTTAATTTCTCGTCTCAAAAAGGGGAAAACCCTCCTAAGAAATCAGGACCCAGAGAGAGCGTTTTCTGAGTTCAGGACGGCATTTGAGCTTGCTCGGAATCTGGGGGATAAAATCGAGGAAAAAAAGGCTGCAAGAGGCTTAGGTACTATTCGTTATCGATTTATCCTGTCTTAATATCCATAATGTAGTAGAATTTTTTGTATGATTAGGAATTTAGAATAACCATTTATACATTTATAGGTGCATCATTACAAAGGCAAGGCAAATTTAAAGAAGCCATAAAGTACCACTCAATGGTTCTGGAGATATCACAAAGGGAAGGGGAGGAGTCCGGAAGTACGGATGCTTACGGAGCAATAGCGGATTGCTATACCGAACTTGGAGATCTGGAACGAGCTGCAAAATACTATGATCAGTATATTGCCAGGTTACGATCAGACTAATACGTTTCAGGTTTTTGGAATCTCTATACTGTGTTAGGTTGAGGATGCTTCATTTTGTAGAGTTTGTCGCGACGAATAACACATTTTTGTAAACCTGTCACCCTCTTGCAAGTGAATTTGACTTCTTTTGTTGATTTGCTCAACTTTGTTAATATCTCCTTACGCATCCATATTTAGGATAAGTACCAAATTGTTGAATGATATTATTCTTAATGTTTCTTAGCAGATACTCTTGTTCATATATATTGACTGACTATATACCATGACCATTGACCTATTGATGCATTATACTTGTAAAATTCATTTTTGTCATGCTGACTCCAGCTTTTTTGCTAGTTTCATAAACAATGGCCTGAGTTTTCATTCTATCCCAAATATCTAATACCCAAAATTAGGAACTTCAAGATTTTATCAACAACACAGTACTTCAAATTTGTTATTATGTACAAAAGGTAGCTTCTTGTTGAAGTAAAGAGTCCATCCCATGTGCTGATTCAAAGGCTAAGGGAATGGTCGTTCTTAGCACATTTGACACCCCATCCTGTTAAGAAATTATTCCACATCGCTTGAAATGATTTTGGATTATTCTTAATAAAGAGAATTTTTTAACTTCACTTAATAAGACCTGAAGAAATATGGGCTCTAATTTTAAGCACTCTTTTTTAGTCTCTTAGGGGACTTGCTCTCTATTGCTCCTCTAATTTTAAGCACTCTTTTTTAGTCTCTTAGGGGACTTGTTCTCTATTGCTCTTTTCGCTTTGGATAGAATTTACTGGCCCAATTCGAGACTGCATTTCGAAACCACCCGTCTCACCAATAGCGTCTCCACTGCGAAAAAACTACAAGAACTATCAATTTAAAGCTCAAAATCGTACTTTTCGCATTCACAAGAACTAAAACATGCACATAAAGTATGCACGTATATACTGATTCCATAGTGCACAGCTTTATTAGCGGGAAAGCAACATTGTGGTAGTTCAAATTATTTACGCAGAGCAGCGAAACTTACTATACAGGCAATTAACTCGAGGTGCCTTTCTTGTCCACCACATGATTCTTTGTCTATAAATGAGATGGTGTTACTATTTTTCATCGTAATTAAATCAAATTCAGACCTATATGGTCAACTTTTGCCGTTATTTCCAGTTTCATACACCATACCAAGCATTTCTGTACGAGGTAAAAGTAAGCATTTTTCTTAATATTCACGCCATGCCCAAAATTCACCTAAAGACTAGTACTATTTTCAACACACGCTATGTATCATAAATATAAGTAGACTGTCGCAAAACTTATGGTCAATAATGGTGGCCAGACCTAAATATCTGACTATACGAAGAGTGAAAACTGAAACGCATACAATTAAAATAACTTCATAAGGAGTTGTTAGGGCCACCCCCTCATGACCGTGTGGGCTAGGGGTGTTATGGGCCGGGGACCTGCCGGGTCGGGACCCCGGCCCATCGGGTTCTGCCGGGGCGGGAGCTGTTGCACAGCCCCCGTTCCTCCCGCCGGGAACACTGTTCCCGGCGGGCGTGATCCCGGCGGGCAGTTTGCGCCTTTGGGGCTGGAATCAATATCCAATTTACAATCAACTATAATGCCTATAATCGTATTAATTTTCGAAATCAATCCCTAATTGCAGAAAATTTGAGTTGTGTGTGTGTGTGTCTGTGTGACCGTGGGTGTGTGTTGCGTGTTCTGTGTTCTGTGTGTGTGTTGTGTTTGATTTAGAGAAAAAAAAAGCACATTAATTTAAGCACATTTAAAAAATTTATAGTGGCTTGTCCCCCACTATATTTTGTTCAAGGTAGTATTCAAATATAATATTCTTCACACTCTTATTTTTATTGCTTATTTTTATTGCAGTGTAGTGATGGGTGCGTAATGTGGGGAGCAAAAAAGTGTAAGAAAACAAATATATATATATAGTGGGTTGTCTCCCACTTGTTCAAAGGTAGTACTCCTTTAATATTCTTTACACTTTTTTTTTCTTTTTATTACAGGGCACATTACATGAATTTCTTTCTTTTTTCTTCACTTTTTTTCTTCTCTTCTTCTTTACTTTCCCTTCACTACCGCCAACTGCCATGTTAAGCAGGAAAAAAAGAAGAAGAGGACTAATGAAAAAAAAAAATTGCAGACTTACTCCCGGGATCCCGCGGGAGGTAACGGGATCCGGTTTGGATCCTGTTCCCTCCCGGCGGGAGTCAGACCGGGAGCAAATTCCCGGTCTGACCGGGAGGGTATTTTCCGGGTTTTTCCCGGCTCGGGGAAAACCCGCCGGGTCGGATTCCAAGATCCCGACCCGGCCCAAACACCCCTAGTGTGGGCTAAGACTAATTAGGCCCAACTTGTTTAATTGATTTAGTTTTGTTTTAAATTATTAGGTTAAGTTAAAATCTTAGATGGTAGTTATCTTGTTAATATTTTCATATCATTATAAGATATTATTCTATCTTAAAAATTAACTTGCATATATCTCCTTATTATGTATCTAGACATATTTAGGCGGCATATACAATTGGATATCTTGTATGATATTGCAGAATCTTTCGGATAAGGCAAGACGATACAATCGGGTTGCAACATAATAATCGGGCGTACTCATCTATAAGGAAAGAGGATATTCTGAGGATTGCAATTGAAGATATGATGAAGATTTTGTCATGCCTATATAAGGAGAAGACTCGAGACAATTAGTGGACACTTTGAAAAAGATAATTGGTGATTTAGTCATGTATCGAGTCAAAGCATTTTCAAAGAGGAGCATTAAGTTAGAGGAACTCTGGAGTAGCTTAGTGTGTTCTTCGAGTCAATCGAATATTTCAAAAATAGTTGAGGGATAGGTGTTGCAACCGCAAATATTAGAGGGAGTCTAAGATTTGGGTTGATGTAAAACTTACATTGTAATTCTTAAGTAAGATATTGGTTGAGTCAAACTTTTGGGTGCAAACCCCGTGGACTATGACCATTTGGACCGAACCACGTTAAACTCTTTTTGTTCTTTACTGTTTTATGTTTAACTGTCTTCTCTTAGTTGCAACAGTAAAACAACTTTTAAACGTTAAAGAACTGTTATCTATCTTACTTACAAGTGCAGTTGCAACTACTGTCAAGTGCAACTTCATCCGATAATAAGTAACATAGATCTAAGATCTTTCAACTGGTATCAGAGCGGGTCACTATATTGCATAGTGTAGATTCTAGTTTAAAGATATTTTCTTTTGTTTTAAGTGTTTTTCTTATGGAGGAAATGAGGGAAGGTTTGTCGACCATAAAGCCACCAATGCTGACGACAACAAGAGAAGTTGCAAGAGTTTTTCTAACTGTGAAGTTGCAAGAGATGCTTGGAAAGCTATTGAGAGCACACACCAAGGAAACGCAAAATTTCGTGTGTCCAAATTACAACTGCTGAACGACCAGTTCAATTTCATGCATATGGAAGAAACTGACACCATTGTACAATTTTATTCCAAACTCAGGCATCTAGCAAGTGAAGCTACCATCATTGGAGCTGACTTTCCAGAATCCAGAATTGTACTAAAGCTTCTGGGATCCCTACCAGGAAGATTTGCAATGAAGGTCTCAACAATTGAAGAGGCAAAAGACATCAACACTCTACCCCTTGCTGATCTCATGGGTTCCCTCACCGCATGGGAAATGCAACTCAAAAGAGAAGGATACACCATCTCCCAAGGAGTGGCACAAACAAATCTCCCTAAGATCAGTCCCAACACCAAACTGGTCCAATCACTGGCTCTCCTCACAAAAGGTTCAATAAAATGAACAAACACTAGAGTAAAGGTAACTCTTCTAGCCGTGTTGCAAGTCCTTCTGATAATTTTAAAAATCCTTTCGCCACTAATAGACTTGACAACAAAAGGTCTGGAAGGGGTATTCAATGCAGAGAATGCCAAGAATTTGGATACATAAGGGCAGACTGTGAAAACCTTCTCGAGAAAAACAAGAGTCGAGCTATACTAGCATGGAGCAATGACGAATCAGAAGAAAACGAGGAAGACTCTGAAGATGTAACTGATGTTGCACTTTCATCCTTCATTCCTTTCGCTAGAGCCACCATGGCTGTTGCAATACAGAACTTGACAGAACCTGATTGCGACTCACTAGATAGTGATGATTTGGACCACATAGACAACATGGAGTCCATTCGCAAAAGAAATTCTGAACTTGAGGCTCAACTCAAAATTGTCTCATCTTTTGGTAGCCCAATCAAAATGAACAACAACACTATGGAACTTGAAAGAAAAGTTCTCTCACTCACAATGGAAAGAGACTCCTTACCTGCCGCTCTTTGACACATCCCTCAAGGCACACAAGGTATTGGAAGATGTGCGTGACCTCACTCATTGAGCTAGGACTCCTTAGTAAAAAATATGAAGTTACTAACAATCTGGAAAAGGTTCTAGACCCGCAGAAGGTTGCAATTGGGAAAATTGGAGTCGGCTATAGTGATCATGTCATCCCAAAGTTTCTTGGAGACACCAAAATCACTGTATCAAAGAAGAAACAGATACCCAAATGAGTTGAAATTCCACTTGACTACTCTCAGATTCAACTTCCTCAAGTTCAGGTACAACCGAGTCATAACTCTCACTTACCTACTACTAACTCTAGTTCTCTTAACAGATTTCCAAGAGGATGGTTTGTTCCAACATACCACCATTTTGGTGTCCAAGGACACATCAAACCCTACTGCTACCAACTCTGGGAGCCTCAACCCACATCCCAGTCCAAAATGCCTAAAATACAAACCAAAAAGAAGAGAAAGAACCAAAGGAAGAAGAAAATCAAGTAGACTGCAACACCAATTGCAACCGAGAAGGGAGTTAAACAAATTTGGGTTGAAAAATCAAATAATACTCTTACATGTTTCATTGCATGTTTTACTTCTCAACGTGCATCCTACTCTAACTTATGGTTCTTTGATAATGGCTGTTCCATACACATGACAGAAGATAAAAACATCTTGAACAACTTTGTTCATGAACGAAAATATGATATTGTGTTTGGAGATGGTAACCGAGGAAAAATTATTGGAAAAGGAACACTGAATATGAAGGGATTCCCAAACTCAAGGATGTCTTCTACGTTGATGGGTTACATGCTAACCTCATTAGTATCAGTCAGATGTGTGATGATGATCTATATGTTCGTTTCACCAAATATGAATGTGAGGTTGTTGATCAATTTCAGAACATGGTACTACAAGGGTTAAGGAATACTGAAAACTGCTATACCATGACTAATTGTAAAGCTGTTATCAGTTCACTAACTTGAAACTTTAGTGCAGACACCATTGCAGATCTCTGGCACCAAAGGCTTGAGTACATCAACTATAAATCTCTTGCACATCTCTTTAACAACCAAGTGGTAAGATGGCTACCCAAACTTGGTCTCAAACCTCTAGGCAAGTGCAGTTCATGCCTTGAAGGCAAACATAAGAAGGTCAACCATGCCGTGTTGCAACACACCCCATCAGTAAGAATCTTAGAACTCCTTCACATGGATCATGTAGGGCCAATCCAGAGGGAAAGTATCTCCGGTAAATGTTACATTTTTGTATGTGTTGATGACTTCTCTCGATTTACTTGAGTTGAATTTCTCAAAGAAAAAATGAATCTTTTGTTGTCTTTAAAAACCTTTGCAACACAGTTGCAACCGAAAAAGATTTAACTGTTAAAAGGATCCGAAGTGATCATAGGAAAGAGTTTGAAAATTCCAGCTTTAACACCTTTTGTACTGATAAGGGAATATTTCATGAATACTCATCACCCATTACACCTCAACAAAATAGTGTGGTAGAGAGGAAGAATAAGACACTGGTTGAGATGGCTCGAGTTATGCTAAACTCAAAGAAAATTGCTCTAAAGTTCTGGGCAGAAGCAGTTAACACTACATGCTATGTTTCAAACCGTGTGTATCTACGCCCAGGTACAACTAAGACTGCCTATGAGATCAGGAAAGGTAAACGTCTGAGTGTTCATCATTTTCACATTTTTGGGTGTGCGTGCTATGTACTGAATGATAGAGAATCCAGAGGTACGTTTCAACCAAAATTCGACTTAGGCATCTTTGTTGGTTACTCTCGCAACAATCATTCTTATCATGTGTTCAAAATGCGTACTCAAACTGTTGTAGAATCATCTAACGTTGAGTTTGATGATTAAAGGGACTTTGCATCAACCTCCTCAGAAGTCAAGATCACTGAGCTGATTAATCCATAAGAAGAGGATGAAGCACGATCAATGACCTCCATGATCATCCCACCAGCTGCAACTAACCCTGTGAAACCACCAGTTGCAACTACTCCTGAGGCCACAATGGAAACTGATCCCCAGCCAGAGGTAAACGAAAGAACGGAGCACCTGGACCCCTGGAGGCTCCTCCACACATCAGGTGAAATCATCCTCATGAAGCTGTCATTGGCCACATGAGTGAAGGTACTCGTACATGAGATCTCCCTCATAAAAGGTATGACTAGATGGTTGGATTTGTGAGTTATACCTCCAAAATTGAGCCCAAGAATGTAAAGGAGGCCCTGATGGAAGAGGCATGGATTGAGGCCATGCAGGAGGAGCTTAATCAATTTGAACGAAATGAGGTCTGGCAGTGAGTACCTAGACCTGCCAATGTGAACATCATTGGTACAAAGTGGATATTCAAGAACAAGACTGACGAGCTAGGAAATATTGTTTACAACAAAGCAAGACTTGTTGCACAAGGCTACACGCAAGTCGAAGGAGTGGACTATGATGATACTTTTGCACCAGTCACAACACTGGAATCTATACGCCCCTTACTTGCTGTTGTATACGTCTTACGCTTTAAACTGTTTCAGATGGATGTCAAAAGTGCTTTCTTGAATGGGTTTCTAAATGAAGAAGTCTTTGTTGAACAACCTAAAGGTTTTATTGACCCTCATTTCCCCACCATGTTTTGAAACCGAAAAGAGCACTTTACGATCTCAAACAGGCACCTCGTGCTTGGTATGAAAGACTCACCATTCACCTTCTTGAGAAGGGCTACACCAGAGGAAGTGTAGCTTGAACCTTGTTTTATAAACATTTTGGAGCTAACATTCTTATTGCACAAATATATGTAGATGACATAGTGTTTGGTTCTACACCCCCCAGCGAGTTGCAACAGTTTATATCTGTCATGAAAAATGAGTCTGAAATGAGCATGGTTGGTGAGCTCACATACTTTCTTGGTCTACAGGTCAAACATCAGAATGATGGGATATTTATATCTCAGACAAAGTACGCCAAGATATAATCAAAAGATTTGGGCTTCAACATGCCAAACCTATGAAGACCCCCATGGGATCAACTGACCGACTCAGCAAGGACGACAATTGCAACTCGGTGGATCCCAGTCTCCACATAAGCATGATTGGTAGCCTGTTGTATCTCACTGCTAGTCGCCCTGACATCTACTTTAGTGTTGGAATATGTGCTTATTACCAAGCCGACCCAAAGGAGTCTCATTTCAAGGCTGTTAAAAGGATCATTCGATATATCTCAGGTATAGTTGACTTTGGTCTCAGTTACAACTTTAACAATAACCTCTCACTTGTAGGTTACAATGATGCGGATTGGGCCGGATGTGCTGATGATAGAAAGAGTACCACATGAGGATGTTTTTATCTTGGAACCAACCTTGTGTCATGATTCAATAAGAAACAACTCTCAATTACCCTGTCAACAGCAGAAGCTGAATATATTACTGCAGGGAGCTGTTGCACCCAACTAGTCTGGATGAAAAAAATGCTGGAAGACTATGGTATCTCTCAAAATGAAATCCTTCTTTATTGTGATAATACCAGTACTATTAACATATCTAAAAATCCAGTGCAACACCCCCGTACCAAACATATTGACATTATATATCACTACATTAGGGAACTGGTAGAAGCTAAGATAGTTGAATTACATCACGTGTGTACTGGCCTTCAACTTGCCGACATTTTTACAAAAGCTCTCGATGTCATACGATTTGAGCACCTTCGTAAGTCATTGGGCCTCTGCCTTATGTGAATTGCAACAGGGACACTGTTGTAACTAAGGATGACTTTTTTTGGACTTAATTACTTATTCCATTATGAAGTGTAGTCCCCTGATTCAAATTGATACATGTGTTTTTCTTCTCAGTAGCTCCTCAATTCAAAAAAAAAAAGGGGACGGAAAATAGAAATTATCTTAAAAATACTTTCAATTTGAAAGAGACATGCACGACAAGGTGATTTCTTTGGAGCCTGTTCCTGGCTGTCAGTTGCAACTGGAAAGAGCTACCTGACCTAAAAGAAACAAGTGTGAAAGCTATCAATTCTTATCCCATGCGTCTTCTCATTGAAAAGAGCCACATTGTTCACAAATGTGTCAGTGTGAAAGTTGCCAGTTGTGTGTATTCATTATGCAAAGTTGCAATTAAGGATATTACATGATGTCGATTTCTATCTTAGGACTTAGTCTCACTATGGAATTTTTAATTATCTTCGGTTTTTTTGATTCCCTATTGCTCTTTGTTGTTGGGTTCAATTCTAAATGATTTGTGGATCCCAATAATTCATCGACTGTGTTTCTTTTCGTGTAATATTAGGAGTTGTTTGGCCAAAACGTGTCAACGTATAATTGCGTTACCTCGTGCTTATCTCAACTTGATTTGCATATATCTTTTCTCTCGTGTAGGCATATCTAACGACGTATGAAAAGATTGTGTTAACTAAGGATAAGAGATTACTTTTTGGTAGGAAAGTTTCTCTCCTAATTTCTAGGGTTAGGGAATCTATTTATTACTCTGCATATCAATTACTTTCCACTACTCAGTATTCTCTTTCCTCCTTCTCTCTCACAAGCAAATCTCACGATCTTTCTTGCCAAGTTGTTCTCTGCATACAGATGGGAGGTTCTGCCAAGAAAGCCACCGCCTCATTCTCTGACGAACCCATCGTCATGGACCCCCTGCAGACAGTTCCACCCGCAGATCCTCCATCACCAGCGGCTTTTGAACACGAAGAAGACTACACCGCCTGCAGCTGCATAATAGTTTATTTATCCTGAAGTTGCACATGTTGCCTTTGCTCTGAAATATGCACGATCACATTCTGATCAATTCTACACCCGTGAGGCCTAGGCCCGATTTGCTGGGTATTTGAAGCGTACTCTGGTGGATGATCGTTATTTGGACGAAAAGACCTACGCCAACACTGATATCTTGGCTTCGCTGGAAAAGCATGGCTGCCTAGTTGCAACTCAGAAGGCTACCAGCTACTCTAAGGTGTTGATTCAGGAGTTCTATGCCAACTTGACCCCCCAATTGGATGATGAGGGTTCTCTCCAATGCCACATGGTCTTTATTCGCAAGAACGTGTGCACTCTTACCCCTGAACTCCTCTCTACTGCTATGGGTGTCCATGAAGTGGACTATGGTGATCTGTCCGAGTTGCAACTGGAGAGCAACCTTGGCAAAGTTGTGACGGAACTCACTGTATGCCTCACTAGAACCTGGTCCTCAGAACCCTTCACCAACCAGCGGACTCACCAACAGGTACAATTTACTTTTTCTCATTCTTGTGTGTCACTGGTTACCATGCACTCAGCACTCCACTATGAATGAGGACGTTGCAAGTGTCCTTTACCGTATTGGCACGAGTGTTGCAATTGATCTGGGCAAGCTTGTCTTCAAGCGCATCTATCGGGAAGATTTTCAGGGGATGCATCTCTCGCTTGGCTTCCCATCTCTCATTTATCGAGTCCTCGTCACTCAGGTGCCGTCCCTTAAGGCCAAGAAAAAGGTTCTCACTAGTGTCCAACTAATGCGTGCTAACCCTAAGGTCCTGAATAAGCCGCCTCCTTTACCAGCTACAACTAGAAGCTCCTCAAAGAAGGGGCCGGGCTCTCTGCCTGATGCGACTGCCATCCTGGATGGCCTTCACATGGAACTTGCCCGTCTCAATGGTCTGGTGGTCGATATCAGCAAGTCGCATGAGGTGATGAGTACTTCCATGGCACTCATGGACTCAAGTTGGATCGCCTTGCAACAGGCGGGCACCCCTTGATTTCTTGTGTCAAAAAGGGGGAGAACCAGTTGATGTGGAGTTATGGTTACTCTTAAGTTTTTTTTTCTGTTCGAACAATTTTACCTTTCTGCTTCGTTTTGACGGATGGTTGCACCGTTGTTGCAACCGCATCTTTTGAACTACTACTCTTATGCACGTCAGTTTGATATTGAACTACTAGGTTGCATGGATACGGATACGAGTATCAGTATCCGCTGGATACGGATACGTGGATACGATTTTTTTAAAATTACAAGATACGATACGTATGTGATACGTTAAATATTTAATATTAATAATTATTTATAAGAATATAATTTAAATAAAAATATCAAATAATATTATATCTAATCACTTGCACAGTCATTAATTACATAATATTGTGAAGCATATCAACGCTTTGCGTGTTGTTTTTATTTTGGTTTGATATAGTGGGTTTTCACGATTTTATATTTAAGTTTCTGAAAAGATATTGCAATTTGATTCTTGTTGGGCCTTTTCTAGTTTAAAAAAACTACCACACTACTCTTATAAATTGTTGATACGTATCGGATACTTCTCGAATACGCTTCACAGCGTATCCGATACGTGTGTCCATCTTTTTTAATTATTTTTAATGTAGGATACGCCACGTGACGTATCCGATACGTATCCAAAGAGTATCCAAAGAGTATCGGTATCCGATACGTATCCGACACTGACCGACCATTTTTTTGGAGTATCCGTGCATCATAGTTGAACTATCTTTCTATTGTATCTAACTTGTGCTAACCTTTATGCAGATAGGTCAATGATTTTGACAAAACAAATCAAATGGGGAGATTGTTAGGCCCTCCCCCCCTCACGACCGTGTGGGGTAAGACTAATTCGGCCAAACTTGTTTAATTGATTTAGTTTTGTTTTAAATCATTAGGTTAAGTTAAATCTTAGATGATAGTTATCTTGTTAATATTTTCATATCATTATAAGATATTATTCTATCTTAAAGATTAACTTGCATATATCTCCTTATTATGTATCTAGACATATTTATGTGGCATATACAATTGATATCTTGTATGATATTGCAGAATCTTTTGGATAAAGCAGACGATACAATCGGGTTGCAACAGAATAATCGGGCGTACTCATCTATAAGGAAAACGGATATTCTAAAGATTGCAACTGAAGATATGATGGAGATTCTGTCATGCCTATATAGGAGAAGACTCTGGACAATTAGAGGACACTTTGAAAAAGATAATTGGTGATTTAGTCATGTGTCGAGTCAAAGTATTTTTAAAGAAGATCATTAAGTCAGAGGAACTCTAGAGTAGCTTAGTGTGTTCTTCGAGTCAATCGAATATTCCAAAAATAGTTGAGGGATAAGTGTTGCAACCGCAAATATTAGAGGGAGTCTAAGATTTGGGTTGATGTAAAACCTACATTGTAATTCTTAAGTAGGATATTGGTTGAGTCAAACTTTTGGGTGCAAACCCCGTGAACTAAGACCATTTGGACTGAACTACGTTAAAATCTTTCTGTTATTTACTATTTTATGCTTAACTGTCTTCTCTTAATTGCAACAGTAAAACAGCTTTTAAACGTTAAAGAATTGTTATATGTCTGACTTACGAGTGCAGTTGCAACTACTGTCAAGTGCAACTGCATCCGATAATAAGTAACATAGATATAAGATGTTTCAGGAGTTAAAAAATATGTTTTTAACTTCACAAGATTTTTTGTGTTTTCATGATTTTTTTTTTGATAGATAATGAATTAAATAACTTCATAAGAACTGAAAAAGATTAAAAGAGAAAAAAAGGTAAAAGTTTTAAAGGGCGGACGAGAATGGTAATAAAAATGCTTGCCGTCCATTCTTTTTTATCTTTTCCTTTTACCTTTAGAATCAATGTTGTAATCAAAAGTGGGATATAATAAAGACACCAAAATACTAGCTTAGAGCTTAGTCCTATTCCTCTAGCTCTTTCCTACTTTTACACAAAAAGGTAATTTAAATTATTCCTAGCAATAATTGTATGTAACGTGTACACGCTATGAAAGTTGGTCTAAATATGAGTCTTTACTATTTAGTCGCAAAGGTTTCCATAAAAGTTAAGAAGTGGATGTGGCCATAACATTACCAAACCCCGAGGACTATAAATGCAATTAACAGTCCTTTTTTACTCTCCCTCGCCCCCCCCCCCCCCCCCCCCCCCCCGCACACACACACACTTTTCAGTGTTCTCATTATCTCATTTAGGTGACCGCAATTTGAATAATCTTTTAAATGACTTCAAAAACCAGCTTTTACATTAAACTTCATTTGACTAAATAACGGGAGCCACTAAAAAGTCAACAAAGTCATTTATCAAATGTAGTTATAAAAGCTTAACAACTTCCATAGCCTTTTTCACCCACCAGGCCACCACCTCTTTTTCCTTTCATCCAATTCCTAATAAAATACCTACACAAAATTTACACACGCACAGACACACACTAAAAGGTAATTCATGCATACAAGAAAATTACAATGATCATCAATACAAGGTACATGAGCTTTCATAACAAACATGAAGGTGGTGGTGATAAAAACAAAGTGGTGTTAAAATCTTGGACTTTTAAACTACGAAAGGGCTGCAAAAATTCAGTATTTCGATTTTTCAGACGTGTTGGAAGAAAGGCAAGGCGGCTGGTGGCGGTGCGGCGGCGGCGTTCGAAGAAAATTTGTGCTTCATCTTCAAGTTTGGTGGGGTCAAGTTCGAATCTTGATTGTCAGAGACTAGAAGCTGTTGAAGATTGTATTGAGTTCTTGAACTCTTCTTCATCTTTAACTATGTCAAATAAAGTTAATTAGATATTGATAAAGATGCATGTAATTTGGTGATTAAATAGTGAAAGTTGCTTTGTTTTCTGTTATAGGTACTATGTGAAGATTAACTTAATTTTGTTTGTGTAGTGTTGCAAATATTAATCCATGAGTTCAGTTTTTATTTATGTTTCGGTATACAGCATACTGAATATTGAGAATATTGTGACAATGTTTTGAGATTTTGCAAAATATTTAGTAAAAATCGTTTTATGTTAGGAGAAATTGCTTAGAAATGTGATCATGTATTGTCACTATTTTTATTACATTAATGCAATGTGTAATATTCAAATTAACTTGGTAATCATATAAAAACCGCAAGAAGGCCATTCATTCTTGTTCACCATAAAAAACAATAGAACAACTTAAAGAAGATTAGAACAAATTTATGCTTGCTTGACCCGGTAAGCAGGCCCAATTTCGTGGCTAAAGTGAAGCCCGTAAAGGGAATGGTTGAATTGGGCCTCAGATCAGGATGGGCTAGTTCATATTGGATCTGTTTGTAATTGGCCGATTAAGCCTACTCAAAAGAGTAATGTATAAATTGTATCTGCAATGAAATGCACGTGGTACTACCACCAATGCAGCTATTAGCAAAATTGCACGATTGGGGATGAAAATCTAATGGCTATTTATTATGGTAATTTCAATAGTTTTAATTCTTAGATTTCGCTACACTGTCATGCATTGATTATTGTGGAGTTTGCCTTTATTGGGCTTCTTGTTAGAATGGGGTGTGGTACTGGGCTACTGGCTGGTTTTAGTAACTGCATGTTGAGAACTTGAGATAGTACAACCAGTTTGATTATTAATCTACGTTGCACGGGTTCGGGTACGTCGGTACAGATACGGTACGGTACGGATACGCTAATACGGTATTTTTTAAAAACAACTGATATCGATACGACAATGATACGTCTATATATAAATAATTATTAATATTTATTATATGTATTTTTTATTTTTAACAAGCAATAAAATTTAAAATTGAAACAAGAAAAACTAGAAATACATAAAAAAAAAGGTTTAACACTAAAAAAAAGTCATGCATCAAATATGAAAAAAACATATAAGCGTGAATTATTTATGACTAATAAGTTAAATAACAACATAACAAGCTTGAAGATGGCGCATGGTGGTGGTGGTGATTATGAATAGAAAAAGAAACGTACATAGTTGTAAAAATAATGAGACCTGCCCTTGATAAAGGGATTTTTATTTTTTATTTCATTTTATATTTGGTGGAATTTACATTTAAATATTTAACTCATCAAATATTAAAAATTTATAAAAAAGAGCCATAATAGTTTCGATACGCCTAAAAAAAACGTATCGGATACGTATCGAGATTTTTTTAATTTCAAAATTAAAGGATACGCCACGTGGCGTATCGGATACGTCAGAACTGGTATCGGTATCTGAATCGGTATCGATATGTATCGGGTACTGCATAGCCGTCTTGGTATCGGTATCAGTGTATCAGAGTTATTAACAGAAAAATACATATAAGATGAGACATTGTGAAGTTAATGTCTCGAAATTTAGAAAATATGTGTATTCTTTATTTTTAGATTGCATGACATCATCATTAAGTAGTTATTTAAAAGTCTACCTTTATTAAGCTCTGGGCCGCACAACACAAGTCAATTATAGGAAAAAACATTTTATACATCCGTTGCCATAGTTTACATGGTGCAACTAACGGTCTAGATTAAATAAAAATTAAAATTTTCTTAGAATGTAGGAAATGACTAACCCCTATAATACTATCTTGACCGTGTATTGGTACTGGTTGCACCACGTCAGTAATATAACAGTTGCATGAAATATTTTCTCCAATTATAGAGGCTCTAGGCAAGATTGTGTAGCCAATTCAGTTGTTATGAAAAATGCACGATTGAAATGGAACGTTGAAACCTTAACGTCTAGTAGAAATGTTTATCTCAATTTTTGAGTACCACTTCGTAATGTCGTTGATATCGTAGAGTGCGCCTTTATTGGGTTTCTTGTAGGACTGGGCCGTGCTAGTTTGACCCATTTTCTTCAATAAAATCGATAAAGCTTGTCCGCATAGACATATAAATAATGGTTGAGCTATAAGGATGTGCCTTAGTTTTCTAGCAAAACCTATAATCAACACTAATTGTTATAAATATGGCAAGTGGAATATGGCAAGTGGCCATTGTTGAAAATTATGTACAAATACTATTTTATAATAGTAGTAGTAGTTGTTGTTAATGGTGTAAAATATTGAAAATTCTTTCCTATATAAGGAGCCATCAAGATGAAGAGAAAAACACTCATTCATAAGTAATATGCTCCTTATTTGCTCTTCTTTCCCTATGTCCATTTAAATATATTGTTATAAATCCCAATAGTTTTAGCATTTCTATAACACGTTATCAGCACGATAGTGCTCGATCCAGAAGAATTCAGTTCATTCGTTAAAGAAAGCGTTCAACGTTAAAAGGTACGAAAGTTTATATTTACTTGTTCATCTATCTCCATTATTATAGACAAGGCGGATTACCGCCTATCTATAATTTTATGATTAGATGAAAATCCTCTTTATATTTTACTGTCATCTAACTCTAACACTAACGTTAATTTTAACTTTCGTTGATGCTTGAGTTAACCCCAAGCTAGAAACGACTACTGACAATTTATAATCATGGAAGGTTTTACCTCGTATTACTATTGATAATTTATAATTGTGGAAGGTTTTACCTCCTATTAGCGCTGACAATTTATAATTATGGAAGGTTTTACCTCTTATTACTACTAACACTTAATTATTATGGAAGGTTTTACCTCCTATTATATTGCTTAGTTTATTCCACAAGCCCATGAAAGTTTTTACATAGTAATGTGGCGGGAATATTTGTGTGTATTTACTTATCGTAATATTATTTCTTATACCCGTTGAAATTTATTAACGCGGTTGAAATTATTTACTTGTTATACAATTAATCTTTGTTGCTCGATTGCTAAAGATATTATCATTCATCAATATATTGTTAAAGATATAATTAAACAAAACAAAGAAAAATGATTGTTTTTCTAACAGCTATAAAACGGTTACTTATAGATGTCTTTCTTCTATAAATATGCAGATTTCATAACTCAAACTCCACACAAATCTTCGTTTTTTTTCTCTCATCTTGCAAAATGCTCCGCACATCAACAAAATCTTGATGCTCGTTTACTTTTTATTTTTCATTTTTATGCTAGCAGCTGGGGAAAATCCTATGTTTCTACCTATTATATTCCTCGCTCTTGTCGTAGCAATGTTTGAGTGCATAATTTGGCTAGGATGAGATAATTGCATCATACTATTGTAATAATTGTGCTTCTGTGGTAGCGTATTAAAATAAAATGTCTTGATCCTAATTATGTTTGTTTTAATGTTCATTTAGCTGCAATATGTCTAAACTCTCGAAAGTAGATTTTACCGAACTCATTGTCGATGGGAAATACTATATGCAATGGGAATCAAATGTGAAAACGCATCTTACTGCGAAATTCCTCGCGGAAACAATTGATGAGGAAAATGAATGTACTGACCAGCAACGATGCGAGGCAATTATATTCCGGCGTAGACATTTAGATAATTTCCTGCAAACGGAATATCACGATACTACATATCCTTCTGAGCTATATATTAATCTGAATGAAAGATGTGGCCACCAAAGGGAAACAATGCTTCCAAAAGCCATACATCAGTGGAACACATTAAGGTTCCAAGATTTTACATCAGTAAATGATTACCCCTCTGCCATTCATAATATTCGACAAACGCTAAAATTTTGCGGGACATAAATTACTGATGAGGAAATGATTGAAAAAACTCTTTCTACTTTTCATGTCAATCATATACTCATCCAACTGCAACACAGACTAGTCGGATACACTAAGTATCACGAACTAGAGAGGGTGTTGTTAACAACAGAAAATAGTAATAATATATTAATTAAGAATTCTGAGTTACACCCAACTCGAGCACATGCATTGCCAGAAGCACATGCCATAATTTTCTCAAACTTCCGTGGGCGAGGAAATTACAATAATGGTGATCGAGGCAGAGGCCAATATTACGGTCGGGGTGGTTATAGAGGTGGTCGTGGCCATAAAGGTGGTCGTGGTCGTGGACGTGGTCGAGGTAGTTATCTCAACCATTCGACCAGTTATACGGTCCATAACAATAACCATCATAATAAAAGAAAAAATACTCATAATAAATCTGAATGTTACTGTTTTAACTGCGGAATGAAAGGACTATAGGCCAATACGTGTTGTACACCTGAACATTTTTGTAAATTGTAACAAGAGAGTAAAGGCAAAGAAAAAGAAGTGAACCTTGTTGAACAAATGCCTAATAATCCCACATATTTAACAGCATCTGATTTCACGGATGATCATGATGTTACTATGACTTGATATGAGCTATGTGATTCATGTCTGCGTGATTCCTGGTTTGATTTGCATTACGTGATTCCTTGTTGTGTAATTTTTGAATTGATATGTATTTGCGATTTCTGTTTGTAATGTACCATGTTTTCATTAATTGTGTTTCCTTATGTATCTTAATGAAACTATTTCCCTTTTTTTTTTCTTCAAATATATGCTTCATTTATTGTTATATCATGTTTAACTCTACTTGTTTGACATGAAGCCAGTATGAAGCATACCAGTGATTTTTACATCCCTGATAGCGGTACAACTCACGCAATTCTCACAAGTGAGAAATATTTTACATATCCAAAACCAACAAAGGCAAAAATCAATACGATATCATGTCCCACTGACCTGATTGTAGGATTTGGTAAAGCTAGTTTTATTTTACCAAATGAAACGCTATTTATCATCAACGAGGCCTTATTTGGTCCAAAATCCAAAAAAAAATTTGTTGAGTTTTAATGATATATATCGTTATGGATATGATACCAACTCAAAAACTGAAAACAAAACAAAATAAAATATCTTTTTATTATTAAGTATATATCAGGAAAGCAACATATATTTGAAAAACTACCAAAATTCTCACCAGGATTGCATTATACATATATTAATGCTATCGAGTCAAATATGGTAGTCAATGAAAATCCTGAATTATTAACTTTATCGTCTAGGTCATCCTGGTTCAACAATGATGCGAAGGATAATTAAAACTACACATGGACATTCATTAAAAGGATCCAAACTCAATTTGAATAATACTAGTCCATGTGAACCATGTTCTCTTGGAAAGCTAATTATTAAGCATTCACCAGTTAAAATTAAGACAGAATTACCAACATTTCTTGAAAGAATTCAAGGTGATATTTGTGGACCTATTCATCCTTCATGTGGACCATTTCAATGTTTTATGGTATTAATCAATGCTTCAAGTCGATGGTCACATGTCTGTCTATTATCTACTCGTAATATGGCATTTGCGAGATTTTTGGCTCAAATAATTAAAATAAGAGCTGAATTTCCTGACTATACGATCAAGAAAGTCAGACTTGACAATGCTGGTGAATTTACATCTCAACCTTTCAATGATTATTGTATGTCAACTGGAATTACTGTTGAACATAGTGTTGCACATGTACATACTCAAAATGGTTTAGCTGAATCATTAATTAAATGTCTTCAATTAATTGCTAGGCTATTGTTAATGAAAGCTAATTTGCATTAGACCAAGCTCGTATCATGAATACTCCCTATTACAACTTGCTTATGGTCATGAACCTAATATTTTCCATATAAAGATTTTTGGATGTGCAATTTATGTTCCAATTGCACCACCACAACGAACAAAAATAGGACCTCAAAGAAGGTTAGAGATATATGTTGGATTGTATATGACTCATCATCTATAATCAGGTATCTTGAACCATTAACAAGTGATGTCTTTACAGCACGTTTCGCCGATTGCCATTTCAATGAGGCAAATTTCCCAACCTTAGGGGGGAGAAAAGAAGCAGTTGAGAAATGATATATCATGGTATAACCCATCTTTATCACACTATGATATTTTAACAAAACAATGTGATTTGAAAGTTAAGAAAATTTTACATTTTTAAGATATTGCAAATCAATTACCCGATGCATTTACTGACATAAAACGGGTAACCAAATCACATTTACCAGCTGTGAATGTTCCTGCTCGAGTTGAAATTCCGAAGGACATATCCAACAATAATAAAATAAATGAACATAAAAAACATGGTCGTCCTGTTGGTTCAAAAAACAAGAATTCTCGAAAAAGAAAAGGAGAAAATATTATTAACTCCATTATCGAGGAAACTATTCATGATGAAACAGAATATGTAACAAATGAGATAACTCAAGAGATCACCGAACCAAATCCCAATACCGAGATCTCATTAAATTATGTTAAATCAGGAGTTATTTGGAATCGAAATGAGATGAAAAATATAAGTGAAATGTTTTAATATAATATTGGTTATGATCTTATAAATGAAAATGATGATCCCGAACCACAATCTGTGGATGAATGTCAAAATTGGGACGATTGAGTTAAATGGAAAGAAGCTATGCAAGTTGAATTGAATTCCCCCAACAAACGAAAGGTTTTTGGACATATTGTCCTCACACCTAAAGATGTGAGACCCGTAGGCCACAAATGGGTATTCGTTCGAAAAAGAAATGAGAAAAATGAAATTGTAAGATACAAAGCTCGACTTGTTGCACAAGGTTTTTCTCAAAGAACTGTGATTGATTATGGAGAAACTTATTCCCTAGTAATGGATACAATTACTTTTCGATTCTTAATCAGTTTAGCTATTTATGAAAACTTAAATATGCATCTCATGGATGTTGTCACGGCTTATCTTTATGGATCACTTGATAATGATATTTATATGAAAGTCCCTGAAGGACTTAAAATGCCTGAATCATCTAGTTCTAAACCTAGAGAAATATACTCAATTAAATTACAAGAATCGTTATATGGTTTAAAACAATCAGGACGCATGTGGTACAATCGTTTGAGTGAATATTTATTAAAAGAAGGATATATAAATAATTATTTGTGTCCATGTGTTTTTATCAAGAGAACATCATCTGGTTTTGCAATTATTGCGGTTTGTGTAGATGATCTAAATATCATTGGCATAAAGAAATTCATTCAACAATGAATTATTTAAAGAATGAATTTGAAATGAAAGATCTTGGTAAAACCAAATATTGTCTTGGTTTACAGATTGAGCATACTAAAAATGGTATATTAGTGCATCAATCTAATTATACCAAAAGGATTTTAAAACGTTTTAACATGGATAAATCAACTCCTTTAAATTATCATGTCATTGCTAGATCATTAACTAAAGACAAAGATCCATTTCGTCCAAGTGAAGAAAATGAAGAAATCCTTAGTTCTGAAGTTCCGTATTTAAGTGCCGTTGGAGCTTTAATGTATCTAGCTAATTGTACTAGACCTGATATATCATTTACTGTGAATTTATTAACCAGATTTAGCTCATCACCCACAAAAAGGCACTGAAAAGGAATTAAACAATTATTTTGTTATTTGCAAGGAGCTATGGATCTTGGTCTATTTTATCCTAATAATGCAAAACATGAATTGATTGGTTATGCAGATGCAAGTTATCTATCAGACTCACATGAATCCAGATCTCAAACTGGATATGTATTCATGTATGGTGGTACTGCTATTTCATGGCGTTCTCAGAAACAAACACTTATTGCAACATCATCGAATCATGCTGAGATTATTGCACTCCATGAAGCCAACAAGGAATGTGTATGGCTACGGCCAATGACACATCATATAAGAAGTACATCTGGCTTACCCATTAAAGAAGGTCATACAACACTATACGAAGACAATTATGCATGTATTACACAGATGAAAGAAGGCTATGTCAAGAGTGATCGAACCAAACACATACACCTAAAATATTTTGCCTACACTCAGGAACTCGAGAAGAACAAAGAAATTAATATCGAATATGTTCAATCATGTGATAATATGGTAGATCTCTTTACAAAGACACTCCCTACTGTAACTTTTAAGAAACATGTTCAAAGTATTGGGATGCGTCACCTATGAGACTTATGAAAAATTGAAGATGTCAACTTGAGGGGGAGTTCACACGGCTGCACTCTTTTTTCCTTATTAAAGTTTTTATCCACTAGATTTTTCCTTATAAGGGTTTTAACGAGGCATTATAAGGCGTGTGCAGAAGACAGATCATGTACATAACAAAATTTTCAAATGGCCAAATGAGAGTGTTATAAATATGGCAAGTGGAGTATGTCAAGTGACCGTTGTTGAAAATTATGTACAAATACTATTTTATAATAGTAGTAGTAGTTGTTGTAAAAGGTATAAAATATTGGAAATTCTTTCCTATATAAGGAGCCATCAAGATGAAGAGAAAAACACTCATTCACAAGTAATATGCTCCTTATTTACTCTTCTTTTCCTATGTCCTTTTAAATATGTTGTTATAAACCCTATAGTTTTAACTTTTCTATAACACTAATCAACTTTTAAGTTTCATTTTCGTTACTTGAGAATATATGAAAATTTATTTTCATACTTCTATTGTTGCTTGAGTAATGTGCAACACGCGTAAGATTCCGAATCCGCTAAGACACCACCACATAACTAATTTTCATAAACTCGTGTCAACTCAAATTTTCATGAAGAACTTGTACATAAATAAAGAATGTTGCAGGTAACCCACGTTAGTATAATGATGATTCGATAGTAACATTATATACTAAGCAATATGTTTAAGTAACAAGGCATGCCAGCTTTTGGTTGCTTGCTAAGCTCATAATTAATCTAGAAGATATTAGGTTTTTGGCTTAACTAGATCATAATCCGTACACTTACAGCGCGTTTGGATGGGGTCAATAGGACATATTAATAAAATAGTGGGTATATATCTCATGTTTGGTTTATGCGTCATACAATGTGGAGAGCCCGTTATTTACCCCCAAAAGCTGAGCTGTCACGTGAATACTCAACATTATTAATCTCAGCCTCCCCCCTCGGATTAATTAGTGACATGTATTGATAAACTTGTCATTCCATTACTACCCTCCAAAATTGGATGCAACTGACCCAGCTAACCCCCAAAATATTGTGCAGCAGAGACGTTGCTTTATTGTGCCTCTTTTCCTTGCACGAAATTGAGCAAAGGTTTCAAATAAGCAACTGAAGTTTCATCCTCCTTTTCTTTTCAACTCTTCCATTAATTTTCTTAAGCTCTGCGATTGTTTTTTGTTGGCTCGAGTCGGCGAACTGTAGAGCGGACTCATGAAACCATTTGGTGAGAATTCCAGAAGTTTTAGCTAGAGACTCTTGAAGAAAATATAATGGTCTCTATATGGCAAGGATTTGATAGATTCTGAATTTGGGTGTTATGGTGTTGAAGAAAATCCAGGCTGAAACTATGGAAGTTCTATTGTCCATTTCTCCTTTTGTTTAATTTATAAAAGGCAAGTAGGAAAAGTTGAGGGCAAAAATGGTTTTGTGTCCAAATTGTGGGGTTGAATGAAGTGAAGCAAACACCCACTTACGGTTCATAAATAAATTAATGTGCAGGTGCAAGAATAAACCAAACATGATAATAATAAATAATATTACGGAATTAATCACCACATTACACAAGTAAACACAATGTATCCTGCATCCAAACGCGCTGTTAGCTATTAATCTCCTATTAGTTAAAGCGGCACATGCCAGATTGAACTAAGATTTTATCTATGCTACACCCATGTGAGTGCACTGTGCACTGCACGGGGTGTAGCATAGATATAATCTTGTGCCACATGGTAGAAACTAACACAAATATCGATATTCTTATTTATTTTATGATTAGAACGAATTCATTTGTACATGATCAGTTAACGCATGATTAATTTTGATTTGAAAACCAACAACACACATATAATGGACTGACAATCTGAAAGTTGATTTACGAAATTAAAATGGATGATATATATGTTAATTGTAACGGGTGTATAACAGAAAACAAACCAGTATTTTAAAGTCGAGGCAAGAGTTGAACTCTTTCTCTTTAAAACGATATTTGCCCCGCTCGGTGCTTACGGTTTGATCGGCAATTCGTTTTCCAAGATAACTCGACTATCTCTTAATATAGCAACACTTCAAATATTAAGAACGGCGAAACAGAAGAACGTTTTGAACTCTCGGAACAAAACAAAAAGTAAGAAAGAATGTACTTGATTGTGTGTTTTTGGAAGAGGAGGAACCTACCTTTTATATATGTCGAAAGTGGGCCTAGGGGGTGACTGGACGGACACATCCGTTCCACGTCACAGCTTTCCCGCCAGAACCTGCACCACTTCGGCTGACTGTACACCTATTCGGATGAAAGGTGGCATTGTTTCTGCTGACTGGGTGCGTAAATGACTGTTTGCTGACTGGACATTTCCCGCCAGATTTTCAGCCACTGGACACACTCATTCGATAAGATATTTACACCTAATCACGATTTAATTAATTATTAATTTGTTGCTTTATTTATTTTCAGACAATTAATTAATTACTTAATTAAACTTTGTCCAAAAAGATAAGTATTTGATAGGGAAGCCCAACCCCAAGCCCAGGCCCGGGCCCGTGACCCACGACCCACGACCCCAACCCCGACCCCGGCCCAGGCCCGAGTTCGGTCCGGACAAACGGCGGCGACGGCGCGCGCGCGCGCGTGTGGACTTGAATTAAAGAATAGCCCATCTAAGTCTTCTCCCCTTCAAAGACTTGTGGTACCCCTTGGGGCCCAAACCCTTATCACAAACAAAAAACTAATAAGGTGTAAAAATTAGCTCTCTTTTTTCCATGTGGGATGGTGATTTTTCACCTTCTCACTTATTTCCTTTTCTTCCACCAATATAATTTATGTCAACTAGCTCACTTTATCATTTAATTTCTCATTCATCCCAAATTGGTTTTGAACAATTAAATATACTAGGTTCATCTACACAAAATGTATATTTCATTGAGCTAAAGAAATTCCAATTTTATAAATAGAAATTTATTGAAATAAATTACATAATATTGGTGCAACACCAATTTTTTCAACAATCCCCCACATGAATGAAAATTCAATGTGTACATTCGAGAGAGTTCAGTCGGAGAGCTTACTGCATCAGGATAGGTAGCTTTTGGCTTTGAACCTTCCTTAGTGAAATACATCGGACTTACTTAGCTGATCAGTGAACGTGATGTCTTGAACCGTTCAGCTGTTGGTGTAAACCAAGACAAATGTATTCACACAGTAACTCCCCTAACATCTTTTGATTCTCATGGTTGTGTCCGTTTTGGCCCTGGACAGCTCTTGGGGTTCATAAGTGTTTTCTTATGAAGCGGCCAAACTTCACAATTACATAGGTGATCTCCTTCTAAGAGTATCCTGTCACACTCTGCCTAATTAGGCTTAGGAATCATTAAAAGTTAAACTTAACCTTACCCTTTCTACAGGTAGCATATTTATCGTACACGAGAATGAGCTGGAGTTAGTTCCAAAATGCTATCACTGAATCCTTATAATTTCGTTGTCCATTTGAACCAAGATCTTGGGATCTCCAATCAACGTGGCTGGGTTCCATCACAAAGATTCTTTAGTGTTGGGTTTAAAACCCATTCCCCTCGATAAGCAGTATGTTTGATCTCTTGGTAGGCCTTTAGTCAACGAATCCGATAAGTTTTCCTTCGATTTTACATAATCAATGGAAATGACACCATTAGAGATCAACTGCCTTATGGTATTATGTCTAGGACGAATATGTCTAGACTTACCATTGTACATGCCACTTTGTGCCCTTCCAATAGCTGCTTGGTTGTCGCAATGTATTAGAATAGCAGGCACTGGCTTATTCCAACAAGGAATGTCCTCAAGAAAGTTTTGAAGCCATTCTGCTTCTTCACCAGCCTTATCCAAGGCAATAAACTCGGATTCCATCGTGGAGCGAGCTATACATGTTTGTTTTGAGGACTTCCACGACACAACTCCACCTCCAATGGTAAAGACATAACCGCTGGTGGATTTAGTGTCGTTAGAGTCTGATATCCAGTTCGCATCACTATATCCTTCTAATATAGCTGGATATCTACCGTAATGTAATCCATAATCTAAGGTATGTTTTAAATACCTAAGTATTCTAATTAACGCCTTCCAATGATATTTGTTTGGATTACTCGTAAATCTACTCAATTTATTAACTGAGTAAGCAATATCCGGACTAGTGCAGTTCATGATATACATGAGACAACCTATTATCCTGGCATATTCTACTTGAGAGACAAGTTCGCCATGATTTTCGCCTAAGTGTAGACTCAAGTCCACTGGCGTCTTAGCCGGAGGACCGTCATATGCATTGTACTTCTTAAGTACAGTCTCAATATAATGAGATTGTGACAACACGATCCCATTTGACGTCTTAGTGATTTTAATCCCTAAAATGACATCGGCGACCCCTAAGTCTTTCATGTCAAAATGTTTGGTCAACATTTTCTTGGTATTCATGACTAGGTCATGATTACTTCCCATGATTAACATGTCGTCTACGTATAGACAGACGATCACGTAATCTTTAGGTGTGCCTTTTACGTATACGCATTTATCACACTCATTAATTCAGAAGCCATTTGACAACATCGTTCTGTCAAATTTTTCGTGCCGCTGCTTTGGCGCTTGTTTAAGCCCATACAATGACTTAATGAGTCTACACACATTTTTCTCCTTTCCTGGAGCAACAAACCCTTCAGGTTGTTCCATGTAAATCTCTTCATCTAATTCACCATTTAGAAATGTCGTCTTGACATCCATTTGATGTATTTCCAGACCTTTCAATGCAGCAATAGCAATGAGCACTCTAATTGATGTGATCCTAGTCACAGGTGAATATGTGTCGAAGAAGTCAAGGCCTTCAATTTGTCTAAACCCTTTAGCTACCAATCTGGCCTTGTACTTATCAATAGATCCATTTGCTTTATACTTTCTCTTCAGTATCCATTTGCAACCCAAAGGTTTGCTACCCGTTGGGAGATCAACCAACTCCCATGTGTGGTTGTGCAAAATAGACTCTATTTCACTATTGATAGCTTCTTTCCAAAAGGGAGCTTCTGGAGAGGACAAGGCTTCACTTATTGTCCTTGGTTCTTTTTCTAACATATAAGTCAGAAAATCAGGACCATAGCTTTTAGCTGTTTTAGCCCTTTTACTGCGTCTAGGTTCTTCATCTTCCTGATGATCATCCTTTGCAGTTTCATAGGTTCTTTTAAGGGAACCAGATTCTTTCCTTTCTTTGCAAGGATATATGTTTTCAAAGAATACTGCATTCCTTGATTCAATGATCATGTTTTCATTAATATCAGGAATTGAAGACTTATGTACTAAGAAGCGATAGGCACTACTGTTGTGCGCATATCCAATGAATATACAGTCAACGGTCTTAGGTCCTATCTTTACTTGTTTAGGTTTAGGTACTTCTACCTTTGCTAAACACCCCCACACTTTTAAGTATTTGTAGGAAGGCTTTCGACCTTTCCATAACTCATAAAGGGGTTTCGTTTCTACTTTTGTGAGGTAGCTTGTTTAGTATATGATTTGTTGAGAGGATTGCATCCCCCCACAAATTTTGTGGTAAATCAGAACTGATCAACATGGCATTCTTCATCTCCTTAAGAGTACGATTTTTGCGTTCAGCAATTCCATTTGATTGTGGTGAATAAGGGGCTGTAGTTTGATGAAATGATGCCTGAAGAAGCACAAAATTCGTCAAATGGAGCTCCGTATTCTCCACCTCTATCACTTCGGATAGTTTTTATTTGTTTGCCAAGTTGATTTTCAACCTCAAGTTTGTAGATTTTAAAAGCTTGCAAAGCTTCATCTTTACTTCTTAATAAGTATACTATGCAGTATCTTGTGCAGTCATCAATAAAAGTAATGAAGTACTTTTTACCACCTCTAGTTTGCACAAACTTTAAATCACATATATCGGTGTGAATTAAGTCTAGTGGTTCAGTGTTTCTTTCTACAGAAGGAAATGGTAGTTTGGTTAATTTGGCCTCTACACAAATCTCACATTTATTTTGAGATTCGATATTGAATGAAGGCAATAATTCTAAGCTTACTAGTTTTCGTAGAGTATTAAAGTTAACATGTCCTAATCTAACATGCCATAAATCTGAACACTCAACCAAGTAAGCAGAAGTAATAGTTTTATTATTCTTTTCGAGGTCACGTTTTACAGTCATTACATTCATCTTGTACATGCGGTTGACCGCGTAACCTTTACCAACAAATTGCCCATTCTTAGTGAGCACCAATTTACCAGACTCAAACACTAGTCTAAGACCACTTGCATCAAGTGCATAACCAGATATTAAATTCTTTCGAATATCTGGAACATGCAGTACATCAATCAAGGTTATCTCTCTGCCCGAAGTCATCTTTAGCACCACTCTTCCACTTTCGATGATGTCAGACGTTGCAGAGTTCCCCATGTACAACTTCCGGTTGTTGAATGAGTAGTATGTGGAGAACATGTCTCGGTCAGAACAGACGTGGCGGGTGGCACCAGTGTCGACAAACCACTCATTTGGATGGTCCACCATGTTAGCCTCGAAGACAACTGCAGTAAGCATCATGTCACTCATGTCGACCGAAACGCCTTTGTCCTGAACCACAACAACCTGGTTGGATTGGTTCGGGTTTTGGTAGTCTTTCTTCGGGAGTCGGCAGTCTTTAGCCATGTGGTTCGGCTTTCCACAGTTGTGGCAGTTCCCTTTGAACTTCCTTTTCTTCTTTTGTTGCCCTCCACCATTGCCCTGATTCTTTCTCTTCTTAGAGTTGGGCTTGTGTTCCACCACGTTGGCTCTAGCCTCCATCTGCATCTGCTTTGGCTTGGCCTCAGACATTCGATTATCTTCTTCAATCCGAAGGCTGACTATCAAGTCTTCAAGATTCATCTCCTTGCGCTTGTGCTTGAGACAGTTCTTGAACTCCTTCCAGGAAGGCAGCAACTTCTCTATCATAGCAGCAACTTGGAAGGATTCACTGCGTTTCATGTCCTCTGCATCAAGGTCATGTAGGATCAGTTGCAACTCTTGAACCTGACTTGTCACCGTCTTCGAGTCGGTCATTTTGAAGTCCAGAAACTTGCCAACGATGGACTTTTTCAACCCAACATCTTCTGTTCTGTACTTCTTGTCAAGGGACGTCCAAAGGTCCTTTGACGTCTTGATGGTGGAATAGACGTTGTACAGTGAGTTGTCCAATCCATTCAAGATGTAGTTTCTGCACAGAAAGTCACTTTGACTCCAAGCGTCGAAGGCAGCCCTTGGGCGAGGACCAGTCACGTCTTTTGCCACCACAAGAGGATCTTCAGTCAGCATCCTTGACAGGTTCAAGGTCGTAAGGTAGAACAGCTTCTTCTGTTGCCACCTTTTGAAATCAGTGCCGGAAAACTTTTCCGGCTTCTCGCCGCTACTGTGGACAGGCGATATGGTCACCATTTTTCTGAAATACAACAAGCAGAATATCGTTTTAAAATTGTTAATTGTAACAGGTGTATAACAGAAACAAACCAGTATTTAAAGTCGAGGCAAGAGTTGAACTCTTTCTCTTTAAAACAATAATTGCCCCGCTCGGTGCTTACGGTTTGATCGGTAATTCGTTTCCCAAGATAACTCGACTATCTCTTAATATAGCATCACTTCAAATATTAAGAACGACGAAACAGAAGAACGTTTTGAACTCTCGGAACAAAACAAAAAGTAAGAAAGAATGTACTTGATTGTGTGTTTTTGGAAGAGGAGGAGCTTGCCTTTTATAGATGTCGAAAGTGGGCCTAGGGGGTGACTGGATGGACACATCCGTTCCACGTCACAACTTTTCCGCCAGAACCTGCACCACTTCGGCTGACTGTATACCTATTCGGATGAAAGGTGGCATTGTTTCTGCTGATTGGGTGCGTAAATGATTGTTTGTTGACTGGACATTTCCCGCCATATTTTCAGCCACTAGACACACTCATTCGATCAGATATTTACACCTAATCACGATTTAATTAATTATTAATTTGTTGCTTTATTTATTTTCAGACAATTAATTAATTACTTAATTAAACTTTGTTAAGTATTTGATAGGGAAGCCCAAGCCCAAGCCGAAGCCCAGGCCCAGGCCCGAGCCTGTGACCCACGACCCCGACCCCGACCTAGGCCCAGGCCCGGGTCCGGTCCGGACGGACGGCGGCGGCGGCGCGCGCGCGCATGTGGGCTTGAATTAAAGCATAACCCATCTAAGTCTTCTCCCCTTCAAAGACTTGTGGTACCCCTTGGGGCCCAAACCCTTATCACAAACAAACAACTAATAAGGTGTAAAAGTTAGCTCTCTTTTTTCCATGTGGGATGGTGAATTTTCACCTTCTCACTTATTTCCTTTTCTTCCACTAATATAACTTATGTCAACTAGCTCACTTTCTCATTTAATTTCTCATTCATCCCAAATTGGTTTTGAACAATTAAATATACTAGGTTCATCTACACGAAATGTAGATTTCATTGAGCTAAAGAAATTCCAATTTCATAAATAGGAATTTATTGAAATAAATTACATAATATTGGTGCAACACCAATTTTTCCAACAATATATTCCGGTTGCCCCGCCCCTAATAACCCTCAAAATTTACAGGTTCTCTATCAAGTGGCACCCCCCTCCGCAGTCATTATCAAGCTCAATATGGACAACTCGGCTTTGGGCTAATCCTAATCCCTCATGCGTCAGCGGCGTGTTATATGATTTTGCAGGTAGGATAGTTGGTATTTTTTCTAAAGCGACGGGATGCAGCACCAACAACGTAACTGAACTCCAGGCTATTTGCGAGGAAGTACTGTTGTATTACAACTTTCAATTATTGCTCTTATTATTGAAACTGACTCAAAAGTTGTGTTTGATAGGCTGACCAAGATGTGGGGCCTTACGACCTCGACATAGTCGCTAACCCTGCTCCATGACATATGGACTTTAGGAGGATGAATTTTCCTTGTTCATCTCATTATTATAGAAAGGCGAATAGGTTTGTGGGCGTACAACATGCACGGATCCAATCGGCCTTGGTGGACTACCCACTAGAGCTATCTTTTTGCGCATCTTGGATGATCTGCCCCCTTGTCCAACGTATTTTGGCATAACAAATATGCATTGTATATTTACGTGTATATTTACGTAGTGATCCCCAAAGCCCTGATCCCGAACTCTTATCTACATTATAGGACTTTGGCCATAGTTTTTTAATAAAATAACGTTGTTAAAGAAAGGATGATATATTAAGTTATATCATGTGCACGATATTTATATTGGGATGTAAGTAAACTTTAACTATCAACCAACAATATATAATAATGTTTTTCTAACAACGAAATAAATTAAAAAACTAACTGCAACAGCAAATATAATTTATGTCATTTGCACTTGTTACGTTGGAGATATTTTCTTCATCCGACATGGCTGATATTTTGGTACATTGATTTTATTTTGTTTTAGCAAAACCTTTGACTGAAAAGACAACAGAATCTGAGTCTGAAGTGACAAATTGAAGTCTCATCTTCACGTTTGAGAAAAAAAATGCATATAGATGGGGTATGGGGTCAATTCCCACGCGCAACCCTAACATACTTCACATGACATTGTATCAGTAATGTTTTCCAGCTACTAGGATATACCCTCATTAATTATTACACCTTCTATCCGTTACTATAATTGATGATTATTCATCTTTTTTTTGGGTTATATATAACACTAAAGTACGAATTGAATCGTGTCGACCATGCATGTTACATATCTAAGCATTATATGAATTATATATAACGTAACGTACGTAAATTCATCTCACTATAAAATGTGTAATCATTTACTAAATATAAATTAATCACTAGATAAGTATTTAGTTTCTAAGCATAATCACACTAAGTTCTAGGACAAATTGTACTCGTGACATTTATGTTTTACAATTTAAAGTTAGCCCCATGATAAATTACATTTGTGACATTTATGTTGCACAATTTGAAGTTAGCCTCGCTTGCTCGTGATTTTATCAAATAACCAAGCAATTTAAAGCTAGCCACTAAAATGGTGGCTAATTGATCTTTGATCTCGAGAGGCTTGCAACCCATATGATGAAGAAAACGTGACGAAATTCTTCAAATATTTTTTCGAAAGTATAGTATGTCATTTTTAATTATACAAAAAACAAAACACAAGTTTTTTATGCATTTATCGGGACAACAACCTTCAAGATTTTTTGAAAAGATATCAAAAGGACCTTTATATTGCAAAGAGTTTCAAGAATTTAACAGACCGGAGGAGCAACACACGGCAGTTTCCAACAAATAATGTGTGACATGAGAGAAGTTAAAAAATTGTCAAAAAATGTGCCTTATTATGATCATACGCTAAAGTCAGCTAAATTATCTGGTATAAATATGACAAATGCACGATTCTACACTTTACAAGATTAAACTGGGATTCTACATTTACAAGACTAAATTGAATATAAAGTTGTTTTTGCATCGAATTTGTGAAATTCGAAACATATTGAAAGAGACGAGTGCGACTAGGATTTGTGTTTAACAGGAGAGAGAGCGAGATTATTCTCTCACTAATATTAGAATTGTATTTGGCAAAAGTTGAATAAAATAATACATAAAATACTATTTATATACAACTTAATGGTGACATCATCACCCCACTATTCTAAAGGTGTGTTCAGTAAAACACGATTCTAGCTATATTCTAAGATCCCTCCCCAAGAGGGGCGTGAATGTCGTTGATGCCCATCTTTACACATAAGCCAGTGAAGGAATTATCATGCATTTTTACAAATAAAGAACAATCGGACACGGTTTGACTAAAACCATAAGGTTTGAGGCAGGTGGTCAATTTAAACCACCGTCTCGACGCCAGTTTAAGACCACAGTAACCAGTCGGGGGTTTCATGTAAATAGTTTCATCTAACTCGCCATGCAAAAAATGTTATTTACATCTAATTGGTGTAAAAACCAGTTATTTGAAGCAGAAACAACAAGCAATACACGCACAATAGTCAGTTTAGCAATTGAGGAAAAAGTATCAAAGTAGTCTAGACCCTCTACTTGGGTATACCCTTTGGCAACTAAACGAGACTTATACCTTTCTATGGACCCATCAACCTTATATTTTATTTTATAGACCCACTTACACCCAATACAGTTATGATTAGCAGGCAAATTAGTCAATATCCAGGTGTTTGTCTTTTCAAGGGCATCTAATTCATTTTCGTAGCAATTTGCCAAGTAACAGATTTGTTAGCCTGAGTAAAAGACTTAGGTTCTGTATTTTGAGAGATAGCAACAGTAAAAGTCTTATCAGTGCCAAGTTGGGAAAGGGAAAGATGAGCCTCAATAGGATATTTTGTTTTGAAAATAGAAGTGCTCAAGTTAGCCTTATGCAGAGAATTAGGCAAGTTAACATCATAAATTTGCAAATAAGTAGGAGCATGAGTTTGTCTATTGGATTTCCTAACAGGTACAATTGAGAGCACATAAGTAGCAGATAAATAATTTAAAGTAGCAGGAGTAACAAGTATAGCAAGTATGGTAGCATGTAATTCAGAATGTGAAATAGTAACTAGCTGGTCATTAACATTAGTGGGACTATGTAAAATATGAGTGAGTAAGGAATTGCAAACAGAGGTGGTGTCCTGGTCATTATAAGACAACGAGTTGTCTCTGTCCAGTGGTGTCTCCAAGGGTGGAGTGGGGACATGGGAATGATCATCACTAGCATCTTCCATCTCCTGAATCTGAGCTACTTGAGGGTTCTGAACAGGTGCAACAACCATGGAGTCCTGCAATAAAACAAAGGAATCTGTGAATAATGGTGTATTCTCTTTTGGAGAATCACATGGGGTTAGTACAGAAGCAGATTTAAAGGGGAACTCAATTTCATAGAATACCACATTCCTGGAGGTCAGAATTTTTCTAGAATCTAAATTCAATAAAAGGTAACACTTAGTACCCTAAGGATAACCCATGAAAACACATTTTTGGGCTATTTGGTCAAATTTATTTCTGTGAGCAAGTAAAGTAGATGCATAGCATAAAGAACCAAATACTTTAAGTAGTGAATAATCAGGAGGCTTTTGATAAAGCATTTCATAGGGGGTTTTCTTGTGCAACAAATAAGAAGGCAGTCTATTTATGATAAATGTAGCAGTTGAAATGCAATATGTCCAATATTCAATGGGAGTGTCAGATTTAAATCTTAATGATCTAAAACTTGGAGTAAATGTTGGTGTTTCCTCTCCATCAACCCATTATGTTGGGGAGTTTCTACACAACTCTTTGGTGTATAATACCCAAATCATTGTAAAACTCTTTCATGATGAACTCAGTTCCATTATCAGACATCAAAATTTTAATTGTAAGGGAAAACTGACTTTGAACCATGTTATAAAAATGGAGTAAGTGACTATGAACTTCAGATTTATGAACCATGAAAAATACCCAGGTGCATCTAGTGTAATCATCTAGAACAGTAAGGAAAAGTTTGTGACCATGAACAGAGGGCACTGCAAATGGCTCCCATACATCACAATGTATAAGATCAAAAGGAGCAGAAGACAAAGAAGTGCTAGTAGGAAAAGGTAACTTTTTCTGTTTGGCTAGATGGCAAATGTCACAAGAACTGTGAGAATTACAACTAGGAATTTGTAAAGAATTTATGTAAGATAGTTTTTGAGCTGAGGGATGCCCAAGTCTATTGTGCCACAAAGAAACATCATTTTTTATTTTGGAAACAAAATTGCAACTGAACATACAAACCCTTAAAAACCTTAGCAAAACCAATCCTCCTTCTCTTGGTTGTGTTCTGCAGAACACATGCAGAGGAGAAGAAGCGTAGGGAGATATCTGAAGATTTTGTTAATTTAGAAACATAAATGAGGTTGTAAGTGAATGCAGGGACAAAAAATGCATCTTTAAGGATGAAGTGATCAGATAAATGAATGTCAGCAATAGACGTAGCCGTAATTATATGATCATTAGGCAAGTGATAGGGGTTTTAGCAACACCAGAATGATCAAATAAATGGGATTCACATAACATATGATCAGTTGCCCCAGTGTCTAGAATCCACAGTCTATTAGTGTTAACAAGCATGCCATTATGAGAAGATAAGAACACATAAGGGAAAGGATTTATACCTGCCATAGATGTGACTGTGGTAGCATAGCGGTTAGGTGCAGACACTTGAGGAGAAGAAGATTCTTAAGCCTTAGTGAATGCCAGGAATTTCTCATGTAGTGCTTGATTAGAGGAATTCTTCATGTAGTGCTTGGTTAGAGACATCAGCAGGAGCACTCCTAGTGAAAGATTCTGGCAGAACCACTTCCTCATTTACAGTAGCAGAGTTAGATGAGGAGTTGGAGGAAGTAGGAGCCATTCACTTCCCAGTAGGGCCGTCCCACCCAGGGGGATACCCAATAATCTGATAGCATATGTCCACTGTATGCCCAGTAAACCCACAAAAAGTACATTTGAGCCTTTTCTTGTCTCGGGATACATAAAGATATATTTTTAATACATAAAGATATATTTTAATATTTTTCGCAGAAGGGTATTCCGCAGATAAAGTCGTGCAACGGCTTATGGCCAGAAGAACTATCAGGTATTTCCTTAAAGACGGGATATTATTCCACAGGACATACTCGTGCCCTCACGCCCGATGCCTAAATGAGGAAGAAGCTCAACTGGCTATGGCGGAAACCCACGAAGGTATATGCGGCAGCCATACGGGCGGCGAAAGTATGGCCGGGCGCCTGATTCGCCAAGGCTACTATTGGCCCACGGTGGCCAGAGATTGCAAAAGCCATGCCGAAAGGTGCAAGTCGTGCCAAGCTTACGCCCCCCGGGTTCATCAGCCCGCTGCCCCCTGGGAACCACACCTGACCCCTTGCCCGTTATCCAAGTGGGGCATAGATATAGTGGGATCCCTTATACCCGATGCCGGTCAAAAGAAGTTCCTCCTCGTAGCCGTTGATTACTTCACCAAATGGGTAGAAGCGGAGCCCCTAGCTCGGATAACCGCGGGCGCCGTTATGAACTTTCTTTGGAGAAGTATCATATGCCGCTTCGGTGTCCCTCGGAACCGGGTAAGTGATAATGGTCTACAATTTACGGATCAAGGGTTAGAAAAATGGTGTGACCACTGGGAGATCAAACACCGCTTTGCTTCGGTGGGATACCCTCAAGCAAACGATCAAGTGGAAAGGACCAATCGAACCCTCTTGAAGAATATGAAGGCCCGACTTGACTGGTACAAAGCCAAGTGGGTAGAAGAAATACCTGGCATACTGTGGGCCTACTGGACCACGCAGAGCGCCGCCACGGGCGAAACCCCCTTCAGCTTAGCCTATGGCTGCGAAGCTGTTGTACCTTCTAAAGTCTCTATAGAAAGTTGGCGAGTTAAGGAGTACGAGGAAGTAGCTAATAGTTCTAACTTGGCCCTTGCCCTTGATCTCCTCGAAGAAAAAAGAAAGCGGGCCGCAGTCTGGAATGAAGAATACAAGGGCTGGATGTCCCGATACTACAATGCGAAGGTGAAACTCAAAACTTTTCAAGTCGGGGACCTAGTGTTGAAACGAGTCGGAGCTTCCAAAAATGTAGGCAAACTCGAGCCACGATGGGAGGGACCGTACAAGATAGCAGGGATTGTCGGCCCTGCGACTTATCTCCTCGCCGATTCTCACGCCATCCTCAACAATACCTGGAACGCGTTTAACCTTAGAAAGTACTATGCATAATGTAACGAAACAGCTTTGTACATAAATAAAGATTGACCGACAAAATAGATGGTGCCTTTACGATACAAGGGAGATAAGATTGACCGACAAAATAATGACTCCAGGCCTACGAGTCATCTTGGCAATCTAACCCGAGGGGCCATCTCACACAAACCACGTGACCCCACATACTAAAGGTATATCGGACCGCATCCTATACAAAGGCCCTTATACCAACAAAACACTTATACAAACTAAACACCTTCCATGGGACGCTTTCACTCCTTGATCAGACGACGGTGGTCCTCCGCGGACATATGATTCGGATCTCCGATAGACACAGTCGGCCCCTGCGGAGAAGGAGCCTCTGGGAACACCTGACGGATGTTCAACTCTGGAATTACCACGTCCGAAGGGAATCCTGGCAAAGTCTCCACTGCGCCCCGGCACAAGTGATATCCCATACGGACTAAATCGCGCATCTTCTGCGCAAGGGACTCGTGAAGGACAGAAGGCCCTGCAACGCCCAAAACTGCTTGGACCCGAGCCACAACTAGCGCCACTTCATGAGTGCGAGTTAACTCCAGCACTCGTAAGTTCGCTACATCTCTCTCTCTCTCCTGCAACACGCAGCAATTGTTCATCAACGAAGCGAACTTGCTCCCGGAGATCACCCAACCTGTCTTCTAAGCTTGCCACCCGGGCTCTTTCCATCACCAAGCGGCGCTCCAAATCCCAGGATTTGTCCCGCTCTACCTGCAAAATAGCGGCATGAACCTCCTCGGAAGTCACCCGATCGGCCCGCAGTTGATCTATCTCCTCTCGGGCCTCCAGCAGACCCTGCTCCAGTTCATCCCTATGATGATATACCAACTCTGTATCAGAGGATGATTCACCCTGGATCCGATGGCGTTCAATACCAGATAGATCTGCGGAAAATAAGTGCATAACTACGAAGAGCCTATAAAGGTTAGTATCACGCAAATAAGAATATACTATTACCTCGCATAAATCTTTGCAGGATAAATCATGGAGGCCCGACAAGGGCAACAACTTCATAAGCCCGCAATCTGTGGCGTTTAACAGAACGCTCAAATAGTTACGACAAAAGCTAACCGTCCCCGAGACGGAGGGGGACAAAACACCACTTCTGAGTAGCTCTGACCCCGTAATGGGAAGATTCCCTTCGAGGGGCGGCGTCAGAATGCGGTCGGGACCCCCTCCGGGCAGTGCAGAAGCTCCCACAACCAGAGACAAAGGACCCTCCTCAACAGCATATACAATCCTCGTATCTCCCCAAGAAGAAGAATACGACACCAACGAAGGCAATGAAATATCCACATGCGCAAGCGCAGCTATCGGATCATACTCAGGAGCCATAGAACTCACTGGGGGGCTGCCACGGGCGAATCCCCCGCCCCCAAGGGGCCTGCTAACACATCAAAGCTAAGACGCTCGGATGATTCATCATCCGAAGCGTCATACCCACTGTTCATTGTTTCTCCTAGGAAAGCCTTATCAAAAGGCTCAATGGTAAAAGCCCCCACCTCCGCCCCTGGTAAACGAAAAAAGTAGTATGAGTACGAGGACATCAAAAGGTGACACGAAAGGATTGCAAAAGAGAAGAAACTAACGAAAGAAGAAATTGTTGTAGAGAGGCTGTTGCGGAAGATTGAAAATCTCCACCCCCTCTTGCAAGCCGGCCATAATCAATGTCTCCGGAAACTCCAATAGACTGTTGATGTCATACACCCCCGAAAATAACCCGCTATCGGACAAGGTGCCCCACTCTCTCCTCAGAATCGCTTCGTTAGGGGTAATATAACTCAGCCCCCATTGAAGTGGTACCCCCCACGACCTGGCTGATAGGCCCCTCGGACGGACAAAGAAGAACGCCCTCTTCCAATCCGTTCTATTATTACGTGAATTGGATACATCCAGAAAAGGCCTTCCTCTTGTCCCGATGGGCCAAGCTGAAGAAAGGGAGACCACCCGAGCAGGGGCGAAGGTTGAATATGGCCCCCACCCGATGAGGAGACAGTGGCAACCTTAGCAACTCGGAACACAAAATATACCCCACCAGATAACGGTAGGAGTTTGGAGTCAACTGACTCGGGCACATTTGCCAGTATTGAAACAAAGTTTGAAGGAAAGGGTGAAAAAACACCCGCAACCCGCACCGCATTCGCTCCCGGTATACGGTAAGATAGCCCGAGGGAGGATCATAAGCCCTCTGCTCGGGGTGCGGTATTACTATATCATATTTGTCAATATCCAGGTTGTATGTGGCAAAGAGTGTCATGACGGAGGCACCATGTTCGATTCCAACGGCAGTGCTAACGCGCCCTCGCCCCATCATCCGCTCGGGCTCCAAAACGAGCCTGGTATACACCGACGACTTGTCCACCAACTGATAAGGATCACGGCTCGTGAACACATTGCGGATATGGTTAATACGATAGAGATCATCCTCCGGGGACATAGACACGGCCCTCGCAGAATTACTCCTCCCACCACGCACCCTGCGCTCACTATGCCTACTCCCTTGAGTCGAATTCTCTAAGGCCGCACGGCGCACTCCTAACAGTAAGGAGGGATTCCGGGCAGGACTCCGAGGAGAGTGGCGGGGCGAGGAAGAGTCATCCTGCTTGAAAAACGGAGGCATCATCTTGATAAGGTAAGTAATTTACTTGCTTTACTTGATTTTCGAAGGAAAACTTAGCTTTTCAAAGAAATTATAATGAGTCTTTAACGGTAAAAATTTTAAGTAATTTTGAGAAAATTACTGAACAACTATTTATACTTTTTCAAAAAGTAAAAAATATAGAAAGCTTGAGCTGTCTAAACTAGTTAATGGGATACACGTGTCCAATGATTTTCTTACTTAAGAAAATAGGGCGACATGCCAAGCGACACCTCATACTTCATTTTTAACCTAGTCAGCAAGCTTTTCCTATTACTTATCCTAAAACAGTAAAAATAGTGGCCAGGTAATTATACTTGCTCAAAAGGGGCGAAATCTTAAAAAAGAACTTGTTCATTAAAAGAAAAATCCGAGAAGCCCTCGGAAAAACTTACATGACAGAATGTTAAAAGTTCATAAAATAAGGAGTACATAGTAGAAAACAAAAGAAAATCCTATTCTAAACCCCCGTACTCGGAGGAGGCGGGAGCGGAGTGGGGATGGACTCCTCGGGTAAACCGACAGACGGACTCGGAGACAGAGCCCCACTAGAACTACTTGCACCAGGAGCAAACGCGGTCGGAGGAGGTGCATGAGAAGCCCTTGGCGTCATCGCACCATCAAACATCTCCAGAATATCCTGAACCTGCTCGGGAGATGGCCTAGCAAGCTTCTTAACATCAAAAATGCGGCCGAAGTTCACCCCCGAAGGCACCACCCCGCGGGCCAAAGTAGCACACTCTAAGTATCCCCACGGCATGTGCCCGAGTGTATCCCGAGCATGCTCACGAGCGGACAAGGCGGTGTATTGGCGTTCCGCCTCCAATGTTTCACACCGAACAACCTCGTCAATCTGGGCTTACACGTCCTTCAGTGGCACTACCCCGACTAACTTCAGCTCTACCAACTCATTTACCCGCGATTGGAGCCCCCGTTCCCTCTCCAACCCCTCGGACTTCTCCTTCTCCAGAGCCTCCACCCGAGCACGAAGGGTTTCCTCAGACTCCGCCTTCTTCTTTCCCAAGCGAGATAATTGCGCCTGGACAACCTCCTCGGACGCCTCCACCTGGTCGTAGGCCGACTGCACCCGCTGCAAAGTAAGGCGCATCACCTCCTTTACCTCCTGGTCCTCCTTCCACTTAAAGTCGTGGGCCTCCAGCTTGGTGCGAAGGACTTCGGTCATTGACTCGGCCTCGTGGAGTCGGGCTTGGAGAGAAGCCACCTACCCCCGAAGAGTACTTACCTCCGCCACCTCCCTTAAATGGCGCTGCTCCACAGTGGTGATGACCTCCCGAGTCTTCTTGTACTACATGACGAGAAAGGGAATATAAGTAAGGATACAAGGAAACCGCAGTGAAGATAAAACTAAGAGATAACAAATACTTATGATAGCTTCCATCCAGATGGTGATGGCCCGTAGAAATTGATACCCCTCCGCAGGCGCGGAAAGAGCAGAGCCGAAGAAGTGAAGAATCTCGTGGTAAGCTTCCCCCACGGTCGGTGGCTCCTTCTCGGGTGCCTGGGGCGAAAGGCTTCCCTCAGAAGCAGACCTCAGCAAGGTAGCCCTCTTCGAGAAATCGACCGTCGGGGGAGGGACAGTCGTAGTGGGAGTCACAGTCACTACCTCCGTCATCACCGCCTCAGGAACCTCCATGGCGGCCGAAGAACCCTCCCCACTGAGTAAGGTGCCCAACACCTCCTTCTTCACCTCCAAGTCCTTCAACAAGTCAGCAAGACTCTTGAAAATCCCCTCGGAACCCCCCGATGACTCCTCCGGGTGCGATTGGAGCAGTTGAGCAAACAAGTCAGCACCCGGAAACATGGGGGCCTTTCCCTTATTGATTACCGCTACAAAAATAAGATATATAATTAGGTAACCATGCGGGATAGAATACTAAAATCAAGTAAATAGAGGATAGAAGGAAACTTACGAGGGGAAGGTGGGGAAGGGTCCCGGGAAGAGATGAGCACGACATCCGGCCCAGGAGACAAGGACTCTTCTTCTTCCGCCCGTGGAGATGGTGCCCCCTTGGAGCTCCTCGGAGAACTGCCAGTGTTAGACTCGGGAGCTGGCACCACGACCAAAGCAGACATAGGGTCCACTTGCCGCAGTGGAACGGCCTCCAAGCATACCCCCTCAGCATCCACGAAGGGGCGCGGGATGTCCTCGTGAACTTCCTCAGCCCCCGGATCCATCCCTGCCTCCCCAGGAGACTGCACTTCCCCTCCCTCGTGATTTCCCCCATCGGAAGCTTCACTGTGCCCACTCGGAGCCGTTTCTTCAGAACCCGACAGTAAGTAATATCTCGCCATAACCTCCTCTGCACCACACAAGGACAAGTAAGTACAAACAACGAAATACGAAAAAGAAACTACTCGGAGGAAATAAATACGAAAAGGAGAGCATGAGAATAAGAAAGGGAAACTTACTGAAAGCTGCCAAGCGCACGGCCGGAACAGAAAGCGGTTTCTTCACCTTGTCATCAGTAAACACTACGTGGTGAAGCCCAGAATCATCAAATAGCTTCAAAAAATCCTCCGACTCCACTAACAGCTGCTGCACAATTACCGGGGAGAGCACCATGTCTTCATCCATGGTGCAAATTGGAGTCATACCCTCCGCCCATGTGAAGGGCACGTCCCACTTCCCTCGGACAAGCTTCACATAGAAGAACTTGTCCTTCCAAATGCTATGCGAGCTGATAGTCACGCCCATATTCCTCTTCGTGGAATTCCCCGAGTTGTCCCGATGGCGGACATGATAAAAGGGGTATCCCCCGGGCGACACCACCACATCAAAAATTGAGAGGAAATGATCCACTCCGCACTCATAACCCTTGATGAGGCACCAAAACACGTAAATGCAGAGATCAGTGAATCCGTTGGGCACCAATTAATTCGGACAGATGCCGCAAGTCTTGAAAACCTCACAAAAGAAGGGTGGCATAAATGAGCGCCACCCGTAATTCACCTGCGCGAAGTACACCGTAAGCATAACCGCGGAAGGATGACACGCACTCTGATCCTCAGTGGGAATGTGAACAGTCACATTCTTCATAGTGATCCCCGTGGCCTTAAACAGATCCATAACCTGCTCGTAGGTAACAACAGACCGAATATTCTCAATTTTAGAGAGATTGCGAGCAAGGGGCTTCTTCGATTTTGAAACCCTAGCCTTCTTAGCAGAGGCGGCGCCGCTCCCTTCAGCGACGGTAGCCTTCCTCTTACGGAAAAGGAAAAAGCGTGAGGAAGAAATTTGAGAGATAGAGAAACGGCTTTCTTAAGTTGAGAGAGTTGAGAAAATTTGAAGATTGAAAGATAAAGTGACGGGATGAGTACGGACGGGCCTTATTTATAGGAGTAACGATTAAGACGTGTCGCGAGATTCGCGCCCCACGTCGCCACTCAAAAGACGCGTGTCCTCCACACGTCCTAACCGTTGAAAATCCTCAACGGTCGAATGCCCACTATCATCAATGATCTAACGGCTAAAAAGAAACCATCAGACCTTCAATGCTACGAACCGTTACTTCTCGACACCATAACTGCTCGTCGAAACCGCCATCAAGCCGTTACGCCCCAAGGGCAATCAGGTAATTACCTTTACAAATTTTTAACATGCACTCGTATGCACTGTAATCCCCTCGGAGACATAAAAAAAGTATAAACCCCCTCGGAAGAAAAGGAAAAAATCATATCCCTTCGGAAAAATCTTGAAAAAAGGAAAAGCAACAATCAGGGCTTCTTATCCCCTCGGAAAAATCAAAAAATTGTGGAAAAAGCTTCGCCCCCCTCGTAAAATGGCCACAAAAAGATGGGCAAAGAGGAAAAAACACAAAAACTTCTCAGCTTACAAAAACCCCAAGATTAAAATTTCCCTCACCTCTACGATGGCGATCGAAATTTGGGGGGGCTAGTGTTATCCGTATAAAATAAATACGAGATTAAAGAGAATATTAGTCCTAAATCAGAAGGATTAATAAATGGACAATACTATTGTCACGAGTACTTCCGATGAAGTTGTACCCACTCCCAACGAGGAGGCCCATCGGATGTGACCAATATCGCTCGGTTACTAACCCAAAGCGGTATGAGTGGCCATCCGACGAGGGCACTTAGCGTCCCTCGGAAAGTCACGATGAATCAAGACCAGATATCAAGGTGGCATCGGATAAAAAGCAAACCCGGATGGATCCGCCTGATTCAGATATCCATCTCGACGCCGAGCAGGGCCCCAACGGACTCCCGAGTCCCAGAACCTTGACAAGAACACTTCCTTGCTATGCACTCCCAATACAAGTGCCCTCGGAACAATCACTACAAGAAAACACATATTTTGTAACAAAATAATGGTAACAAATGTAGATTTTGTCACAAAAACCAAGGCAATTGTAACAAACTAGTAGTTTCTTTACCAAAAGTAGAGTTTTTGGTAACAATATGTCCTTTTTGTTATGAAAAGTATTTTATCGTTACAAAAACTCTTATCTTTGGTAACAATTATTTATAATTGTTACCTAACGTATAAGAATTTGTTACTAAAGAAACCATCTTTAGCTTCGAACTGAATTTGGTTACAAATAATATTTATTTGGTTACAATTGCATATATTGCAACAAAAATTTATAGTGGTTACATAAATGTGTCGATCTTTGTTTCCAAAATTCTTTTTTTGATTAATCGAGCTTTGTTAGAATCTTGGGCCTCTTGTTCACCATCGTACATAGGGGTGAGTTGGGCCGGAATCCCGCGGGGATCGGGAATCCGACCCCCGGAAATCGGTGGGATCAGGAGCTCGCCGCGGCTCCCGATCCGCACCGCGGAGTGCGGAACTCCCGCGAGTTCCTAGGATTTTGGGATCCCGTCGGGGTCCCGGGATCCCGAAAAAATACCTAGGGTTTCGGCGCGGCGGAGATGGTGAGCTTCCGTGGCGGAGATGGCTCGGCGGAGATGGCTCGGCGGAGATGGCGTGGCGGAGATGGTGAGCTTTTGTGTTTGTGGTGTGTGTTTGTGTTGTGGCTCGACTGTCGGACTGTGTGTGTGTGTGTGTTTTGACATATATAAAGTTTCTTTTCTTAAAAAGGAACATTCTTATGAACAGCTATAATCGGAAATGGAGAGTTCCAGTTCAGTTTCGATGTGCTTCGAGTGCCTTGAACGTCGAATTGAGTCCGATTTTTCCGGCGGGGTCACCTTCATCCATGGCGTCTCCTCCGACCATTCCCCTCTCCCATTCGGTTCGCAAGTCGTAGTTCAGATACAGTGCTACACACACTATCACACACAACTTAAAGACTATGGCACTGGACAAATCGGGACCCGCGGGTCGGATCGGGATCCGACTGCGACTCCCGATCCGATCCGCGGGAGTTGCTGCGGGAAATCTCTCCCGCAGCAACGGATCGGTTTTACGCTCGAATTTTTCCCGCCCCGGGAAAAATTCGGTTGGGTCGGGTCGGGTCGCGGGAATCCGACCCGGCCCTCCCACCCCTAATCGTACATTGAAAGCACAACACATTATGTTTAAAAGAACAAACTTGTTCACGAAGAATCAATTCGATGTTCACAAGGATTTAGAATAGAATTCTAATTTTTTATTAATAAAATGATATTAAAAGTGAGCAAATAAAATTATCTTATTTTTAATGTTTTCTTGTAAAATAAATTATAGGACTATCTGATTTTATTTATTTCAGTTTGTGCAAAATATTAAAATAATGAAACACACTCTAAATCTACTCTATCTAAGTATATACTATATATATATAACAAAATATATACTAATTTCATATAATTAACAGCTCTAGATAAAAGGAAGTAACGAATTACATCATTTATTATTTTTGTAAACAAAAGTAAGTTTTTAATTCATACTAAAGATCATAAACGAAAACCTTAACCTACTATAATTGAAAAATTAAACTAGTCCGCCCAACTCTTTCTTTCACCAAATCAATACCCGCCCAAACCAAAATATTATAGTGCCAATTCACCTAGGGAAAATAAGGTAAAAAATAGGGAAAACCAAAGGATTAGGGCTGCGAGAAATTTGTAGCAGTCTCGAAGCATATACGCTCTTACGGATCGAACGACCTCGTACGGTGAGCTTCATAATCTAAGAATGAATGCCCTTTTTTGTTGAGATTTATGCAGCGTAGTTCATACTCTATAGCTCTAAAATCTCGTTTTTTTTACAGCAAAACAAGCAATTGCAGGTCACGATTAGGTTGCGATTTACTCTTGAATTGTAGGTATATTCTATCCCCTGATGAAATTGATTATGGGCATGTTTGATTTTTTCACTATGTTGTTTAATCCTCCATTCGGTTGCAGTTTTTTTTTTTTTTTTTTTTTTCAGATATAGCGATATGATCATTTACTAAAAGGTTTAGTGGAGTATCTGTCTTTTTACAATTTAGATGGTGTAGAGGTTTAGTAAATAAAACCTTTTTTTTTCAAGTGAAGAACGGGGATTGGAAAAATCATTCAAAACAATTGAAGTTTAAATATGGGATTGGTTGAAGTCTCGTAAGGATGGGTTATGCTATGACTTTTCCAATTGGGTGAATTGTCTTTCTGCTTCTTGAGTTTAGTTTGGGTTTAAACTGATGTAATCCATTAGTAGTTGCTGCAATAAAATCATCTTACTTGCCGATAAAAAACACTGATAATTTACAGAGACTTACTGTATTAGTTTGTGTTATTTTAATTCAAGGTTAGTGGAATGAACAAGGACTGTTTGGCTATAGTCATTTCTTTGCAGGTTGCTTTTGCTGTGTTGGTTGGATGTGCGGTTTCATAGATGTTGAATTCTATTATGATATGTTTTTTATATATGCTTTACCTTTGACATGTTATTATACTGGTGATACATTGCTTTCTCTCCTTTGCCTAATATATGATATAAGTAGTAATAATAGTATGATTGAATCTTAATCTCCTTTACGTAGTATAGTATCAATAGTAATAATAATATGTCTGTTTTGCCATATAGTCAAAATTTTACTTAAATTTTTGCTGAACTTTTATGGTTAATAGCAAGTTAATAATAGATTTTGAATTATCAGTACAATGTCTAATGTAGGAGGAGAACTGATAAGTCCTTTCACGTGGTGGATTTAATTTATGCATTCGTTGAACGTTTGCTGAATTTTCATTAAACTTCTGTTGATCTTTTGCTCAAATTTTACTGACTTCTTGTTGACTTCTTGTTGAACTTTTGCTGAAGTGTTTAGTTAACGTTTAACATGCTGGAGTTTTTGTATAAATTTTAGATACTAGTTATAGCTTAAGTTGGATGTTTCATATGTCAATTTTACTTACAATCCCTTCTTCAGAAAACTTTTCGTCTCATTGAAAAACTAAGACTTGTATAGGCAATATAGTTGATCATTCAGTTAAATATGCATACCTCATATTCTCTAATTGACCTTTCCTTAATTTTCAAAATTTTCAAGAACTTTGGTGGGTGGACAGGAAACAAAGATCTGCTTTCAATTCAAGGTAATTTTTATGTGAAATGAGAATTTACTTTCTTAATTAACTTTGTTGTCTTGAATCTTTTAATTAGTTTATATTCTCTATTTTTCTTCCTTTTCTTTTTGATGGCTCCCATGCATAATCTTTCCTACTCATATTTATTGGTGATTCGTCACTTTCCTATATTTTATTATGTTTTTTACTTGAAAATTACGTAACTCGTGAAATTAGTTTGAGCAGGGGCATGGTAATTTTATATGCCATGCAATATTAAGAGTTGTTGCTTACATATTATTGGTACACAACCAGTAGTTTATTAGTTTTATTAATTCAAGTTCCATATATGTTTTGTGCATTTCCTTTTTTACTTTATAGAACTGTTGATGAACTTTTGTATTGAACATTATGCTGAAACTTTTACTGAATGCTTACTAAACTTTATGCTAAACTTTTATTGAATAACCCTGAACTTTGCTTAGTCTTTCTAGGAGAACTAGTTAACACATATATTATTACTCATTATCATGAGTAACTTTTTGCCTTATATGTGACTCTTATGTTCAACAAAATTACATTTTCTGAATTATATAATCTCAGCGTGTACTCCTATTTCCTAATTGTTGCAATTTGTGCTTATTAATCATTGCAGTTATGGATAAAAGTTGGATTGAAGAAGTGGATAGGTTTAGTACTAAATACATTAGTGGCGTTGAATCATTTATTGAGTTTTCAATTAAAAATGTTAACTCTTCCGATAATAAAATTCATTGTCCGTGCAATGAATGTCGGAACACCAAAAGAAAAAGTGTTCGTGATGTTAGGAAAGACTTGCACTTAAAGGGGTTTAATAAATATTATAGGGAATGGCTATATCATGGAGAACCCAGAGTTTCACGTTCAAATTCTTTTTATCAAAGTACTCCAAGTAATAATCCAGTACAAGACGAGGATGTTGATTTCAGGGATGAAGAGGATGATGGCCTTGACTTTAGGGATGAACTACCAGAAATGATAGGAGAAATAAGAGATGCAAACAATTTTGAATCCTCTTCTGAGTCTAACACTAAAAACTTTGAGAGATTGTTCTCAGATGCAACTCGTGATTTGTACCATGGTTGTAAGGGTTACTCGTTATTGAAGTTCATCACGAGATTGCTTGATATTAAAGTAAAGAACAATATGACGAACAATGCTGTTGACATGATACTTTCGTTGTTTAAAGATGTGTTACCAGATAATAATCTAGTCCCACAATCAACTTATTGGGCGAAAAAAATTCTTTCAGGAATTGGGTTAGGTTATACTAAGATAGAGGCATGCAAATATGATTGTGCATTGTTTTGGAAAGAATATGAAAATGATACTTCTTGTCCTGTTTGTGGGGAAGCTCGATGGAAAGATGATGATGGAAGAGGAAAGAGAATTCCAAAAAAAAGAGAGGACGAGGAGTAAGTACGGGAAAGTCAATTGAGGAAGAAATTACAAAAAATGTAAGTGGTGGTGATGCTTTAGTTTATTTACCTTTATTTATTTTGAAAACACGATGAAAAAAACTTAGTGAATAAATACTTCATTCTTTTTTAAGATAAATAACAACAAACAACTATTGTTTTCTTGTTAGGGGCGGAATGTGATTGAAATTGAGTTTGTTGAAGGTTTCAAAAAGCCAATCAAGTATGCAGCACAACTATCAAATGGAATTGGGATAATTGTTCGTCAAAGTCCTGAACTTGACTTCACGACTTCATGGAAAAAAGTTCCCGAAAGTATCAAGTTGCATGTGTATGCTGGATTAGACGTAAGTGTTGCTTGTCACTACTATATTAGCAATTTCTTTTTTCTCGTTACAATATATGGGGCTGTAGTTATTGAGATTTTTGCATAAGGTCATGGGCATTGCAATGTTTGCTTTACACATCTCAATTATTTAATTACGTGCATATAATATGAATACAGTTATTGGAATTGTTTACTTTACTTGATTTTTTTTTTTGGAATTGTTTATTAGAATTCTATTGGAATTGTTTATTGGAATTATGTTGGAATTCTCTGTTGGAATACAATTGGGATAGTTTGCTGAAATTCTTTTGGGATTGTTTACTCGAGTTATGTTGGAATTCTGTTAGTGTTAAGTTTTTATAGTGTAATGCAACTTTCAAGTTTTTACATTAGTCTAGTTGTATATATTTAGGTTTCCTTGTTTTTAGTTAATTCACTATTTGGTTATGTAGAGCAACCACTTCCGATGGCGATGGAAAGTTGTTGCCAATAGTTCCATAGTTAACTCCTACCTGACCATCTGTAGCAATTAATTAACTAATTAATTAATTTGCATCAAAAATCTGAAAAACAATTAGTGTTGTGCTTGTTTTTTCAAAAGAACAATGGAGAACGGAGAAAAAAGACCTGATATTTTCAAGTACGACATTAATATCATTGTACTCTAAGTTTACATGTGTCTAACTTATCATATTTTTCAGCAATGGTTTCTTATTAAGGGATTAAACAATGATCCTGTTGTTCAAGCGAACATAGAAGAAATGTTTTATCAAAGCTATAGGCACTTTAAAGGAAGATTAAGTGACCATTACAAAAAGATGGTCAAAGCTGGTAAAAATCCCAAGGATTCTATTCCATTTGATTACATTCCCCTTGATAAATGGCATGCCCTATGCGATCACTTTGATGGCCCCAAGTTTAAGGTAACTTTTTTATCTCTAATGCTTATCCGTGAGATGTATTCCATCATTATATGTCCGCTTTTCACTACTAATCTATAATATTAATGCAGAAGAGGTCTGAAACCAATACTCGTAACAAATCGTTTATGAAGGATTTTCGTACATCGGGTCCAAAATCATTCCACGCGTGATACGTTGAAATGGTAAAGTAACTTGTAATTCGAAAACTTACTTTTTTATATTATTATATTATTCTTTTTAAATGTAACAATCTCCTTTGTTTTTGAAGGATGAACCCAGTTATGTGGATAACTATGGAGATACTCATATGAAAGATGGAGTGTATGTAAGCAAAGATGCTGAAGTGAAACATGTAAGTTTACTGGTCTACTATTTTTTATATAGTTTATGTTTGTGACATTTTCATAAACTTAATTTTGAATGAATGATAGAAGGACATGATAAGTCGAAGAAGTCAAATAGATGAAGTGAGTTCGGTTGCTGAAAGAGAAATTATGAAGGAGGTACTTGGCGAGAAAAATGGTTATGAAAGAGGCATAGGTTATGGAGTCGTGCTAAATAAAGGAAGTAAAAGGTTGAGATGCGAGTCTTCTCAACTAAAATCCGTTCAAGAAAAATTGAGCAAGGCGGAAAATGAATTGCAAGAGGCGGTTTCTCTTATCAAATCTCAACAAGAGACAATTCAAAATTATAATGAGCAACTTCAAAGGCAAAATGCTGAAATGACAAGTCTCAAAGATGGCCAGACAGAACTAAAGCAAATGTTGATGACCTTGCGTGCACAAAACTCTCGTAATTGATCTTCTTCTATACTTTGTCAGGTACTACGCGTTACCTAAAATTATTTCTCATTTCAATTTTTCGTTCTTGCAGTTTATGTTTGAAATAATAGTACTTGATGGATGTAATACGTTGTTGTAGTTGTGAAATAGCTACTATTTTCTTGGATAGGTAATTATATTGACTTTGCATATTAAGTACACGATGCATGCCATTTTATAAGAAAAAAAGAAAAAAAGATTAGACAATTGTTAGATCTACTTTGCTTTCATATATATGTTTTTCGTTGAAAAGTGATACCTTATATATATATATATATTATGTCGTGGTATAATGAAGGCCTCTCATGCATTTTGATAATTACATTATTTATTTTATCTTGTGCATGACAACCATATTTCATTTGATGGAATCTTGATTATATATCCTATCATTTTACTTAGAATTCGCTAACGTGTTTATATTATAGAAACATAATACACATATTTATCTTTTGTATTTGTATTGATTACAGGTTCGTCAATCAACTATCATGGATTGAGCAAGTAGAAAAGTTCACCTAGTTGGCAATATTTTATAGTTATGTATTTGCTTTTGAGAGATATTACTATGCGTAAAACGCATCTATTTACTTTTGTTCGTATGCTTGGAAATGATATTGTTATGAACAATATAATCGCGTATTTCTTTTGAAATAGTTTTTGGTTTGGATGGGCTAGATACATTTTGACCATAATTCTTGTTTTATATTAATTTTTTCATGATTGTTACGATATCATTTTGGTATTTGAAAAAGAAATTTACAAATTAGTGTAACGATAAATTTATTTTGTATTGTAACAAAAATAAGTTTCTTGTCAAAATTATTGTTTCTAATACCTAAAATGTTAAAATTGATGGAAGTATCTGTAACAAAATTATGAGACTAATTAGAACAAAATTCAAAACTATTGTAACAAATATAATTTTCTGCACAAACTAATATCCGATTTTGGTAACAAAATATTAGTAACAAACTGGACTTTTAGCACAAATCAACAATCTTTAGTGACAAAGGATTTGTCACTAATATCTTACAACTGTAACAAACTTATGGTTTGTTACAATAGTATTTGTAACAAATATGGTTCTAAGTTGTTACTAATACCCTTTTAGCGACGGGGTATTAACGACAATTTTTTGGTAACAAAATGTCGTTACCAATTCTTTTAGTAACAAAAACAGGTGCTTTTGGTAACAAAGTATTTCGTTACAAAATATGTGTTTTCTTGTAGTGCCCCCCGGACAACCAACTCAAAGAACGGAACCACACATTGATGTAAGAACCACAACACAACACTTTCTGGGCACTCGGAAAGAGAAACACTTACCCACGAAGGATAAAAGCCCCTCAGAATTCAAATCACGGGTGAACACCCCGTCGGAGAAAATGCCCCGAATCACTTACTTCAAGACATGTCCCTATCGGAGCGGCATTATCACTAAGGGGACACCCAAACTTGGCCCTCAAGTCATTACTAGAGGCAATAGGCCCTCGGAGACAAAGAAGGCAGCCTACCACATATCGGAAAGAAGGCGAAGGTCCTCGGAAGAAGATAAAATCGTACAGTCAGCAATTAGTAGATCAAGATAGCCATTATCTTCTTGATTGGTGTACATAGCGACACGTGTATTTACTAAACACATGCATAGAGACACATGTCCCTAAAAATTTCTATATAAAGGGAGGTGATCAATTAAAGAAAAACAACTCAAGACACAGACATACAACAGGAGTGAAATATAGTGAATAAAGGAAGGAATGTTCTTGTTATTTTGTCTCCTTTAAAATAACATTTAGCTTTTAAACCACGGGTAAGGGTGTTCCAACCCGAATAAATAATTCAGTTAATTAGGTCATAATTCTAAACCTGTTAACAGGTAGGAGCCCTCCCGTTATCACAGGGGGACCCGTTACCGCTCATGGGTAGGAGCCTGCCTTTTCTTTGTAGGTGACCCGATACCGCTCATGGGTAGGAGCCTGCCTTTTCTTTGTAGGTGACCCGATACCGCTCATGGGTAGGAGCCCTCCCGTTATCACATGGGGGCCCGTTACCACTCATGGGTAGGAGTCTGCCTTTTCTTTGTAGGTGACTTGTTACCGCTCATGGGTAGGAGCCCTCCCGTTATCACAGGGGGACCCATTACCGCTCATGGGTAGGAGCCTGCCTTTTCTTTGTAGGTGACCCGTTACCGCTCATGGGTAGGAGCCCTCCCGTTATCACAGGGGGACCCGTTACCGCTCATGGGTAGGAGCCTGCCTTTTCTTTGTAGGTGACCCGTTACCGCTCATGGGTAGGAGTCCTCCCGTTATCACAGGGGGACCCGTTACCGCTCATGGGTAGGAGCCTGCATTTTCTTTGTAGGTGACCCGTTACCGCTCATGGGTAGGAGCCCTCCCGTTATAACAAGGGGACCCGTTACCGCTCATGGGTAGGGGCCTGCCTTTTTGTCTGGTTGCCTTTGATGCATTTTTTTTTGCTGCGTCTGGTGAACTTCGTGTCCCTGCATGTGACATGCTAGTTTTAATAATATATTGGTGCTGAACCGTATTCGGTTGCCTACGTATCCCGTGTAGGGAATCAAGCCTCGCGTAGTTCTTAATTGAAATACTGATTTTTTTAAGAATAAAAACGCCTAAGGTGTTGCACGTTCCATGGCCTAGGTAGGGGCTCGCCATACATGTCCTCGAGATAATAATAACCTTTTGCGCTGGCGTGGGTAACCCTATAGGGTCCATCCCAATTGGCTTGTAGCTTCCCCACATGCTTACTTGCTTTCACACTCTTCAACACCAAGTCACCCACTTGAAAGCCTCGAAGGTGCACTCGTTTATCGAAACTCCTGGCCATTGCCGCTTTGAAAGCCGCTGTCCGTCGGTAAGCTTGCTCCCTTGTGGAACCAATCATCTCGAGGTCTATTTTCCGTAGTCGTGCAGCGTGTTGCGGGTCATATTCCGCTATTCTGTATGTTGGCATGCCAATCTCAACTGGGACTACTGCCTCGGACCCGTATACTAGAGTGAACAGTGCCTCTCCTGTAGATGTTCTGGGTGTAGTCCTATATGCCCATAGAATCCCTGGGAGTTCGTCAATCCAACTTCTTCCGGTGGCGTGCAGTCGCCGCTCCAGATATTGTTTAAGAGTCTTGTTGGTGGACTCCACTTGTCCGTTTCCCTGTGGGTGAGATACCGCAGCAAAATGCTGGGATATTTTCAATCCTTTGCACCATGCAACCATTGTCTTTCCTCTTAATTGGGTACCATTGTCTGAGACCAACACTCGGGGTAGTCCAAAGCGACATACAATATTTTTCCAGACAAAATCTATCATATTTTTCTCCGTGATGTGCATCAAAGCCTCAGCCTCCACCCATTTCGTAAAGCATTCTACCGCTACTAGAAGAAATTTCTTCTGACCTCTGGCCATTGGTAGGGGACCGACTATATCGATCCCCCACTGATCGAATGGGCAAGTGATCTCTAGGGGCTGCATTAGTACAACTGGCATGTGTATAAGTTTGGCGTGGTACTGGCAATTCTCACAATTGAGGCAGTATAGGGTTGCGTCCTGTCATAATGATGTCGAATCCACTAGAAGGTCAATCCTTGGCAATGGGAAAGGGTCCCACGGGCAATGCTTGTTCAAATCTTTATAATCCACACACATTCTCCACTCTCCTGCTTTCTTCAGAACTAGGACAATATTGCTGAGCCACTCTGAATAACGTAATTCATAAATATGCCCTGCTTTAAGCTTTTCTACAATCTCTTTCTCTGCTCCCTCGCTCTTCTCCTTGCTAAAATTCCTTTTCTTCTGTCGTATTGGTTTGGCCCACGGATCAACTTTCAGCTTATGCTCTATAATCTTTGGGTCGATTCCAATCAAGTCAGAATCGCTCCAGGCAAATATATCGACATTCCTTTTTAAGCATTCAATTAACGCCTTCCGAATATCGGGCGACATTGTAGCTCCTATCCTCAACGTGTGCTCTGGTTGTCTCGGGTCGATCTCTATCGTGATAAAATCTCCCACCAGCTCCATTCTTGGTTCATTATGATAAGGAATAACCGCCCTTTCTATCTCGACGCATTGCCCCTTATGATCAAGCCTCGACCTCTTGCTACTTTTTGTCATATTGGTATCTGTCTTGTTCAGTTCTTGCCCCTCAATACTTTGCTGCCTCTTCCCTGACATCTCGTCTGATGAGCCCCCGATCTAGAGAACCTTGGTTCCCACAGACGGTGCCACTGATTTGACAATAGATCGTATAATATATATATATATATATATGTGTGTGTGTGTGTGTGTGTGTGTGTGTGTGTGTGTGTGTGAGTCGGTTACAAGTGAGTGATCTAATAGCACAACAAATCTATCTCAAATAAGGCCTACACTAGGTATCTCGCGTAGACTTGGTCCGGAACCTGTTGCTCGAGGTCAGGACTTCACCAAACTGCCTGCTGGTGCTACATCGGGGATGAGTCTCGATATGATGTCGGTGGTCAGGTCGTTATAGGAGGCTGAGTGATGATGTGGACAAAACCATATCGAATATCTATGTCGGGTACAATATCAAATATTGCTATTCGATGTGACGCGGGTAAATCGAGGTGAGGAATTCTGCCCTTTCTCGGTGCGCAAGGCGGGGTATTTATAGGCGAGACTGGTCTATATCGAATCCTATACTCAATGTCATATCGGAGGTGATCCCCGATATGGTCGTTCATGGGTCGTGGCCCAGAATGAGCCCAAATGCTAGAAACCTCCATATCATCTTTCTTCGCAATCCCCTGAAGAAAGGCAAACAAACGCAGAGATATACAACACCTACGTATACCCGATCTTTCTTCGAATAATCTTGAAGAAAGGTAGATGATCATGAAAATATCTCTTATCTCCGTACACCAAATACTTCTTCGAATGACCCTGAAGAAATTAAACATGGAGATATACCGTATCTTCGTATACCCCTTCTTTCTTCGAATTCCCTGAAGAAAGGAAACAAGACATGGAGATATGACGTATCTCTGAATACCCCTTCTTTCTTCGAATGACCTTGAAGAAAGGTAAACATTCACCTTTCTCTTTTTTCTGAAAACCCATAGAGAAAGGATATCCAATCGTGGAGATAATTATTCTCCGTACACCAACATCCTCTTTTCTCGACTAAACCACGAGAATAGGAAAACAACCATAGAGAATTTAATCTATGTATGTGACGACCGCCTAACAATGTGTTTCTTTAAATAATAGTATATAGATTAGACATTTAATCAATGATTTGCTATTAATAGGGTATCATTAGAAACCTTATGCACCAAAATCGATTTATACTTATATGGTAGGATTTATGTCAAGTATGTGTAATACACAAAATGTAAAAAGTTAAGCTTTTACGTTAGGAAAATGATTTCCTTACAATCTTGTATGCGTACGGTCCATTTTTATGTTTAAAAATTAATACGCTTAAACCGGCTATCCATTTAGCAGGTGGCTATCCAATATCTCTGTCTAATAAAAAAGGAAAAACTGTCCACTTAATTAAATTTATAAGTATCTTAACGAAGATTCACTTATAGAAACTTAGTTTTGGGAATTTAATTAAATTATACATAAATAAATTAGTGTGCCGATATTAGTTACTAGTGTTTTTTTAACTAATTAATTAGTTATCACATTTTGAGTAAAAAGAATTGCGTATTAACATGTTCCCGATCAATGGAGTTATTAAATCTATGTTGGAGTATATTAATTATCATCTATTTGTAAGATTTTTTTTTAATCTATCTATTCGTAAGTTTCAAATACCAGAAATAGGAGTAAATTTTGCAAAACGTTTGTTTTATTATTTTATATTTATTTTCACTAGAAATTGTTGTTTAAGCATAAGTGCATAACACATATATATGAGTTATGTATGCCGGTTTAATTTATTTTGGATGAAAGAAAAATTATTATTTATTTATGTATTTTTTAAGGGTTAAATATTATTATTAGACTTGTACTAAAATACCTTAGTTCCCGAAATTAATGATACAAAATAACAAATATCTTTTCCTAATTTATAGGAGTACTTATTGAAAGAAAATAAAAGGCAGGCTTTAAATAGGAAAAGAAAAAGAATAAAGGACCGGCAGTAAGACTAAATCTTACAGCCGGTCTGTGAGATAAGCACCACCCTTTACTTTATAAACAACCACAACAGAACACTTTAAACATGCATTGTTTGTACGATATATTTATGTGTCCTAAATAAGTGATGGTACATAGATTGACATGCGGTGGTGTTTGGTAACGGAAAAAGATTTCTGCTGTATGAAAACCACATTCTATTTTAATATTTGTTGTTCTAAACTTTGTAATAACACATATTAGGAATGTTTTATTAAATGTACACTACGAAACTACGTCTAAACTCTTGTAACTTTCCTATCAAAAAAAGTAATGTGACATGCGCCAAACGTTAGGTTGCCCTTGCACTAACTCCAAAAGGCATTTTCCGTCTTTAAGTAGTGCCTTTTTCTTTTTCCCAACCCTATTAAATCCTACTCCAACATAGGTACCCTGCCAATTTAATCATTATTATAATTATTTTATATAAAAGATTCCAAGTTTTTCAACTGTACCTCGGTGCCAAAAGTAATCCTCGTAAAGAGAATTTTGCATAGGAGCCACTTAAGTTTAATTTTTTAGATATTAATCATTGAAGTTGATGATTACTTGAGCTTCTTCAGATGCTGGTAATGATACTATTTGAGCATCTTATGTATTAAAAGAAGTCAAATAAAAATATGGAATCAATTAGATGATTGAGGTGTGGATCTGTCTTTGGATACTTCAGTAATAATGCTTAGTCGATAAAATAATGGATATGTCACACCTCTAATTAACCTTGACCTTGAACTTTTGATCATCAGAAACTGAAGTTTCCTAATATATATTGACCAGAGTGTGACCAAGCCATCCAACTCGACAATATTAATACGTATGGTCCATTATCTACTAACGTATTGTTAGCTAGATAGATAAAATGAAAATAACTCTTAGAATACACAATTAGCGTGTTTTAGTATAAAATACGCTTTCGTATTCAGTCCTCATATTTTCGATTTTCTCCCTTTAGGCCCAATATAAATAGGGGACTCATTTTATTTTTAATTCAATTGATTCATTATTCATTGTAACACATACAATACAGAGAGATCTAGGGTTTGCGCTCATGTCAGCCGCCCTTCTTCTCCGATCTGCAATTCCCTTTTTTAATCGTCAATACAAGATTTTCTATTAGTTTTCATGGTATCATTCGTCTCGGTTACCTAGATCCTGTCTTCCGCTGCATCTCTTTCCTCTGCGAAGCTCTTTTTCGCCTCTCTCTCTGCGTGAAACCCTAATTTCACGATTTCTCTCTCCTTTACTTGATTTTCACTAGATCTACAACACTTAGCCTCTATACACTATGACTTCATCGGCGCCTTCCACCTCGACGTCTCTGGCGACTTCATCGGCCCTCTCTGCTTCAAATCCGAAGCATCCAAGCGAAGGTCCATCATCTGTGTACTATCTCAGTGCTCACGATGTTCACATCGCATCGATCGTCGGCGATCAACTCAATGGCGAAAATTACGTTGCATGAAGTCGTGCGATCAAGTTGGCGTTGAATAAAGGGCGATTTATTGACAATTCCCTTCCAATTCCCTCTAGCGATGCAGATCTGCATAAACTTCTGGACTCGGGCTGATTACTTGGTGTTCACTTGGCTGATGAACTCGGTCACAAAGGAGTTGCGCAAAAGTCTCTTGTTCCAATCCACTGCCATTGAACTCTGGACTGAACGCCAAACGAAGTATGATCGAACCGATGGTTCTAGGGTGTTCCAGTTGCAAAAGTCCCTCTATACGATCTCTCAGGGTAATCAATATATTACTCATTATTATAATGCGTTTCGCTCTGTTTGGGATGAATATGTGTCTCAGATGCCTCTTACTCTATGTTCTTGTGGTCTGTGTGCCTGTCATGTGAATCAACATCTCCTTGATCAAATGAATCAACACCTCTTTGTGCCTCTTACTCTATAGGATTAAATGAATATTTCACTGCTATTCGTAGTCAAATCCTTATCATGTCTCCCCTACCCTCTCTGTCCAAAGTTTACTCTCTACTTTTACAAGAAGAAAACCAAAGGGCCTTATACTCTGCTCCTACTATGGATCCACTAACTATGTTTACGAGGGGCAAGTCTTATCAAGACAATCAACCCTCTAACAGTACCAGTATCACTTCTAACAAGTCTGGCAAACCTCCTGTTTTCAAAGATAAAAAGAAACTCAAGTGTACTCACTGTGGTTTTAATGGACACACTATTGACAAATGTTTTCAAATTCATGGGTATCCACCTGGCTGGGATGGTCCCAAGGGTAAAAGAGCAGCACCTCCAACTCTAATGCCAACTCTATGGCAACTGATGATCAACAGATTTCCGAGTCCTCTGAGAATCATGACACTAAAATGCAGAATCAATTTGAGCAATTTATGTTGTTTGATAAGTCTCACAACACCACTACTACTTCTCCTCTCTCATCTACTCAACACTCAGCTGCTACTACCCTGACTGGTATGAAAACTATTTTTTGTGCTAACACTTCTGTCATGAAAGGTTTTAAAAACATCCATGCATGGATTTTAGACACAGGAGCTACTGGTCATATGGTATGTTCTCCTAAGGTTTTCACTTCTACTCCTGAACATGTCAACATTCATGTTCAATTACCTAATAACAGTAGTACAATTGCTACATTGCTCGGAGATATCTATATCTCTCCTCACCTCACTTTAAAACATGTCCTCTATGTACCTGATTTTAATTTTAACTTAGTGTATATCTCAAAAATGAGTGCAGCACCCCAAGTCTGTCTTCTCTTTATTGCCTCCATGTGCTTTATGCAGGACATTTTCAAGAAGAAAATGATTGGTTTTGCTAAATTGAAGAATGAGCTATACATTCTTGATTTTCAAGTTCCTGAAAAACCTGCCAACACTGTTTGCAACTCTATCTCTATTCCTACTAGTCAACAACACTTATCGCATAACAGATTAGGCCATCTATCTTCTGAAAAGGTTTCCAAAATTCCCCACATCACTGTACCTGCTTGTAATAATGATGTTTGTGAAACTTGTCACTTTTCCAAACAGAAAAGATTACGTTTCCCTATAAGTTCTTCTCTAACTCAAAATATTTTTAAAATAATACATTGTGATGTGTGGGGCCCATCTGAAGGTTTCAAATTTTTTCTAATTGTGGTTGATGGCTATACCAGATGTACTTGGATTTTTTTTCTGAAAAATAAATCTGAGGTTGAAACAAATAAGAATTTTTTTCACTAGGGTTCAAAATCAGTTTAACACAAGAATTAAGATCCTCGTGTCTGATAATAGGACTGAGTTTTTAATGAAATTATTTTATGAATCTTTTGGTGTTATACACCAAACTAGCTGTGTTGAGATCCCTCAACAAAATAGTCTAGTTGAGAGGAAACACCAGCACTTGCTCCAAGTAACAAGATCCTTGAGGTCAGTCCAACCTTCCTCTTATCTATTGGACTCATTGTGTAGCCATTGCTGCCTTCTTGATTAACAGGCTTCCCTCTATAGCCACTCAAAATAAATCTCATTTTGAATTATTATTCAAGAAACCCCTAGACTATAATGTGCTCAAATGCTTTGGTTGCTTGTGTTTTGCATCCACTATCACTGCACATAGACAAAAATTTGACTCCAGGGCTGTTAAGTGTGTATTTTTGGGGTATCCTTTAGGTACCAAAGGTTACCTCTTACTGAACTTACAAACTTCCAAAACATTTATATCAAGAAATGTTATTTTTTATGAAACTGAGTTTCCTTATAAAAATAATTCTGTTTTTACTAACCAACATAGGCAAGACAATGTCTGCACCAACTCTTTCATAAATATGCAAGATGAAGTTGTGCCTGTCTCTGACTTGGCTGCAACACCTACTGTTCAGCCTGTAGCTGAACCCCCTCCTGTGCAAATGCAAGCTCCATCACTAGAAGATGCTGGATCCCAAGTAGCCACTCCAGACTATCATATGGAGATGGACTTCAACAACCAGCTCACAGATGACTCCACTTCAGGGCCTAATGCCTCTTCTAGTAACCCTGATCCCTCTCTTTTATCTGATACTATTGAAGCTACACAAGATACTAGTGTTAGGAGATCTGCTAGACAAGTTGTTCCTCCTGGTTACTTAAATGCATATGATTATCAACTGCCTGCATCTATACACAAGAGCAATGCCACTACATCTCATAAACATGTTATGTATCCTATTGAAGCATGCATCAACACTAATAGACTTGGTAATTCTCATAAGGCATTTACAACTTCTGTCAGCAATATAGTTGAACTTAGAACCTATAACCAGGCTACCAAACACCCTGAATAGCAGAAAGCCATGCAAGCTGAAATTGATGCCTTAGAAAAGACCAATACTTGGGTTATTACTGATCTACTTGCTGGTCACAATTGTGTGGGCTGTAAATGGGTCTATAAAGTAAAACTTAGGTTAGATGGTAATGTAGAAAGGTATAAAGCTAGGCTAGTTGCTAAAGGTTATACCCAAGAAGAAGGTTTAGATTATTTTGACACTTTCTCTCATGTGGCCAAGCTTACCACTGTTAGGGTTATTTTAACTCTTGATGCATCACATAACTGGCATTTGCATCAATTAGATGTTAATAATGCATTCTTGCATGGGGATCTGGATGAAGAAATTTATATGACTCCACCTCTGGCTTCTACTCTAATATCAAAAATAAAGTTTGTTTACTTAAAAAGAGTCTTTATGGCCTCAAACAAGCCTCTAGATAGTGGTATAACAAACTTACATCTTGTTTAACTGCATATGGTTATGTCCAGTCTATTGCTGATTGTTCCTTATTTACAAAGCATCATAGTTCTTCCTTTACTGTCTTATGCATCTATGTTGATGACATCATACTTGATGGCAGTGATGCAATTAAAATTGCAAGACTCAAGTCTCATTTGCATGATCAGTTCACCATAAAAGACTTGGGTAATTTGAAATACATACTTGGCATAGAAGTAGCTAGAAGTACTAAGGGCATTACTTTATGTCAGAGAAAATATGCATTGGACATCCTTACTGATTCTGGTTATTTAGCTTCTAAACCTTGTTCTGTGCCTATGAATTCAAATGCTAAGTTACAAGCTCAGGATTCTTCTCCCTTCTTAACTGATGTTACTGCTTATAGAAGGCTTGTTGGTAGAATGTTATACTTAACAATAACTAGGCCTGATTTGAATTACAGTATTCAATGCTTGACTCAATTTATGTCTAAACCAACTACTTCACATCTTGCAGCTGCTCATCATGTATTAAGATACATTAAGAGTAGTCCAGTTAAGGGACTCTTTTACCCTTCACAGTCAGAAACCCACTTAAAGTCTTTCTGTGACATTGATTGGGTCAGTTGCATTGATTCAAGGAGAAGCATAACTGGCATGGCAGTCTACTTGGGAGATGCCTTGGTGTCTTGGAAAGCAAAGAAGCAAGCCACTGTCAGCCGGTCCTCATGTGAAGCAGAATATAGGGTTGTAGCTGCCACTACCTGTGAGGTTCTATGGCTGGACCAGCTACTCAAGGATCTACAAATCACACCAACAAGAACCGCCATCATCTTTACTGACAGAAGGAGCGCTGCATGCATCGCTGTGAATCCAGATCACCATGAAATGACAAAGCATATCCAAATAGATTGCTTTTTTGTCGAGAGAAGGTTCATCAGGGGTTGATCAAGGCGCAACACATCTCAAATGAGCACCAGATAGCAAACATTTTCACTAAACCGCTGGGAGTCCAACAATTCTATAAATTGATGTTCAAGATGGGCACCGTGGACAACCATGCCCATCTTGAGAGGGGGGGGGGGGGGTCTTAGAATACACAATTAGCTTGTTTTAGTATAAAACACGCTTTCGCTTCCAGTCCTCATATTTTTGACTTTCTCCCTTTAGGCCCAATATAAATAGGGGAATTGTTTTATTTTTAATTCAATAAATTCATTATTCATTGTAACACATACAATATAAAGAGAGATCTAGGGTTTGCGCTCATGTCAGCCGCCCTTTTTCTCTGATCTGCAATTCCCTTTTTCATTCGTCAATACAAGATTTTTTGTTAGTTTTCAATAACTGAAAAGATTCAATATTTCCACACCCAAAAAATAATTAACAGGTATGCTTCCAACAAAGCGACTTAATCATATCAATCATAAAGTTTATAAAATTGGCCTCCATAAATATTCTTTTACCATCCAATGAGTCTGCTATATTTAATATTCGTGAGAGTGTTTTAATGAATCTAATGTCAATTTCATGAAGTCTTTCACCACTTGAAAAGTGTAAAGTAAACAAAACACCTTTAGCAAATAGAGGAACATATATTTCTACTTCATCTAAAAATTTGACAGAGTTGCACTTTGTGACGCAGATTAGCCAAAATATGCTATACAACTTTAGAATCAAATAAAAGTAGTGTTTAGCTCCACTTCTTAAGGATTCCTAGTTTTTTGTTTCTCCACACCATGATGCTTAATTCAATAGGTAATATTTTATTACATCATCCAAAAAATAGTGATATTATAAAAGTCAAGTTTAATTAATTCTAACTATAGTTTTCAATAATACAATAAACAAGGACAACGATTAAGCCAACGATCTTGACTAATTTGGTAGCTAGGCTGGAAGGAAGAACATCAAGAGAGCCACGTGGAGTCTAACACATGTTTTTTTTTTATTTTTCATTCGTTTCAGTTAGTTAAAGTATGTTTAGCTTCATGCAGTTCGCATGACCTTTACTCTGGTTTAATTTTCTGCCTTTGTCTTTGGGGAACTACGTTTCACTGGATCGAACCATTACAAACTATTTTCTCACATCTTGTACTTAATGGACATCCACTACTAATTTGTTGCCAATGTCCTCATTTCTTATGTTGTTGTATCTACACATTCGCCATAACATGCAAATGTCGTTTGCGCGCATATTGGATTATAAACTTTGGTCTAAATACAATTGCACTATGTCACACCAATGCGGAAAGTAAAAGTGAATTTTCATAAGTGGGGTTAGGAGTAGGGGGTTTATTAGGGACCCAGATGAAGACCAACTGCGGAACACAATTCCGAAGTTTGATATCATATCCCTCGTGCACAAAATAATCTATTTCCTTAATCATTTGTTCCCCCACTAAACAAATCCTACCAATTATATTTCCTTTAGATGACGAAAACGTAAAAGTCTCTTTGTCCACATGTCATTGGCTCCCAGAATTTCCGCAAATATCTTTTACTTTACTAGTCAACACTAGTAATTTAATGGACTCATGACTAATCAATTGATACAGATGGAAATTAAATAGGAATACAATCAGTTTTTGTGTCATTCATTGATAAATCCTCAAGCTTCTTAAAACGTAATTCAATCACAATCGTATAACTACTTTTATGGGTTTGAAATTTACATGATGACTGAAATATCGTAAGCGGTTTTATCACACATTCTCATAGATGAGTGTACCGATGATTTTGATTCGAAATGCCTTTATTTTTTACATTAGGTCTTTTTTTCACGATATATCACATCTAACAACATGAATGTTTCGATTAATTATCTTATGTGTATAATGTTGCTTAATAACTCAATATTTATTGCTTAACAACTCAATATTTTGAGATCTATCAAAAAAAAAAAACTCAATATTTAGAGCTATGCGGTATATTGCAATGCAAGTATATTAAAACTTCATTTAGTTTTTTTCAAAATTAGTTTTATTAAAATATTAGTTTATAAAAGTACGATTGCGAATAATAATTGAGGAAAAATATATGCCGACAAATCCCTTTTGAACAGGTACAAATAGAAATATTTTGTGAGGATTTAGTGTAGCACAATTTCCCTTTGCCATGCCTTACATTTTTTTAGCCGAAAAGTCACAATGTGCAACCCATTAAGGCCACACCATGGCTCCACTATTGGCAGCGGCAGCCGCCACTATCACCACCAATGGTTGCCGGTAGTGATGATACAATCAAATCAATTGACATGTAAATATATGACTACTACATATGATATTCGCCACTCACTATTTTTTTTTTCAACAATTGGTGGAGGAGTCTTGATAGCGTATTTGAAGATGAATAACGATTTTGTCAGATATTTCATCGAAACTTCTATATAATCAATAATTTGTGGAAATAATTTCGATAAAAAAATTGATTACAACGAGGATTGTATCACACTTGGTTCGAACACTTAATTTTTAACCTCTATCGCCTCTCTACAAAACGAGTCTAGTGAATCGTCTCTTTACAAAAAGAATCTAGTAATGATAACAGTGAGCGTTGCTGTATTTGAAGCTATAAAGTATATATTCATATGCCAAGATCCTCATGAAACATGATGTAAAGTATTCACAATTAGAATTTGATAAATAATGAAAGCATGTTTTTACATTAGTTGTGTTTGGTACTTGTGCGGAATCCTTAACTCTGATGACAACTTGATTGCAAGAAAGAAAGAAAAAAAGACTTCATTGTGGAAAGGTCCAAAACTTTGCAACAAATACTTAAAAGTTTGGGGGTTTCGGGCTGTCTTGTTAATGGGGCATCACCTTTGCCTAAGAAAATGAAATTAAATCTGAAGACGTGGATTGCATATTTATTGGCTATGCACACAAAAACATTGAATATCGGTTTCTTGCGTATGAATTTTAAAACCCTGAGATTTACAAAAAAACACTGATAATGAAATCAAGGAATATATCGTTCTTTGAGCGTATATTTCTTTGAAAATCCACTGTGGCTGGAACAAGTCCTTCAAAATGAGGCTTCGTAGATATTGACAGTAGCCAAGATCAAGAAGAAATTGAAGAAACTGATGAGGTCCAAGAAGAGCCAAGATGAAGCAAAAGTGTAAGGGACAGAAAATTCATTTGAACCAGATTTTTCGACTTATATGTTAGAGGTTGAGACTCGAAAGTATAAATAAGTTGTAAGCTCCATTAAAAGTCCTTTATGGAAAGAAGCGATAAAAGTGAGATTGATTTCATCTTACCGAATCACACTTGGGAACTCGTAGACCTTCCTTTCTTTTAATAATTCTCACGTGTCCAAGATCCAAGCAGAGTAATACGGGTTACTCTTAGACAAGAAATCACATATGTGAGAAAGAGGAGGGGCCACCTCTTAGTAGAATTGATGGGGCTGAATTCCTTAGAAAACTCTTGCATAACCAGGCGGATGTTCAGGGCCAAAATGGACATAAACCATGAGAATTGTATTTGCGACAGGGATATACCTGGGTTGAGATATATGATCGTTTACACAATCGGCGAACAGTTCAAAAACATCGTGTCATACTAATCTGCTAGCAAAATAAATATTTCTCACAAGGGAACGTTCAAGGGCATGTCCTACCCATCCTATGCACGCATAGACCGTAGAACTCTATCACCACTTGATATATGTGTGATCCTTCAATTTCATTCATATGGGGGACTATTGGCAAAATGGGTTCAAGGAATCAAATTTGTACTGCTGACTTCAGGCTAGATTTTGAGTGAGTCCCACTTTTTCATTTTTAAAAGTTCGAGATGGGGACGTTTTGTCCTATGTAAGAGCTTCAAAACGGTATATTACACGCTTAAAATTGTACACAGGTGAAGGAAAAATTGATGCTTAAAGTTGGCTACACAAAACTCAAAAAATTAAAGAAAAAAAAAGTTGAAAACCCAAAAGTAAAGGTTGTCTATTCCAATGGCAAAACAATCATTTGTTTGTGAGGTCTCTCTATAGGAAGTTATTTTCAGCATTGTAAGAATGTGTTCCATATATGCTCTCTCTTGTGCGCGCCCGGGAGGGGGGAATGTGCAAATTTTGGGCCAAAATCCATCAAATTGGGGTAATCCAATGCACACGGACACACGACAACACACGTCAAATGTCGGTATGTTTGGCTTGTTGAGCTACGGCTCGCGTGACACTTGTTTTGAACTTTGCAATATTTATTTTTCGGTTTTGCTTAACAAGATTATTTATTTTCTGCTATATATTTTATACAGAAAATATGTAGCATCTTTACGTGAAAAAGATTCCGGGCTCAGTTTTATCAATTGAAACATGTAAAGATTAATCCCAAAGTTTTTTGCCTTGATTACGTTCCTTGTAAGCTTAGTTTTTTCTTCGTGTCTTTTCGTGGCCTAGTCTATAAAAAAAGGTTTTTGCCCATAGCTTTTAATCATAAGAAACAAAATAATAGCCACTTAAAAAGGATTTATGTGCAGTCAAATTTTCTTTTCATCGTGTGGTGGTAGAGAAAAGTCATAGTTCGAGTTCGTCGGGATAGTTCTAGCTTGTGCACCCTGTTCGTAGTCTTGTATCCTAGGAGACATGCTCACGTATTCTTAAGCACTTTTGAGAAGGCGAATCTGTTTTAAGAAAAGTGAAAGGTCCTCGTCTCCTCGACCTCCATGTTTCTTCCATCGCTACCGATTGAGATTTTTTCAATTACCGTATCTCGTTTACTGTAATTCTTGTATTGACTTTTGCCTATTAAATTAATAATATATATATATATATATATATATATATATATATTCACTACAAAAAAATCGGGTCATTCCCGACCGCAAAGCCGGTCGGGAATGACCCATGTGCGGTCGGGAATGACCCTTTCTCGACCGCTATCCGGTCGGGACGAAGCGGTCGGCGTTGCTTCGGTCGGAAAAGGTTTTCCGACCGCCTTTCGGTCGGCACAGGCTTTTCCCGACCGCATTACGGTCGGAAATTTACCGACCGATTATTCCGACCGCACAACGGTCGGAATATTTCCCGACCGCGAATCGGTCGGGAAATACTTGAATATTATTACCGACCGCTCGGCGGTCGGGATTAAAATTCATGTTATTCCCGACCGCGGTCGGGAATAATATTCAAACCAATCCCGACCGATTCGCGGTCGGGGAAAATATTCATCTTATTCCCGACCGATATTCGGTCGGGAATAATAATCATCAGAACAAAAAAAAAAATATTCCGGTAATAAATTACCGGAATATTATTTTTTTAATATTTTGCAATATTTAAAAAACATTAATTAGTTTTTGTGTTTGCAATAATTAAATTTTTGATTCATTGCTTAGTCTAAAACACAAAAAAAATAAATAAGTTTTTGATTATTGAAAATTTGAATAAAGAAGTGAAAAATTTTAATTTTGAAGTTGAAAGAAAGAAGGTTTTGAAAAAGTGTATGAATATGAAAAAAGTGTTTGAATTTTTTTTTGAAGAGGAACAAAGTGTGTGGAGATGGAAAAATGAGGAGAATAATGAAGTGTATTTATAGAAAAAGTTGAAAAAATTTGAATTTTCGTCAAATTTGAATTTCCCACCAAGTCCCGCCATTTTTTTCGATTATTCCCGACCGATATTCGGTCGGGAATGTTGAATTTTATCAAAAATTTCAAAAAACCGCCAATTTTTCAAAAAATACCGACCGAAATTCGGTCGGCAATACTTTGCAGCCCAGAAACTCGCGAAATACCGACCGCACTGCGGTCGGGAATAAGTTTAAATTTTATTCCCGACCGCACCGCGGTCGGAAATTCCTTTAAATATTAGTCCCGACCGGCATGCGGTCGGGAATACCTTTAAATTTTATTTACGACCGCCATGCGGTCGGCAATAATTGTAATTCCCGACCGATACGCGGTCGGGAAAAATAGTAAAGTTTACTTTTTTTCGATCTTTTGGAAAATCTTGATGTGTTTGTTAAGTATAACTATAGAATCTCATTAAATTCATGAATTGCACTATTAGTTAGTTTGTTTAATGTACTTTTAATTATTAAATTAGTATAGTTTATTGGAGTATAAGTTAAGTTAGTTTGGAGTTTTACCTATAATAATCATACGTAGTATATAGGAGTTCACAATTGTCAATTAACATTTGTTACGAACGTTAGTATAGAAAGGCTAATTGTGATATATATATATATATATATATATATATGTTAACATTTGTTTAACATAATCGTAAGTAGTTGCATTATTAGCAACTACATATACTAATCTATTTATAAGTGACAATATGAATCGACGCTTCAAACGATTCATCAACGTGCAACTAAATTTATTTTTTTTTGAGATTTTTAGTAATATATAACTAATATTGATGTACTTGATCATTAAATCAACGATTTATCTAAAATGGAGAGCGAAATTGTGAAACTAAAAATATGAATATTATTCCCTACCGAAAATCGGTCGCCAATACCCCTAATTCCCTACCGACTTTCGGTCGCGAATAAGTATTCCCGATCGACTTTCGGTCGCGAATAAGTATTCCCGACCGAATTTCGGTCGCGAATACTTATGAATATTATTCCCGACCGAATTTCGGTCGGGAAAAATAGTAAAAAAAAAAATCGTTTTTTTTAAAAATCTTGATGTGTTTGTTAAGTATAACTATATATTCTCAATAAATACATGAATTGCACTAACAAATAATTAGGTTAATGTTCTTTTAATTATGAAATTAGTATAGATTAAACATATAAGTTAAGTTAGTTTGGAGTTTCACATATATATTAATCATACGTAGTATAAAGTATTCCCAATTGCGATTAACATTTGTTACAAAC